>OY728156.1:1279630653-1280880653 GCA_963277665.1 Viscum album
AGTTGTTGTTTTCACTTAAAATGTTGTCCATTTCATAAAAAAGTGAGACACTTTTAGTGGTACCTGCCACACAAGGCCTTATATTGGGGCTTGGTTGACTCTTACACGTCATAAATGACCCATGGATTACTGTGCTAAAGTATCAACACAATCTGAATATGTTTGGTCAATTTTCCGTATGTCAGTTGTTTTTTATAAGGCCCCAGCCTTAAACATTACTTAATATTGAGTTATTTCAAGAATTAACATTGAGGATCTTTTCAGGTTTAGAGTTTTAGAGAATCAGATCATAAATCATGAATTTCATTCAACATTTAAACAAGGTGGTTACATAAAAAACAGTATTCATTTTTTTCCATGAAAGGAAACATATTAAAAATAAAACATGGATTATTTCTTGACACTTCCTCGACACTATCATCACATCATGTACCTTTCCCATGACCTATGAAAAACATTTCAAAAACTTGGGATGAGCATAAAAATCTTAGTAAGGGATATAAAAATACGGAAATAAAACATTAGTCAATTTATACATAAGAATCAATGAAATCATACTTTACTCATAAATCATAAGAACTTTAACATACCTCATTTAATCATAAGATTTATGAATAACTAATGAAAATCATAAGACATAAATGTATCTTGAGGCATTCATAGCATTCTCACATAGGGAGTAACCCTCATGGTTACGTTCAGAATACCCATCACAGTATATTCCCTAAATCTCTTCGGAGAAACCTTAGTATTTAACTCCTTCGCATTACCCAATGCATTGGAGAGATATCTTGGGCTCACCCACCCTTAGTTTATCATGGAATCACCTGACTTCATAAACAATTCTCAAGAACAATAACATAATTGTATCACATAAAACATGCATAAAGAAAGCATAACATTTCCATATTTCAATCACAAGATATCAATACAACACATTTATATAATCAAAACATTATCAAAACCATTTTCAATACCAAAATAAAAGAAAATTAAAATATGGTATTTATTTTTTATTTAAAAAAGTTATGGCTTGTAGAGGAAGCTGAAACTCAAATAATGGTCACGACGACAGAGAAGTCGTTGTCGCCGCATATGTAAGACACAAACATTCCTTTTGTCATTTAGTAAAATGATTCATGTAAAAAGTTTCCTTTTGAATGATATTAAAAGTCAAAAGGGTTTATTATACATATAATAAAACAAGGACATATATAAATTGAAGTGTGCCTCAATGAAAGGATATTGAGACGATGTCCCATACCTCAAGTCCGACTAGTTCTCGTTCCTTAATTACATTCATGAATAATAAACTTATGACAATTTATAATTTCTTAAGTACTTCCTTTAATGTTTATTATTCAATTAATATCACATATTATCATGTTATAATAATTAGTTAATTATGTTAGTTCATATCATACGTTTTGTCGATGTTCGGTACATGAGTAAAAAATGAACTTGTTTGAAAAGAATTGCCCATGTAGTTATAAGTACATCATCTCTAGAATGGTATTAATGATTTAAATATCATATATATCTGGTATATATTCATTTTATACCATTCCATAACATTTGGATATAAAAAATGAAATTCACCATTCATGGAGACGGTAGGCCGTACGTACACATGAACACTACTTTCATTTCTTTGTCATATTAATGGAATTAATATTAAATGAGAGATATATATATATTATAATTCCAGTATAATTTATATGTTATATAGGTAACATAAGTTCATTAATTACATTCTTTATAAATTCCATGTTTCTCATGAATGAGTCACATCAGTTGTGGGGGCGATAGTCCACACTTTCTCATATGAAATTATCGCATTTGCACAACATGCAAAGCATAAAGGTATGATATAAATATAAAATACAAAGGCATAAAGAATACATAAATATAATATATATCATATATAAATATAGTTCCATCATAATGGCCACCATGAAAGGTGTTAAAAGAGGATTGAACAATCATCATTTTGTGAGGCAGTAATTTGTCAACCATAGAAATTGTATGTTCTTTAACCATTAGACGGAGGTGTGTGTGAGTGTAGGTAGAATCCATATCATGACAAAATCCTTTTATATTTATGATACTGTTGTTATTATGGGATAAAATAATAAGAAGATAGTGGTGAGTGAAGAAGGAAAATAAAAGGAAGAAACTCGAGAGAAGACATTACCTCTAAATTGGTTAACTCTTTTTGATTTGAGCCAAAGGATTCCTTGGGAAGACTTCTGCCAAGAGTGAGGCCTCTATGAGTAAGAGAGAGATGTATAGAGATAATATGAGCAGAGTTTGGATGATTAAAGGTCTTGAGAGGTGTGGGTATGGTGGTAGAGGTGGGGGGCTTTTATAAGAGGGATGATGGTCACTTTTGGAAAGTCTTGAAATGTTACTTTATTATAAAATTATTTTCGGATATTAAAGGTCCCACAATGATATATTTTGAGGATAAGGTGATAAGGGTTAGAAATAAACCCATAAAATAGGGTTTAGACAAGTGTAATTCTTATATTTTACCTTATATTTTCATTTTATTTAAATTGTTTATTAATGAGGTAATCACTACATCATCGTGGTGTCATAAATAAATTTATTTATTTAATGTCTAAAAATTATAAAATAATACCATGATGTAGGAAATATTTTTATCTTTCCAATTACTATTTGTAGTCTAAGAGATCATTTATGTAAACAAAATTAAAATTGTTTTACTTAGGATATACAAACCTTTGTTATATTTTTCTTCTTTTTAAAAAATAATGTTATAAATGTCACTATCACAGCCATGTGACTCCATGGGCCGTCAAGTTCGGTAAAAAGCTTCACATGGTTTGAAATGACTCAAAAAAGAGGATTTGGACATATTTTGGGGTCATTTTATATTATTATGATATTATTTTATTACCCTTAACCACTAATTACTAATTAATCACGATAATTAAAGATAATTACCGTCATTACTATTCATAATGTCCAAAAACAAAATTGTCTTAATGACATAATTTGGAACTTATTATTCATAATATGGAATCAATTTTACCAAATTCTAAACATAGAGATTTCAGTAATTAATTTAAAAATAATTCCCGTTGTCAAAACAAATAGCGTGTTTTTAAGAAACAATATCTATCAAAAGATTGACAATTGTTTATGTCCAATTTCAAAGTAAAATTAATTCTAATGAACACCATTGGATTAAATGGTAAAAATATATTCTAATTACACATTAAAAACAATTAAAAAGATAATCTAACTAAATAATTAAATTATATGAAAAATCAATTTTGAAATAAAATGTAGTATTTTTCACTATTAATTAAGAAATGAACATTGTCAGAAAAATACCAAATTTTTTTGCAAAGTAAATATCAATGTACCAATTCAAAAGAATAAGTATATTTTGACAAATAGATCTTATAAAATTGTAAAAATTTAGATTTAAATATGGTTTTCCATCAAAAGGTGGTAAAATAATATTTTAAAAATATTAGAGTATTCTATGATTAAGATTAAGTTTATTCTCATTTTAATCCTCTAAAACACTATCTTATTCATAAATATTCATAGATATAAAATTATATTATTCTTTTACTTATTTGGGATGTTACATCCTTCCCCCCTTTAGAAAATTGCGTCCCCACAATTTATTTACTTATCGAATAAGTGGGGTTATTTATCCCTCATTGCATTCTCAAATTCCCTTGTTGCATATTCAATCATGTGGTTTTTTCACAAAACCATTATTTGATGAATCACCTTATTTCGCAGCTCTTTCTCCATGTGGTCAAGAATATGGACCGGTTGTTCCTCATAAGATAGTTTCTCTTCCAGTTGAACTACCTCTGGACTCAAAACATGAGATGGATCTAGCATGTACTTCCTTAACATTAAAACATGGAAAACATTATGTACCTGAGATAAACTCGGAGGTAAAGCTACTCGGTATGCAACTGATCCAACTCTCTCCAGAATTTCATATGGTCCAATGAACCTTGGAATCAGCTTTCCTTTCTTACCAAATTGCATCACACTTTTCCACAGTGAAACATTGAGGAAGACATGATCACCTACCTCAAAAGAGAGATCCTTCCTCCTGTGGTCCGCATAAATTTTCTACCTGCTCTAAGCTATTCTCATGTGTTTATTTATCAGCTAAACTCTTTTTTCCATCTCCTCTACTAACTCCGGTCCCATCAACTCCCTTTCACCTACTTAATCCCAAAAATCTATAGTTCGACACTCCTCAAATGGTGCCATCTGTATACTGGAATGAAAACTGTTATTATAAGAAAACTGAACTAATGAAAGATGTTTGTCCCAACTTCCCTGATAATCCATCGAAAAAGCACATAGAATATCCTCCAAATTCTGAATTTTTTGTTCTAACTGTCCATCTGATTAAGGATGAAAAGTTTTACTAAAATTTAATTCAATACCCAATGACTTCTAAAGGCCTTTCCGAAAGTTAGAAGTGAACCTGGGATCATGATCAGATACAATGGATAGGGGAACTCTGTGTAACCTGACTATCTCTTTAAGATACAATCGAGAAAGTTTATTTAGGAAAAAAGTATCTCATTTAGCAAGGAAATGACCAGATTTAGTCAAGTGATCAACAATAACCAAGATTTCATTATTACCACGAGGTGTCTTTGGTAATCCCACAACAAATTCCATGGATATATTCTACCATTTGCACTCTAGCACTGATAAAGGCTGAAGCATCTCGTTCGGTAACTGCCACTCTTCTTTAACATGTTGACAAGTCAAAAACTTCACAGTAAAATCAGAAATATCTCTTTTCACTCCATCCCACCAGTAATACGCCCAAAGATCTCTGTACATCATAGTATTACCTGGATGAACTGAAAATGGATAACTATGAGCTTCACATAACAACTCTCTCTTCAACTGTGAATCACAAGGAATACACAATATCTTCCCGAATCTCAAAAAAAATCATTATCAATGTTGAATTCAGGTAAAAACCCCTTCTGAACAAACTCTACCTTTTTATGCAACTCACTATCTTGCTTCTGTTCTTTCTTAATTCTGTTTGATAGAGAAGATTTCACTGATACCTGAAACAAAACAAAAGAATTTCCTACACCAACAACTTCCAAGCCAAAATTCATCAAATCGTTAACCAAAGGATCATGTTCCAAATATTACATGGTTAATGAAGCATTAATTTTTCGACTCAAAGCATCTGCCACTTTATTTTCTTCTCCTGGGTGGTATTGAATCGTGCAATCATAATCCTTGATTAGTTCTAGCCATCTTCTTTATCTGATGTTAAATTGTTTCTGAGTGAATATTTACTTTAAACTTTTGTGATTAGTATATATTTCTCACTTTACACCATAAAAATGATGCCTCAAAATTTTTAAAGAGAAAAAAATATTAGCTAATTCCAAATCATGTGTAGGGTAATATATCTCATAAGGTTTCAACTGACGTGAAGCATAAGAAATTACCTGATCATTCTACATAAGGATGCAACCAAGTCCTTTCAATGAATAATCACTATAGATAACAAACACATCATTCTTGGAAGGTAGTGCCAATACTGGATCATTCACCAATCTTCTTTCCAATTTCGGAAAACAATCATCAAATTATTTTGTCCAAAGAAACTTAACACCCTTCTGAGTTAACTTAGTCAATGGGCTGAAAAACCATGCAAAATTTTTAACAAACCTTCGGTAATATCCTAAGAAACCAAGAAAACTATGAATCTTGGTTATATTTGTGGGTCTTGGCCATTCTTCAACAACCTTTGCTTTTGTAGGATCAACATTTATTCTATCTTTAGAAACAATGTGACCAAGGAAAGAAATTTGTTGCAACCAAAACTAACACTTTCTGAATTTACCATACAATTTTTTTAAGGTTTGAAAAATAACCCTTAAATGACTATCATTCTTCTCATTACTTTTATAAAACACCAAAATATCATCAATGAAAACAACCACAAAATTATCCAAGAACTCATGGAAAATTATATTGATAAGCTCCATGAATACAGTAGGTGCATTGGTTAACCCAAAAGGAATAACTAAAAATTCATAATGGCCATATCTTGTACGAAACACAGTCTTCAGAATATATGCTTCCTTTACCTTCACCTGATGGTACCTTGATCTGGAGTCAATCTTTGAAAAATAATGAGCTCCCTGGAGCTGATCAAACCAATCATCGATATGAGGCAAATGATATTTGGTCATAAAATTCATGTTATTCAAGGCTCTATAATCAATGAAAAGTCTCATTGAACCATCTTTATTTTTAACAAATTAGACAAGGGAACCCAATGGTGATGTGCTAGGTCGAATGAAACCTTTATCTAATAATTCTTGCAATTGCTCCATAAATTTTAAAAGTTCAATTTGAGCCATTCCATAAGGGGGTTTTGAAATTGTATTTGCATCAGGAACTAAGTCAATAGTAAATTAAACTTCCTGATCTGGTATTATTCCAGGAAACTCATCAAGAAAAAAATTAGGATAATCTTTTACCACTGTAACATCATTAATCTAAATGGTTCCTTTGTTTTCAACAATATGGGCAAGGTAATATTCATTTCCATCTTTTACAAGTTTCTCAGCCTCTTGATATGTTATCAACAGTAAGGGTTCATTCTTGTACACAAACTGAAAGTATTTATGAAAATAAACATCATTAGCTCTACAGTCAATCTTAGAATGGTAAACAGTGAGCCAATCCATACCCAAGATTGCATCAAACTCTACTAGAGGTAAAACAATAAAGATTACAAGTAGGTTCTTTCCATGTATAAGGATAGAAAGATTATTATAAATTCTTTTTTCCTCAACATTTCACCCAGGTGTTTTTACCAAAATTTCAGGACTCATTTCTTGAGATGGAATTCCCAATTTACTAGAAAATTTTTCATAGATGAAAGAATGTGTAGACCCCGAATCAAACAACACATTGGCATAATTTGAAAAAACAAACAAAGTAACTGATACCACTTCATTTGACGGCCCAACATCTGCTGAAGTAGTTGCAAAGAATTTCACCACACCTTTCTGCTCGTAGTTTGACTGCTTTCCATCATTCGAGCTCTTTGTCGAACACTCATTTTCATAATGACCCATCTCATTGCACATGAAACATTTCACTAACTGTAATTCAAATTTGGTCTTACCACTACCCGGATCATTTCCAGTGCAATCACGAGCCTTATGTCCCCTCTTACCACATCAAAAGCACTTTACAGAATTCAAAAGACATTCCCCAACATGCTTCTTATGACATTTATCAAAAACTAAAAACTAAGTTTTCTTACCATGAAACCTTTTTGAATGATTCTTCCCTTTCTCTTACCACCTCGGTCTCTTCTTCTGTTGGTTGTCATAGAACACTTGATCATCATAAAACTCCATTTCCAACTTCTCAACACATCGAACAAGCTTTTCATAACTTTTTAACTCACGAGAAGATAATGCCCTTCGATATTTTGGATTTAATCTTGAGTAAAAATGATTGATTTTACTATCAAGGTCTCTGATAAAATTTGGAGCATACCATTCCAATCGAGTGAACTTTTCTTCATAAGAAGCCACTGAGTTGTCCTCTTGCCTCAATTCCAAGAATTGTTTTTCCATCCTAAGTCGAACAGCCTTAGAAAAATATTTCTCAAGAAACATACCTTTGAATTCATCCCAGTCAAGAGCATAAATCTCATCAGCGTCCCAGATATTATTAACCATCGACATCCACTGATCTAATTCCCCCTCCAAACGGTAAATAGAAGGACTAACCTTTTGATTGTTTGAAAACCCCATGACAAAGAAAATCTTCTCCAGTTATTTAATCCACCCTTTAGCTAGCACATGGTAAGATGATCCTCTGAATGATGGGGGATGTTGCCTCAAGAAATGTTCCACCACTAACATGTTCTTATGTGGTTGATATGGCTGATCTCGTGTATGGATACCGCCACCATTTATCTCTTGAGTCAACTGAGCCATTACTGTAACAAACTATTTAGTTCCAATTCTGACCATCTCAGGATGCTGTTTTGGAAGGTCATTTCCTTCTGTATGCCTTCCTAGCACTGCCTCCCTATTTTATCTATGGAAAACCATTCTGAACAAACATATATTAGATTAAGCAACATGGTAATATTCAAATTCTGTATCATTTGAATTTGAAAATAATGTGTAAAAATAAATATTTTTGTATTATCATTTAATAGAATTATAACTCCTAAAGTTATCTAAACCGACCTCTGATACCAAATATAAGGACCCAGCCTTAAACATTACTTAATCTTGAGTTATTTCAATAATTTACTTTGAGGATCTTTTCAGGTTTATATTTTTTGAGAATTAGATCATAAATCAAGCATTTCATTCCACAATTAAACAAGGTTGTTACATAAAAAATATTATTCATTTTTTCCATCAAAGGAAACAAATTTAAATAAAACATGGATTCTTTCTCAACACTTCCTTGACACTATCATCACATCATGTACCTTTCCCTGGACATGCGAAATACATTTCAAAAACTTGGGATTAGCATAAAAAGCTCAGTAAGGGATATAAAAATACGGAAGGAAAACATTAGTCCATGTATACATAAGAATCAATGAAATCATACTTTACTCATAAAACATAAGAACTTTAACATATCTCATGACATAATAAGATTTATGAATAACTCATAGAAATCATAAGACATAAATTTAACTTGAGGCACTCATAACATTCTTACATAGGGAGTAACCCTCATGGTTACGCTCGGAATACCCATCACAATATATTCCCTAAATCTCTTCGGGGAAACCTTAGAATTTAACTCCTTCACATTAGCCAATGCATTGTAGATCTATCTTGGACTCACTTTCCCTTAGTTTATCATGGAACCACCTGACTTCATAAAAAATTCCCAAGAACCATAACATAATCGTATCACATAAAACATACAAAAAGGAAACAAAAAATTTCCACATTTCCATCAAAAGATATCAATACAACACATTGATATAATAAAAACATTATCAAAACCATTTTTAATACCAAAATAAAATAAAAGTGAAACGTGGAATTTATTTTTCATTTAAAAAATATTTGTCTTGTAGAGGAAT
Source organism: Viscum album (assembly GCA_963277665.1). Classification (NCBI taxonomy): domain Eukaryota; kingdom Viridiplantae; phylum Streptophyta; class Magnoliopsida; order Santalales; family Viscaceae; genus Viscum; species Viscum album. The sequence continues at coordinate 1,279,639,790 of OY728156.1, forward strand.
CTGAAACTCAAATAATGGTCACGACAGCAGAGAAGTCATTGTCGTCGCATATGTAAGAAAAAACATTCCTTTTTCCATTTAGTAAAACGATTCACGTAAAAAGATTCATTCTAAATGAAATTAAAAGTAAAAAGGGTTTTATTATACAACTAATAAAAGAGGGTCTTATATAAATTTAAGTATGCCTCAATGAAAGTAGATTGGGATTAAGTCCCTTACCTCAATTCCGAATTATTCCCATCTGTTCTTTATATTCCTGAATAATAAACATAGGTAAATTTATAATTTCTTAAGGACTTCCTTCAAAGTTTATTATTCAATTCATATCACATATTATCATGTTATAGTAATTAATTATTTATGTGATTTCATATCATACGTTTTGTCAATGTTCGGTACATGAGTAAAAAATGAACTTGTTTGAAAAGAATTGCCCATGTAGTTCTAAGTACATCATCTCCAGAATGGTATTAATGATTTAAATATCACATATATCTATTATATATTCATTTTATACTATTCCATAATATTTGGAGATAAAAAATGAAATGCACCGTTCATGGAGACGGTAGGTCATACGTACGCATGAACGCTACTATCATTTCTTTGTCATATTAAAGGAATAAAAACTATATGAGACAAATATATATTATAATTACAATATAATATATATGTTATATAGGTAACATAAGTTCATTAATTACATTCATTATAAATTTTATTTTTGGAATGAACGAGTCACATCAGTTGGGGGCGGTAGTCCACAACTCATCATATGAAATTATCGCATTTCCACAACATGAAAAGAATAAAGGTATGATTTAATTATAAAATAAAGAAGCCTAGAGAGGACATAAATATAATATATTTCATATATAAATATAGTTCCATCATAATGGCCACCATGAAAGGTTTTAAAAGAATATTGAACAATCATCATTTCGTGAGGCAGTAATTCGCCACCCACAGAAACAATATGTTCTTTAACCATTAGACGGAGGTGTGTGTGAGTGTTGGTAGAATCCTTATCATAACAACATACTAATATATTGGGGATACTGGTGTTATTATGGGATCAAATAATAAGAATATAGTGCTGAGTGAAGAAGGAAAATAAAAGTAAGAAACTCGAGAGAAGACATTACCTCTAAATCGGGTAACTCTTTTTGATTTGAGCCAAAGGCGTCCTTGGGAAGACTTCTGCCCAAAGTGAGTCTTATAAGAGTAATAGAGGGATTTGGATAGTTAATATGAGTAGATTTTTGACGATCCAAGGGCTTTATAGGTGTGGGTAAGGGGGTAGAGGTGGGGGCTAAGAGGGAGGAGGGTCACTTTTTGAATGTCTTGAAATGTTACTTTATTATAAAATGATTTTCGGATTTTAAAGGTCCCATAATGATATATTTTAAGGATAAGGTTATAAGGGTTATAAATCCACACATAAAATAGGTTTTATAAAAGTGTATGTCTTAGATTGTACCTTATCGTTTCATTTTATTTAAATCATTCATTAATGGGGAAATCATTGCATCATTATGGTGTCATAAATAAATTTATTTATTTAATGTCTAAATATTATAAAAAAAATACCATGATGTAGGAAATATGTTTATATTTCCAATGACTATTTATAGTATAAGAGATAATTTATGTAAAAAAAATAAAATTGTTTTAATTTGGATATACAAACCATTGTTATATTTCTCTTCTTTTAAAAAAATAATGTCATAAATGTTACTATCACACCCATGTGACTCCATGGGCCCTGATGTTCGGTAAAAATATTCCAATGGTCTCTCATGACTCAAAAAAAGGATTTGGACACATGTTGGGGTCATTTTATATTATTATGATATTATTTTATTACCCTTAACTACCCGATTACTAATTAATCACGAGAATTAAAGATAATTACCGTCATTACTATTCATAATGTCTAAAAAAAGAGAATTAATTACATAATTTGGACCTTATGATTCCAAATATGGAATCCATTGTAACAAATTCCAAACATAGAAATTACAGTAATTAATTTAAAAATAATTTCTGTTGTCAAAAGAAATAGCGTGTTTTTAATAAACAATATCTATCAAAAAATTAACAACTGTTTATGTCCAATTTCAAAGTTAAATTAATTCTAATGACCACCATTGGATTAAATGGTAAAAATATATTCTAATTTCATGTTAAATACAATTAAAAATATAATCTATCAATATAATTAAATTAGAAGAAAAAGTAGTTTTGAAGTAAAATGTAGTATTTTTCACTATTCATTAAAAAATGAACATTGTTAGAAAAATACCAAAAATTTATCCAAAGTAAAATTCAATGTCCAATTCTAATGAATAATTTTATTTTGAAAAATAGAGCTTATAAAATTTTCAAAAGATAGATTTAAAAATGGTTTTCCATAAAAAGGTGGCAAAACAATCTTTTAAAAATATTAGAGTATTCTATGATTAAGATTAGATTTATTCTCATTTTAATCCTCTAAAACACTGTATAATTCATAAATAGACCTAGATATGAAAATATATTATTCTTTTACTTACTTGGGATGTTACATTTTCAATTAAAACATAGCCCATTTTAAACAAAAGAGAGACACATAGTGTGCTACCGGCCACACCGTGCCTTGGATTGAGGCAGGGTTGACTTGTACACATCACAAATGACCAATGGATTATTTTCATAATGTATCAACACAATCAGAATGCGTTTGGTTGGGTTTGTGTATGCCAGTGGTTGTTTTCATTTAAAATATTGATCCTTTCAAATAAAGGTGAGACACTTTGAGTGGTACCGGCCACATTGTGCCTCGAATTGATGCGAGGTCAACTCATATACGTCAAAAATGTCCTATGGATCGTTTTCATAATGTATTAACACAATACGAATGCATTTGTTTGGTTTTCCGTAGCCAGTTGTTGTTTTCACTTAAAATGTTGTCCATTTCAAATAAAAGTGAGACACTTTGAGTTTTCCTGGACACACCGCCCCTCGGATTGATGCGGGGTTGAGTTGTACACGTCACATTTGACCAATAGATCGTTTTCCTAAATTATCAACACCATAAAAATACGTTTGGTTTCCATATGCCAATTGTTTTTACTTAAAACAATGTCTATTTTAAAGAAAAGACAGACACTTTGAGTGATACCATCCTCACCGTGCCTCGTATTGAGTCAGGGATGACTCGTACACATCACATATGACTCATGGATCATTATACTAAAGTATCAAAACAGTCTAAATGAATTTGGTTGGTTTTTTGTATGCCATTTGTTGTTTTCAGTTAAAATTATGTCCATTTTAAACAAAAGAGATACATTTAGAGTGCTACCAGCCACACCGTGCCCCAGATTGATCCAGGGTTGACTTTTACATGTCAAAAAATGTCCCATGGATCGTTTTCCTAAAGTATCAAAAAAATACAAATGCATTTGGTTGGTTTTCCATATGCCAGTTGTTGTTTTCACTTAAAATGATGTCCATTTTAAACAAAAGAGAGACATTTAGAGTGGTACCGGCCACACCGTGCCTTAGATTGATGCAGGGTTGACTTCTGCACGTCAAAAATGTCCCATGGGTCATTTTCCTAAAGTATAAACACAATCTAAATATGTTTGTTCGGTTTTCCGTATGCCAGTTGTTTTTACTTAAAACATTGTCCATTTTAAACAAAAGAGAGACACTTAGAGTGGTACCAGCCACACCGTGCCTCAAATTGATGCGGGGTTGACTCATACATGTTACAAAATGTCCCATGGATCATTTTACTAAAGTATCAACACAATCCAAATGTGTTTGGTTGGTTTTCTGTATGCCAGTTGTTGTTTTCACTTTAAATGATGTCCATTTTAAACAAAAGAGAGACATTTAGAGTGGTACCCACTACACCGTGCCTCAGATTGATGTGGGGTTGATTCCTACATGTCAAAAATGTCCCATTGATCTTTGTACTAAATTATCAACACAATACGAACATGGTTGGTTGGTTTTCAGTATGCCAGTTGTTTTTACTTAAAACATTGTCCATTTTAAACAAAAGAGAGACATTTAGAGTGATACCAGCCACACTATGACTTGGATTGATATGGGGTTCACCTGTACACATAAAAAATGTCTCACAAATCATTTTCCTAAAGTATCAACACAATCCAAATGCGTTTCTTTGGTTTTCTATATGCCAGTTGTTGTTTTAACTTAAAATGTTGTCCATTTCAAATAAAAGTGAGACACTTTGAGTGGTACCGGCCACACCGCGCCTCATATTGATTTGGGGTTGAGTCTTACACGTCACATATGACCAATGGATTGTTTTCATAAAGTGTAAAAACATTAAAAATACTTTTTCTTTCTGTATGCCAGTTGTTTTTACTTAAAATAGTGTCCATTTTAAACAAAAGAGAGACACTTTGAGTGATACTGGCCACACTGTGCCTCGGATTGAGGCAGGGTTGTCTCGTACACATCACATTTGACTCATGGATTTTTTTCTGAAATTATCAACACAATTCGAATGAGTTTGGTCAGTTTTCCTTATGGCATTTGTTGTTTTCACTTAAAATGATATCCATTTTTAAACAAAAGAGAGACATTTAGAGTGGTACCGACCACACAGTGCCTCAGATTGATGCGGGGTTGACTCGTACATGTCACAAATGTCCCATGGATCATTGTACTAAAGTATCAACATAATCCAAATGTTTTTGGTTGGTTTTCCGTATGCCAATTATTGTTTTCACATAAAATGATGTCCATTTTAATCAAAAGAAATACATTTAGAGTGGTACTGGACACACTACACCTTGGATTGATGTGGGATTGACTTCTACTCATAAAAATGTCCCATGGATCATTTTCCTAAAGTTTCAACATAATTAGAATATGTTTCGTCTGTTTTTGGTATGCCGGTTTTTTTACTTAAAACATTGTCCATTTTAAACAAAAGAGAGACACTTAGAGTGGTACCGGACACACCGTGCCTCGGATGGATGCGGGGTTGAATCATACACATTAAAAATGTCCCCTTGATCATTTTCTTAATGTATCAACACAATCCAAATGTGTTTGGTTGGTTTTCCATATGCTAGTTGTTGTTTTCACTTAAAATGATGTCCATTTTTAAAAAAAGATATACATTTAGAGAAGTACCGGCCACAATGTACCTCAGATTGATACGGGGTAAACTTCTACATGTCACAAATATCCCATGGATCATTTTCCTAATGTATCAACACAATCCGAATACGTTTGGTTGGTATTCCATATTCTAGTTGTTTTTACTTAAAGCATTGTCCATTTTAAAAAAAGAGAGACTGTTAGAGTGGTATCAGCCACACCATGCCTCGGATTGATGCGGGGTTGACTTGAACACGTCACAAATGTCCCATGGATCGTTTTCTTAAAGTATCTACACAATCTGAATGCATTTGGTCAGTTTTCCGTATGCCAGTTGTTTTTACTTAAAAAATTCTCCATTTTAAAAAATTAGAGACACTTAGAGTGGTACCGGACACACCGTGCCTCAGATTAATGCAGAGTTGACTCATACATGTTAAAAAATTCCCATGGATCGTTTTCCTAAAGTATCAACACAATCTGAAGGCGTTTGGTTGGTTTTATGTATGCCAATTTTTCTTTTCACTTAAAATGATGTCCATTTTAAACAAAAGAGATACATTTAGAGTGGTACCGGCCACACCACGCCTCGAATTGATGCAGGGTTGATCCATACACATCAAAAATGTCCCATGGATCGTTTTCCTAAAGTATCAACATAATCCGAATACTTTGGGTCGGTTTTTCGTATGCCAGTTGTTTTTATATAAAACATTGTCCATTTTAAACAAAAGAGAGACAATTATAGTGGTACCGGGCACACCATGCCTCGACTTTATGCGGGGTTGAATCGTACACGTTAAAAATGTCCCATGTATAGTTTTCATAAAGTATCAATAGAATTCGAAGGCGTTTGGTTGGTTTTCCATATGCCAGTTGTTTTTTTCACTTAAAATGTTGTCCATTTCAAATAAAAGTGAGACACTTTGAGTGGTACTGGCCACAGCATGCCTTGGAATGATGCAGGGTTGAGTTTTACACATCAAATATGACCAATGGATAGTTTTCATAAAGTATCAACACAATCCAAATACGTTTGGTTTCTATATGCCAGTTGTTTTTTCTTAAAACAGTTTCCATTTTAAACAAAAGAGAGACACATTGAGTGATATCGGCCACACCGTGCCTAGGATTGAGGCAGGGTTGACCTATACATGTCACATATGACTCATGGATCATTTTCCTAAAGTATCAACACAATATGAATGCTTTTGGTCAGTTTTCCGTATGCCAGTTGTTGTTTTCACTTAAAATGAGGTCCATTTTAACCAAAAGAGAGACATTTAGTGTGGTACTGGCCACACTGTGCCTTAGATTGAAGCGGGGTTGACTTGTACACGTCCCAAATGTACCATGGATTGTTTTTCTAAAGTATCAACACAATATGAATGCATTTGTTTGGTTTTCTATTTTTAGTTATTGTTTTCATTTAAAATGATGTCCATTTTAAACAAAATAGAAAAATTTAGAGTGGTACTGGCCGCACCGTGCCTCAGATTGATGCAGGGTTGACTCTTACACGTCAAAAATGTCCCATGGATAATTATCCTAATGTATCAACACAATCTTAATACATTTGGTTGGTTTTCCATATGCCAATTGTTTTTACCTAAAACATTGTCCATTTTAAACAAAAGAGAAACTCTTAGAGTGGTACCGGCCACACCTTGCCTCATATTGATGTAGGGTTGCACTTACACATCACAAATGTCCCATGGATTGTTGTATTAAAGTATCAACAAAACCCAAATGCGTTTGGTTGGTTTTCCATATGCCAGTTGTTGTTTTCACTTAAAATGATGTCCATTTTAATCAAAAGAGAGACATTTAGAGTGTTACTGGCCACATTGCACCTCGAATATATGCGTGGTTGACTCTTACATGTCACAAATGTCCCATGGATCATTGTGATAAAGTATCAACAAAATATAAATACGTTTGGACTATTTTCCGTATGTTAGTTGTTGTTTTCACTTAAAATGTTTTCTATTTCAAATAAAAGTGAGACACTTTGAGTGGTAAGGGACACACCGTGCCACGGATTGAGGCATGCTTAAGTGATACACGTCACAAAAGACCCATGGATCATTTTCCAAATGTATCAACACAATCCAAATATGTTTGGTCGGTTTTCTATATGCCAGTTGTTTTTACTTAAAAGGGTGTCCTTTTTAAACAAAAGAGAGACACTTTGAGTGATACCAGCCACACCATGCCACAGATTGAGGTGGGATTGAATCGTACACATCACATATGACTCATGGATCATTTTCATAAAGTATCAACACAATCTGAATGCGTTTGGTCAGTTTTCCATATGCCAGTTAGGTAAATCGTGTAACAACAGTGATGCTATCTTATACTAAAACTATAGACATTGTGCATGATGTGCATCCCATATAACTTCCAGAAATTGATTTTTTATTCAGCAAGTGTCATTACATGAGAATCACATAGAACGTTTCATTTATTTTCACTGATACAGGAAGGATGCAATTCTGGTCTGATCCCCCAATCTACCAAGTCACGTCGAGATCGTAAATCATTTTTTTCTTCCCCTTAACATTTTGAAGAATCGAAAGCAACATTTCATATATATTCTTTTCAATGTTAATTACTTCCAAGAAATGACATAACAAGTTAGTTGACCAATATGAAAACTCAAAGAATATACTCTTCTTCTTCCAATTTTAATAGGTATCATTGGGAACATTTTTCCTCTTCCTGGATTTCATTACACCCTTCCCAAATGAATAACTGAAATCTTTCAATTCATTAAGTACATCAGTTCCAGACACAACTGAGGTGGATCATCAGTCTCTATGGTATTGTGAAATTTTTGACAATTTTTTATATATGGATGATTCTTTGGCATGAATCGTCGATGTCCCATAAAACTAAAACTGTGATGATATTTCTGTCTTCTCGATCGAGTGTTCTTCATACAAACGGGACATGACAATATTTTTCTCTTCTCCATCTAGTCATCATTACATAAGTAGGAAAATCATTGATCATCCACATAAGCACAACAAGCATCTGAAATATGTCTTTCGAACATGCATTATATGTGGGAACACCCACATCCCAAAGAAGTTTCAACTCTTTTATTGAAGGTTTCATATATACATCTATATCATTTCTAGGATCAGAAGGGACAAATATCAGTATAATCAAGAAAGTGTAAAGATTTCTCATACACAACCATGGGGGAATGTTATAAATGTGTATGAAAACTGGCCATGTGCTGTGCGAAGTAAGCATCTTCCCAAATAGATTAAAACCATCACATGAAATACCCAGTCTCACATTATGCACTTCAGCTTCAAATTCAAGATATCGAGCATCAAATCTCTACCATGAAAATCCATCTACAGGGTGAACCAACTCTTCATTATTCTTTTTTCTCTTACTGTCATTCCATCGGTTTTTTACTGATATTTCATTAGACATGAAAAGGTTCTGTAATATAGGGATCAATGGAAGGTTCCACATTAATTTTTGTGGCACACGAGATGGTGTTCCATCATTTTTTTTCTTCCATCAGGAGTTTTCACATTTGATACAATCATTTCTTTTAGTAGTTTCCTCCCAAAATAAGATGCAATAATTCGGGCAAGCATGATTTTTTCGAGAATCCAAGTTCATTAACTAACTTCCATGTGATATAGTGGTTTGAGGGAATATCTGCATCATCTGGAAGTAATTCATTCAAGAAGGTATGAATGTAATCGACTGTAGTATTTGAAATCCCATACATAGTTTTCCCATGAAACAATCAGATTAAAAATTCACACCTTTTTATTTTACCACATTGCCGATATATTGGAGTCATCTCAACATCATTCAATTTTTTCAGCCTATCAACATCATCATTTTCATTGGACGCATCATGTGTGTTTGTATCAAAATCTTGTTGGATGGAAATCCTTTCCATCTCATGATGCCTAATAAATGGAAACCGATCATATATCAAACTCTCCAACTCATTTCTATCATTTGGATCATCAACATTTTGAGATTATATTTTCTCTCTATTATGATACCACACATAATTGTTTGTTTGGAAATCACATTTGGTTATATGATAGCTAACTTCTTCACGAATCAACCAAGGTCTTGCAACACAAATATAACATGGGTAGTGTATATGACTACTATCTGAAGCCTTGTCAAATGAAAAATATAAAAAGATATTCAAATTGTTTTGAAAATATGTTCAGATCCGATCAGTTTCATACATCCAATTTCAATCCATTCTGTAAAAAATTTGCAATAAGTCATTTCAAAGAAATTTAATAATATTTAAGTTCAATCAAAAAAATATATAGGTAAATGATGATTTTTTTACTTTATATAAAAGCATAATTGACACATTACTCTATATGAGAATCATATTAAGAAACACAACAAAATACAGTGTATAAAATAAAATAAGATACATAATTTCTAATGCCTATATTCAAGGATTGCACAGTATGATATTGGAAGTGGATCAAGGAATATATAATCCTTAAGGATCTTGTTGGGAGTACATGAGTTTTATAATTTATCTTGTTTAGGGATATCATGATGAGGATTTGTATGAGGATCACATCAAAAGTAGTTATGGCCTCATCATGTTTCACCTTAACCATGGATTAAAGGGTCCTAGGTTTGGGGCCATAGATCATAGGTTGGTAGGGTGTATTCATTGAATCATGTCCCAATTGATTTTGGAGAGGGACCTTCAATAGTTATAGGTATGGATTTGATTAAAAACACATATAAAAATGATATCTAGGAATTGTGATGTCCCAACCAGGAAGCCACTCATTAGTGACCCAAACCCAGATGGCCACTCATTGGAGAGGTAACTTCATGTTTTATTGTGATTTATCTAACATACGAATAATGATTTTTGGGCTGTCCAGGGTCCAGGGAGGTGGGTGGTGGGATCTTTGGAGTCCATGTAGGAGGTTGGGGGGGTTTCAAGGTTCTAGGAAGGAGGGGGCTATCCTGGGTCTAGAAAGGTGGGTGGGGGGATGTCCGGGGTCCAGGGATAAGGGGGGTGTGTCTAGGGTCCAGGAAGGAGGGTGGGGGCTGTCTGAGGTCTAGGGAGGAGGGTGGGGGGGATATCCAGGGTCCAGGAAGGAAGGGGGTTTTTGCTAGGTCTAGGAAGAAGGGGGGTTGTCCTGGGTGGACCTCAAAACACCAAATGGGGTTCCACTCTATAGTTCTGAGAATATATTATCCAAAGCTATAAATATTCCACCTGTAAACATGACAACTTTAAATCAGTGACTACTGTAAATTCATGACATTTAAGGGATATTTGTTTTGTGAAAACCCTATACATTACAATGATGTTCATTAATGATGGTTTTTTTCCTATATGTGTATGGAATTAATTAATGAGGATGATTTATTTCATTTAACCAATGTTATAGTGTACGTTTAGGAAGAATTCTTGGATTTAACCAGTGTTCTAGTTTATTTTTAGGTGAGGTGAGTTACAAACCATGTTAGGAATGTCATTAGAACATGAGTTCTTCCCTTTAACCATGTAGTCTTGAATTTCAGGGATTAAAGTGTTTTTACTGAGCTAATCACTACCTACTCTATAGTATGACCAACACGTCATGTGGTCATACCCATGAAACAAATCCATTTGTAAATTAAACGTTTTCAGCACCACATTTAGCCAAACATACTTTTCACCATAAGGTATTGGCCATGTCTATTTACATGGCTATCCAAGTCATGTATAGTGTGTACATTCCCATGTATGTTCTAAGGACACTAGATTAACGTAGACACCATGTCAATCATTATACACACCGTTTGAACCCTTATACCATATCGTCATTATTACAACCATTAATAACAACTTATTAAACAACATCAATTGTAAAAGATAATAAAATTGAACATGAATCAATAATAATATTGGATATATCAGGTAAAGTTAAGCCATACTATCTTATATCATAAATGACCACCCACAACCATGATCATTGACCACAAAGCTCCCCTTTCGGCCAAATCAAAAGTGAAAAAAAAACACATAGTTGCAAAACAAAAAAACCAAGGAATCACTTACAGATTTTATATGTAGAATAAATGAATTCCTTGATTAAATATGGATCAATTTGTAGAATTTGTTTGGTAGGAGGAATATTGGATTTAGGGAACCAATCCAGCGGAGCGGAACTGCAATTGAGTGGAGGGGGAACTGGATGCCCGATCTGCATTTAGGGTAAATCTTTCCCAACGGGTTTTAAAACTATTGGGAATGTATGTTATACCAACGGTTTAGACTAATAATTGGTGAAAGTGGTATATATGTGGCATATACCAATAGTTCTCTCAAACCCTTGGTAAAAAAGTGATATGGATAAGGCCTTTACCAATGGTTTGGAAAAACCGTTGGTAAAAGATTCTATAAAATATTCTATACCAATGGTTTGTGAAAACTGTTGGTATACATAGCCATTCCCAATGGTTTAGTTAATCTATTGGGATATAAGTGTCAGTAAAAGTGGGATTTCTAGTAGTGTTCCTTACTATTACCTTGAAATATCATTTCAGCAGGTTCACCATCAAACTGTACTGCCACAACTTTCTATATATTTTTTTGAATATCCATGAAGTGATCACATTGCTATCAATTTTTGAAAATGTGGTCATCAACAAAACATTATGCTGTTTTTTCTAAGAAGGAAATAAATATATGATTCATGGAATATTAGTAATTATTGATATCATTATTTAATATAAAGGGAATGACTTGGTAGGAAAAGATCCCATAAGTTACTCAGAATGCTATATCCTCCTATTCTTCAGGGTACATAATTATTTGATTATACCCTAAATACCCATCTATAATGGAAAGGTCTTGAAAGCTATCAGATGCATAAATAAAAAGTTATATTATCAACAATAACAAATAATCCTTAGGAAAGTGTTGATTAAGTTATATGAAATCAATGAAGACCCTGATCTTCCTATTCTTTTTCTGAATAGGGATGATCTTGGTGAGAATTTTTGAGTACTACACTTCCCATAAAAGCTATATTTGATCAATTTTCCACTTCTAATTCTATATTAGTAGAACGAGAGGGGTGAATCATCTTGGATGCCTACCTGAAACCTAAATGGTCACCGAGTAAGCCTAGGTGGTGCATATCCACATCAGGGTTTAGCCCGAGCATTTCAATAAAATTTCAAGTGAACACATATTACTATTGATTTATAAATACAATATAAATATCCTGATCCTCGAAAGTCATAGATACACTATTCAATGTAGGTCTTAGGTCTTTTTATATTCCCAGATTCCCCTACCTGAGCTAATCAATGGCGTTGGAGACGCCATCCTCAAATGCAGGAGGGGCATTCCCATGGTCATCCTCTTATTCTCAAATATCTAAGTCTATGGTAGAATATATAGACATGGTAGTTAAGGGAATCTCTATCATTGTTTATGTGATAGAGGCCATGGAAAGAGATATTATCATCTTGAACTACTAGAGTCATCGAAGAGAGATTCCAAATATGATTGTTTTATTTCATGATATCATTCAGGATAAGAGGATCCTAGATGTATGTGATTAATTCTACTACCTCAATCTAGTTTAAAAGTATCACAAAATCTCTTTTGATAATACTCTAGAGATTCACAGGGATGGTCCCAAAGACATTGGGGATAAAACTTGTATATCATCATTCATCATTGGTTTTTTACTACCTTTTATAGAAACCTACCTCAACATATATGGATTTGTAGGAATCTAAGGGCAAACTATCACTATGTAATATTCCAACCTTCCCATCAATGGGGTATTTTATATACTGATAAAATGTTGAAGGTACCACCATGTGGTTGTGAAGCCAAGCTCTTTAAGGAATGACATTATATACTATGTCTTATTTAATAACCATGAAAACAACATTAGACGTGAGATCCCCAATCCAAGAAGTGAGCTTAATCATCATGAGATATCAAATATTTCTCTTATTTAACTTTTGAATGGTTTTCTTTGTAGGAGATAATCCCTCTTCACTATATCTCAAACGTTAGAGGGTCCGAATCTAGATGAAGTTGATCCTAGAATAATTTTCAATCAGATCCCTTTCGATGCCAACATTATCAAGATTTATTGAAATATACAGGGGTATAATATGTCCCTAGATAACTTCTTCCATTTTATATAGTGTTAATGAGATATAGAAACAGAATTCTAATGGAATAGTCTCCACGTGATAAACCATGACTGTAGTGATTTCTATCTTGAACCCATATGGTCTATAGAGGGATTCAGTGAGTGCCTCTTAGATTTATTTTTAAATACGGAGAGAATCCAAGATTACGAGTTTGGTTGAGATAACCTCCAATTATTTAATAATGTCATACATTTGTGCTAGAGGTCTGTTCTTAGAAAGGGGATGCTGCTACCTATTTTGTGGCTCATAAGTTTTGGTGTTTGAGGTTGATGGTACTGGTTCTTGATAATAAGTTAAAGGAGAATCTACTATGAGTTGCATAGGTCTTTCCCGCCTTCCTATTTTTCAAGGATGATCATACAATTACACCACTACTAGTGGGTCATGTAAGATGATTGGTCTTGGATGATTATTAGAGGGATCTAGGACACCTCTGTGTTTTTGTTGGGATTACTGGAGTGCTCTCTTAAGGGTATCAAATATATATATATATATATATATATATATATATATTTCATCTATAGGGATTGGAACAAGATATTGGGTCCGACCATGCAGATGATATCCCCTGTATCGGTGACTCTTACACCTTCATCCTCCAAATCCTCAGTCAGAAATAAGGAATTCATACTTGGAGTCATATTCATCATCTATGAAGTCATATGTCAAGTGAACTATATTAATAAAACCAAATATGAGTTCTTCATCTGATGAGGATTCAATTTGGTGGGGGTAGTTCCAGTTCTTTATATGTTGAAGGAAAGAAGTATTCAAGATTCAAAGAATGCATATGAGATGAATATGACTCTTTATCTTATGTCTCTTCTCGTGTCTGATGATTACATCCACATATGGGTGGTGTATTCGATATCACCTCCCTAGGTAATGAGATCTATATGGGTTTGAAAAGATTTTATATCAGGGTGACATGAGTTTGTTATATTTTATTATAAGTCATACATTTATAGAACTTCTATCTAGACATGGATGAAATTTCTTTCTAGTCACCCTCTAATTCTTGTTGGGAAATGATTACACTAGTAACCAATACTATGGAATTCTTATAGTGTCACATATCCATAATTGACCATTCTTTGGATAAAATCATTAAAGATGAAGAGATATTGGATGGTGTGAGCCAACCTATTATGGAATGGGAAATATTCATAAATATAGGTGATTTTAACCTCACTAGGTTTCTCGGCCTAGTGTAGCTCAAGTATGTTATTTTACATGGTCACAAGTAAATAACTTGGGACATTATCATTTCATAAGGAGTTTACTTTATTCATATTTTCATAAAATCATGGCTGACCTTGATATACTTTTTCTTTATGTAACGGGATATTTTGTTATTTCTTCCACTCAAAGGGAGTCACTAGATGATTCAGGACCTATATGGGAACTTTAATGGATTCTGTTATTGGTTTTAGGGTAACAACAGTAGTCTATTCTTTTCCATTCCCTTTTCCATGTTCTGAGGGCATGAGAGAAGACTTATCTCGGTTTTGCTGAGTGTCATCTTTAAAATTTTGTGCTGTTTATAAAAACATATGAAATATTCTTGGATACTTCATCAGAATCAAGGATGTTTTCATCTCAACTCAAATATTTTCAGAATAGTGTTCCAATTATTACTTTTACGATAGAGGTATTTTTAGTGGATATGTTAAACCTTTCCTTCAACGATGAATTCAAAAACCCTTTCATTTTCCAATTGTCTACAGTTCATTAGGTTGGAAATCATTATTATCCTTAGAGTGGAGTTAAACTAATAATGGAATTGATGATTAATAAATTTCCTCCTTGAAATGGATCCTAATGAGAGGATTTTGTACCAAATAAAGGATTGAACTGTCATAGTCTGTAAAAAACATTTGATATGTGTCACCTCATGATGATCGCAAGGGCCCATCATCAAACCACATCGGGACATGAAGTATTTGAGATGATGTTTTGAATATCCCATGCTTTCAAAGGTTTATAAGGAAGGGATACTGAAATTGTTTTGGAAAAAGTGACATCTACCCAATTAGGATATAGATTCTTATTAGGCTGCATAGGAGTGCGATTCATTTCCATGGATTACATTTAGGCCGTCAGGGATTCAATGACATTAAGTAGTTTTATAGGTACTACTATCTGAGGAACCTACTATCTACAGAGAGTGGGTGGGGCTTGATGAGATGGATCCTTTTTCATATCATACTCATTCATGATCTATGTAAAGATTGAATGATCTCCATGGTAGGGAGAGGCTATCACTATAATGGAAGAAAGTTTCAATCATCTTCAACTTAATCATTCATATAGAACAATTTATTAGATCCAGAGTTGGCCTTGTGATCTGATTCCACTTATACAAGTGTATTATCTCTCTCCTGATGTGTAGGAGTAGAAATATTCATTTATATCTAAATATTATACCCAATGGTAATGTTTCACCTGAGTATCTCCTCAATAAGATGCATGCGACTTTGTATCTCATTCTCAAACTATTCCAACCATTACTCTATAGATAGAATTTTAGATCTTATGGGTAGTGATTGGGATATATCCACACCTTTCCCATTATCCTTGATGGTGTTTCTATGCAGAGGAGGAGATTCATTATTCCTAGGTACCAGGTTTTGGATCCCCCTTTCCATGTACATGTAGCCTTAGCTAGTGTATCTAGATCAACCTCCTCTTGGGGAATTTTTTTTGTATTACATCCCTCAATATTTATGTATTAGTTTACATAATCTATTGAGTTTATGGTGACAACATTCACTAAGGTGTATCAAGAAATGGTAGTTATCCCATTACTCTCAACACAATTGAGTGATTCTGCACTGATTACTCCTCTTTAGAGGGTTGCATCTGTGTCATTTTTCAGAACATTGTGTATTTTGGACCATTTTGTCTTCCAGACCATGAGGGGTTTGATTTCTTTAATTGTACATTTCTCATATCTTGGTCTATGAATAGTGAACTTAAGGGACTTTTCGGTCATGTTTTATGATTTTACCTCACATAACAAAGGTTTATCTCATTATGGGAGGAACAAATGGGATGCCGAATGTTGATACTTATCTCTAAACAATGAGAATAATAATTCCTTATGGGTGATTATAATGATGTAAATATCCCCAGACTTGTGGGATGGGGAAAATTCAGGACATCTATTGGAACTTATTAATTCTATTGTGGAGTATTTGATGAATTTTATTGAGTATTTGTTAACTCATTAGACATGAATTGAGATATAAATTCTTCTATCCCAATGTGATTGTGTTGATCTAGAGTTGACACTAATTTCTTTAATACCATCTTAGGGTGTGATAAACCTGGTGATGGTTATTGAGATTTAAATTCCCCCATCCATATGGGATGGGGTTATTTTGTCGCTATTGCCAATATGTTTTGGATCCTCTTAGGGTTTAATGACCTGAGGGGTGGAGTCAGTGGTAAAATTTACCCATTCATTGTAAGATGGGTTCACTACTAGAGGGATTCTATGGAAGATATTATTTTGATCCATTTGATTTGGCAAAATTATTATCTTGTATGAATTGGGTGAAATGATATACCATGCTGTGAGTCATTTTTTATGAATTTTTTTCAGGTTGTCCCAAATTCATTTTATATCTCGAAAATTCATTCTAATTTCTTTGAGGAGTCCGACTAAAGAATATGGTGGTAGTATTTTACCTCAAATAATTATTATTTTTTATATCCTTAAAGGGGAGGATTTTCATTGTATTGACCAACTAACCCATGCATTACTTGGTCCCCTTATTTCTTCAAAATATTTGAAATTATAGGATGTCGTTTATAGGGGGATTTTCTATTATCAGGATATAGAGAAGTGAAATCCTCCATAGTCTCCCCATCCTTCAATATGTACATCTAATGTGTCTCCGAAAATTAGTCGACCAAGATTTGTTATGATACAGAGACAAAAAATTTACATTCATTTATCATGCTCTTCCATCCCTGGGTTTGGAGATACAAAGAACATCGCTATATTTAGTTTAAAATATATTTTATTTATACTATAGAGATCACCCACATATTATTGATAAGGGATGTGTTATCCATCAATTATAGATGATTTACCATATATTTTTTCATGGGAAGGACATGCAGTTATTCTCTAGATCATCTGGGATCTCATAGTTAGAAGTGCTAATTGGACAGAACATGGTTGAGATGTTGTTTTCTGTTAAATTTCTACATTTATCAATGTCGACCTCTTATTCATCAGATTTATATTGCTCCATCTGATTAGGCCACACATGTTGTTTCTCTATGCCACCTACTAACTATAGCTATGTTATAATGATAGTTGATGGGGAACTATATATGATTGAACCTGGTATTAGAACAACCTATCTATATGAATGTGTTTTAGTTTTTAGAATCCCTCTATATAGAGGTGTATGCGAAAGTGGGGGATTTACTTGTCCGAGGGAGATATCACTTTGGGGAGGTTAACTTTGGAAAATGTCCGGATTATAGTCCATGTGATCTATTCCAAACTAATATAAGGAGAAATATAGAGGTAATGACCACCTTCTTATTTATTTTAAGAGTCAATATACCCTATATGTGTTATAAATACATGTCTAAAAACCTCAAGGACACTTAAATTGAGAATAATAGGGATATGATAATCATTCTAAATCATTGATAGAATATTCCAACCCACCTTTTAGGATTGATTATGGATATGGACCTTCAACATGATGGTTTCTAGAATATTTTTCCAACCATATAGTGCTATGGGGATATGATCCCATGATTGGGAAGATGTTGGAGTATTCTGGTGAGATTCTATATGATCAGTAGTGATTTGAGCCTACATGTAGATTAATGCTAGAATATGCCAGTCAACCCTATATATTGTTGTGATATGAGACCAATTAGAATATTCATTTCACATCAGAACATGTTGATTGACCTTTGGAATTAGAGAAGGGTTATGGTCATCCTCTTATAGAGAATCTAAAGGATGTTGGTGCATTCATTCATTAGTAGTGGTAGTGATATGAGCCTAATATATGTGAGTAGCTAGAGTATTCTAAGTATCTTAACTAGACAGAATATGAGGTTGTCCTAAGGAATATGCTTCCCTTAAATGGTGATCTAGGCTTAAATTGGTATATGATCTCAGTCTATGAATTTAGAGTATGCCATTGGTCTTTTTTTTCGGAATATGAGCCTTTCTTGAGAAATATGCTACTGTCACTTAGTGATCCCTAGTAGGAATGGGGATATGAGCTTGATCCTTTACCTTTGGATTATGCTACTAGTCTTTTTAAATTGTAATGTGCTCCTATATTGAGGCATTTACCACTCTCACTTGATGAGAACCGATTCAAATGGGGATATGATCCTAGTCCTATACCTTATCATTCTCAAGAATATGTCGACAATCCTCCTGAATGGGAGCAAGAATGTGCGCTATCCACGAAGTAGCCACCTAATTATATTGATCATAGTTATATTATGCTCTGGTTTTGAGGATAGAAATATGTTCATGTCCCTATATCTATGCAAATTCAGGAATATTCTCTAAGAGTTATTTAACTTCTTCTAGAATGTAATGAAGGTTTATCAAATTTTATTTTAGAATATAGGCCTATACAATTTCTATCTCTAAAATATATTGGCATATGTCTTCGATTAAAGTGGGGACATTATCCCACTCCTTTCTTCCCTGTTCCATCTAAATAGGATGTTGGGCTTCAAGTAGGGGGGTAAGGATATGAGCTTCCCCCTCACATGATATATGAATATGCCTATATACTTGATCCAAGTGAACGAGGATATGAACCTTCTCACCAGTTACCTCTAGAATATTCCTACATGAATCATCAGTAAAAGAGGGAATATAAGAGCACTCACGTTTATCCATATCCTTCCATTGTTGATGAGACTTATTTGGTACCTTTTAATGTGTTTCTAGGATGAAAATGTGTCAGGTGGTTCCCTTAATAGGTGACCAAGGGTCACTGGAAACATGACACTGGTGACAGTGGTTGTTAGGATCCCTCTACTATAGCTATTGAACTGGGATGGAGCCACAGTAAACTCATTGATCCACCTTCATCAGATACAAAATGTGATTATTGTTGTGCTTTGGGGATAAGATTCAAATGTGATTGACAGTGGATATGAGCCCCACTAGTTTCATTACATATTTCCACCAATGGTATGGCCTCATCAACTTCAACATCTGAAGACATTTAGGTGTATCTTCAAGGGATGGGATTGAACCATGTCAGTGGTATTTCCGAACTATTGTGTTATCCACCTGAAGATGAATGTGTCAGGTGGGTGAGATTTTTTTGACCTATAGTGGTTTCATATGTAGATGAAGTTTTAGAAAACCCACTTAATGAAGACACGGTCTTGAGTTAATGTGTTGTTGGCGGGACTAGTATCTGTAGTCACAAAGAAAACAAGTAACAAATTCACCGATCATTTTATCTTCATAGGTATTAAACACCCATAATAAACTATGAAAAAGCAACTCAATTGTCCTTTCTTATGCCTGGTTTAGCCATTTTTGTTGCATGGAACTGTTACAATGAGAAAGGACTTATATCATGTAAGACCCACTTACGTTAGGTTTTAGATTTGGCATACCATTTTTGTTTTAACAGGAGATGCAAAGCGAAATGGCCTGATACATGGTAAACCAATCATTTTCATCATTTGAGAGATTCATGTTGGGCTATTTATTTTTTTCTATATTGAAAATTGGTCTTTATGATTTATTATGGGGTGGGGGTGAATGGGTTGCACAATTATTTATATCTGGTTCAAAATTTTTATCTTTATTAGAAACTACCAATGGTTTCTGCATCCATGATAAGGCACAAACCTGCAATCCAAAGGCAGGTGACCAATTGGGGTTTCACACCCAATGACACTTCGGAACACACATTGGTCGAGAGGATGGGAGGTCAGGATTCTCACCCCCTTTTAGGGGGAATTATTTCCTATTATAGGGATTTCTTATATATTTAAGATATGTTTTTGAATCTATTGTTAATCTTGATATGGAACCAATTACCCTAACAAAATGATCATGTGTTAAATCCTTCTATATGTAAAGGGGTCTCTCTTTATGAGACCATCTATATATATCCATGTTTTTCATTTGTGTCCTATCATTGGTTTGCAATGGCCATGTGCTTATATTTTTAGACCATATAGCCTGGAGCTTTGGAGTTTACTACCATCCTAGGTGGTGATTAGTGTTTTGAGGATGAGATTGAACCTTTATGAGGCATCATGCATATATTGTGTCTAATAGGAATAAAAAACCACATAGTTTGTTCAAGGAATGTAGTTTATTATTATACATAAAGGACATGTATGAGTGTACATGGGAACTAGGTATTTAGCTCAATCCTTAAGAAGATGTCCTACATATCCTTGTTATAATAGGAATCTGATTCATCATAGTTTGATATGTGCTCAATCTATAGATGGGAAGTGGCATATGATTAATTCTTGTGAGGGTTATTTCCATAAGGTTTACCAATATAGTAATATCTTCAAGACTTACTCTGAGGTGGATGACCTTATTTGGGGGTAGCCATATCATGCCACTAATCATGGCATACACAACGAGGTTTCCCTGGCTAGAGGAAAATCATGACATGAATGGAATGTTTTTTTGTAAATCCCTAATCCTATGTGATCGATGAGCGATGTGAGAAACATGAGATAATAGTTAATCAGTCTCACTACATATGCATACGGGACTTATGAACTAGATAAACCCTAATAGATTGTTTGATATAGTGTTTGAACCTTAGAAAGGAATCCTATATATCGCATTTATAGTATGAATCAATGTTCTTGTAGTTTCATTGGCCTCTCGATCCACTAATGGATGAGGATGAACAATAACACCATAGGCGATTTTGGGTCCCTTGGGTTAGAGTGTTTAAAATATGGATGGACATACACCAACGTGGATACCCATGGGAGCTAAAAACTTATGAAGGAATCCTACACATCCTGTTTAGACAAGATTTAGAGTCCTCGTAGTTCATTTAGGGTTTTCGTGAATATGTTTAATAAATAATTTTGTCATGTCCCATGGTGTCTGCCTGAAATGCAGGAGATTTTGGAGGGTTTATGCCTAAAATGTGTTGATTGTTTGTCTAACATGTCATAAGTGTTTATTTAACCTACCGTGATTGTATGTATAACATGTTTTGAATTTATTTCTAGAATGTTTGACACATCCCAAGGTGCTTTTCATGATTGAATCAGAAATGTTAGGGATACATCGCATGATCTGACCGACATGTCTGGACGACTATCACATAGCTCAGTTAACACATTTGAGGTTCCTCATGTGTCAACACTAAAATATCCAAGGTTGTTACATGACTAATGATGACATTTCATGAGGTCTTCGCATGATCTAGCTGAATGTTTTGGAGGTCTTCGATGACTTGGCTAATATTTTTTGTGGACTTCGCAAGACTTTGGTGATACTTCCAGAGGAATTTGCAAGACTTGGTGGACATGTATAGAGGAATTTTTAAAATTTGGGTAAAATTTTTGGATGACTTTTCAAGACATGGTTGACATGTACTAGTTGTTTCACATGATCTTGATAGGTTATAGAAAGCACAATATTCCTTCACATGGAAGTTAACATATTTGTCTCCACATAATTCTTCCATCTTTTTCAGTCTTTATAACATATATGCCTCAAGGTTCATCAAGAACTAGATTTTTTAGTTTTTTCATGACTAATTATACATTAGAAAAAACCTTTTCAAAATGTCTTTATCCCATGATAAGTTCTTACCCTGATTTATAGGGTGATCATATGAATCACATATTCATGCTGCGTAATTCCTCAGATCATTCCAAGGATTTTACCTAGTGGATAACCCTTGCGATCATGAGGTTTTCCACTATATGTTGTTCTAAATTATATGATACCATGGGTATGACTTTATTAAAATCTTTTTATTCATGTTTTTCTACTAATATAAAGAAATTTATAGGCCTCTCCACCCAGTTATATTCCTCCTTACATGGTGTGCATCTCATAGATATGAGATAAAGTCGGTGGAGTGAGTATCACATCACGCGCTTTACATAATCATGATGTGGGTCATTCAAAGTGTCACATGATATTCAGTGACAATGATAACACCCCATAATATCCATATTTATTAGACCATTTATTTTCCAATGGATTTTTCATAACCATGTTGACATGTCAAAATGTATTTTCACCTTTGAGCCGACCTGACTGGTAGTCTTCACGAGGTCAAGACGCCAGTGGAGGGGCCTTAGCATGATTAAAGAAGAGTTGTATAGGGTCATTCATGAGATTAAGATGGCTTGTTAGAGTAATTTCAAAAGATCAAGAAAAATTTTCAAGTGGGACTCCACGAGATCATGTTGACATATCAAATGGACTTCATGTGATCCATGGTGGTTAGACAAGGTGCATAAACCCTTTTTGTATCTTCCTTTCTCGAGAAACATCAACCTTTTTCTACCTTTTATTCCATATTTTATAAAACTTTTATCTTTATTTCATTTTCTTTATGTTACGGTGTCACATGATCAGTAGAGGATCTCATGATGGTGTGCAATCATTATCATGGATGGTCAATCTTGTTGACTATGATGCATTGCATGATCAATGTTGGATCTGACAATAGTGTGTGAGAATTTCCCCGGAAAATCACTCTACTTTTCTATGGATATAAAGGGGTATCACATGATTTAATGTATATATCCAAGGTTCTTAACATGATGAAAGTGACATGCCAACATGATCTCACGTGATAAGGCCGACATGTATCTACGAGGCTCTCTAGGGTTTTTCAAATCACATAAGCATGTCGCATGAAAATCAACATAACTCTCCATCGCATGAAGATTATTCATTTTATACCCTTATTTTATAAATTATTTTGTGTTATTGTCATTAATATATTTAATGAGACATCATTAAATTAGTAGAACTCATTTGGAAACCTTCATATGGTAATTAGCGCCTGTTTAGATGCGTTTACAAGAACAAGAGGGTTTTCTAGAGGTGATTTTTCTAATCAGTGGGACATTACAAATGGGATTTTAATTATCATTAAAATATAATGAAAATATTATCATTCTCCTACATGACCTTCCAATGGTCATTCGATCACGTGTTGTAACACCCTGAGTTTTTATCAACCTTTTTTTGACTAAATTAAAATTTCATTTATGTGTTACAATAAACAAAGTCAAAAATTTATTTTACATGGAACTGACATGGAATATATTACATAAAACCAACATGGTGTATTATACAAATAAAATTGACTCAGCATACATTACATGTAAACACTAAATTTATATATGTTACATGCATCAATGATGTTTCTACGAAACATTATTTTACTGTTATAATTATTTCAACTACATAATTATAACCTAGACATTAAAAATAGTTATATGAATAGAAATAAATACATTTAAAATATTTTTTATAATTTATTTATATAAATAAAACAAATTTATATTTAATGATATGCTTTTTGGTAAAGTATTTTTATGTTTAAACGTAACGTTTTCTTAAATGAACTACTTTTAATGACCTTCTATGAAAAATAATAAAATAAATTCTAGAATCTTTTGGAAATTTAACTTGATAAAAAAACTTAAATTTTGAATTTTTAAAGTCAAAATTATCTTAGGGAAATGTTTTGATATTTTTCTGAGAAATATCATTTTTTGGATGAATAGTGAAAAATTCTTGATTTTAGTTCAAAAATGCTTTTTCATCAATTTATATATAAAGTTAAATTATATTTTAATTTGGTTTAAAATTTTAATTAGATTATATTTATATCAATTAATACAATTTAGTAAATTTCAACCAATTTTACATTAAATTTAGATATAAAAAACTTAGTAATATTCTAATAATTTTTACTTTAAAAACCCGCATTGTCGACCCAACTGTGAGAATAATTTTAAATTAATTTAAGCCACTTATGTGATTATAATTTGAAAAAATGGATTCCATTTTTGGAATAATAATAATTTATAATGTATAATAAGTTAAACCATGTTTTTTTACTGAAAATATTAGTGAAAGTAATTAAATTTAATTACATCGATTAAGGTAAAATTAAGCTTAATTAAGGAATAAACATTAAATTTAAGACCCAAAATGACTTAGAAACCTATCCAACACTCATTGTATGGATATATTTCCACCATTTACTCCATTTTATGTAATATTTATCATTATTGGATCCAATTTCAAAATGAAAAATGCGGGTGGAATTATCTCTTCAAATATTTACAAGAGTCACACTCCTCCTTTACTATAAAAGGCCACCACCTCTCCATCTTCTGCACACCTTTAAATTAAATATGTTTGGATAACATATGACCTATAAAATTAAAAAAATACCTCCTTTATACATAACTAACCTTGTGAAGAAGGAAATATAAGGAATTATTTTACTACAATCCAAAAGGAGTTAACCGATTAAAAGGTAACACCTTTTCTCAAGATCCTTTATTTTATTTTCTTTCTCCACCCATCCAATATCTTAATTACTTTATTTTATAAAAAATAATATAAAAAACATATAAGGATATTTTTATTTGAAATACTCAACCTATACTTACACACACCTCAATCTAATGTGTAATGAACATACATTTTATGTGTATGACCAACTAATTCCTCACTAAACGATGATTGTTTATGTTTAAATTACCACCTCTAATGGTGGAAATTATGATGGAAAATATGTTTATATATGTTATATATTATATTTATTATTTATTTAATCTTTTTTATTTCTATTATAATTCATATCTTTTTTACTTTCCATTTGGTGTAAATATGATAATTTTGTTTGAAGAAGTGTGGACTACCGCCCCCTCAAAGCGATGTGATTCATTCACACAATACATATAATGTATTAAGGATGAGTTTAGTAAACATATATGATATATATAAAATTATAATTCCTTTTTAATTTCATTATAGACATATATACATATAGTTCATTTTATTCCTTTATTTCAATACAATAATAAAAACAGAAACAACGTTCATGCGTACGTACATATTACCGTCTCCATGAATAGTGAATTACATTTCATAATGAAATATTATATAGATTATTATAATAAAAATATAATAAATAAAAATTATATTTATATCATGGTGTAAATTTTTTAAATCCTTACATAAGTATAAGGATCAGATATATTCCAAATTAAGACACATGCGAATAAGAAAGCAGAAATTACCCAAAGTGAAACCTTAACATAGTATTGTTAACAAAAGGGTAATATAAGGTCATAATAAAACCTTATATGGTATTATATATAATAATATGGTTCTATAAAATGTTTATAATAAATTTATATTTATTATACATGTTATTTTAATGAGTATGATGAGTGTCATGACACAAGGTAAGAGAATTTCATCTCACTTTTATTTTCATGAGATACATGACTTAATCACCATTAAATTATCTTGTGTGGTGTATGTACTTCCCATAAATTTATGCTATGTATATTATAATTAAATTTATGGGAATTAAAATATCAATTTTATGATTTTTATTTCATGGGGTTTATGTTTAAAAAGATACCAAATCAGTACAATAGTTTTGTCTCAATTTTCCTTCTTTAAGACTCATGTTTTGTCATGCACATAAATTATTTTTTGAGGTGTATTATATCATGAATATACTTCTTTGAATGGAATTTTAGGATTAATATAATTTTTTTCTTACATAAAGATTATTATCCGATGTTACTAAGTGATAATAGTTTATTGAAACAATCTCATTGCTTTTCGTGATTGTTTATGATTATGATTCAATTAATGAAATATCATGATCCATCTCTCAAGAAAACTCATGAATTTTGTTATCCTATGGTTATTAAACATTACCTTATGTGTTAGTACCATTTCTCACTCTTTGATACTTAAAAAAAAATTGAGTAAAATATGACAATATCTATCTTCGGTTGGAAATCAATTGTATTCAAAAACCACATTTTTAAAAGACATCTGAATCCCATTTTCAATGAACATAGATTTTAAAAATGTTTTATACTTTTTTAAAATATTTTTTTACATGTTTTTAAAGATATTTTAAAAGAAAATGGTTTTTGAAAATATTTTATGTTTTGAAAATTGTTTCTCAATTTTGAAAAGATATTTTCCTCAAGAAATGTTTTTAAAATATCTTATAAAAATTATTTCTTATCTAATATAACATCTATTTGTGTTACTCATGATTTTTTTGGGAAGTCATTCAATGTTTCCCTTATTTATATAAATGGTTTATGTTTTCATTGAATGATGTTGATGAAATCCATTTCTCTTTCCCGGGTTTTTTTTTCTTTTGAAACCCACTTTTTTCATGGGTTATGTTTACGATTAAATGATTATAAAACCTTTCATTTTCAGAAGGTTATGGTATGATTACACATTTATAATAAAAATTTCATTTCATGGGTTATGATAAGATTTTTAATGATCTTGTGGCACATGTAATTATGATTTAATTATGATATGGGTGAGACCTATATATCCCTCCAATACCTTATGTAAATATTTATATATAATGAGATAGACTAAGATGGTCTGTGGAATGAACCTTGACTATATAGAAGACCACGAGAGTGAACCATGACTACCAAGATTGTATGAGGACTGAACGTATGCTAACAAGATGGCCCGAGGTGTAACGCCCCAACCCTAGTTACCCAGAGTCGGTGCATTACTTCGTAACATTGGCATGATCACAAAAGATCAAGTCTTGAAAGACCGTTTAGTTTAGTAGCCATGGAAACACTAGATACATTCATAAATGTTACATTACATCATAAAGTGAAAAACTACAATAACAAAGTATCCATAGTCCACACTCATATCCTCTTATGACTATCCATGCAGGTCATTCATAAAATACTTCTTCACATCCTGTAAAATATTAAAACATTGAAAGGGGTGAGCTCAGATGCTCACTAAGGATAACAATATAGCGGAATCTTTCATAAACATAAAAATTTAAGGCAATGTAAAACAAAAGCCTTTTAAACTTGAACTTAAACATAATATGGAAAAATTAAAATGAAATAATGTCATTTACTTATTCACATGGATATTCTACTGGTCGAATAATCCAATGCAATATCAATAACCACTTTCATAATGATGGAATGCATAATGGCAGACTATCATAACCACGTAGCCAAGGCCTCATTCCAAGACTACAAATAATATTTTTCAAGGCCTCGTGCCAAGACACTAGTTTGTCTCATGAGACCTGGCGATGCATCGAGGAGCTATAGCGGGCTCCACCCGTCACTTATTAAGTCCAATGTATTCCTCATATGAATAGGTTTAAACATATCATAAACCATAACATAAACGTATCACATAAAACATGCATAAAGGAAACATAACATTTCCACATTTCAATCACAAGATATCAATACAACACATTGATATAATAAAAACACATTCAAAACCATTTTCAATACAAAAATAAAAGAAAATTAAATCTTTGTATTTATTTTTCATTTAAAAAAACTTATGGCTTGTAGAGGAAGCCGAAACTCAAATAATGGTCACGACGGCGGAGAAGTAATTTTCGCCGCATACGTACGACAAAAAAAACACTCCTTTTTGTTGTTTAGTAAAACATTTCTTATAAAAATATTCCTTTTGAATAAACGTAATAGTCAATGGGGTTTATACAACATATACAATAAAGTTGTGTATAAAACAGAATATGCCTCAATGAAAGAAGATTGAGACGAAGTCACTTAAAAAGATTATTTCTTTAAATAAAATAGACCAATTATGTGTATTAACTATAAGTACACAAAATTTAAGTACATATAAAATATAGAACATAATAATATCATGATATAATTTGAAAGTAGGAGATTAACCCGAAGAATGGAAATTGGGTTAAGAAGTTCCCTTACCTTGTGTCCGACTTGACTCGACCGTTATTTAACCTCCTGAATAATAAACTAGAGTTAATATATACTTGCTTAAGATCCTTTTTCAAGTTCATTATTCCTTTTTATATCACTTATTACCATGTTATGAACACTATGTAATTATTTAAGTTAATAATAGTCATTTTGTCGATATTTGGTACTTGAGTCAACAATAAACTTCTTATAATTACAAGTTGTTTATGTGGTAGAATATCCATTATCTCCAGAATTATATTCATGATGTAGATATAATATATATCATATATATCCAGTATATACATTCATTCATAATATTACGTAACATTTAGAGGTAAAAAATGAAATGCACCGTTCATGGAGACGGTAAGCCGTACGTACGCATGAACGCTACTTTCATTTACATTTCATATTTAATGGAATGAAGTCATAATTATATAAAGGTATATTATAATTCCAGTATAATATAATGTATAATTCCATTTACTCCATCCTTTATACATCCCACATATGGCATTAACGATTCAAATCACTTTGAGGGGGCGGTAGTCCGCATTTCCTAAAATGAAAATATCGCGTTTAACCATAATGGAAATCATAAAGGTATGACATAAATGAGAAATACAGAAGCATAATAAAACCATAAACATAATATATATCATATATAAATATAGTGACATCTTAATGGACACCTTTGAAGGTGTTATATCAGTGTTGAACAATCATCGTTTCGTGAGGCAGAAATTCACCATCCACAGAAACAGTATGTCATTTAACCATTAGATGTAGGTGTGTGTAAGTGTAGCTAGAATAATTCTTATAAAAACATCCTAGTATATTTAGGATACTTTTGTTGTTACAAAAGAAATGAATAAAAAGAGTTTAAGGGGTTGGAGAAGCAAAATAAAACAAAACAACATTAGAGAAGACATTACCTTAAAATCGGGTAACTCTTTTGATTTGAGCCAAAGGCTTCATTGGGAAGAATTATGCCCAAATTGAGGCTTCTAAGAGTAAGGGAGGGAAGTTTGGAGAGTATTTGGGCAGAGTTTGGCCAAGAAAAAAGTCTTTTAAGGTGTGAGTAAGGTGGTAGTGGTGGGGGCCTTTTATAAGAGGAGAGAATGGGCACTCTTGGAAAGATTGAAATGTTACATTATTATGAAATGCTTTTTCAGATTCTAAAGGTCCCACACTTATATATTTCTATGATAAGGTGATAAGGGTTCTAAATCTACTCATCCAATAGGTTTTTGACAAGTGTAATTCTTAGATATTACATTATCTTTTCATTTTATTTAAATCGTTAATTAATGAGGTAATTGCTGAATCATCACGGTGTCATAAATAATTTAATTTATTTAATGTCTAAAAATTATAAAAAAATATATCATGATGTAGGAAATATTTTTATCTTTCTAATGAATATTTATTGTCAAAAATATTACGAGTATAACCCCATTGAAAACTTGTTTTAGTAAAACAACTCTTGTTTGTGACCTTTTTATTTTTAACATTAAATAAAAAGTTATTTATGTCCTTTTCCTACCAAAGTGGCTCCATGGGGTCTCCAAGTCGACCAATGTATTTTCTTGGTCGGCCATGACATATCCAATAGTGTTAGGACAAATGTAAAGGTCATTCGATATTTTTATAATACTATTTTTACCTTAAATTTTACTAATTACCTTTAATCGTGATTAATTAAACTTAAATGTTACTATTCACCAAAAAATTATTTTAATCCCATTGAACTACATTTTACTTCCTAATGACAACCATGTATGTCGGATTTTTGAAAATCAAATCACATAAGTGGTAATGTTTCATTTAAACGAAAAATCAGTTTTTTAACTACCCCTTAGTGGTTTCACTATTCATAAAAAATTGATGTTTTTCAGAACAATGCCAAAATTTCACCCTAAGCTATAATTGATATTCAGAATTCAAAAATGATGTCTATTTTACAAAATTCCAAACATATAAGTTGCATTAATTAATTTTATAATTAATTCCCGTTGTCACAACAAATAGCGTGTTTTTAATAAACAATATATATCAAAAGATTGACAATTGTTTATGTCCAATTTCAAAGTGAAATTACTTCTAATGAAAACCATTGGATAAAATGGTAAAAATATATTCTAATTATACTTTAAAACCACTCAATAGTATAATTTATCACTATAAATTATTTTGATTAAAAAAGTTTTTTTATGTATTTATCACTATTCATAAAAAAATTGAAGTTCTCATAAAATTACAAAAAACTTAACTTAGGATAATTTCGATATTATGATTACAAAAATGAAGTCCATTTTTAAATATAACATTTCTATAATTTTAAAAAGTGGGTATTACTATTCATAACGACTACTTTGATTAGTTGCGGTGTGTGAGAACTCGAAGTTGCGTACAATGCAAGCTATTGCATTATTGAATGAGAAGGGTATCATGAAAGATCGGGGTGTTACATTCTCCCCTCCTTCAATAAATTGCGTCCTCGCAATTTGAAATTTATCTTTGAAAATAAAAGGTTGAAAATAGAAAATACCTTTGTGGAAAACCCACATCGGAAATAAGGTTAATAAAAATATAACTTTAAAAGAAAGAATGATAAGTACAATGGTCACCCGAGATAGCCCATACTAGGATTCTATGAAAATATGGATATGGAAGAAAAACAAACCATCAAGGTTTGATGGAGAGTTGTAGAAAACAGGATTAGGATAAAGTTAACTATAAGAAAATCACAAACTTGTGATTGGTTAAACGGTCATTGAATCCCCAGTTGGAAAAGTTAACCGGCAAAGTTTTTATTTTAAGTTACCTTTTATAAAGTTGAGGAATTTATTTAGGAGATTTACTAAGAACGTAAGGGAATATACATACTTGTCATGTAGACTTTCACTCTTTAATAAATTTTTACCACAAACCCATCTTTCACTCCAAATGGTAACAGAACTCAAAAATATTCTATTTATCCTAACTGTACAAGGTTATAAATATCACCACATACCATTTAGATTAGGAAAAATATTTTGTAATAACTAGGGACTTCTTGTAGGCTAGTGGTAGGTAATAAAGGCATGTCGCACTATGGTTGTGGGTTCGATTCCTGCAGCATTGTCCGACACGACGGGTTATGCCCCACCCTGCAGGTTGTCCTTTTCCTAAAACTATAGTATTATAATATTCTAAAAATAATCTTCAGAAATGTTTTAACCTTAAACAATACTATTGAAAGTTCAACTTAATCCATCCCAACCTTTATAGTTATCAAAAATACCTCTATCCAGACTTTCTCTAAAAGGTATCTTAATTCCAAAATCAATTTATCAGATTCCCCAAACAAAGTAATGTTTCTCTTATTGTCACATACTAAAAATATGATTACCTTCATCATATTAAAACCTTAATGAAAAAAACAAGTACTGCATTACAATCCTTATATATATCACATTATCCTTATAAGCAAAATATAATCCTTGAGTCCAAAAGCACCAATACATTAATTATTCCACTTCTACTGTAGTAATAGCATAAGATTGTCCTTGATAACTTGGCCTTTTCTAAGGTACGTTTCCCTGACGCTTAGGAAATTCATTTGCATAATTCCCCATTTCCCTACAATTGTAGCATTCAACATTAATAGCCTCTTTCTTTCCCTTACAATCACGAGCCTGGTGACCTTTTTCTCCACATTTTTAACAAACTCCCATTCCCTTTAGGCAAGTACCAGGGTGATTCTTCCCACAATTATCGCATAATGGAAAATCCTTCTTTCCCTTTTTCCCTTTATCTGTCTCTTGTTCCACCATTCTCTTCTTCTCTTTCTTTACTTTGTTGTCATAAGACTTAGATAATTCCTTTTCTGTCTTGATAGAACACGAGACTATATCTTCGTATGACGAGAATGTTTGTGAGACTAATACTCGACGGAGAAATGGTTTTAAACCATCAAAGAAAAGATCAATCTTACTTCTTGGGTTATGTATATAATATGTAGCATGCCTCGCTAACCTTGTAAAGTTAGCCTCATACTTTGCGACATTCTCATCCTCCTTCTGCCTCAGACTCAGAAACTGTCTTTCCATATCTGCTCGATGGTCGCGAGGACATTATTTTTCTAGGAAAAGATCTTTGAACTCCCTCCATTCTATATTTGATACTTCATCATCTTACTTTTTGTTTTTAATCAACGACCACCATTGATCAACATCTCCAGTGAGGCGGTAGACTGCCATGGAAACCTTCTCCCTTTCGCTACTCCCCAAGGCGTGGAATATTTTCTCTAATGATTTTTTCCATTTCTCAGCTACTAATGGATTTTTACCCCCACTAAACGTTGGCAGTTGTTGCCTCATGAAGCGGTCTAACATTGATCCTCCACGTTGCGGATCAGGGTGCTCCATACGAGTAAGGTTATTATTCATAACCTGAGTGAGTTGTCCCAGTATGGTAATAAGTTGATCAGCACCAGTTGTATCTCCAGCTCCATAATAATTATCTTGAGCAGGAGGGAAATCCCTACACGGAGTGCGTGCATTGATATGGTTTCCATTCCTTCCACTAGGTGCCATTTCTAAACAATGGCATAAACTAGATTAGTTTATGAATCAAAATACATAATTCCGTACATATAAAATACTTAACATAAATTGAACTATTTATGGATATAATCCATAATCATAAAAATGTTTTCATTGAGGAAGTATATACACATAACCCTTCATAGTGGTTTGTAAAGAAAATGAGAATTATCCTAAGCATATCCCCCGGGAGTGTCGTAACAAAGAGTGCAGCAAAACTCGTTGTCGTGCACCAGTTACCGTTCAAGTCTAGCTCAAAGTGGTGTTTTGGGGTTTTACCCCTAGGTACATCTGTGCCAGAGCCGCCTCTACCTGCTCGTATCCAGACAAGGATGTATTTCTCGGAAAACTCACAACATCACTATAATACCAAAATTCTAGGAAGTTATTCTATACTAATCCTCAAAGTCTATCTTTGGGCTATGTGCTCTAATCAGAGTTTATCTAAATCTAGCTTCCAAGGTTAGTACTAAACTACCTATGATACCAACTGTAACGCCCCGAGCCCAGTAACCCGGAGTCGGTGCATTGCTTCATAACATTGGAATGATCACAAAAGATCAAGTCTCGAATAACCGATTAGTTTAGTAGCCTTGGAAACACTAGATACATTCATAAATGTTACATTACATCATAAAGTGAAAAACTAAAATAACAAAGTCTCCATAGTCCACACTCATATCCTCTTCTGACTATCCCTGAAGGTCATTCATAAAATACTTCTTCACATCCTGGAAAATATTAAAACATTGAAATGGGTGAGCTCAGATGCTCAGTAAGGATAACAATATAGCGGAAGCTTTAATAAACATAAAAATTTTAGGAAATGTAAAACAAAAGCCTTTTAAACTTGAACATCAACATAATATGGCAAAATTAAAATGAAATAATTCAATTTACTCATTCCCATGGATATTCTACTGGTCTAATAATCACATGCAATATCAATAACCACTTTCATAATAACGGAATGCATAATTCCAGACTATCATAACCATGTAGCCAAGGCCTCGTGCCAAGACTAAAAATAATATTTTGTCAAGGCCTCGTGCCAAGACACTAGTTTGTCTCATGAGACCTGTCGATGCATCGAGGAGCTATAGCGGGCTCCACCCGTCACTTATTAAGTCCAATGCATTCCTCATATGAACAGGTTTAAACATATCATAAACCATAACATAAACGTATCACATAAAACATGCATAAAGGAAACATAACATTTCCACATTTCAGTCACAAGATATCAATACAACACATTGATATAATAAAAACACATTCAAAACCATTTTCAATACCAAAATAAAAGAAAATTAAATCTTTGTATTTATTTTTCATTTAAAAAAAGTTATGGCTGTATAGGAAGCCGGAACTCAAATAATGGTCACGACGGCGGAGAAGTCATTGTCGCCGCATACGTACGACAAAAAAACATTCATTTTTGTCGTTTAGTAAAACACTTCGTATAAAAATATTCCTTTTGAATAAATTTAAAAGTCAAAGTGGTTTATACACCATATACAATAAAGTTGTGTATAAACCAAAATATGCCTCAATGAAAGGAGATTGAGACGAAGTCACTTAAAAAGATCTTTTTTTAAATAAAATAGACCAATTATGTATATTAACTATAAGTACACAAAATTTAAGTACAAATACAAGATTGAACATAATAATATCATGACATAATTTGAAAGTAGGAGATTAACCCAAAGAATGAAAATTGGGTTAAGAAGTTCCCTTACCATGTGTCTGACTTGACTCGACCGTTCTTTAACCTCCTGAATAATAAACTAGAGTTAATATCTACTTGCTTAAGATCATTTTTCAAGTTCATTATTCCTTTTTATATCACTTATTACCATGTTATGAACACTATGTAATTATTTAAGTTAATAATAGCCGTTTTGTCGATATTTGGTACTTGAGTCAACAATAAACTTCTTATAATTACAAGTTGTTTATGTGGTAGAATATCCAATATCTCCAGAATTATATTCATGATGTAGATATAATATATATCATATATATTCAGTATATACATTAATTCATAATATTACGTAACATTTAGAGGTAAGAAATGAAATGCACCGTTCATGGAGACGGTAAGCCGTACCTACACATGAACGCTACTTTCATTTCCATTTCATATTTAATGGAATTAAGTTATAATTATATAAAGGTATATTATAATTTTAGTATAATATAATGTATAATATCATTTAATCCATCCTTTATACATCCCACATATGGCATTAACGATTCAAATCACTTTGAGGGGGAGGTAGTCCGCACTTCCTAAAATGAAAATATCGCATTTACCCATAATGGAAATCATAAAGGTATGACATAAATGAGAAATAAACAAGCATAAGAAAAACATAAACATAATATATATAATATATAAATATAGTGACATCTTAATGGACACCTTTTAAGGTGTTATATGAGTGTTGAACAATCATCGTTTCGTGAGGCAGAAATTCCCCATCCACAGAAACAGTATGTTCTTTAACCATTAGATGTAGGTGTGTGTAAGTGTAGCTCGATCCTTCTTATAAAAACATACTAGTATATTTAGGATACTGGTGTTGTTACAAAAGAAATTAATAAAAAGAGTGTAAGGGGTTGGAGAAGCAAAATAAAACAAAACAACATTAGAGAAGACATTGCCTTAAAATCGGGTAACTCTTTTGATTTGAGCCAAAGGCTTCCTTGAGAAGAATTCTGCCCAAAGTGAGGCTTCTAGGAGTAAAGTAGGGAAGTTGGGAGAGTATTTGGGCAGAGTTTGGCCGAGCCAAAAGGCTTTGACGGTGTGAGTAAGGTGGTAGTGGTGGGGGCCTTTTATAAGAGGAGAGAAGGGGCACTCACGAAAAGAATGAAATGTTACATTATTATCAAATTCTTTTTCGGATTCTAAAGGTCCCACACTGATATATTTAACGGATAAGGTGATAAGGGTTCTAAATCTACTCATAAAATAGGTTTTTGACAAGTGTAAGTCGTAGATTTTACATTATCTTTTCATTTTATTTAAATCGTTAATTAATGAGGTAATCGCTGCATCATCATGGTGTCATAAATAATTTAATTTATTTAATGTCTAAAAATTATAAAAAAAATATCATAATTTAGGAAATATTTTTATATTTCTAATGAATATTTATAGTCATAAATATGACTTGTATAACCCCATTTAAAACTTGTTTTAGTAAAACAACTCTTGTTTGTGACCATTTTATTTTAACATTAAATAAAAGTTATTTATGTCCTTTTCCTACCAAAGTGGCTCCATGGGGTCCCCAAGTTGACCCATGGATTTTCTTGGTCGACCATGACACATCCCATAGTGTTAGGACAAGTTTAAAGGTCATTCCATATTTTTATAATACTATTTTTACCTTAAATTTCACTAATTACCTTTAATCGCGATTAATTAAACTTAAAAGTTACTATTCCCCAAAAAATTATTTTAATCCCATTGAATTACATTTTACTTACTAATGAAAACCATGTATGTGGGATTTTTGAAAATCAAATCACATAAGTGGTAATGTTTCATTTAAACGAAAAATCAGTTTTTTAACTACCACTTAGTGGTTTCACTATTCATAAAAAATTGATGTTTTTCAGAACAATGCCAAAATTTCACCCTAAGCTATAATTGATATTCAGAATTCAAAAATGATGTCTATTTTAAAAAATTCCAAGCATATAAGTTGCATTAATTAATTTTATAATTAATTCCCGTTGTCACAATAAATAGCGTGTTTTAAGAAACAATATATATCCAAAGATTGACAATTGTTTATGTCCAATTTCAAAGTGAAATTAATTTTAATGAAAACCATTAAACAAAATGGTAAAAATATATTATAATTATACTTTAAAACCACTCAGTAGTATAATTTATCACTATAAATTATTTTTATTAAAAAAGTTGTTTTAAGTATTTATCACTATTCATAAAAAAATGGAAGTTCTCAGAAAATTACAAAAAATATATCTTAGGAAAATTTCGATATTACGAATAAAAAAATAAAGTCCATTTTGAAATATAACATTTCTATAATTTTAAAATATGGGTATTACTATTCATAATGGCTACTTTGATTAGTTGCGGTGTGTTAGAACTCGAAGTTGCGTACAATGCAAGCTATTGTATTATTGAATGAGAAGCGTATCATGGAAGCTCGGGGTGTTACACAGGGAGTGAGCCATGACTAGAAATATGGAATGGGGAGTGAACCCATACTACCAATATGGTGTTAGAAGCCATTCCTTGGATTCTATGGATAAAATATTATATACTTATGGGTCTTTAACATTTCTCTGTTTTTTTCCTATGTTATGTTTTCATGGATTATGTTATTTATTTCTTTATGATTCATGTTTCAAGAACTATAAATATTTATTCCATGATTCATGTATATTATATTTTTTATATAGGGTATGATATTATATTTTCATGATCATGCTATTATACCCTCATGATCATGATTATGATTCCACATCTCCCTTGTTTACCCTTATTGAGAATTTGAGATCACCCATTTTTTATGTTTCCTTCCCCAAGTTATGAA
Source organism: Viscum album (assembly GCA_963277665.1). Taxonomy (NCBI): domain Eukaryota; kingdom Viridiplantae; phylum Streptophyta; class Magnoliopsida; order Santalales; family Viscaceae; genus Viscum; species Viscum album. The sequence goes on from OY728156.1 coordinate 1,279,677,288, forward strand.
GATATAAATTATGTTTGGTTTGTCTAAGAATGGTTCTAGTCAAGAAGAACCCAATGAGAGATAATTTAGATCACTTATGTATCAGTATTTATGTTCCCATGTTTAAAAAGGCAATAGAATAATATAGTATGTGGGTGGTTGTTTGTATAATGTTTTCTGTATTCCACAAAAATTATGTAATGTTAATGTATGAAAAGAGAGGGTCACTATATGTGTCCTCTAGGGGATTACATGATTTGTGCGATCCAAACAGTTGATATTTATGTATCCAAAACACTCCTTCCTTTTGTGTGATGAAAATAATAAACTTTATCAAGGTATTTATTCAATTCTAGAATTGCTGATGCACATTTGGTAAGCATCAAGAGGGGAACTCTTGGAATTACATAAAATACTAAATTAATTTAAATCATTTTTCATATAAAAATATATACAAATTGGTATAGTTAAATGATAATATGAGCATGTGTAAAAATAATCTCATCTAATAAAATCAAGACAAGTTTTATTTAATTTTTATCCCCTATCTTTTAGTTTTATCCCCTCCATTAACCCTTTTGACAAATACTACAATATTAATGTTTTCCACACTTTAAGGGTCAATAATGTTTTTATAAAAGGGAAAACAAACCATAAATGGAAAATGGTTGATGTTTTCAACCATATCCCATTCATTTGACCGAATATTAGATTTTTATGAAATTTTAATCATCTAACAAATTATTATTTTCATAAAATATCATTAATGTAAATTTTAACACTATTCATTTAATTTGACTTTAAACACAGTAAGAAAAACTAAAATTTGAATATAATAAATTCAAACAACTCTAATATGTAATATTTATCCATAAAAATCATGGAACATAATAATTAATCCTAATTATATATCTTTTAATATTATTAAATTCATTTATTTTATTTTTCTATTACTTTAATAAATACCATGTCGGCGTTGCGTAAGAATTTAAGGTAATTATTTCATTAATAAAAATTATAAATAAATTAACATGATAAAACATAATTTATATTTAAAATAAATATTTATAGATGATCATATAATTTTTTTATCCTCATGTAAAAAATTTATAGTTAATGAAATAAAGATAATGAAATTTACGACTTTTCTTTACATAAAATAATATAAAGGTAAAAATCATATCAAAATGGAAAAAAGATATATATTCTATCTTTGGATTATTATTGGAGAAATATACTCATACATTTAAATTAAGGTAAGTATTTGGGTTATTTGGTAGTCCATATCATATTATTTTTAATCTTAATTACCTGATTTACCCTTTACACCCGTAATAAAATGTTATATGGTTACTATTCATAACAATAAAAAATAAATTGAGAATATTTAAAAAATTTAGATATACTAATTTCCAATATAGAATTAATTTTTTAATTTTCCATTTTTAGAAGTTGTGGAATTTAATTTAAGATAAAAATGAAACGCTCAATGAAAAATAGTTATTAATTAAAATTTCTCTTTTATGTATAAAAATGTTTTTAAAAAAACATAAACCATAAAATTGAGTAAAATTAATTTAATTGGATTATTAAAAATATAATTTTACTAATTTTACTTTAAAACCATTTTAAAATAAAAAATAACTCTGTAATTTCTTGAAATAAAAATACAATTTTCAATAAAATTTAGTATTTTTCACTATTCAATAAAAAAATTATTTTTAGAAAAATATTAAAAATTCAATTTATGATAATTTTGAATGAAATTAATTATATTATTTTAACAAAAAAAGTATTTAAAACTATTTTTTATGAAACATATTTTTGATGCATGAAATGACATTACTAAAATTTGAGTGCTTAATTCCTAATCCTTAATCAATAAAATTTGATTTAGTATGACATATATATATATATATAATTTATATAATGGTTTTTCCTATTCATACTCTTTAATTTGACTACTATTTTATAAATATAACATTTAAATATTAATAATTCATGGATTATTTAATCTCAATGTTGCGTGTTGTATATGTTAACAAACATAATGTTCTTTTAAAATACTGTGATATTTAAAAACAAAATTACAATAATTATTTTAAAACTTTATAAATATCTCATTATAATATATGAATTGAAAAATAAATCGGCATTCACCATATTGATTCAATTTTATACCGATAATATAAGTGATTTTTCTAATCATATAAAATTCAAACATAAATCCAATCATGTTTTCAGAACTTCTCACATTATTACACTTTTCTTCCATAAAAAATGGTATAATAATAAAAATACGAGTAATATAAATAGTTATACCTTTATGTTCTCCATAAAAGGATTATGGTAAACACTATCTATCATAAATTCATGATTCACCAGATAAGTATCTAATAAAGTATACCAAGCTTATAATGATTTCTTTAATAGACATTGAGACTTATTAAGATAACATACATTTTTTCTAATTTTTATAAATTTGAAATCCATCTGTTAATTTGAGTTAAAACACATATTTGAGAACTATATTCAAGAATTCCATCTTAACATACATTTTATAGACCATGAATCACTTTCATATATCCCCCATCGAGAATAATGTGATCGATTAAATCCTCAACATTTTTATAAATATCTACTCCAAATCAATTCTCCTGATTGGGGAATATACTTTAATATTGATATATTCTTTTTATAAGTAATTGTTTCATTCTCATAAATATTGTTCATGTAAAACCATTTTATTATAATTTTATTCTGATACTTTTCTCTCCTAAAAATATACCACATATTTTTCATTTCAATTTTATTAATATATTAATTAATGGTCTTAAATGATGACTTATCCCTCAATACTTAATTAAAATATTTGGTTTCTTCATAAAGACAAAAATTTATTCAACCATTATTTTTCATCCTTGAGTTTACATTGTCAATGTTTTTTCATAATGAATATTGGACACATTAACTCTAAGCCCTTTTCTTTACCTCTATGTTTGAGATATTTATCAACTCACATCAACTCCCTCTTTATATTTTTATTTTATTGAGGAACCCTCCTATTTTGATGTATAATGGGGTTTTAAAAGGATAAATTCATGACATTCTTTATCCCTATGATATCATATATATTTCATCCAAAATATATAACTATTTAAATTTATCAATTTAATTTTACATAATGGATTTAAATTATATTTTTGAGTGGATTTTAAAATAATTTATAGGTCTTCCAATTATAAAAATAACAATAGAAGATGCATGTATTCAAAACATCAGCCTATTTTTTATATTTTCTTTGTTTTCAATAAGATATTTTAATCCAAAAACATTGAAGTATATTAGAGTTAATTTCCTTCTATGAAATATATCATATGAATTCACCTTCAATAATAGGCTAAAAATGTACTATTTTATGTATAGTTCACTAGTTGAACTATTTCTTTCCTATAATTCTTTGATTGGATACTCTTGATGGGTAATATATTTTTCACATTGTTCACAGTGTGATTGTTTGTTTTGAAAACTTTTTTTATGAAGTTCTCACTAAAAAAACCTAAGGTTTGATGCTAAATTTACACATTTAAATTTTAAATTTAATGGAGGAAAAATCCGTGTCACTATCTTATTATAAGGATTTTATTTTCTTTTTATATTCATTTTTAAAAATAATTTGATACCTTTTGATGTATCCGATAAACTCTTTATTTATTTAAATAAATATGATAAATGATATATCTCTATAATAATTAATAAAGAGTTTAATAGCTTTACTTTTCACCCTTTTGTGTCATGATACCACAAACATTGGTATTAAACTAATATGAATTTTCATGGGATAATGGAATCGAGGGGACACCAAGTTCTAGTGGAGTGAAAACTGGGATGTATTTTAAAATTTATAAAATATATTGGAATGGAGTTTATTTTCATTTTATATTTTAGATGTTTTATTGAGGGTTTTTATCTATTATAGGGATTGATAATAATCCTCAGTGAGAAATTTTTTCTTGGAGGGAAAGAACTGTGTTTGGTGGGTTATAAAGGAAGTTCCCCTTACCCAAAATGGAAAACTACAAAGTGTCTAGTGTATTAGGTAACAGAAAAATACTGATACTATTTTTGTTCATAACCTTGTGTAAGGACACTGATATTTGGTAGAATAGACAACCACGCACTTTATGTGGAGTCCATTCTGTCCTTTAAAATTCTCTCCTTAAGAACTATTTTTAGGTTATCATACTAGGGAAAACTGAGTGAAAAATATAATTAATTTTTTCTTCCTCTTATCCAAAATTATTACATGATGAGTCAAGGTGGTTTGGTGAGGTATAGTTCATCAATTTTCATTTGTTCCCTCATTATTATTTTCATTCCCCCTTCTCATCTGACTCTTATGATTTTATACTATTCCACATAAATATTTATGTTAGAGTTCACAAGAGAATAGAAAAATTTGATTGAGATGACGGTGATTTAGAATGAGACTATTCGAGGGGTCTTAGTATATATGATTTCACATGGTTTATTCCTTTTTTAATTAGTACAATTTTATAAATTATTTTTTTAAAGGATTCAATTATTTTTATTTTAAACTTTATGATTTAATGGTTTTTAAATCATTGGAAATTAAGCTACTAGTGTACCAGGAGCATGCCTTAGAACGTTTTTATGTATTTTTTTAATATTTCAAAATTTATTCTTCACATTTTGAGTTTTCAATGATTAAGAATATTTTAATTAATTGTTAGAAACAAATTATAAATTTTTAATTAATTATTAAGGCTTGTGGGTTGAGATTATGTATCACGTTCTTCAGGATGATTGACATCAACTTAGACAGGGATATACAAATAAGAACCAAGTGAAAAAATATATAAATAATTTGGTGGTATTTAAATTATTATTCAATGAGTAGGTTCATTTATTATTCTTTTTATTATGAAGATATGTTTAATATGATCAAGAAGTTTGATATGGATTTAGTAGGGTTTATACATTTATAGAAAATTGGTTGATCTTATTATAATCAAAATGAATGTTTCACATTAAATTTTATGAATTTGGGATCGCTAATTTTTTTTGTCTTTATTCAGTTAGTAAATTTAATTGATTCATTATTGGTATATAGCTGAGAGGTTGAACATGAGGGACCTAGGATATACTCTTGTGTGTATGTAAGTGGATTTATTTTAGGTGTTTAATTTTTGATCGATGAATCTGAAATGGATTCACCTTGAGGGTTTTAATTCTGGAGGTTGATATGGTATGGTTTTAAGTCCTTAGGAATTACTTTTAATGTGTTCTACTAGTATCACATGAGTGGATCATGTGAGTCATAGTGATAATGAATATTAATTAGGTATATATTGTAAGGAGAATAATATTATATCAAAAAACTAAGGACAATAGTCTATTCAGTATAGACCATTGGGTTGAGTTATATGAGTTCTAATATAAGCATTAGAAGATGTGGATAAAAATATAATAAGGATTAAGGGAATATTTTTCTGTCCTTGTTGGTGATTTAAAGGATAAAATGAGACTTCATGGTAGTCATAAGTGATCAAATATGATGATCCACCAAGGGTAAGATAAGTTAATATATTGAATGGATTAGCTACACTTGTGAGTCAAGGTGTGGGAGTTATGGTTCAAGGCCTAGAAGATGAGTGATTATCAATGAGATGTCTCAAAGAATAGTGATATATTATTGTGTAATGTAATATTAATATTTGTGGATTAAATGGAGAGGGACATGGGATTAATTTGGGACTAGATTAGTGTTATAAAGAGTATTCCAAAATGTGAGTTTCTTTACATTTTTTTGTATAGACAAGATTTTGTTGTGGGTGGTCTGATACCTTTGTTGTTACTCAAATTTACCGATGGTTAGTAGATTCTATAGGACTTACATGGATCTATGGAAACCCACTATATGATTCTACTATATAGTTTTTTGGATTAAATGTCCTTGATTGTTTTGTTTTGTAACTCATGATATACGCATTATCTGAATGGCAATGAATTACTAGGGCTAAGGGATGGTATTACAGAATTGAGTTTTCATTTTTTAAAAATTGGTATTAAATTCTATGGGATAGGGGTTTGTCCCAGGGAACCTGAGGTGTAGATTATCCCCAATTGATTTGAATGCTAAGGGACCAAGTCTTAGTTTCATGGTACCCATAATTTGGTTTATTTCTAGGGGGTTGTCAAGGGCATTAATATCTCATTTTTTTAATATCTATTTTGTTGGATCAGAAGGATGGTTGGGGTTCCACTATATCTAGATCTATAAGTATGACATAGTTTTTCATCAGTATTAGTTGAATTAGTTATGGTTGAGTATCATGATGTCTTGGTTAACACATGATGAATATACTTATACATAACATTTTATTATTACAAGTTTATATAGTTTTTTTACATCTAATAATATATTTTAATTATGGTATAATTTAGGGGCCCCATTAGTGGTGGCCTAAAAAGTTTTGTATTGGAATTATATATATTCATCTTAATGGGAATAAAAATCTTATATTTTAGATATAGGTTGGGGAAAAATCATGAGAAAAAGTTTTTAATATTAAGTATCTTCTCTAGAATTCATAGTTATATTTGAGGATATAAATGAAATTTTAGATATAGTGTTTCTTAATTTTTATTTTTTAAAATTTTCATCCATTCATGAATACTATTGACCTAATAGGGGAAAATAATTCATGTATATCTAGTTTATATTTTAGTATTGGTTTTATTTTTTTATAACTTATGTCATAATGTTTTTAGGGTTACAATTTAATTATAATTATATATTATACTATGATATATATTTTATGATTTCACATGTTTCTCATTATTATATGGATATGGAATTGAGTGTATATTATCTCCATTGAATGAATTAGATCCTTACCTCTAGTTGGAAGCCTCTAAAATATAAAGATGTGTACTTGATGTTACATGGAAAACTATCTTGGTTTCTATTTAGGTATATTATACTAGTATCTTGGTATTGATTCCTTACTTTAGTTGACTTATTTAATTTGGACTGATATATGGATATAGATGGTCAAAACATTATATAAAATTTATGCCTATGCTTGAATATAATATTCAATGTTAATGTTTTAGTTGCAAGGGTTGTGGGGAATAAATTTATTGGTTTTTTTGTTATAATTGAGTTGTTTTTGATCTAAGTATCTTTTTTTTAATGATTTAATTTTAGAAAAACATATAATAATATAATGTCTCCAAACATCATACTTAGAACATAGGCCGACATGACATTGTTTAAAAGTGAATGACTAAAAAAAGTTTTAGAATTTCTATTTCAATTATTTAGATTATAAATAATAAATTATATAGTAATTCTCTAAATAATTGATTGGAACATATTCATTAACTAAACAAACTATGATGATTTTATGGATTTTATTACATTAATGATGATTATTGGTGTAAATATGTCCATGTGGAGTGATGAAACCCCAATAATGTAATGAAAAGTAATTTTATGACTTTGGTATGGTTTAATGGAGTCATTGAAATTTTGGGTGTATGTTACTGTAGATAATATTAGTATGTAACATGAATTAGATTCTTTGGTTTATTTAGAACCCAAGAGGGTGTAGGGTAAGGAATATATTGGGGTTAAACCAGTATTGAAAGAATTAATAGAACTTCATGGTGTGTACCTTCGACTTAATATGTATAATTTATTATATCTTAGTCATGTTGATTAATAATAAAATCCTAGTATTAGTGTGATAAGACTCATGGTATCATGAGTTGGGACATCATTAGTAGTGTGGTATGAAAATTTAGACTGTATTTGGGGTTTATGTTTTGAGAACCATTTTATGTTATGTGGTTTAAATATTTATCTATTTACAACAACCCATAATGGTAGGTGAGGGTAAATTCATAGAATATATGAAATTATTATGATGGTTTTAAATTATTGGGAGAATGAAAATTCTAGGTTCTATTTAACCTTAGAGGCAATATAATATAGTGTTTTATGATTTAAGAGGTATATATACAGAAATTATTTGAGTTAGATTGTGTAATAATTTTCGTAGTGATTTTTACAGAATTTTAGATTTATTAGGTCTTGAAAATTATAGTTTGGATTTATAATAGTATATTAATCAAATTATTATGATTAAGGGTTATGAATATTTATAATGAACGATGAGTATATATATAGAAAATGGAAATGATTTAGAAGAATGGTCATTTTAATGAATCGTGTTCCTTCCTAATTTCAAAAATAAGGGATGAACATAAATACTTTGTGACCATTTCATGGATGAAATGCATCATGGACTAGGAATATCTAATGGGGATTGAGGAAAGATTTATTAGAAAGAATAGTTTAGATGATAAATACATGGGAAGAGTATCATAAATTAATCTTTGTAAAATCATGTTATTGAGTTAATTCTAAGAGTTAGTCTCACATGAAAAATTAAGCGTGGGTTGGGGTGAGTATCTAGTGGGTATTTCATAATAACTAATACCATTTTTATTCAATGAAACATTAATATTTAGGGAGAAGTGATGGTTGATGAAGTTTTTTATAAATTCTAGAGTGAAAATATCAAATCCTTAATCAAATATAAGATGATAATAATTGGATAGAAATTTTCAATTCATATTTAAAGAAATTTTTTCTGTGGTTGAAATGATAGCTACAAGGGATGTTAAGAATTAGTAAAGTAGGGTTTATAGGCATAATTAGACCATTATACAAAAAGAGCAGGTAAAACATTTATCAACCATTGTGATTTGGTATATCATTTGTGTTTTATAGGTATTATTAAAGGAAAACATGGAATTTTTATTAGGTTGTGACTAGTATATAATGATTGAATAAAAATAATTCTAGTAGTGAAAGACACTAAGAAACCCAATTCCCAATATTCCCATGCAATGATAGTGAAACCACATATAATATAAAATAATGGAAAATATGTGCAACTTTCAATGATATTGGATAAATATTTTATCTTCAAACACACATTTTATGAAGGTACATATGAATTATGAAAAATACTCTTTCCTATATTATTTATTTATGGGATAACCCAAATCAACCAACATTTGTGTGGTATTATCTTTTACACCATGATACTCTTGTATCTCTTAATTCAAATAAAAACGATACATAGAGCTTCATTTTAAGGTAATTAATAAGAATCATAGAAACTATTTTCATGGCCTTTATCCAATTTATAAATACCTCAAGAACACTCTCTCATTATTCCATGTATATACTCATAGGTTAATATAAGAGTAAATAATATTCAATTAAAATGTTCGTAATGAATGACCCATTCATTGAATAGGAAGCCACATTTTATTCTCCTATATGATTTATAATATAACACATTAAAAATAAATTATAACCAATGTGGATGATATTTGAATTTTATCCTTTAATCTTTGAATATCTTACTATTCATACGTATTGTTGTCATATGTTATAGAAATTGTGAAATAATTTTATAGTAAAATATGTTACAACATTATGGTAGTGAAACAATATCTATACAATTCCCTTAATTATATTACTAACTTTAGAATATGATATTATTTCAATTTAAGAATGTCAACCATCTAACACAATAATATCATACACTATGACATAAGAAAAAATACATCAAATTTATACTAGATATTAAGGAATATATCCTTAAACCTCCCACTTTCACTAAAGCCTAATAGAATTTGTAGTATTTCATCTTATATTGTATCATATATAATAAATTGTGAAAATATATCCAAAACACCATTTATATATCTATAAGAATTTATTGGAAAGCTATCACCAACATCAAGATGTATCACATCATATATAAAACCATATGAATATCATTCTAATTTTTTTAATATACTATAAAACACATCTTGAGAATCTCTCTATGTTTTGTAAAACTCAATCCCCACTCAGTAAACCACAATATGTGACCTTGCATTCTTTTTTAGCATTAGAAAAGAAATACGAATTCGTAAATTCTTAAATATAAGAAAATAGTGTCATCTAGAAAAGAATCAGTTCTACTTAAACTATGAAGGGTGCTATAATGATCTCTATCAAACACACATATCTCGATACCTATATCCACAAGATTTGTAAAATAAAATAAAAATCCAATTTTCCAAGACATCGAGTAATCACATGAAATAATGTATGTAAATCCTGTATATCTACTTATACATTCTAGATTCTTTGATTATAGATTTCTTATATTGATGAACCCATAACATTTCATTTTTCTTGATTAATGATCAAATAACATTATACTCATCCAATAGATAATCACATCACATTCCATTTATATTGTTTTGACTATACACTCCTTTAATATATCTCAATTGATATCCCATATATCATACTCATAATATGATAGGGAGGTTCCCATCTTAGTTATAGTAAACCAATGAAATGATTTAAAAAAATACCAAACTAACACTTTGTTATACCATACTTAAGTCTATCATAAAAATGGTTTCAAAGTAGAAAGGTAGTCACACTAGTCTTATATTTTACTTAGGTAATTATTAAATAAAAATACGAAACATACACCCCTATTATAAAAATAAAATATGGCATGAAGTTTCTTTTAGTATATTTCATGGGATATCCTAAAAACCCATTTTATGCCTCATGCGTATATTCTATATCTCGATAAAAAATACCATCCATGTTAAACATAATATTTCATCCCAACTTATAATAGTACATGACCTATGTTGGTTTGGGTTAAATCAATGTCTACTTTGTGAGGTTAATTATTCTACACTTCATATGTAATAATGATCATATATAAATGAATAACAAATTGGTGATTACTTGTGAATAAAATGATACACTTTATAATATTCTTAATTTTTTTATGAATATAATAACAAAACAATGTTTAAGTTTTAGTATCTTATATTACCTGAAACACTTCTATAATTACTTATGTTTTCTTCATTTTAGGTTCTGTTAAACTCATCACATCTCTATGTAATTTCTGACATATATTTATATGTTTATCCAATAAAAGACCTCCCATTAAAATCATTAATTGGAAATGAACCATATTATAAGTATTTAACTAAATGAACTTGGTAGTCAGACCAATTTACTTTAAAACATTAAATTTTATGTTGTAATTAATTTAATTTTTTGTACTTTGAACTATTTATAAGGCCACTATCATCATGATCAAACCATTCCATTGAAATATTTCATTTGAAATCATTTTGGTAGATAATCTTAATTCATTACATTATTTCCCTATGAATATACCCAAAAATATTTCAAGATTGGAAATTAAAATAACATTTAATTTATATTGGTATAAATTTTTATGATTTATAACTTCTCTAATCCCATAAATTTTCCAACAAGTATCTTAAAAAATGTATTCTCATTTGAATATTGTTATATGAAACAAAAAATCATTTTTGTTCAATTAGACAAACCTTATATCCTTTTATTGTGAATATTTAAGTAAATAAATAATTACCAATAATATATCATATGAAATTATATATTTTGGGTGAATAATTATAAAAAAAGCGTTTATTATTAAAAATAAACCACTAATGTTTGATGGAATTTAGATTCCTCATATTTTAACAAAATATATCAGATTAAATATTTATATGAGATACATTTATTTTATCATTTTCATCATTTTCATACATAGTATATATTTTTACAAATCATAATCCTTGTACATTATTAATATTATCTCATGTTTTTCATAACAACACTTTGTTATCAAAAAACACTTTTTTATCAACCAACCTCTCTTATCATATAAGAGGAATGAGATAAGAATACAAATCCTTTATCCAAATACATATGAGATTGAAATATTCCCTTGAATTATAAATATATATAATGAAAATATTAGATACTATATTTGAATGAAAACTACAAGATCCATCAATTCTTACTATGATCTTTAACTCTTGTATATTTACCACATTTGTAAATTACACATATAGTATCATATATCCTTAAAAATCAAATAATTATTTTATAACACTGATGCCTGAAATGGGCTCTCTATAGAGTTTTTCATATCCCTTTGGGTATCCTAAACAATTAAATTATATAGAAAGATTTTAATTCATTCCCAACACCTCCTTTATGATTTAATAATATTTGTTAACTATTAGAAGGTTGATTTTTTGACCTCCCAACAGACAATTCTTGTTCAATTTTAAACGTCTTCCCATTTTTATTATCACAACAACATTATAACCTAGACATATCGTTCCCTTTTAAACTATCTTAAACACTCACACAAAATTGGGTATTCTTTTGTTGAACTTATTAACATTATTAAAAAAATTATAATGGTGATTATATATTGATGTCAATAGCTATAATAAGCCTTAAACAAAACCTTCTATCTCAATTAGTCATTTAGTATACCAAATCTTGTTATGTGCTTGAGTATAGACTAAAATTCCTATGGTTATATTTCATTTAAACAATTAATTTGAAACCTTAAGTGAATTAATCTATGCCTCTCATAAGTATCAATATACAGTTGTTGAACAACATCAATATTTGGCTACTGAATAAAGTATTACTCTAACACATAAAATTTTATTTATTTCTTAAGAATGTTTACTAGGTTTGTGTACTTTTCTATAAATTTTATAATATAAATATTTTCGATCTCAAGGTTAAACTTCAAAGTCATGATTCTTGATGATGATTCCATTTTATGTATGACACAATATTTTATTAAATTAGTATCATGTTTTACATATACTTAATAAATATTTTTTATTAAATGTTTTGCAGATAAAATTATTTTTCCCATTTAATTACTTACTATTCATTAGTTGCTAAAGAGTCATATTTCACTATAAAATGAGTCATATTTTTAATTCTTCTCACCACTTAGCTATATCGGTGGGCCATAATGTCAATCCTATTAGATTTGAATCATGAATATTTGAGAAGATAACACTTCATCCTAAACCATCACATGAATTCAATCAATATTATTACATTGATATCCAATATTTTATGGTTTAATAAAATCTTAGTATTAGAAACTTCCACCATTATAAACATAAAATAATCTATGGGAACCCTACTTTAGTAGAACCTACAGGACTGAATGATCGTGGCCTTAATGAGACTTTTCTTTTAAAGTAATCCAATACATAGTATTGTTCAATGTATTTTAGAAATATCACTATATATTCTCATGAATTGCACTTATATGTAATCATGTTTATAATAATATAATTTTGAATACATTTCTTTCCATTAAATCATTATGTTCAAACAATATTGGGTTTTAACTCTTTATAGACAACCTAAATTTGGTTAATAACATAAATTAAAATCCAATTATATTTACACTTATCCTAATGCATCCCTTAATTAAGGTACATGAGACCCTTTTAGGTAAAGGCATAGAATCATATATAATAAATAATACTCACAAATATAATTATGGAGGGAAACAAAATCCATTCCCACTTTTCTTGATAGAGCCAAAGTTCCCTAAACATTGAGTAATTAGACCCAAACTCCATCTATTAACCATTTTATATCTATGAAATATATCAAATCTTTAATAATTCTAACAAAAAATACATATAAACAATAATTAACCTTTAAATTCATTCTCAGAACCTAGTATAAGAAAAATTCAAGGTAAAAGAAAACTAAATCAATTATCATACCTAGCATGTACCACGTTAAATACATGTATGATAATTTACTGAATAATTTTACCATTATAAACTAAATCATAAAACCATTCGTAATATAACAATTATATTCAAAACCCATGGGGCACAGGTTACTGTAGAATTACTGTAGCTATAAGGCCCCGACCTTAAACCTTACTTAATATTGAATTAAATGAATAATTCACATTGGGGATCTTTTCAGGTTTAGAGTTTTATAGAATTAGGACATAACTATTACATCTAAAAAGATTACAAAGTAGACACTTCAACTAATTTTACATAAAATAAAAACTCTTAAAAAGAAACATGTCCAGTTCCATGTTTTAGTTAGCATGACTTTCCCTTGATCCCATCCTTGACCCTATTCCACATTAAGTCCTGTGAAAAACATTTCAAAAAATGTGGGGTGAGCATAAAAAGCTCAGTAAGGGATACACAATGAATGAAAAATGTTAGTTTTTTAAAACAATATGTAAACCATGTATACTTTATAAAAGTAATACTTTTCACCTTTATGAAGTAGTAAAAAATCATCACTAAAAAAAGACCATTACTTACCCTTTTGTAACCAAAATGTTACCATAAAACCCATATAAATATCACAAAACATATAAAGGTAACTTAGGACATAAACATACTTAAATGGAATAACCATACGGTTGACTTCCACACATATCACTTAATGGAATAGCCATACGGCCGACTTCCATACCCAATGCATTGGAGGTTTTAACGTAACCACCCATCCCGGTATTCACAGAACCACCCGTCATATGGTTTATCACGTAACCACCCATCAAATTTCCAAGTACCATTATAAAATAATAAGACATAAAACAAATATAATGAAAAGAAACAATTTCCACACATTCATCACAATATATCACTTAAATATATTTACATAACAAATCCATTATAAAAAACCATTTTCAATACCAAAATACATAAAAGAATATATGTTATTTATTTCATTTATAAAAACATTACGGCTTGTTGAGGAAGCCAAAGACCAAATAATACTCGCTACGGGGGAAAAGGTCGTTGTCACCACGTACATTAAAAGAAACATTACTTTTTTTCGTTTAGTATAATGCTTCATAGAAAAAGATTCCTTTTATATAAAAGTAAAAGTCAAAGGGTTTTATACACCGTATAAAAGAAAGTTGTGTATAAAACGAAACATGCCTTAATGAAAGGAGATTGAGACGAAGTCCCTTACCTCGGGTCCGACTTGACTCGATCATTCTTTAACCTCTTGAATAATAAACATGAGTTAATTTCTACTTGATTAAGAACATTTTTCAAGTTTATTATTCCTTTTATATCACCTATTATGTTGTCATTAACACTATGTAATTATTTAGGATAATAATGGTCGTTTTGTCGATATTTGGTACTTGAGTCAAAAGTGAACTTCTTATATTTACAAGTTGTTCACGTAGTCAAATTTACATTATCTCAAGAATGATATTCATGATGTATATTCGATATATATCATATATATCCAGTATATACATGAATTTATAATATTACATAATCATTTATAGGTAAGAAATGAAATGCACCGTTCATGGAGACGGTAAGCCGTACGTACGCATGAACGCTACATCTATTTCTATTTCATATTTAAGGTAATTAAAACATAATGATACATAATAGTATTATAATTCCAGTATGGTATCATATATAATATCATTAAATTTATCCTTTATACGTACCACATATGGTGTTAACGAATCAAATCACTTTGAGGGGGCGGTAGTCCGCACTTCCTAAAATGAAGATATCGCGTTTACCCATAATGGAAACCATAAAGGAATGCCATAAATGAAAAATAAAGAAGCTTAAGTAAAAAATAAACATATTATATATCATACAAAAATATATTTACATCTTAATGGCCACCTTTGAAGGTGTTATATGAGTGTTGAACAATCATCGTTTCGTGAGGCAGAAATTCGCCATCCACAGAAACAGTGTGTTCTTTAACCATTAGATGAAGGTGTGTGTATGTGTAGCTCGAATCCTTATTATAACAGCATCCTAGTATATTGAAGATACTGTATTTGTTACAAAATAAAGGAATAAAAAGAGTTTAGGGGGTTGGAGAAGCAAAATAAAACATAAGAACACAAGAGATGACACTACCATTAAATCAGGTAACTCATTTTGATTTGAGCTCAAAGGCTTCCTTGGGAAGACTTATACCCAAATTGAGTCTTCTAGGAGTAAGAGAGGGATTTGTAGAGACAAAATGGGTAGGGTTTGGCCGAGCCAAAGGCTTGAGAAGTGTGGGTAAGGAGGTAGAGGTGAGGGCCTTTTATAAGAGGAGAGGAGGGGCACTCTTGGAAAGTAAGGAAATGTTACTTTAGTTTAGAATGATTTTCGGATTTTAATGGTCCTACATTGATGTGTTTCTAGGATAAGGTGATAAGGGTTCTAAATCCACCCATACAATAGGTTTTGGACATGTGTAGGTCTTATATTTTACATTATATTTTCATTTTATTTAAATCATTAAATAATGAGGTAATCACTGCGTCATCATGGTCTCATAAATAATTTAATTTATTTAATGTCTAAAAATTATAAAAAAATAATATGATGTAGGAAATAATTTTAGCTTTACAATTAATATTTATAGTAAAAAATATGACTTTTATAACCCCATGTAAAAATTGTTTTAGTAAAACAACTCATGTTTGTGACATTTTTATTTTAACATTAAATAAAAAGGTATTAATGTCATTTTCCTACCAAAGTGGCTCCATGGGGTCCCCAATTTGACCCATGGATTTTCTTTGTCGGTCATGACACATAAAATAAGGGTAGGACATGTTTCAAGTTCATTTCATATTATTAAAACATTATCTTTACCTTAAACTACACTAATTACCTCTAATCGCGATTAAAAACTTAAAAGTTACTATTCACCAAAAAAATATTTTAATCCCATTGAACCAAATTTTACTTCTTAATAACAACCATGTATGTAGGATTTTTGAAACTCAAAACATAGAGGTGGTAAAATTTCATTTAAATTAAAAATCTGTTTTTTTAAGTACCACTTAGTGGTTTCAGTATTCCTAAAAAATTGAAGTTTTTCAGAAAAATACCAAAACATCACCCTAAGCTATATTTGATATTCCGAATTCAAAAATTATGTTTATTTTAAAAAATTCAAAATATGTAAGTTGCATTAATTAATTTAATAATTAATTCCCGCTGTCAAAACAAATAGCGTATTTTTATGAAACAAAAACTATCAAAAGATTGACACTAGTTTAAGTTCAATTTCAAAGTGAAATTAATTCCAACGACCACTATTGGTTTAAATTGTAAAAATATATTCTAATTGTACTTTAAAACCATTTAAAAATTTAATATAATAATATAAATAAATTAGATTAAAAAGATGTTTTGAATTAAAATACAACATTTTTAACTATTTATTAAAAAATGATCTTTATCGGAAAAATACCAAAAATTTACACAAAGTAAATTTTGATGTCCCGATTCTAAAGAAGAATTTTATTTGGTCCAATAGAATTTATAAGAGTGAAAAAACTATATTTAAAGACGGTTCACCATCAAAAGGTGATAAGTGGACCTTTAGTGAATATTAGAGTATCTATGCCTAAAATTGAATTCTTTTCTTATTTTATGCCTTTATCCATTATTGGATAAATGTAAAAACATTTAACATATGTAATCATATTTTAGTTATTTCTATTCATTCTTGCAAATACAACGACTATGTGTTAACCACCATTTAAAATAATATTATTTTATTACTAATGTGCAACGTAAGATTTCAAAGAAACTCTTTGTTGCGTATTGGGTATGCTATAGAACATAACAACCCCTTTAAAGTAAAATTAATATTTAATTCATAAATATTAATAAATATGAAAATGATTTATTCATTATTTACCTGGGATGTTACATCCTTCCCCCCTTTTAGGAATTGTGTCCTCGCAATTTTATTCACTTATCAAAATAAGTGGTGGTATTTATCCCTTATAGAATTTTTAGATTCCCACGTTGCCTCTTCAACCATATGGTTTTTTACGAAAAACCATTACCTGGTGAATTACATTATTTTGCAACACTTTCTCTCTTCGATCAAGAATCTGGACTGATTGTTCTTCATAAGATATGTTCTCTTCCAGCTGAACTACCTCTGGACTCAAAGCATGACATGGATATGGAATATACTTTCTCAACATCGAAACATGAAAAACATTGTGTACCTGAGATAAACTTGGAGGTAAAGCCACTCTGTAAGTAACTGATCCAACTTTCTCCAGAATTTCATATGGTCCAATGAACCTTTGACTCAGCTTTCCTTTCTTACCAAGTCGCATCACACTTTTCCACGGCGAAACTTTGAGAAAAACATGATCACCTACCTTGAAATATAGATCCTTCCTCTGGTTATCTGCATAACTTTTCTGTCTACTCTGAGCTGTTATCATGTGTTTCTGAATCAACTGAACTTTTTCTGCCATATCTTCTACCAAATTTGGTCCCATCAGCTTCCTTTCATCCACTTCATCCCAAAATTCTAGATTTCGACACCGCTTCCCATATAATGCCTCAAATGGTTCCATCTATATACTGGAATGAAAACTGTTATTATAAGAAAACTCAACCAAAGAAAGATATTGGCCCCAACTTCCCTGATAATCCATCGAAAAAGCTCGTAGCATATCCTCCAAGGTCTGAATTGTTTGTTCTGACTACCCATCTGATTGAGGATGAAAGGCTGTACTAAAATTTAATTCAGTACCCAACGACTTCTGAAGGCCTTTCCAAAAGTTAAAAGTGAACCTGGGATCACGATCAGATACAATGGAGAGGGGAACTCCATGTAACCTGACGATCTCCTTAAGATACAAACGGGAAAGTTCATTTTGGGAAAAAGTATCTCATATAGCAAGGAAATGAGAAGATTTAGTCAAGCGATCAACAATAACCCAGATTGCATTATTACCTCGAGGGGTCTTCGGCAATCCCACAAAAAATTCCATGGATATATTCTCTCATTTCCACTCTGGCACTGGTAAAGGCTGAAGCATCCCTTTCGGTAACTGCCGCTCTGCTTTAACCTGTCGACATGTCAAACACTTCACAGTAAAATCAGCAATATCTCTTTTCATTCCATTCCACCAGTAGTACTCCCGCAGATCTCTGTACATCTTAGTACTACCAGGATGAACTGAAAATAGAGAACTATGAGCTTCACATAACAACTCTCTCTTCAACTGTGAATCACAAGGCACACACAATCTCTTCCTAAATCTCAAAACGCAATCATTATCAATGTTGAATTCAGGAAACTTACCTTTCTAAACCAGCTCAACCTTTTTCTACAACTCACTGTCTTACTTCTGTGCTTGCATGATTCTGTCTGATAGAGAAGATTTCACTGATACCTGAAACAAAACAGAAGAACATCCTATACCAACAACTTCTATGCCAAAGTTCATAAAATCCTTAACCAAAGGATGACATTCCAAACGAATAATTTCTAATGAAGCATTACTTTCTAGACTCAAAGCATCAACCACTTTATTTTCTTTTCCCGGATGGTAATGAATTGTACAATCATAATCCTTAATTAATTCCAGCCATCTCCTCTGTCTCATGTTCAATTCTTTATGAGTGAATATATACTTTAAACTTTTTTGAACAGTATATATTTCACACTTTACTCCATACAAATGATGCCTCCAAATTTTTAGAGAAAAAACAACAGTAGCTAATTCCAAATCATGTGTAGGGTAATTTACCTCATGAGTTTTGAACTGTCGTGAAGCATAAGCAATTAAATGATCATTCTACATTAGGACGCAACAAATTCCTTTCAATGAAGCATCACTGTAGATTAGAAAATCACCATTCCTGGAAGGAAGTGCCAAAACTGGAGCATTCACCAATCTTCTTTTCAACTCCTGAAAACAATCATCACATTCTTTTGTCCAGATGAACTTAACACCCTTACGAGTTCGCTTAGTCATTGGACTAGATAAATGTGAAAAAATTTCAATAAACCTTCGGTAGTAACGTGCCAAACCAAGAAAAATATGGATCTCGGTTACATTTTTGGGTCTTGACCATTCTTCAACAACTTTTGTTTTAGCAGGATCAACAGTTATGCCATCCTTTGAAACAATGTGACCCAGGAAAGAAATTTGTTGTAACCAAAACTCACACTTGCTGAATTTTCCATATAGTTTCTTTTCTTTTAAGGTTTGAAAGATAACCCTTAATTGACTTTCATGCTCCTATTTACTTTTAGAAAACACTAAAATATCATCGATGAAAACAACCACAAACTTATCCAAGAACTCATGGAAAATTCTATTCATAAGGTCCATGAATACAGCAGGTGCATTGGTTAACCCAAAAGGCATAACTACAAATTTATAATGGCCATATCTAGTACGGAACGCAGTCTTCGGAACGTCTGCTTTTTTTACTTTCAACTGATGGTACCCCGACCTCAAGTCAATCTTCGAAAAATACTGAGCTCCCTGGAGCTAATCAAGAAAATAATAGATATGAGGCAATGGATACTTGTTCTTAACAGTAATATTATTCAAGGCTCTAAAATCAATGCAAAGTCTCATTGATCCATCTTTCTTTTTAACAAACAAGACAAGAGAACCCCATGGTGATGTGCTAGATCGAATGAAACTGTTATCTAATAACTCCTGTAATTGCTTCTTTAACTCTAAAAGTTCAAATTGAGCCGTTCGATAAGGGGGTTTTGAAATTGGCTTAGAATCAGGAACTAAGTCAACAGTAAATTCAACTTCCCGATCATGAATAATACCAGGAAACTCATTAGGAAAAAAATAAAGATACTCATTTACCACTGGCACATCATTAATCTGAACAGTTCCTTTATTTTCAACAATATTTGCAAGGTAACATTCATTTCCATCTTTTATAGTTTCTCAAATTCCTCATATGTTATCAAAAGAAAGGGTTAATTCTTGTACAAAAACTGAAAGTCATTCAAAAAGGAAACCATTTTAGCTCTGCAGTCAATCTTAGCATGATAAAAAGAAATCCAATCCATGCCCAAAATAACATCAAACTCTACTAGAGGCAAAACAATAAGGTTTGCTGGTAGATTCTTTCCACACACAATGATAGGAAGGTTCTTATAATTCCTTTTTGTCTCAACGTTCCCTCCGGGTGTTTTTACCATAAGTTCAGGGTTCATATCCTGAGATGGAAGTTCCAATTTACTAGAAAACTTCTTAGAAATGAAATAATGTGTCGACCTTGAATCAAAAAAAACACTGGCATAATCTGAACAAACAAACATTGTACCCGATACTACTTCATTCGATGGCCCAACATCTGCTGAAGTTGTTGCAAAGGATTTCACCACCCCTTTCTGCTTGTAGTCTGGATACTTTCCCCCAGTTGAGTTCTTCATTAGACACTCATTTGCATAACGACCCATTTAATTACACTTAAAACATCTTACCACTAGCTTTTCATTGCCTGCTTGATCATCTTCCTTACAGTTACGAGCAATATGTCCAGACTTACCACACCGAAAGCACTTACCAGACTTGGATAAACATTCTACAGGATGCATTTTACCACACTTCTCATAGGATGGATATTTGGTTTTCTTACCTCCTTGCTTCTTTGATGAATTCTTCCCCTTTTCCTACCAACTGGACCTCTTATTCTATTGTTTGTCAAAGAACACCTGATCATCGGCAAACTCCATTTCCACCTTCTCCGCACACCGAACAAGTTTTTCATAACTTTTGAACTCACGAGAAGCTAAAGTCCTTCGATAATTTGGCTTTATCCCTGAGTTAAAACGGTTTATTTTACTATCAAGATCTCATAAGAAGTTTGGAGCATACCTTTCCAATCAAGTGAACTTTTCTTCATAGGTAGCCACTGAGTCATCCTCCTACCTCAATTCTAAGAACTGTTTTTCCATCCTAAGACGAACCACCTTAGGAAAATATTTCTCAAGAAACATACCTTTGAATTTGTCCTAGTGAAGATCATCAATCTCATCACTATCCCTGATATTTTTCACCATCGACCACCACTGATCAGCTTCACCTTCAAAACGAAAAACAGAAAAACTAACCTTTTGATGTTCTGAACACCCCATGACATCAAAAATATTCTCCAGTTCTTTATTCCACCCTTCAGCTTACATAGGTTCAGATGATCCTCTGAATGATGGGGGATGTTGCCTCATGAAATGTTCCACCACTGACATGTTCCTCTGCGGTTGATCTGGCTGATCTCGTGCATGGATACAACCACCATTTATAGCCTAAGTCAATTGTGCCATCACTGCAACAAACTGTTCAGTTTCGATTCCGACCATCTCAGGTTGCTAATTTGGAAGGTTTTTTTCCTCTTGATGTCGTCCCAACATAGCGTCTTTGTTTCCTATACGGAAAACCATTCTAAACACAGAAATATCTTAGGCGAAGCAACATGGTAATCTTTAAATGCTATATCATTTTAGTCGTACCATAAATTAACATATAATTTTAAACTTTTCTAACTCCTAAAGTTGTCTAAACCGACCTCTGATACCAACTATAAGGCCCCGGACATAAACCTTACTTAATATTGAATTAAATGAATAATTCACATTGAGGATCTTTTTAGGTTTAGAGTTTTAGAGAATTAGGACATAACTATTACATCTAAAAAGATTACAAAGTAGACACTTTTACTAATTTTCCATAAAATAAAAACTCTTAAAAAGAAACATGTCTAGTTCCATGTTTTAGATAGCATGACTTTCCATTGATCCCATCCTTGACCCTATTCCACATTATGTCCTGTGAAAAACATTTCAAAAAAACATGGAGTGAGGATAAAAAGCTCAGTAAGGGATACACAATGAATGAAAACTGTTAGTTTTTTAAAACAATAAGTAAACCATGTATACTTTATAAACGTAATAATTTTGACCTTTATGAAGTAGTAAAAACTATTCACTGAATAAAAGATCATTACTTACCATTTTATAACCAAAAGGTTACCATAAAACCCATATAAAGATCACATAACATATAAAGGTAACTTGGGACATAAACATACTTAAATGGAATAACCATACGGTCGACTTCCACATATATCACTTAATGGAATAGCCATACGGCCGACTTCCATACCCAATGGATTGGAGGTTATAATGTAACCACCCATCCTGGTATTCATGGCACGACCCGTCAAATGGTTTATCACAAAACCACACATCAAATGTCCAAGTACCATTATAAAATCATAATACATAAAACAAATATAACAGAAAGAAAACAATTCCACACTTTCATCACAATACATCACTTAAATATATTGACATAACAAATCCTTTATAAAAAACCATTTTCAATACCAAAATACATAAAATAATATATGGTATTTATTTCATTTTTAAAAACATTATGACTTGTTGAGGAATCCAAAGACCAAATAATGCTCGCAGCGGCGGAAAAGGTCGTTGTCACCATGTACGTTAAAAGAAACATTCCTTTATTTCATTTAGTATAATGCTTCGTAGAAAAAGATTCCTTTTGTATAAAACTAAAAGTCAAAGGGTTTTATACACCATATAAAAGAAAGTTGTGTATAAAATGAAACATGCCTCAATGAAAGGAGATTGAGACGAAGTCCCTTACCTCGGGTCCGACTTGACTCGATCATTATTTAACCTCTTGAATAATAACCTTGAGTTAATTTCTACTTTCTTAAGAACCTTTTTCAAGTTCATTATTCCTTTTATATCACCTATTATCTTGTCATGAACACTATGTAATTATTTAGGATAATAATGGTCATTTTGTCGATATTTGGTACTGAGTCAAAAGTGAACTTCTTATATTTACAAGTTGTTCACGTAGTCAAATATCCATTATCTCAAGAATGATATTCATGATGTATATTCCATATATATCATATATATCCAGTATATACATGCATTTATAATATTACATAATCATTTAGAGGTAAGAAATGAAATGCACCGTTCATGGAGACGGTAAGCCGTATGTACGCATGAACGCTACTTCCATTTCTATTTCATATTTAATGGAATTAAAAAATAATGATATATAATAGTATTATAATTCCAGTATGGTATCATATATAATATCATTAAATTTATCCTTTATACGTACCACATATGGTGTTAATGAATCAAATCACTTTGAGGGGGCGGTAGTCCGCACTTCCTAAAATGAAGATATCATGTTTACCCATAATGTAAACCATAAAGGTATGCTATAAATGAAAAATAAAGAAGCTTAAGTAAAAAAATAAACATATTATATATCATATATAAGTATATTTACATCTTAATGGCCACCTTTTAAGGTGTTATATGAGTGTTGAACAATCATCGTTTCGTGAGGCAAAAATTCGCCATCCATAGAAACAGTATGTTCTTTAACCATTAGATGAAGGTGTGTGTATGTGTAGCTCGAATAATTTTTATAAAAACATCCTAGTATATTGAAGATACTGGAGTTGTTACAAAAGAAAGGAATAAAAAGATTTTAGGGGGTTGTAGAAGCAAAATAAAACATAAGAACACAAGAGATGACACTACCTTTAAATCGGGTAACTCCTTTTGATTTGAGCTCAAAGGCTTCCTTGGAAAAACTTATGCCCAAAGTGAGGCTTCTAGGAGTAATAAAGGGATTTGGAGAGACAAAATGGGCAGGGTTTGGCCGAGCCAAATGCTTGAGAAGTGTGGGTAAGGAGGTAGAGGTGAGGGCCTTTTATAAGAGGAGAGGAGGGGCACTCTTGGAAAGTAAGGAAATTTTACATTATTTTAGAATGATTTTCGGATATTAATGGTCCCACATTGATGTGTTTCGAGGATAAGGTGATAAGGGTTTGAAATCCACCAATAAAATAGGTTTTGGACATGTTTAGGTCTTTTATTTTACATTATATTTCCATTTTATTTAAATCGTTAAATAATGAGGTAATCACTGTATCATCATGGTGTCATAAATAATTTAATTTATTTAATGGATAAAAATTATAAAACAAATACTATGATGTAGGAAATCATTTTAGATTTACAATGAATATTTATAGTAAAAAATATGACTTTTATAACCCCATGTAAAAATTGTTTTAGAAAAACAACTCATGTTTGTGACATTTTTATTTTAACATTAAATACCAAGGTATTCATGTCATTTTCCTACCAAAGTGGCTCCATGGGGTCCCCAAGTTGACCCATGGATTGTCTTGGTCGGCCATGACACATCCCATAAGGGTAGTTCATGTGTCAAGTTCATTTCATATTATTAAAACATTATCTTTACCTTAAACTACACTAATTACCTCTAATCGCGATTAAAAACTTAAAAGTTACTATTCACCAAAAAAATATTTTAACCCAATTGAACCACATTTTACTTCTTAATGACAACCATGTATGTCGGATTTTTGAATCTCAAAACACAGAGGTGGTAAAATTTCATTTAAATGAAAAATCTGTTTTTAAGTACCACTTAGTGGTTTAACTATTCATCAAAAATTGAAGTTTTTCAGAAAAATACCAAAACATCACCCTAAGCTATATTTGATATTCCGAATTCAAAAGTTATGTATATTTTAAAAAATTCAAAATATATAAGTTGCATTAATTAATTTAATAATTAATTCCTGCTGTCAAAACAAATAGCATGTTTTTATGAAACAAAAACTATCGAAAGATTGACACTAGTATAAGTCTGATTTCAAAGTGAAATTAATTCCAACGACCATTATTGGTTTAAATGGTAAAAATATATTCTAATTGTACTTTCAAATCAATTAAAAATTTAATCTAATCATATAAATAAATTAGATTAAAAAGAGGTTTTGAATTAAAATACAACATTTTTCACTATTCATTAAAAAAATGATCTTTATCTGAAAAATACCAAAAATTTAAACAAAGTAAATTTTGATGTCCCGATTCTAAAGAATATTTTTAATTTGTCCAATAGAATGTATAAGAGTGAACAAAACTATATTTAAAGATGGTTCGCCATCAAAAGGTGATAAGTGGACCTTTAGTGAATATTAGAGTATATATGCCTAAAATTGAATTCTTTTCTTATTTTAAGCCTTTATCCATTATTGGATAAATGTAAATACATTTAACATATGTATTCATATTTTAGTTTTTTCTATTCATTCCCGCCAATACAATGGCTATGTGTTAACCACTATTTAAAATAATATTATTTTATTACTAGTGTGCAATGTAAGATTTCAAAGAAACTCTTTGTTGCGTATCAGGTACGCTATCGAACATAGCAACCCCTTTAAAGTAAAATTAATATTTAATTCGTAAATATTAATAAATATGAAAATGTTTTATTCATTATTTACCTGGGATGTTACAGTAGCGGGACTGTAGCAGCCGTGAAAAAGTTCATCAGCGGGCACTGTAGCGGTGGCAGGGCACTGTAGTGGCGGCGATACTGTGCGGTATTGTAGCAGCAGGTTACTATTCACAGAATGTGAATTGGCCTTAGAATTTGGGCCTACGGGCTATGTAATGGGCTACAAGCCCATTGGGCCTTCGGGCTATGTAATGGGTTTCCATCTACCCAGTTAAAAGAGGACATTGCTTTGATTTAATAATAAAAAATGAGGCTTCGGCCCCAACCTTTAAAAAAAATACATTTATGAACAATTCATAAAATCAATAAATTATAAACTCGTTATAATTTTTACATTAAATATAGACATTCTGTAATAAAATAAAAATAAAAATAATATATTTATTTATAATATGAATTCATTCATATTATCATTTATATTACATTTACTTAAATATATGATATTCAAAATAGAAGAATTTTAGATTTCATATCTATTATGTAATCACTTTTTATAATCAAAATATCATAAATTTATTATTACATGAACCTTGATTATATCAATGATAATAAATACTTTTAATATGGTTCAAATAACTTATCAAATAAGTCATTTTTGTTTGAGCATTTCAAATTATCAATTATAAACAATTCATAAGTCAATATAAACTCCATTATATTTTTTCCATATATATTGTAACATTTAAAAACATTTTTAATTACTGTTATAATATGTACATAATAACTTTATATCAAAGTTATAATCCATATCATATAAATCAAAAGTATTTAATATTAAAAATTTAAAATTATAGATATTTCTTTATTAAATATTTCATTAACATTTAATATGTAATTATAAATACATAATAATTAAACAATTTTTAAACACTTTATAAATTAAATAAATATAACAAAAATAAATTTCTTCTATATTTTATAAACATTTTAAAATAATATTTAATTCAATTAATTATTTAAAATTTTTAAAATAAAAAAATGATACCTTTATATTTTCTGTGATATCCTGATATTGTATTATATGATTCTGTTTAAAAGTGATATTGCTTCCTAAATAATGCATGCTGCTACTTATAGTGGATAATCATGGAAATTTCTATTGTATTCAAAGATATACCCTATTACAATTTAGAACATAGTAAAAACATTATACCACCACTTATAAGTGGGGTTTAATGGAAAAAACAATACCCACCAGTGCCTAAGAATAAAATCTTATGATATAAAAAATATTTTAATATTGAAACATTTTTATGTTTTCAGCCACATGAATTATTCATATTAATGCCTTTGTATGTTACGATTACCTATATTGTAACTTATGATAATTTGTAAACCAAATGAATTAAATTGGATCATTCATTATGATATCCTATACCATATAAGTTGTACCTATCATGGCTCACACTATCTCATATTATATGATTATTGAAATTTTATTTTATATATCATATTTCATTATTTAGAATGAAATATCTACATTTTTTATTTAAACATGATTTCATGAATCATTTGAAGCATTAAAATACATGATATGATTGAAGGGTTTTAAGGATTAAAAAAATATTTGAGTTAGGAAATACAAAAATAAACCCAATTCCCAAGATCTAAATGCTATGATGTCAAACAAGGTATAATAATAAATAAATAAAAATGTTTTTACATTACATTTATGTTATATGAATCTTACATCCTTAAACATTCATTTAATAAAAATCATTGAGAAAATGTTATAGTAATCCTTTCATTGTGTATCCATGGGTGACCTAAATTACCTATAATTTGCGTGAGATTATCTTTTACACCATGATATGATACTATATATCAATGTAAAGAAATAAGTAAAAAGGATACTTCATATGATTAGAATTGATAGGAACCATGTATAAAATTTTCATGTCATTTTTCTAGTTTATATAAACCTTAATAAGGCTCAAGTAGTCATACATGAATTTAATCAAACATTCATGATGTATGAGTAAATGTAATATGGTTACAATGTTTGTAACCAACAATCCATGCATTCAACACTTAAATTCATTTTATTCTCCCATACATTTCGTCATATGAAATATTAAAAACAAATGACAAAAAACGTGGAATATACCCCCATATTAACACTTAGTATTCTATTTCCTTAATAATAATAAAATATGATTAAATATATTAAAAAACCTGAAAAATAACAATATCATATCACATGATATATCTTTAAGGATGTAAATTCATATATCTATATCTCCCCTTAGGATATATCTAAACTTAGTATATATTCTGACAGAAGTTTATGAATATATTATTATATGAAATAAAAATATCATACATTTACAAATTATTTAAAGTAAATTTCATGTATATATGTTTTGAGATATATTTCCTTCATGTTGTGCATTGGAAAAGGTTTGAATGGGCTAAGAATCAATAATTAGGGGTTTTATTTTGATATTGGTGTTTTCTTGTGAATTGGGGCGGGGGGTGGTTCTTTATATTTAAGGTTTTATGAAATATGAGTATTATTGGATATGTTAATGGGGATTAATGGGTTTTTTACCATTAAATTTTTTGAGGAGTATATGTTGCATAGATTACTGAGCTGCCTTCAGAACATAGACTCAGGATCATGGGATGGGGTTGTCATGTTTTATCCACAATGGAACATGAGAAATGTTACTTTTTTTATATTTTTATTTGATTTATTTAGTTTTATTTATATTAATATTTGGATATATGGGGGGTTCAATTATTTATATAGAGCTCCAAAATTAAATTCAATTACCATGATAAACATGATGTCAATAACTACCCCTCTCTTTTTATGGGGGCTGCTTAATCCTTGTGGGATCCTTACTGTTTATCATATTCCTAAATTTTTATGGATTCAAGAATCAATTTTGTTTCAAGTAGCTTAGTGTTTATGATGAAAATAATGTTTTTAATAGCCTTACATTGGAGTTCAAGGAGTGTTCAACTTTTTTGGATTTCTCACTGTGGGAAAATTTGGGAAAGTATTCCCCCCCGAGTTCATGAAATGGGAAATAAAATTAATTAATATTAAACATAAATTGCTCAAAAAGTATTCAATATTCTTGGACCATAGTATATGTTGATTATATTTCAATGGAGAGTATTATTTTTAAAATTCATTGTTTAACTTTTCAAACTATTTTATATTCATTATTTTTATCCTATTTAGATGAACCTTCAACTTCTAAAAACAAAGGCACCCTTCCCCAAAATTAATTTGGATTAATTTAACTTATACATTTTTTATTTTTTATAATAATTTTATTTTAAATATTTTAGAAAATCCCTATGTTAAATTTTTTTCTCAAATTTTCACACAAAATCACTTTAGTATCCAATATATGCATGGATTTTTGGTGAGTCCAATCTACAGAATCATCAATTGGAGTTCCTTTATATCAATATTTAAGAAGTGTATAGGTATAAGAGTCATTTTTAATGATTTTTTGGATGGGTTTTAATGACCCAAAGCATGAATTAAATGGAAATTATATTACTTTTGTGGAATACTTAATACATAACAAAAAACAGATGCCCAAAGACCGTACTAGTTTAGTGTCTTTGGAAACTCGGAACATAATCTTCTAATCATGGTGAAAGATCTTCAACATCTCCCATAAAGATCTTACCCTTTTGTTTTCTTACCTAAAACCATTCATTATATCCTGGGGAAAAGAAAACATAAAAAGGGTGAGATCAAATGCTTTGTAAGGGTAAACATGGAGAATATAAAACAATCTAGAAACATTTTAATGTAAAAACATGAACATAAAACATCAAAATCAGGAGTAATGACTTAAATCATGATAGTAAATAAGGCATAGATCACAAAAGAACATTAATCATGATAAAATACCATGGTAATAAAACATATAATTATGGAAAACCATTAAACACATGATATGATTTCCATAGTAGCCAAGACATTACTGCCAAGACTATCATAGTGGACAATGTCCATTACTGAACTAGGTTTACTTTCCATTGTAACCCTATATTACTAAACTAGATTTAATTTCCATTACAGCCATGTCTATATCATGAGATATAAATCATTACCCAATGAATTGGAGGGATATATAGGTCCCACTAATATCATAATGAAACCATTCTTATGTGTGCCACAAAATCATAAATCATACATCATAGCATTCCATGTAATAAAATGGGATTCTTAAACATCATGCCATCATAACATAATCCATATAAGATAAAAGGGCTTCATAAAAATAATTCCATCGTAAAATAATCAAATCAATATAATAATTTAGAAAGAAACATAATCTTATATCATCTTAGAAAGAAAATAATTTTGATAAAACACTTTAACATAGTTCTTGAGGAAAATATCCTTTCTTCTTCAAAAAAAATTTCTGTTCTTAACATGTCATGAAATTTTAAAATAAAATAAGGTAATTGAAAATAAACTTGAATAATTTTAATGTAAGCTTCAGGGAAATAATGTTCTCTGAAATCATAAAAATCCGTTCATGCTGTAAAAGGTAAAAACAACATTCTTCTCGTGCTATGGCTGGAAAAGTCACAAAGTATCTCGAACTAAAAACGAAAAAGATTCCTTTAATATCTTTTACTAAAAAATCACAGATTGGTAAAATTGGATTGAAACAATTGTAGGAGGACAGAAATAATATTACATATTGAGGAAACATGGATGTGGATGATAAATATGCCCCAATAAATACTGAAGTATAAACAATCTCATATAAAAGCGAGATTGCGAGATTTTGCCTTATCTTATGTCCAATTTCTTCATCATGTGTCCAAGAATCCTATATAGTGGGTTTAAAAATATTATTAACTTGTAACAGAACCATAATAACATTTATGATATAATATATGATTTTCTTACGACTTTATATTACCCATTCATTTGTCAATTCAATGTTAAAGCAGTGTTTTGGAAAAAATCATTTAATTTTGTTTTACCTGTTTTGACTTCTAATTATTCATATGATTACTTAGATAATGATTATTTACTTCTGTAATATAAAACACAATTTATATATAATATATATTCAGAATATAATATATATATATAATGGATTGATAAATGGAATGAAATACACCGTTCATGGAGACGGTTGGTCGTACGTACACATGAATGATGTTTTCATTTCCTTATTAAATTGAATGGAAGTAGGAAGAAATTAAATAACATATAAATAAATCCAGTATCATTATTATGTCATATATTTCATGATTATCTATTATATATTATTTATAATCATTCTTGAATGGTTAACATGGAGAATGAATCTCATCGGGTCGTGGAGACGATAATCCGTACATACACATGAGTGATGATATCATTCTCATAATTATTGAATGGAATTGGAGTGGATGATATAATATAGCAGAATAATTATTATGTTATAATAACCATATATAGTTATTTCATCCATTATTATACCCATCCAAGTAGGTTGGTTATCAAAAATAGATTACACCATGGTGTGGAGACGGTAGGTCGTACGTACGCACACACGGTGGTTTTGTTTTTCATAGGATTTATATAGGGTGAAATAGGGTTGTTTCATATTTCTAATGACATATCATTATATTAGTGATACTTATGTTATTAATTTATGATGAAAAAACTAAATAAGAATAAGTAGAAGAATAAATAATTTGGGAAGAATTGGTAGAAGATATTATTACATATTCCTCGACGTGCCTCATTTAAACTTCCTCTTAGGGCACTAGAGTTGGCCTCTTGAGAAGACCAGAACCTATATAATATAAATAGAGAGTTTTAGGAGAGTAATTGTCATGGTTTGGCCGATCTTGAATGCTTAAAATGGAGTGAAGAGAAGAGGGAGGAGGTGCCCTTTTATAAGAGAGGAGAGGGGCACTTTTGGAAACATCCAAAATATTAATTTATAATAAAATCAAAACCCACATAAAATCCTCCAAAATGACTGAAATTCAAATATGAGATGATATAGGCTCATAATATCATTATGCAATAAAATTTAGACATGTTGGGAAATTATTTTAAACCTTATCAATTTGATTTATCCATATTTAATCTATTTAATTTTATTTGTGGTAATAATATTCTAAATTTTAAATTGTTATAAATACTTACTTATGTGTTGTGAATTCTCCATAATTTGATAATTTATGAAATTTTATACTATATAAAATTAAATTTATAATTTTTAAATGTTTTTGTGATTTTTAATCAATTTAATAATATGTTATTTTTATAAAATATCAATAGTTTCAATTTTGACACAATTCATTTATTTGAATTTAAATAAAATACACACAGAGGATATATTCGAACCAAAATATTTAATAAATTTATAACATGTCATATTCTTCTATAAAATTCGTGTATATCATTAATTAGTTCTTATATACTTTATTTTAATATGTTTAAAACTGTTTATTTGATATTTCTATTAATTAAATAATCACTACAACATTTTTGTATAATTATATAATATACTTATTTGTTGAATAAAAATTAAAAATAAAATACTATGGTGAATATAAATCTAATATATTTCATAATAATACTTTTATTATAATTTATCTTCTAAAACAACCAACTTTTAAAATTTTATCTTTATTAAATTATGAAGGTGACAACTTTGACATCATTTAAAATAAAATAATATAAACATCGTAATCTGTTTTATAAGGATCTAAATGGTCCAAAATTCTACCACTGGATGCTTAGGGTATAGATATAATCGAAAAATATGGTTTGGTCAAGTTTATGGTCTTTTGGGTGGGTATTATTATTTTAATAAAAATAATATTATTGATTTTTTTCTAAATAAATAATTTCCGCATCATTAATGTATAAGCTATTAAGGTAATTATATATTTCTTAAAAATCACAAATAAATTACCATGATGAAGAAAAAAAATTTATATTTAAAATGAGTATTTATAATTGAATTTATATTCTGAATAACATAATATTAAGAATACATTAATTATTAAAGTTTGAGTGAGACATATTTCACTTTCTTTAAATAAAATAAATTAACGGTCTTAATCACATCCAGGTGTGTTCCAAAAGATACCATTTCGACCCAAGTATATTTTATGATGAAATATAATCATCCAATTATATTAATACAAGTGTTAGGGTAATTTTATAATCTTATATTTACCCTTAATTGCGTGATTTACCTTTAACTATAGTAAATAAATTTTACCGTAGTTACTAGTCATAATGTATAAAAATAAAAATTAGCATATTAAAATAATTTGGTCCTACTGATTCCAACTATTGAATAAATTTTTTCAAATTCAAAACATAGAATTTGGAGTATTTAATTTAAAATTAATCTCGCTATTGAGAAAACGAGTTCTAAAAGTTAAAACATTTCAAAAGATTGAATTGTTTTTACCTATGAATTCAATGTAACATAAATGATAATGACATACATAATATTAAATGTTAAAAATATTTCTATTTTTACTTTAAAACCATTAAATATTATAATTTAACCATATAAATTATCTTGATGAAAAAAGTTGTTTTTTAAAAAAAATTTAGAGTATTTTTACTATTCATCCAAATATTAAAGTTAACAGAAAAATATTAAAAATTATCCAAAGCAAATTTTTATATACTTTTTGAAATTAATAAGTTTAGTTTTTCAAATTAAACTCATAAATGTGTCAAAAACTATATTTATAGTGGGTGCGCCATCAAAAGGAGGTAAAACTGCATTTTTTGAAAAATACTTATTTTTCCAGAAAACATTATTTTGTTCTCATAACATGTTCTAGAATATGTGTAAGATTATTTATAATGTTATAAAATTCATAATGTGGTTAATACTATTCATAGTGGCTAATTCATAACAATAATATAACAATATATCGTTGTTTAGTGAAACTCAGTATTGCGTAGAACACACGCTATTGAGGAAGGTCACTCTTGCGTGCAACAGAAGCCAAAAATAGTGTTTGCGTATACTACAAGCTAATATGGTGTTTCATATAGAACAATATAATATTGGTGTAGCTTAAAACACAAGACATCAAAGAAATTTAAAATAATATTTCTCATAAAATCTCGGTGTGTTACATTCTACCCCCCTTAAAATGAATTTCACCCTCGAAATTTGTCGGGGTTATAAATCAGTTACTACTTGAATTTTTCTTTAATAGAAACACACATCATAAAAATTAATACTAAAAATTAATTTTAAAAAGGATACTTAGAAACATAACGGTCACCCAAAGTAACTCAACACTGGGTTTCCACATTGGAGAATATAGGTGAAAATATGGATACAGAAGCGAAATCTAACCATCAAGTTATGATGAAGAGTGGTAGAGAACATAGCTATGAAAAAGCCAAAAATCACAAAAAATTTTTTGATGATCTGATGTAACATCAGATTCATCGGATATGATGGTACTAAAACAACATTTTTGGTTTTAAGATCCTATCCATAAATTTGAAAATTTCGAATTAGAAGAAATACATACTTGATTTTGGTAAAATTTTACCACCACTCATTCCTTGAACAATTTCCACTTCGTATATTAATGAAATGAAGTTGAATTTTTCATTCGTTAAGTTTTAGTAGATCATGTGATAGAATGATGTGTCATTCCATCTTTCTCAAACAAAAGGTTAGAAAAAGTTATTAAATATACATAAGTACATATATGGTGATATTAATCATATATGGTTCCAAAAATGGACTTATACTTCAACTATCATACAAATTAATAACATAAAACTAATTTCTACTAACCATGGACTTTCTGTAGGCCAGTGGTAGGCGATAAAGGCCTATCGCACTTCAGTTGTGAGTTTGATTCCCACATCCTTATCCGACGCGATGGGTTGTTTCCCGTCCTACGGGTTTTCCTTTTTATAAAACTATAATATTATAAAATTTCAGAAATAATATCAAAAAGTTATAGTCTTAAATAATATTATATGATGTCTAACTTAATCCATTCCAATATTTAGGCTTATCCAAAATTCTTTTGTCTAATATCATAGTATAATGAAAATGATTACTAGAGATATCATCTACCAAGCGTGTGAATACCATCAGTTATCCCCCGTATATCATAAGATATATCTTGTTGGTCACATTCCAAACATGTTAATAACTTAAGCAAGTATTCTATTGAAACATGAATTACTATAAAACCATAGTGAAAACATGAATTCTGTCAAAAGTTAATTATTTCCACATACCAAAATCCCAAAATTTCTATATACTCAAACCATGATGTAACTTTGTCTTTATATTAGTTATGAGCTCATTAATACTATCAAACAAATTATTTTCTCTTTATCCCTTCATTATTTTCATATAATCTTCTTTCCAACATATTTCAATCACTTTTCATGGTTACTGGTACCATACAATTATTTAAATCCAATACATAGATATTCTAATATTCCATAATACTATAAATGGGATTCCACAACACTATTTTGGAATCTCGTTACATATAATCCTAATAATTCCACCACTTTGTTGTCATATTCAAAATCACCAATAGTGATTGCATGTGACTTCCCTTTATCCTTTTCCTCAAGAGGCTGTTGATATCGATCATCAGTAACCCTTGGATTAGGGCATTGGTTAGCATAATGCCCCATTTATTTAAACTTGTAGTATTGAAGTGTTGGTGGGGTGTTCTCTGTAGGATTTTATCTATTCACATCATTAGATACCTTTTTTCCAATACATAGGCAATCAGCTACTCGATGAATTTATTTTCCATAGTTAAAACATTTTCTAGTCCCTTTAAGACAATCTCCACCATGCTTCTTTCCACAATTTGAGCATAAAGAAACATTAATCTTCTTTTCACCATTATTTTGAGATTTTTCCTTGAACTCCATATTTCGTTTCTTGTCAAAAATATGAGATGGATATATAACACCAAATTTCAGTTCTACTTTGATAGCACAATGCACAATTTCTTCATAGCTACTGAAGTCTCTTATAGAGAATTCCCTTCGAAGTCTTGGTTTTTATCCACTGAATAATCGATCAACCTTACTTTTAGGTTAGATGATAAAGCCAAAATCATACCTTGAGAGCCTTGTAAAATTCACCTCGTATATACCAACAGATTCATTGTCCTTTTTCTTAAGTTAAAGGAACTCCTTTTCCATCTTTGTTCAAAGAATACGAGGGAAGTACTTATTGAAAAACAAGTTCTTGAACTCGTCCCATTCCATGGATTCAATTTCATCTTGGGTCTTTGTATTCATAATTAGAGTCCACCACTGGTTTGATTCACCTTCTAAATGGTGAACAACCAGAATGAAATTTTCATGTTCTGAACAGTGATTTATGGAAAAGTTCTTTTCAATGGTACTGATCCATTTTTTAGCAACAAGTGGATCATAAGACCCATTATAAGAAGGCAGACGTTGTCTCATGAAGTACTTAATAGAATATTATTCCCATCTATGCTCATTTGGAAGTCCAGGATGATTCATATCTTGTTGAAGTATAATAATAAGATTTTTCACTCCATCTCCCATAACATTGGTTTGTCTAGGAGGACAATCATTGCAATGTCCATTATATTGATCAACACGATTCCTTCATGTTCTAGCCATCGTCTAAAACCCAAAAAGAATAGTGTGAGAGGAAAAACTCATGCTAGTAAAAAAACATAATAAAATGGAGTACCTTCAATATATAACATCTTAGGTTTAATTATAATGTCATTAATGTAATTCTAAGACTATAACCTATACTTATACTTATCCTTAGAGACATCCCTAGACATACCATAGAAATATCTCATGGGATCTCATTTAAATTTTCTCATCCTAGTTTTTAAAGGTTAACTAAACCTTTTCTCTGATACCAACTATAATAACCCAAATATTAATGTACATGGACATTACATTACTTTTTCAAAATACTTAATACATAAAAAAAATAGATGCCCAAAGACCGTATTAGTTTAATGTCTTTGGAAACTCGAAACATAATCTTCTAATCATGGTGAAAGATCTTCAACATCTCCCATAAAGATATTCCACTTTTGTTTTCTTACCTAAAACCTTTCCTTATATCATGGGGAAAATAAAACATAAAAATGGTGAGCTCAAATGCTCAGTAAGGTTAAACATAGAGAATATAAAACAATCCATAATCATTTGAACGTAAAAACATGAACATAAAACATCAAAATCATGAGTAATGACATAAATCTTGGAATTACATAAGGCATAGATCACAAAGGAAAATTAATCCTGATAAAATAACATGAGAATAAAACATGTAATTGTGGAAAAACATTAAGGACATGATATGATTTCCATAGTTTTCAAGGCATTTCTTCTAAGGCTATCATAGTGGACAATGTCCATTACTGAACCGAGTTAATTTGTCGTTCCATCCCTGTATTACTGAACCAGATTTACTTGCCATTCCAGGAATGTTTATCTCCGGAGATATAAATATTTACCCATTTCATTGGAGGGAGATATAGGTCCCACCCATCTCATAACGAAACCATTCTTATGTGTGCCACAAAATCAAAAATCATACATCATAACATCACCCATGTAATAGAATGAGATTCTTAAACATCATGCCTTTATAACATAATCCATATAAGATAAAAGGACTTCATAAAAATAATTCCATCATAAAATATTCAAATAAATTTAATAATAGGGATAGAAACATAACCCTAAATCATCTTTTATGGAAAATAATTTTGATAAAACACTTGAACTTAGTTCTTGAAGAAAATATCCTTTTTCTTCGAAAACATTTTCTGTTTTCAACATGTTATGAAATTTTAAAATAAAATAATTTAATTGAAATTAAACATGAAAAATTTTAAAGGAAGATTCATGGAAATAATTTTCACTGAAATCATAAAAATCAGTTCATACTGTAAATGTCAAAAAAACATTCTTCTCGTACTATGGCCAGAAAAGTCAAAAAGTATCTCGTACTGAAAATTACAAAAGATTCCTTTCATATATTTTACTAAAAATTCACTAATTAGTAAAATTGGACATAAAAAATTGTAGTAGGATAGAAATAATATTACATATTGTAGAAACACAGATTCAGATGATAAATATTCCCCAGTAAATACTGAAGTATAAGCAATCTCAGATAAAAATGAGATTGCGAGATTTTCCGTTATCTTATGTCCAATTTCATCGGTATGTGTCCAAGAATCCTTTATAGTGGGTTTAAACATATTATTAACTTGTAATAGAACCATAATAAAATTTATTATATCATATATGATTTACTTATGACTTTATATTACCTGTTTATTTGTCAATTCCATGTTAAAGCAGTGTTTTGGGTAAAATTGTTTCATTTTGTCATATGTGTTTTTACTTCTAGTTATTCATATGACTACTTAGATAAAGATTACTTACTTCCAGAATATAAAACATGATTTATATATAATATATATTCAGAATAATATATATATATATATATATATAATAGATCGATAAATGGCATGAAATACACCGTTCATGGAGACAGTAGGTCGTACGTACGAATGAACGTTGTTTTCATTTCCTTATTAAATTGAATGGAAGTAGGAAGTAAGTAAATAACTTATAAATAAATCTAGTATCATTATTAATTCATATATTTCATGATTATTTATTATATATACTTTATAATCATTCTATAATGGTTAATATGGAGAATGAATCTCACCACGTCGTGGAGACGGTAATCCGTACGTACGCATGAGCGATGATATCGTTCCCATAATTATTGAATGAAATTAGAGGAGATGATATAATATCTTAGATTCAGTATGATGTTATAATAATCAGATATAGTTATCTTTTCCATTATTATACCCATTCAAGTAGGTTGGTTATGAAAAACTGATTACACCACAGCGTGGAGATGGTAGGTCTTACCTATGCATGCACGGTGATTTTGTTTTTCATAGGATGGATATAAGGTGAAATAGGGTTGTTTCATATTTATAATAACATATAAGTATATTAGTGATACTTATTTTATTACTTTATGATGAAATAACTAAAGAAGAGATAGTAGAAGAAAAAAGAAACTTGAAAGAATCAGTAGAAGAGATTAACTCTTCCTCGATGTGCCTCTTTTAAACTTCTTCTTAGGGAACTAGAGTTGGACTTTTGAGATGACCAGATCCTATATAATATAAATAGAGGGGTTTATAAGAGGAACTAGTAGGGTTTGGATGA
This sequence comes from Viscum album, assembly GCA_963277665.1. NCBI lineage: Eukaryota > Viridiplantae > Streptophyta > Magnoliopsida > Santalales > Viscaceae > Viscum > Viscum album. The sequence goes on from OY728156.1 coordinate 1,279,716,654, forward strand.
TCATGAAGGCTTAAAATGGAGTGAAGAGAAGAGGTAGGAGGTTCCCTTTTATAAGAGAGGAGAGGGGCACTTTTGGAAACCTCCAAAATAATAATTTATAATAAACTCAAACCCCACCTAAAAACCTCCAAAATGAATCTAATTAGAATATGAGATGAGGTATGGTCGTAATCTCATCATCCAACAAAATTTAGACATGTTGGGAAATTATTTTAATCCATATAAATTTTATTTATCCTTATTTAATCTATTTAATTTTATTTGTGGTAATAATATTCTAAATTATAAATAGTTATAAATACTTACTTATGTGTTGTTAATTGTACATAATTGGAAACATTATTACACTTCCGAATATATAAATTTAAATTTATAATTTTTAAATATTTTTGTGATTTTTAAACAATTTAAAAATATGTCATTTTTATAAAATATCAATATTGTCAATTTTGACACTATTCATTTATTTGAATTTAAATAAAATCCACACAGATGATATATTCGATCCAAAATATTTAATAAATTCATAACATGTCATATTCACTTATAAAATTTGTATACCACATTAATTAGTTCATATAATTTTTATTTTAATATTTTTAAAACCATTTATTTGATATTTATCTTAATAAAATAATTTCCAAAAAAAATTTGTATAATTATTTAATATACTTATTTGTTGCATAAAAATTAAAAATAAAATACTAAGATGATGATAAATCTAATATATTTCATAAGAATACTTTTAGTCGAATTTATCTTCTAAAAAAACTACTTTTAAAATTTTATCTTTATCAAAGTATGAAGGTGACAAATTTGACATCATTTAAAATAAAATAATATAAATGTAATAATATATTTTATAAGTCTTGAAATGGTCCACAATCCTACCCTTGTATGTTTAGGGTATAGATATACTCGACCAATAAGTTTTGGTCATGTTTATGGTCCTTTTGATGGATATTATTATTTTAATAAAAACGATATTATTGATTTTTCACTAAATAAATAATTTCTGCATCATTAATGTATAAGCTATTAAGGTAATTATATATTTCTTAAAAATCATATATAATTAAAAAGACGAATAAAAAAAATTATCTTTAAAATATGTATTTATAATTGTATTTATATTTTGTATAACCTTATATTAAAAATACTTTAATTATTAATGTTTGAGTGAGACATATTTCAGTTTTTTTAAATAAAATAAATTAACGGTCTTAATCAAATCCAAGTGGGTCCCAAAGGATACCATTTCAACCCAAGTATATTTTAGAATGAAATATATTCATCCAATCATATTAATACAAGTGTTAGGGTAATTTTATAATATTATTTTTACCCTTAATTGCCCGATTTACCTTTAACTGTAGAAAATAAAATTTACCGTAGTTACTATTTATAATGTCTAAAAATACATAATTTGGACCTAATTATTCCAAATATGGAATCCATTTTTTCAAATTCATAACACAGAAGTTGTAGTATTTAATTTTAAATTAATCCCGCTGTTGAGAAAATGGGTTCTAAATGTTAAAACATTGCAAAAGATTGAAATGTTTTTACCTATGAATTCAATGTAAAATTAATGATAATGGAATACATAAGATTAAATGATAAAAATATTTCTATTTATACTATAAAACCATTAAATATTTTAATTTAACCATATAAATTATCTTGATTAAAAAATTTGTTTTTAATTAATTTTTAGCGTATTTTTACTATTCATCAAAATTTGAACGTTAACAGAAAAATATTAAAAAATTATCTAAAGATAATATTTATATACTTTTTGAAATGAAATAGTTTCTTTTGTCAAATTGAACTCATAAACTTGTTAGAAACTACAGTTATAGTTGGTTTGCCATCAAAAGGCGGCAAAACTGCATTTTTGGAAAACTACTTATTTAACCCGAAAAATTTATTTTGTTCTCATAAAATGTTCTAGAATATGTGTAAGATGAATCATAATGTTATAAAATTTAAAATGTGGATAATAATATTCATAAAGGCTAGTTCATAATAATATTATAATAATATATTATTGTTTAGTGAAACTCGGTATTGCGTACAACACACACTGTTGAGGAAGGTCTCTTTTGCGTGCAACACAATCCAAGAATAGTGTTTGTGTATACTACAAAATAATACAATGTTTAATATGGAACAAGATAATCTTGGTGTAGTGTACAACACTAGACATCAAAGAAATTAAAAATAATATTTCTCATAAAATATTCGGGTGTTACATGGTTACTTCCTTTTCTTTAAGTCCCTTGTCCATCACTCTAATGTATGTCACTGGGATGATACATCTAATGGTAAATCCTCCGTTCATAGTTATGGTTAATGTTTTTATTGAATAAATTAATGATATTATCATTGGGTACATCAATGATCACATTGTATCTAGGTTTAGTGATTCTTGATTTGTTGATGATATCCAACCACATTTTTATCTTAGTATTTTCGAATGGTTTGTGGTAAAAAAATTTCCAACTCAAGAGGAGTTTTTTAAAGCTATAATAAGTGACTTTTATGGGAAATGATTAGTTTGATATTAAATATTATGTTTATAAGGTTATGTATCTATATTTTCGAAAATTGATTATGTTTTATTTTCTTTTAGGTTTGAGGATGAATCATTAAGGAAGAACCTCAACCAGTAGCTTGAATTTTACAGAAATAATAAGATTATTTTTTAAAATAGAGGGTATTTTACCTTTAAACCTAATGAGGATTATTTGGTTAGGGTTTTCCTTTAATTAAAAAAATATAGGGAGTCAACATATCTATAGATGAATCCTATATATGAAAATCTAATTGAGCCTAGTTTTTATAGTATGATAAGTATACTTATAATTTAATCAATTACAACCATTTGAACCTAAAAAATTAATGTGAATAAGTAGAAAAATAAAATTAAGCCTAATAGAAAACATAAATAATTAGAATCTGAGATTGATGGAAGGTTACATGTTTTTTAACCCATATGAATAAAGAATTTTTTATAGGTAGGGGTGGGAGAAATGCATGTCTCCATAATATATGAAATATATTGTGGAGTGAAGTAGATTTATACACTTCTCAAAAAAATTCCCCTAAATTCTCACCTTTATGATTTATTTAGGCTCTTCCTAGTTCAGTGTGTTTTATATCCTTGTTCAAATATATTAATGTATCTATAAACAAGGAACCATAGTTAAAGATTTATAGAATATAGTTTAAATAGATCAGTTCATGACATGTCCTTGAGTGTTGTCTATTAAAATAAAAAAAGGCACATCAATGGATTTTAAAAATAGGTAATTCTCATCATGTTTAGTTCAAATATTCAATAAATATGATATGATTAATGACTAGGGGGATGAGGTTAAAGTAGAAATGATCTACGAAAATATAATTTTAATAATGATAAAATACAGTTCAGTAATATTATTTTTGATTATTGAGAGAACACTCAAGAATAAAGTCCATTACTCATAAGTATATGTAATAGATATAATTATACATATAAATAGAAGCTTGTGATGTAATTATGATGGATTATCTATCTTTTTGAGTTTTATTATTATTATTTATTATATATTATAGTTGGGTTTTTCACATCTCATAAAATTATTCCGCTTTTATATAAAATACCAATAATAGTGATTTCAAGGAGAGGATGATGCTTTTGGAAAATAATATAATGCATAGAATCATATTAATTACTTTATGGTATTCAATAATGTGTTGGGAGTTCATAGTAAGTTTTATGGGTGATATGTGTAATGAACTCAAAATATGGGTGATTTAGGTATCACCAGGGATACTTAAATATAAGATGAAATATTTCATATAGTATTTAAGGAAACTCGAAAGGTTATTTATTTAGTTCTAACAAGTTATTACTCTTGGTAACTATAGAGGTGTAGTTTTTGATGAGTGTTTGGAGCAAGACTTAGGTTGAGAAATATCAGTGTTTGAGAATTTTGGGATGATGGGATTTCTATTTATAATTTAGTGTTATGTATTGAGTCTTGATTAGGGGATATTTGATCACGAGAAGATGAAAAAATAATCTCTGAGTATAAATCATATGGAGTCATGTCAACTATTGGAGTTTATCATCTGTAATATCATATTTGGATGAATGTTAAAATGATGGGGACATCACAGATTATGAAGTTAATGATTTTTGGAATGATACTATGTGGGGGTGTAAATATTTTGAAGAATGCTGGTATAATGAATATCGACATGTGATTTTTTCACATAATTAGGATGATATGGATTTAGTGATGGGTATACTATTCTATAAATGATTGGTACATTTTATGGATCATAGTTGATGAATTTTAGAGAAAATGAAAATCAGTGGTATTAGGTTTGATGGTGACACAAAAATATTTAGGATGGGATATAGGAATTAGAATCATTAATCAAGCCTTAATTGATAGAGTAATTTTCTAGTGACAAATAACAATTCTTTTTTGAGATAAGAATCTGTATGGTAGGGATATTAAATGATCCATGCTGTTATGTGTCAGTGGAACTAATAGGATTCTTGGTTCTAGTTGAGTGGAACATGGGAGGTATTTCAAAAGTTTGAAAATTTATTTGGATGGATTTTGTTTTAGTGTATTTAAAATGTTAAAATGAGGGTTTTAGGAAAAGTGGTGAATGATAAGAAGTCTTGGATACAAATTTCATTATCTTGGAAAAGCATCAGGTTCAATGGGTTATAATAGGAACCCACCAGAATCCCGATGAATTCTCACTAAGAATATAGTGGGATAGGTAGTGGGATAGTTTAACTTACCCTAAAAATAATAAATTAGGTGTTTGATTCCATGATCTTGATGGCCCACCAGACTACTATTGCGGGACTACCAAACTGATGGTGAAATAGATAAACCCCTACATTAATTATGCATTTTTTTATTTTTTCTGTGGGATTTCTGAAAAACCCATTTAGGGTTTTATTATTGGTAGTTATTGAGGGATATGGATGGTGATATATTACAATATTTCATTAATTTTTCATTTTAACTAAATTAATTATTTCTAATGAATTTTATTAATAAAGGGAAATTATTAAACATTTGGGTTATTTTTTATTTTTAGGTTTGATATGAATGTGGATTAATTAATTAATTTTAGTGTAGAAAATAATATTATATGAATAATTGATTAAATTATGAAATCATGAAGTAGTGTTTTTACTATTTTTATAGGAAAAATAATTAATCTGATATTTGAATGTAGGATTAAATGAGATTAGAAGGGAAATTGTTCATGTTATATAAGTATAATCCATTATTTACACTTAGTATGTAATAAGAATAGGTTTACCATTTAGTAGAGATTAAATAAAGTACATAATATTAAATATAGAATCAAAAGTGGAAAATAATAGTAACTCAAAAAATGAACTTTCTACATATTATAATTTTATTTTCCCAAGGATATGAAGTAGTGACAATGAATACAATGTGTAAGAGAAAATTTGGAGACACATTATTGTAACACTTGAATTATTGATCTATGTATGGTAAATTAGGTCCTATATAAGATTAACCAAGGATTTACTTGATACATGTAAGATTAAAAGGAATATAAGTAACACTAACATCGATCGATATATTATCAATAACCTTGATAAAATTTTATAAACTATTATCAGAAGATTAATCTTCCAAGAGGAAGAAGATTTCCAACTAAGCCAGTCATAGTGAAGTTGTTGAAAAATAGGGTATAAGATGATTACACCCATGGACACAAGCTCTAAGTACCATGAAACTTTCTTGAATCACATAAAAAATAATGGGAATGTTATTGAGTATTATTTTGAAGATGTAATATCAATCAATATATAGACATGTCATGGATCCATAGAAAATTGAATGAAAAACAAATTCATGCATATTTTTTTCATTCAAAAGATATTTTTATATAATTTATTTAACCATGTGAAATAATATATAATATATTAGGGAAAATACATTAGGGGGGATGGGGGTGGGTGATATTTGAAGGTAATAATGAATATCCTGGAATATTTTGAATAATAAACAAATTATAAAGAATTGAAAATATTTCTATATGGAAGAATCCTATTACTAATTCCATTACCATATATATATCCCCATAAACATAAAATACCACTCCTCAACCTATTTTAATATTTTATTCCCTCTTGGGAAAATAATTCTAAGCCCTCAAATCTGAGCCTGGGAAATGAAGTAGTGTTGTTGATTTCACTTTATAATTTTTATTTTGGATATTTGTAATATAGCAGGGTTTCCCTTTATATACTCTCTCTTTGTTTATATTCTTCTACTATGCTTATCTAATGCTCATTATGGCGAGTATATAACCCAAGGAGAGATACTAAGGGATTATTTAATGGTGTTCGTAATTTAGTATTCTTTATTTCATGATGTTTTAGCTCATTTATAAGTAAGTATTGGAAGTGTTAAGGATTGGTACAATGAATGTTAATTTTTTCATAACATCTTACATAGTTTCATTATATTAATAGAAAAACCTTTATACACTCCCTTATCTCAGACTTCTCTTTATATGGTGGAGTTGAGTTATCATAGGAATGAAACAAAATATAATGGATTTAGGTTTCAGATTATTAAACACAAACAATTTATAAGTGATTATCATTCATAATATTAGAGTATGTGAGACACGATGTGGTGAAAATATCTAATAAGTGTAAGAATAATCCCACCCTATATATAGATGATAACTCATAAATAACAACATGAGTTATCAAATTAATTCTAGAAACAATTTAAATGTATATTTTAAGAACCCATGTAGCTAAAACTTAGCTCCAATTTTTCATCACTATTTTTTTAATTTAATTTAATTGTTACATTTTACAATATTTTTTTTTCACACATACCGAAAAACACCCTTCAATGTTTATTTGTTTGAAAATATAATTAAAAAAAATATAATGTAAAGAAATTGATAAGAACAATGAGCAGTTAATAAAAATGGTTCCTCGGGAGGTGAAACTGGTTAGTTACTATAATATACTTGAAGTATTACAAATTATATTATACATACCCAATTATAGGTGTGTAAAAATATGTAAGTATTATTAAGGATCCAAGAAAATCTGTAATTATTTATTAAAAATTTGTAAAAATTTAAATTTTTTTTCATAATTAAAATTTAGAAAATAGAAACTATATTGGAATATTACTCTCCCATATAAAAAACTATTTTACTATCGTAATGATATGACAAGGGAATATGAAGTAGAAAGGATTAAAAATATGTATTTATAGGGATAATCAATGAACATAGAGAGGACTTTGAATATCTGAATATCGAAACCATGGAAATATAACTAACTAAGTTCTTATAATACTCTACATAATTCTATCAAGAAGTGGATCGGGGACCAAAAGAGTATGTTTAATTTCCTAAAAAATTTAAATAACATTTGTAAGAGGTATAAGATACTCTATAAAATCCCTCTCTATCTCATCATGAATATTTAATCATAATTGAATTAAATGAAGAATGAATTTGTCCATATAAAATATTAAGTGATGTGGAATTAACATTTGTGTCAATTGTTTTATCATATTACTTGCTAAAATAAGAAAATTCAGTACTCTAGTTTCTATATGGAATAATTATCCCATATGTTATCCCTAGAGTGTTTGGATAAGAAAAATATGATCCCACTATAAGGGGGGGGGGATGGTGTTGGAAATTAAATTGAAAGAATTTTTAGTGGCCTTTTCTAATGTTATGGATCATCAATGTGAATTGATTAAGGGAAAAAATTTGAATTTAAATTTATCACGTTTTAATTATTTTTAATGGTTAGGACTAAAGCCTAATTTTATTATTAAATAAAATAAAAGACCTCTTTTGACTAGAAAGTGGGAGTCCTATTACATATCCCGAAGGCCTAGTGGGAATGCATCCCATTACATTGCCTGTAGGCTTGAATTTTTTAGACCAAGTCCCATTTCGTGAATATTTCTTCTACATTAATCACCTTCTACAGTACCCACCACTACAACAGTTCCTGCCACCACTATAGTGACTGTCATTGCTATAGTGCCTCCACTTCTATAGTACCGCTATAGTACCACTACAGTTCTACTAAAGTAGCCTGCACCCAATGGGTTTTGAACACCCATTTTTCATATAGGATTATGGGGTGCTTACCACTAAGACAAACCCCAACTACCCACATTTTAAATCAATTCTATTTGAATCACTAAATTACTTCCTATAATTCCCATAACACAAACAACCCATAAGTACATGATTTCTTACAAGAGTTTCATTTTATTAAATTTATAAGATATTCTAGTTTTACAGTCTTATAGAATTCAAAAAACCATTACATTAGATAGGGAACATAGACACATAATATCCATTTCCCCCCAATAATAATAATATCATGTTTATAACCCTGATTAATACCTGACACATTTTCTTTATTCAAGGAAAAATTCTTTTATTCAGATCTTAACTTCATAATAGTTTCTGATCATCCATATTCCCTTTGAAAAAAATTTAAAACTTGAGATGAGAATGAAAATCTTATTAAAGGATATGTAAATATAGGAAACAAATTTTTTTAGTAAAAAAATAAAACCCATGAATATGTTTACCTTTTTCTCAATAAATGTTGATCAGATGGAAAAAAATTCCACAAAAAAATTATATCATTTCTCATATAAAACATTTGAGAACCCATTATTAAATATTTGAAAACAATAAACGAATCTTAATCCATGTGAAAACCCATTAAAGCAATTTAAAATCTTTCACCTTTAAAAATTCATAAGCATTTCTTTCCTCACTAAATAAAAAGATTTATACAAAAAACCTTTTTGAAATAATAATATAGAATCTATTAATATTAGATTCATAACAATGTTCACTCATTTTTAACTCATGTCAGAATAATAGAATACCATTTAATTCTATTGGAGTAACATATCTGGTTTTCTCAATAACTTTTGTCATTTGAATACTAAATCATTACCCAATTCATTTGAGTGCTATACCAGGTTCAACCATCATCATTAGATATATCATGCTCACCCATATTTCTTTATAATTATAAAGTACCATATGATAAATTTTTTTAATCTTTCAATTTTTCACCAAAAATCTCGTGAAAAACTCATTTGAACCCATAATCAAATCACATTCCATTTTTATATAAACATTTCAGGAAATTTCCCTTTTCTGTTGAAAAATATTCAAAATAAAAAATTACCCACTAAATGGAGAATTTGATTTAATTTATAAAACCATAAAAATATAAAAAGTAATATTTATAAATAATAAATTAAATCAAAATGGTAATTTATTATTATTATGTTTACATTAAAAAAACATTTTTTTTTTCAATTTTATAAAAAGAGAAAAAAGTTCCCCGTATAGAAAAAAATTAATGCATTCCTTTTAAAACCATTATTCAAAAATTAAAAACTATTTTGAAATAAATTTTTTATAATTTTATGTCCAAATAAAATATTATTTAAAAATTTATTAGAACATGGTCATGTAAGAAAATGATTTTAAAGAAGTACTTTAAAAAAATGTTTTAATGAAAAATCCTAAGGGACACTCTTAATTTTTGAAACAAAAGGTTACAGACGAATAGAACTTGAAATAGATTTTTAAAACACTTTATTTTATGTAAATTAATTATCAGATACATACATATGGCTACTAATACACCAAAAAACATGTGGTGAAATTGGCATAAGTGTTAATGAAAGGAAATTGAGATGATAAATCCCTTACATTAGTCCTGAATCATTTCATTTGTATGTATAACATTCAGAGTAATAAAATTATATTAGTTTTCTAATTTCATAAGAATTGTTTTCATATTAGTTATATTATAATAATTTAATTTAATTCATTTTATAACAAGTATTATTTAATTACTAAAATACTTAAGTTCACATTGGATGTTTTGTGGACTTTTGACTTATAACCTCCAAATAACATTGGTACATTAAAAATGGTCAAAGGGGTTACGGTTACATTAATTACAAAATATTAAACACATTATAATTATAATATTAATACATTATAAAAACTGTTATAACCAACTATGTAAGGTATTTATGTTAAATGAACCACATCAGTTCACATAGATTTTAATTAGTAAATACACATGAATGGAATTTTTATTTTTATAATGAATAGAAAACAAATAAATTAGATGATATTTTACACTTATAGAATCATAAATATGTTATAAATGACATATTTATTCATTATTTACACACTTTTTTAATAACCATATATAGTAGATATGAAAATTGAATCACATTGGTTTATAGAGGTGGCAGTCCACACGTACGTACTAACAATGTTATCATTTTTTAAAGAAAGTTATGGTAATAAGGTAAGTAATATATTATATTTAAAGACAAAAAATCATATCATAGATATAATATATATCCATTTTTTTCATTATTTTAACAAACCGCTTGATTAAGTGAGGAAAAATGAAAAACCTCACTTTGTGTAGGCGGTAGTCAACACGTAGGCATGAACAATGTTTTCATTTCTAATGGAATAGAAAAAGAGTATAAAAAAGATTTTAAAATAATATTAATAATATGTAAATGTATGGGATATAATTATTCTATTATTTAATCATTTTTAAATAATTTTAAATGTTGTATAAGAGTTAATAAAGATGAAACATCCTTTTATGAAGTATACATATACTTTGGAAAACTTCCCTCGGAATATTCCTTAGTCCCTCAAAGGATAGTATTTTTTTGATTAAATAACCTATATTATGTTGGGATTTATATTGGGGATATATTAGGATAGTTATTGTATGAGATCTAGTGCTCAAAATGTGCGAGGAATAGAGGAGAGTAGGTTCGATTTTATAAGTGAGGGGTGTGACTTGCATGTAATTTTTTAGTGGTATAAATACAATAAATATATTACTCATGTTCAAGTGGATAAAAACTACATAATTTATAATATAAGGTGATATGGTTAAAAATAAATTATTAATATTCAATATTAAAATTTATGGACTTATTACAATGTTTTTACCTTAATTAACCCAATTCCCCCTTTACTGAAGGGACACATATTTTCCACAATTACTATTTAGAGTGCCCAAAAAATGAAATTGATGTCATTAATAAATTTTAAAATCCTATTTAAAAATATTAAATCCATTATCAATATTATGTTTTTATAATTACCATAAATTACTTTTAATATAAGTGCACAAAGTGTAATGGAGAACAAGTTCTAGAAAATTGTGTATTAAGCATAAAAAAGATAGTTTTACCAAAAATATAATATTATGTTGATTACTTTGGAATTATTTAGATTATGTTTAATAAAATGAATAATATTTAATTTAACCCCAATTAAAAATATAATGGGTATTTTAAATTTATTTATTTAATGAAAAGAAATGACAATTTTTTAAAAAATTGACACTTTCAACTATTCACTAAAAAATCAATCCTTTTAGAAAGGTCCAAAAAATCATCCCAAGTATATTATGAAATGATGATTTTAAAAATAATATCCATTTTTTCCAAATTTGTTTCTAAAATTTTAATAAGTTAATTATACTTTCTATATGAAAAATGCAATAAAAACAAATTTTTAAGAAAATATATTTTTAAAGTATTAAATGAATTTATACTCATACCTTATATAGTAAGCACCATTAGATGAATGCTAATATACTATTTCATATGTTCATATATAAAATATGTGAAAAATAATATTTTTAAAGTGATTAATTTATTATATAAAAAACATAACACCTTATAAAAATTTCATTGAAAAAATATGGTTTTAATTATATCAAATCATTTTTTATAACAAATTAACTTGTATTATATCCAATGAATCTATAATACCAACCATAATTTGGATTGACTAGATATTGAAGACAAAAATATATATGATTACAATAGCTATATAGTCTAAATGGATATATATATAAGTAATGTATATATATATAACACCCTGATATATTTAAATATATTTTTCATTAATAAATTTTATATGTTTGATAACATTCTTTATTCACAAAACCTAAAATAAAGGTAATGTGATATATTATGACCTACATAACATAGCTATTGGTGTAAGGTCCTAGTTTTTTGAGGGTTTTATTCATTCTAATTTTGTATAAAATTCACCAAAAGGGTTGATGCAGGCTTTACCCTGGACCATGATGGTCTTGGTGTAATCCTAGGGGTTTAAGAGACAAAATAGAGGAAAAAAGTGCATGTTTTATGGTTATAGAATGATTATTTTAACTGCGATCTATAAAATTGTTGGGTGGGGGTGTCTCTAATAGAGACAAGGATATAGCCCTCAGACAGTTTGAAAACCCAGAAATATTTCCGAAAAACCCATGTGGCCAAGCCTTTCTTAGATGGAAGCTATAACACATGAGACAAATTGTTACACCGCAAGCTTCCACGGTATGCTTCTCTTTGAATAATACAGTAGCGTGTGTTGTACGCAACTTTGAGTTTTAACACACCCCACAACCAATCAAACTTGCAGTTACGAATAGTAATAACCACTTTTTGAAATTTTATAAATTTTATCTTTCAAAATGGACTTCATTTTTGGATTCGAAATATCAAAATTAGCCTAGGGTGATTTTTTTTTTTCTGAAAACATTAAATTTTTGATGAATAGTGAAAAACACTGAGTTATTAGTTAAAACCAACTTTTTATTTAAATAATTAATTATTTTATTTAAATTTAATTAAGGTCAAAATAGATACATAATACCTATATAAGTTCAATTTAATTCATTGGATTTAGTTTAGAATAATTTTAGATATATAAAAATTTTATTGAACTCTTCACCGTCTTTTACCCACCTCCTAGGAGAATTTGAAAATTCACATAAAACATAATTTTACCTCTTCTGTGAGTGGAATTTGGAAAATCCGAGAGACATAGTTAATATCAAGGAGTAAAATGTGGTTCAATAAGATAACAATAATTTTTGGTGAATAGTAACTTTTTACTTTTTTTTTACCACGGTTAAAAGTAAATAGGGTAATTAAGGTTAAAAATGATATTAATATTATCCTAACACATGTATTAATTATATTGGAAAAGTGTATCTCAACTCAAAACAACCTTATGAATAAAATATTATCATTTAGTTCCACTTGGATTAGATTAGGACATTTATTTTTATTTAATTCAAAGAAGAGTTAAAAGAGTTAAAATCAAGGTTTAATTACTAAAACATTTTTAATATAGGGTTATAAATAAGATAAATTAGATTGTAAATATTCATTAGAAAGATAAAAATATTTTCTAAACAATGGTATTTTATTTATAATTTTTAGACATTAAATAATATATGTTATTTATGACACAATGGTGATGCAGTAATTACCTAATTAACGAAATATTAAAATAATTGATATTATAAATATCAAAATAAATGTAATTTTGAGACTTTTATGAATTCCACTAATTTTCTAGGTTAATATTATATATTATGACTGGTTATATAATTTGTTTTTGATGTAATAATGCTGTTATGAAATTATCTAAAACCAAATACCCAATAGTGTCAAAATTGACATAAAAGAGTTCTTACAACATATATTTTATTATTAATTGATATTCAATTCCTAAAAATAAATGGTTCGTCCAAGAGACCTATATTTTGATAGTTGTATCATTAATGGACCACATGGGGGTTTATTGGATGTATATAGTATGCTTATTAACTATATAATATAAAAATACAAAGTGACATGGTAAGTGTCAAACTAATTAACAAAGAGTTAAAACTAAAAGATAAGGTTAAAAAAGTGACCCAAACCTGTCTAAAACCTATTGTTTGAGTGGTATTCTACCTATACCCACCTTAACCTTTAAATAATACACTTTTTATCCATTAGAAACCGAATATTAAATTATTATAAAATAATATTTCTGGCCTTTCCAAAGGTGCCCCTCACCCCTCTTATAAAAGGGAACTCCCCCTTCTCTCTAATTCATACCTTAAAAGCCTTTTGGCTCGGCCAAACTCTACCCAAATATCCTCTCAACTTCCCTCACTACAACATAATGTCCTTAGATGATCAGAAATCCAACCTATGGATCCCTTTTGATCAAATAAAAAGTAAGAACCCGAAGAAGAGGTAATGATTTCACCACCCTCTTTCAAGTTCCTTTCTTCTTCAACTTCTTCTTTCTTTATTATTCCCATTTTAAAATAATAAATCCAGTACCTTCTATATAATGTGATGTTATTATAAATATGGTAAAAAACATATTCTATATTCTATCCATCCTTTTAATGACATGTCACCATAGGTGCGTACGTACGGCTTACCGTCTCCACGCCGTGGTGTAATTGTTATTCAAAACACTATTTTTTGGATGGGTATAATAATGATGTGTTATTACTATAAATAATAAATATAACATGATATTTATTCTGTATATATGATATAATATCCAATTATATATTATTTTAATATTAAAAGGGCGATATTGTCGCTCATGCGTATGTACGGACTACCATCTCCACGAACGCGATGAGATTCATTTCTCATCGTACCCATTCAAGTATAATTATCATTTGATGATTAAAAATAATGTTTAAGGACTTGATATAATTCTTGATATTAATAATATTCAACCTATATATAACAAACATTGCTTATGTAACAAAACATATAAAAGAAAATGAGTAAGTTAACACCCAAAACGACGATAATACTAAGATATTATTAACAAAGCAATGTTAAAAGATCACATATGACATAATATTAATTTATATTATTCTTGTATAATTTAATAAAAATGTTTTAACTTTTATACCATAGGTTAACATACCATCATCTAAGGAAAAGTAAATGGTAAGGGTTTATTTCACAATCTCTTCATTAGCTGAGGTTGTTTATACGTAATTATCTACTGGGACCTCTTTATCATCCACATACATGTTTCTTAAAAATGTATTTCAAATCATTCTTAATATGGGTTAAAGTAATTTATAAACTTGTTGACTTTTTATAATATGTTTATAAAGGAATCTTTCCGTCATTTTCCAAACAAGGTACTTTTTAACCTTTTCGACAAAATTATGGTAAGAATGTTTTTTAACTTATACAGCGGGTGTGGCTATTTTCCACCATTATAAAATCTTTGAAGCTTCCCTTACAAGAATATAAAGATATTTTCAAAGTAAATGTTTTATTTTATAATTATGTGACTTTTAAATTATTTCAAAAAAAGAGATATTTCTCTCAAATAGTTTTGATTTCATCTCTGTCAACATTATTTGATGGATTTTAAGCTTATTTGAAGTTGATTTATTATGATACAAAACTTCCATATTGTATTGAAGGTTTTGTGATTTTTTTGACTATGGCTGTGTTATTTTTATACCATTCATGGTTTATGGAGAAAGTATTGACATTTCGTATGCTAGTTTTAATAAGAATGATTATGTTATGTTTAAACCTATTCATATGAGGAATTAATTGGACTTAATAAGTGGCAGGTGGAGCCCGCTATATCTCCTCGATGCATCGGTAGGTATCATGAGAAAAAATAGTGTCTTGGGACAAGGCCTTGACAAAATCTTATTTGTAGTCTCGGCACAAGGCCTTGACTATGTGGTTATGATAGTCTGGAATTATTCATTACATCATTATGAAAGTGTTTATTTATAGTGCATGTGATTATTCCACTAGTAGAATATCCATGTGAATAATTAAATGGAATTATTTCATTTTATCTTTGCCATATTATGCTGAAGTTCTAGTTTAAAAGGCTTTTGTTTTAGTTATACATTTCCTTAAATATTTATGCTTATTTATGAAAGTTTCTGCTATATTGTTATCCTTACTGAGCATCTAAGCTCACCCCTTTCAATGTTTTATTTTTCCCAAGATGTGAAGAAGTAATTTATGAATGACCTATAGGGATAGTATGAGGGGATATGAATACAAGATGTTGTTGTAGTCGTTTTCACATTATGATGTAATGTAAACTTTATGAATGTATCTAGTTATTCCAAGGCTACTAAACTAATCAGTCTTTCGAGACTTGATATTTTGTGATCATGACAATATTATATAATAATGCACTGACTCAGGGTAACTAGGTTCGGGGTGTTACAGTTGGTATCAGAGGAAGTTTAGTACAAACCTTGGAAGCTAGATTTAGATAAACCCTGATTAGTGAAAATAGCCGTAAGATATACTTTGAGGATGAGTATAGAAGAAATTACTAGAATTTTGGTATCATAGAGATTCTGTGAGTTTTCCGAGCAATACATCTCTGTCTGGATACGAGCAGGTAGAGGTGGATCTAGCACAGATGTAACTATGGGTAAAACTCGAAAACACCACTTTGAGCTAGAATCGAATGGGAACTGGTGCACGACAACTAGCCTTGTTGCACTCTTGGTTACGGAACTGCTGGGGGATATGCTTAGGACAATTATCATTTTCATTAAATACCATTATAAAGGGTTTATGAGTATATACTTCCTCAAAGAAAACATTTTTATGATTATGGATTATATCCCTAAATAGTTCAATTTATGTTATGTGTTTTACAAGTATGGAATTAGGTATTTCGATTCATAAACTGATCTAGTTTATTCCATTGTTTATAAATGGCGCCTAGTGGAAGAAATGGAAACCGTATCAATGCACTCACTCCATGTAGGGATTTCCCGCCTGCTTAAGATAATTATAGTGGAGCTGGTGATGCAACTGGTGCTGATCATCTTATCACCATACTGGGAAAACTCACTCAGGTTATGAATAATAACCTTACCCGTATGGATCACCCTGATCCACAACATGGAGGATCAATGATAGATCGCTTCATGAGGCAACAAACACCAACATTAAATGGGAGTACAAATCCATTGGTAGTTGAGAAATGGATAAGTTCCCTAGAGAAAATATTTCAGGCTTTGGGGAGTAGTGAAAAGGAAAAAGTTGTCATGGCAGTTTACCGCCTCACAGGAGATGCTGATCAATGGTGGTCATTGATTCAAAACATGAAGGAAGATGATGAAGCATCAAATATGGAATGGAGGGAGTTCAAAGATCTGTATTTAGAAAAATACATTCCTCCTGACCATGGAGCAGATATGGAAAGGCAATTTCTGAGTATGAGATAAAAGGATGATGAGAATGTTTCAAATTATGAGGCTATGTTTTCAAGGTTAGCAAGGTATACTCGAGATAATATACGTAATCCAATAATTAAGATTTATAATTTATTTGATGGGTTAAAACCATTTCTACGTCGAGCATTAGTCTTATAATCCTCTCATCTTACAAAGACATTGTCTCATGTGCTATGAAGACAGAAAAGGAATTTTCTAAGTCTTACGACTTTAAAGCAATGCAAGAGAATAAGAGATCTTCTGATCAATCTCAGAATGGAAATACGGGGATGAAGAGAAAATTTGAATATCCATCCTTTTATAAATTTGGGAAGAAACACCCTGGTACTTTCTTGAAGGGAATGAGAGTATGTTAGAAGTGTGGTGAAAAAGGCCACCAAGCTCGTGATTGCAAGGGGAAGAAAGAAGCTACCGATGTTCAATGATACAACTGCAGGGAGAAATGAAATTATGTAAATGAATGTCCTAAGCATCGGGGAAACATACCTCAGAAAATTCCAAGGTATCAAGTCCAAGCTTATGCTATCACTACTGTTGTGGTAGAAGCTCCAAAAGATGTGCTGGTAGGTAATTTAATGGTTTCCTCAAGTTTAGAAAATGCATTATTTGATTCTGGATCATCGCATTGTTTCATATCTTCCCAATTTTCTAAGAAAATTAGATATTTCCATTTTGATTTAACAAGGGAGTTTTCAGTTAAAACTCCTAAGGGAAGTATCATTGCAACAACGTTTTGTGAATCAGTCCCCATTAGAGCAGATAAATGTTCTATATCTGCCGATCTCATCATCATACCTATGATTGAGTTTGATAAAATCCTCGGTAGGGATTGGCTTTCAGACCATGAAGTAAATACTTATTATAAGAAGAATGAGGTTATGATTTTTTATGATGATGATAAGGAACACCTTATCTTTAGAGCAGAATATTCACCACATAATTCTTATCTAGATCCACCCCTAGTAGCTCAACTAAATTCAATTATTGGGGAGGAAGAGAATGAAATGAATATGGGTGAGGAAAGGAATGTTCAAATAGAGGATGTAACTATTGTGAAAGAATATGTAGATGTGTTTCCAGAATATTTACCTATACATCCTCCAGAATGAGAAGTTGATTTTTCCATTGATTTAATTCTTGGATCAAGGCCTATATCGAAGACCCCTTATAGAATGACCACTGTGGAATTAGTTGAACTAAAGAAACAACTAGAGGAATTGAGTAATCAGGGATTAATTCGCCCTAGTGTTTATCCATGGGGAGCCCCTGTTCTTTTTATTAAAAAGAAAGATAGATCCATGAGGTTATGTATTGACTACAGGGAAATCAATGATATAAAAATAAAGAACATGTATCACCTACCTCGCATTGATGATTTATTTGACCAACTACATGGTGCCCAATACTTTTCAAAGATTGACCTTCGATCTGGATACCATCAGTTGTGTGTGAAGAAGGAAGACATTCTGAAGACATCATTTCGAACAAGGTACAGGAATTATGAGTTTACAGTAATGCATTTTGGATTGACTAATGCACCCTCTTTATTCATGGATTTAATGAAAAGAGTTTTCAAGGAATATCTCGATGATTTTTTGGTGGTATTTATTGATTATATCTTGCTATATTCAAAAAGCTATGAAGATCATGAATTTCACTTGCGCACTATCCTCATAACTCTGAGAAGACACGAATTGTATGAGAAGTTTAGAAAGTGTGAATTTTGGCTTCATGAGATTTCTTTTCTTGGCCATATTGTCTCTAAAGATGGAATCTCAGTTGATCCTTCTAAGACCAATGCAATCCAAAAATGGCCTTCACCGATGAGTATAACTGAGGTATGCAGTTTTATTGGTTTAGTAGGTTATTATCGAAGTTTCGTCCAGAATTTTGCCTGATTGGCTAACCCATTAATAAATCTCACACATAAAGGGGTTAATTTTGTTTGGAAAAAAGAGTGTGAAGAATGTTTTGATGAACTAAAGAGAATATTAGTCAATGATCCTATATTGAATCTACCATCAAGGAATGATGGGTTCATTATTTATAGTGATGCATCGAAGAAAGGAATTTGTTGTGTCCTTCTGAAGAATGATAGGGTTATTGCCTATGCATCACGATAGTTGAAAATTCATGAGCAAAACTATCCTACTCATGATCTCGAGTTAGCGGTTGTGATCATTTCGTTAAAGATTTGGAGAAACTACCTCTATGGTGAAAAATGTGAGATTTTTACTGGTCACAAGAGTTTGAAGTGTATTTTATCTCAAAAAGAACTCAACATGAGGAAAATGAGATGGCTTGAATTACTCAAGGATTATGATTGTATGATAAAATACCACCTGGGGAAGGCAAATAAGGTAGAATATCCTTTGAGCAGAAAATATCATGGAGTTTTGAACAATATGATAATTGAAAGGGATCCAATTTTCATGGATCTAGTGAAGATGGAAACGAGAATAACCATAGAAGGTGAAACATCAATGATTTTTCAAATGGTTCCCAAACCATATTTACTAGTAAGGATAAATATTTCTCAGACCGATGATGAGGAATTTCAAACGATGATTAAAGCTGTGAATGATGGGAGATTGAGTGACTTTTTGTATGAATATGGAATTATGAAATATGGGAAGAGACTTTGTGTTCCCAATATACCTGATTTAAAAAGGGAATTGTTAGATGATGCTCATAGCTCCAATTTCTCTATACACCCTGGGAGCACCAAAATGTGTAGATATTTGAAGGAACATTTTTTGTGGGACAACATGAAGAGGGAGATTGATGATTTTTTGTCAAGATGTATGGTTTTTCAACAAGTGAAAGCTAGAAGGCAACATCCTGGAGGAGTCATGCAACCTTTTTCCATACCTAAGTATAAATGGGATAATATCATGATGGAATTTGTCATGGGACTACCAAAGACTCCTAGAAGGAATGATGAAATATGGGTTATTGTTGATCTTCTTACCAAGACAACACATTTTATTGTTATAAGAGAAGATCTACCACTTGAACGTTTAGCAAGACTGTATATTAATTAAGTTGTGAGACTTCATGGAGTACCCCTATCAATTTTTTCGGATCGTGATCCCTGTTTTACTTCAAGGTTCTGGAAAAGTCTTCAGAAGGCTTTGGATGCTAAACTTAGTTTGAGAACTGCCTACCACCCTCAAATAGATGGACAATCAGAACGAACTATTCAAACCTTAGAAGACATGTTGAGATCATGCTCACTTGACTTTCAGGGTATGTGGGATCAATATTTACCTCTGGTAGAATTTTCTTATAGCAATAGCTTCCATTCAAGTATTCAGATGGCACCATATGAAGCATTATACGGAAAGGGATGTCACACACCAACCAGTTAGGATGACTTTGGTGAAAGAAAACTTGTAGGCCCAGAAATGGTGTAGGAAACAATGTAAAAAGTAAAGGTAATCAAAAACCACATCAATGAAGCTCAAAGTAGGAATAAGAGCTATGCCGATAACCAAAGGAACGATTTGGATATTCAGGTAGGAGATCATGTTTTCTGGAAGGTATCTCCATGAAAGGGAGTTATACATTTCGGTAAGAAGGGTAAATTGAGTCATAGGTATATAGGACCTTTTGAAATTGAACAACAAATTTGGGCTGAAGCTTACCGTTTGGAAATGCTGCCAAGTCTCTCCAAAGTTCAAAATGTGTTCCACATATCACTGTTGAGGAAATACATGCCTGACCCAACACATGTACTCACTTACGAGGAATTAGAACGGGAACCCGATATGTCTTATTGTGATGAGCCCATCAGGATTCTTGATGTAAGAGAACAACTACTGAGAAACTAGACGACTCATCTGATAAAATTTCTATGGAGAAACCATAAGGTGGAAGAGGCAACATGAGAACCCGAGGAACTTATGATGATGAACCACCCAATTATTTTGATGCGGTAGTATTCTAGAAATTTCTAGGACGAAATTATTTGATGGAGGGGAGAATGTAACACCCCAAGCTTCCACGGTACGCTTCTCTTTGAATAATAGAGTAGCGTGTGTTGTACGCAAGTTCGAGTTCCAACACACACCACAACCAATCAAACTAGACGTTATGAATAGTAATACCCACTTTTTGAAATTTTATAAATTTATCTTTCAAAATAGACTTCATTTTTGGATTCGGAATATCGAAATTAGCCTAGGGTGAATTCTTGGTATTTTTCTGAAAACATTCAATTTTTGATGAATATTGAAAAACAATGAGTTATTGGTTAAAACCGACTTTTTATTTAATTAATTATTTATTATATTTAAATTTAAATAAGGTCAAAATAGAGACATAATACCTATATATGTTCAATGTAATTCATTGGAGTTAGTTTAGAATAATTTTAGATATATAAAAATCTTGTTGAACTTTTCACCGTCTTTTACCAACCTCCTAGGAGAATTTGCAAATTCATATAAAACTTAATTTTACCGCTTCTGTGAGTGAAATTTCGAAAATATGAGACACACGTTTTATATTAAGGAGTAAAATGTGGTTCAATAAGATAAAAATAATTTTTGGTGTACAGTAACTTTTTACTTTTAATTACCACAGTTAAAAGTAAATACGGTAATTAAGGGTAAAAATGATATTAATATTACCCTAAAACATGTCCTAATTCTATTGGACAAGTGTATCTTGACCAAAAACAACCTTAGGAATAAAATATTATCATTTAGGTCCACTTTTATTAGATTAGGACATTTATTATTATTCAATTCAAAGAAGAGTTAGAAGAGTTAAAATCAAGGTTTAATTACTAAAACATTTTTACTATAGGTTTATACATAAGATAAATTATATTTTAAATATTCATTATAAACATAAAAATATTTAATACATAATGTTATTTTATTTATAATTTTTAGACATTAAATAATTTAAGTTATTTATGACACCATGGTGATGTAGTAATTACCTAATTTATGAAATATTAAAATAATTGATATTATAAATATCAAAATAAATGTAATTTGAGACTTTTTATGAATTCCACTAATTTTATAGGTTAATATGACATATTATTACTGGTTATATATATTTTTTTCGATGTAATAATTCTATTATGAAATTATAAAAAACAAAATACCCAATAGTGTCAAAATTGACATAAAAGAGTTTTTAAAACAAATATTATATTATTAATTGATATTAAATTACTAAAAATCTAAGGTTCGTCCAAGATACTTTTATAATGATAGGTGTATCATTAATGGGCCACTTGGGGGTCACATGGATGTATATTGTAAGTTTATTAACTATATAATATAAAAATACAAAGTGACATGGTAAGTGTCAAACTAATTAACTAACAGTTTAAACTAAAAGATAAGGTTAATAAAGTTACCCAAACCTGTCTAAAACCAATTTGTTGAGTGTTTTTCGACCTATCCCCATCTTAAAATTTAAATAATCCTATTTAGAGCCATTATAAACCGAATATGAATTTATTATAAAATAATATTTCTATCTTTTCCAAAGGTTTCCCTCACCCCTCTTATAAAAGGAAACTCCCCCTTGTCTCTAATTCATACCTTCAAAGCCTTTTTTCTGGGAAAACCTCTACCCAAATATCCTCCCAAATTCACTTACTACAATCTATAGTCCTTAGTTGATCAGAAATCCATCCTAAGGAGCCCTTTTGATCAAATAAAAATGAATAACTTGAAGAAGAGGTAATGATTTCACCACCCTCTTTCAAGTTCTTTTCTTCTTCAACTTCTTCTTTCCTTATTATTACCATTATAAAATAATAAATCCAGTATCTTATATATACTATGATGTTATTATAAATATGGTACAACCATATTCAGTATTCTATCCATCCTTTGAATGACATGTCACTATACGTGCGTACGTACGGCTTACTGTCTCCACGTCGTGGTGTAATTGTTATTCAAACACTATTATTTGGATGGGTATAATAATGATGTGTTATTCATGTAAATAATAAATATAACATTATATTTATTCTGTATATATTATATACTATCCAATTATATATTAATTTAATATCAAAAGAGTGATATTGTCACTCGTGCGTATGTACGGACTACCGTCTCCACGAACGTGATGAGATTCATTCCCCATCGTATCAATTAAAGTATAATTCTAATTTGATGATTAAAAATAATTTTTAAGGACTTGATATCATTCTGGATATGAATAATATACAACCTATCCATAATAAACATGGATTATGTAACAAAACATATAAAAGAAAATGAGTAAGTTAACACTCGAAACGACGATAATACTAAGATATTATTAAAAAATCAATGTTAAAAGATAATATATGATATCATATTAATGTATATGATTCTTGTATAATTTAATAACAATTTTTTAACTATTATAAAAGAGTTTAACATACCATCAACTAAGGAAAAGTACAAGTTAAGGGTTTATTTCAAAATCTCTTCATAATCTGAGGTTGTTTATACATAATTATCAACTGGGACCTCTTTATCATCCACATCCATGTTTCTTAAAAATGTATTTCAAATCATTATTACTATGTGTTAAAGCCATTTATACCCTTGTTGAATTTTTATATGATATTTATAAAGTAATGTTTCCATATTTTTCCAAACAAGGTCCTTTTTAACCTTTTCGACAAAATTAAGGTAAGAGTGTTTTTTTAACTTATACGGTGGGTGTGGCTATTTTCCACTGTTATAAAATCTTTGAAGATTCCATTACAAGATTATAAGTATATTTTCAAAGTAAATGTTTTATTTTATAATTATGTAACTTTTAAATGATTTAAAAAAAAGAGGTATTTCTCTCAAATAGTTTTGATTTCATCTATGTAAACATCCTTTGATGGATTTTAAGCTTGTTTGAAGTTGATTTATTATGATACAATACTTCTATATTGTATTGAAGGTTGTGTGATTTGTTTGACTGTGGATGTGTTATTTCTATACCATTCATGGTTTATGGAGAATGTATTGACATTTAGTATGCTAGTTTTAATATGAATGTTTATGTTATGTTTAAACCTGTTCATATGAGGAATGCAATGGGCTTAATAAGTGATGGGTGGAGCCCGCTATAGCTCCTCGATGCATCGGTAGGTCTCATGTGAAAAACTAGTGTCTTGGAACACGGCTTTAACAAAATCCTATTTTTATTCTTGGCACAAGGCCGTGACTATGTGTTTATGATAGTCTGGCATTATGCATTCCATCATTATGAAAGTGGTTATTGATATTCCATGTAATTATTTGACTAGTAGAATATTCACGTGAATAAGTAAATGGAATTATTTCATTTTATCTTTTCCATATTATGCTGAAGTTCAAGTCTAAAAGGATTTTGTTTTAATTATATATTGACTTAAATTTTTATGTTTATTTATGAAATTTTTTGCTATATTGTTATCCTTACTGAGCATCTGAGCTCACCACTTTCAATGTTTTATTTTTCCTAGGATGTGAAGAAGTAATTTATGAATGAACTATAGGGATAGTATGAGGGGATATGAAGACAATATGTTTTTTTAGTAGTTTTCACTTTATGATGTAATGCAAACTTTATGAATGTATCTATTTATTCCAATGATACTAAACTAATCAGTCTTTCGAGACTTGATCTTTTGTGATCATGTTAATATTAGGTAATAATGCACCGACTCAGGGTAAC
This sequence comes from Viscum album, assembly GCA_963277665.1. Taxonomy (NCBI): domain Eukaryota; kingdom Viridiplantae; phylum Streptophyta; class Magnoliopsida; order Santalales; family Viscaceae; genus Viscum; species Viscum album. The sequence goes on from OY728156.1 coordinate 1,279,741,534, forward strand.
TAGGGTTGGGGCATTACACAAATGGTTTTCAAAAACCATATAGATGAATAGACAAACTATACAGATTGGTCCCCTATTGGATAGAGGGATACACACAGTTACCATATAGTTTGGAAAACGATGTGTCCAAATGAAGAGCCTCATAAAAATTGGGAAAAGACAATTTTACCTCTTAGGCTTTAAGATGCCTTACCAGATTTTCTCTCCCATTCAACCCCATACAACAAGGGTGATGAACCAGAATCTCCTCCCTCTTCTATGGATGTTTTTCTCTTGATTCGTATGTGTTTGGAGTATCATTTAGTTTGAATCAAATATCCAGGTAAGTCTTTGACTTAGTTTCCTTCAAATTTCCAAAATAGTCCTTCTTGATTGTCTCATATCCTTCCAAATCTCGTGATCCCTATTTCTTGGGGTTCTTCACCATGGTTTTGAGGTTAATTTATTTTAAATCAAGGCATGAGGTTGGATCTATGGTTTTCTATAAGGACGAGGTAGGTGGTCTTCAATATTTTTGCCACAGTCTTGATATTTTCCTGTTGTATTTTCTCTTTCCCAAGAGTATCGTTGCTGGGTTTTTATGTATTTGTCTAAATAGAGTATTTTGGGCTTTAAATTGAGGTGATATACCCTTCATGTACTTCTTTAGGTCTATTTATGATTCATTACTAGACATAGGTATCCCCATGGGGTATGTCAAACTCTTGAAAATAGTGAAATGAATTATTAATCATTGAGAAAGGGAAATTTTGATAATGTATGGGTATGAGTTGTTACCTAGAAAATGGGATTAGTTCATGGGATAATTGAAATATTTATATTATTTCCCTTATAAAATCCGTAGGAGTTATTTAATTGTTTTTAAATGATGTGTTTGGGATTTTGTTCTGGTTTTGGTTTTCAATGAAGAGAAATGATGATTCAAAAGGATGGTATGGTTTCCCATTATTATAAATTTCATTAATGGTTCATTTAATTTGTTGGAAATAGAAATGAAGGCCTTGGGGAATGTTTTAGTTTTTTCAAATAGCAAGACCCATGCTTTAAAGGGTTTCTTCTAGATGATTTTAAAAAGAGTATCTGGTTTTGGTTCATTATTTCATAAGAAAAGGGGTTGAGTAAAATTTTATGACATGATTTAGTTTTAAGGGTACATTGGGACTTTGGTAAATGAGAAGATAATGCGGTGAAATGTGATAAAAAAATTAATGAAGAATGTCTATGTGGGTAAATGGAATGATTGTGTTATTGGATCAAGGATTTACTCTAATAGGTTAGGCAAGACTGATTATCTAGGCCCCACTGATGTATTGCAAGAATAGCATGTTGGACTAAGGAACCCCGTCTTTGGGTGGGGCTAGACTGGTTTTCATGGTCCCATAGATGTATTTCATGAATATAATGTTGGACTGAGGCTCCTCATATTTGGCCTAGGCTAGACTAATTCTCTAGGCCCCATCAACATATTTTATAGGTTAGGATGTCAGATTAAGGCTCTATTCTCTTAATATATGGGCATGATATAATTATCATGACTGAGTATCCAAGGTATGTTGATAAATTATTTTTATAAATGAATACCCCTCTGTCATAAAGAGTTTTTATTCTCTTTAATTATGATATATACTTTGTGCATGGATAAATTAGGTTTGTTTGTTTAGGATGATGTAGTAGAATATGGGAACCCAAGTGATTAATTTATAATTTTTTTTAAAGAGAAACATAGTTATTAATTATTTTTGTTCCATTCATTATGTATTAGAATAAACTGTTGTTTTGATTAGTTATTAATTAAGACATGATTTTTGGTGGCCTACTAATTTGTTATCTCACTCTGCTCGAGCCACCATGATACTCAGGCACATAAATAGATGATACTTGTTTTCTAGTATAGGTTCATGTTAGGGATTCGAGTTATGGTTCATGCATGGGTTTATGGGTTAGAGAATGGGATGTTAGGACCAGGATGGGATTCCAGACAATGTCTAAGATCTATTAACTACTATAAAAAGAGGCTACGGCTATAGACCTTTATCCACAGTTTTATAACTGGGCCTATAGGTGGCTATGACCATGGTTATGTGGCCTATAGCCATAGTGTTAAAACCGTGGATATAGGACATTTTTCAGGGACTATATCCATGGTTTTAAAAACTGTGGCTTTAGACCAAACCTATGGCCATGGTTTTTAAAATTGTGGCTATTGGATTTTTTTTGAAGGGCTATAGGCACAGTTTTGAAAACCGTGGCTATAGGTCTTCCACCCTAGTGCGGGTGAAAAATTTTCCTGCAACACAAAAATGCTGGAAGAACTATTGCCATAGTTTTTAGGGTACTACCATGGTTTTTAATAATATATAAAACATATTATATATATATACAAAAAATCTTTGGTGGTGTAGTGGTTAGGTTACTGGAACGTGAAAGGAAGGTGTGGGGATTAAATTTGCCTAGACACACATTATTTTTTGGCTATTGCCACAATTTCCTAGGGCTATAGCCATGTTTTTAACGGTGTAAATATGCCACCTATTACCATGGTTTTCTAGGGCTATAGCCATAGTTGAAACCATAAAAATAGGCCACCTATTTCCATAGTTAAAACTGTGGCCATAGGTTAACTACCACAGTTGACAGTAGAGACACCTATGACCATGGTTTTTAAAACCATGGTAATAGAACACCTATTTCCATAGTTAAAACCGTGGCCACAGGTCAGACCCTACTGCCACGGAGATAGCACCCACAGTTGGGCACAACTGTGGCTATAGGCTATGACAACGGTTTTGGCCCCTACTGCCACAGTTTTGAATTGTGGAAATAGACCGTTTTTCTAGTTGTGGTTTTGTTTTGTTTTCTCACAAAGAGGTTTTATTTTTATTTTTTTATTACATTTATAGAAAACACATCATTGTTGGATCTTTTTTCTTTTAGTTATACTTTGTACATTCCATTTGTTATTTTTATACTGGTTTCTATATATGTTGATATTATTTATATTTCTCTTTTACTATGATAAGAAGGTATATTCCCCCCCCCCCCATTTTACTTCCTTAGACTAACACTACATGTTGGGAACCTCTGGTGTAAGGGGAGGCACACCTTAGGTCACATATCAATCTTGCTCAAGAAAATAGGTATAGTGTCACTTGGGATGGGACATTACAAAGTGGTATCACAGGGGTTTATTTTATATTAATCTTTTGGAATGGTAGTTAGGAGACTATAATATTTTTGAGGCACGGTAATGAGCTTGTCCTTGGGTGCCAACATCCCCACACATGGGGGAGAAACCCATTTTTTCAAAAGTGGGATTTGATGTTATATTTTTAACTTTTATTGTTGATTAGTATTTGAACCTCAAATGATGAACTTGGATTTTGTGTTAGTGATTTATTAGGTTTTATCTCCTGGCTCGATATGATAAGAGAGGGTGTGTGTGTTCATACATCATGCTAGGACAATTGGATTGATAGGTCATCCATAGGTTTCCTATGATTGATAGTTTCCTAGAATTAATATTCCAGTAGTGTATTTTTCTTCCCATGGATTATGATTATTGACTTACTTTAAAAGGGGTTTTAACAAAAATGGATTGACATTTGGATTTTAATAAATCAGGGATTTTTGGAATGTTAGGTTATAAAAAGGTCTTGAAATGTGAATCTTTAGGTTTTAAAATAGAAAGGTTTAATAAGAAGAAGAAATGTTTAATGATGGGACCTTTAGGGACACTGGTGCGGGTATCCTTAGTATTGTGATCAGACCATATGTATGGGTTTTTTTGAATAGTGAGAGTACCCTAGTTTGAGACCTTGGGTCATGGGATATGAGACCTTGATGGGTTTGGATGTTCCAGATAGTATAATGTTTTTTGTTGTGTCTTTGGATAGGTTGTTACCTTGAGGTTGTGAGATTTCATCTGTTAATATGGATCCCATAACCTCAGGGGTTGAGACCATGTGAATTGTGTTTTGGACCCTATAGGGGGTGTTTGAATCATAGTGATGATGTATGTGTGCATGTACCATTAGTGTGAGACCTAGTGTAAATGGAATCTTTGTGTGTTAAGAATAGTGTGTTTCAAAATGGGGGCAGAAGTGCCACACATGAGCATCAACTTGTTTATAGCCCGATGTGTACAGATTATAGGGAATGATCATTTCCTTTGATAGACATGAATCTAGTTTGGGGAGTAGATATTGTTTTATCTTCAAGGGTTACCCAAGAGAGGGGTTGTCTTGGTTGTTGGTGCATTTGGGTGCATGATAAATTGGTGGAGGTTTTGATATTTTTCTAATGACACAATGAAAGTCTTCCCTAATGTGGGTTCGGCCTAGTGGTCTAAGAGGACAATTTGGTGGTTTTGGGAAATCAAGGGTGACCTCAAGTGAGGTTCAACCAACATTACAGATTCCATGGAATGTGATGCCTAATTAGATGCTTCATAGGTGGAATTTATGCACAATATGTTCCATCTAATTTTTGTAAAAGTGAATGGTTGTGTCTTGGTTTATTTCTTAGTGAGGCACTTTATTGTTTGTGGTTGGTTTTAAGGGAAAAATAATTTAGCTGTACAACCTAGTTATTTTGGAATTGTTCAATATGGGGTTTGATTTATGATCTATATGGATGTTTTGATATGTAAGTGACACCAGAGGGAAGGGGTGGTCACATGGTTGGTTTTATTATATGTTAAAATTTGAGATATTGGATGGAAACATCATGAAGGACTTGGTTCTGATGAATCCTACAGATCAGGAGGTAAAATTGGTTGTGTGAGTTGGCATTTGGGCCCAGCATTGATGATGTAAATATAATGGGATCTAGAGTTGGGAAGAGTGAATTATCATATGAATGTATGTGAATCCATGGGATCTACTAAGGACCATAAGTAGGTAACATTCTAGAGATGCGTGATTCCATTTGGGAAATGTAAATAGGTGGTTTAGGAGTAAGAAAATGTCATTTTCTATGAAACCAATGTTGAAAGTGATGGTTATTCTGAGACCATATAGCTTTGGATTTGTGTGATGGATCATTTTGTTTTCAATGGGAGTCACAGAGGTTGTGCTGGAAGAACTCAATTGGTGTGGTAGAAGTATTTCCAAAGGGAAAATTGGGTCATGGCTGCTTGGCAAAGTGTTGTGAGGTAGTAGCGAGTTTTTTTGGAAAATAACGCATGAGTTGTAGTGGTTGAGTATTGATGAGATTCTTGTGGGTAGGAAATACTAATAATTTTGATTGGTTAAGGTTACCCGATAGTGGTATGTGACATCAATTATGGATTTTTTGCGGTTGTATTCATTAACGACATCTTGGTGTAATTATTGACTCGAGATGATCATGCCAAACATCTTGACATCATCCTGGGTATACCAAATGATAATTGGCTATATTCAATTCTAATTAAAAGTTTTTCATTATTTTTTTCAAATGGGTAACCTTTTAGAGGTTATGTTTGTAGATAATTGTGAGAAAAAGCACATGGTGGGAGGTGAACCATCACCAATTTGTGAGTAAAGTCCTCATGATGGATCACGTGTTTATGAATGCCATGGATTACATTCTTTGATGTGAAGAATATGGGATGATTAATAATTTGTTTTTTTCTCAAGTGATGGTGATAATGCAGTGTCTACTCCTAGGGATTTTTATTGATAGAATCATGAGTCGTGGTCGTGGTATTGGTTGGGGTGGAGGTTTCAATGACACACCTAAGGTGGGGAGTGATATGTCTATCATAGATGTATAGAGTAGGCTATAGGATGGATGTAGTGGCATTAGTATTATAATAAGGAACCTATGAGGTACATTTTGGGATTCTATAGGAAATATTAGGGAGGGCTTGGATGTGGAGGTTGACTGAATCAAGCGTCAACTTCAAGCTCAGGGTGGTCCTAAAACTAATCTTAGAGTTTATGTCAAAGATGTGTCAGTGAGTGCAGTACAACATAATGATATTTTGTTGATTATTGTACTATTGGATGGTGAAATTTCACTAGAATATAGAGACATACTTTTTTAGGTGCATTGATATGGTGTTTGAATGATTTAAGTGAGAGGTAATTATGGTTAGGTGAAGGGGTAGCATGTGGATAGTGGAATTTAGTAATTTTTACCATGAGTCTTCCAGGGATAGCTCAAAATATTTAGGTAAACGAAACAAATGTGGTGAGTGATAATCCAAATCTGGTTGGTGTTTAGAAATGGAAGATTCATTTTTTGAATGAAAGTGAACTTTGAGGAAATACAATTTGTATATAGTCCATGCATAGATAGAGAATGCATGACCATTCCAAGTGGTTAAGATGAAAAAGAAGGATATCGATGTCGGTTGATGTTACCATGGGTTTTGAGGTGTTGTGAGTTGGGAAATTCATCAGGTATGTCGTGGAAGACTTATTTTAGGTTCTAGTGGTCCTTTATTTCGATGTTGTAAGTACCAACCATTGAATGATAATAGTTATGAGCGCAAGTGTATAGTGGGGGAGCACCGTAGTAGTAAAGTGGTTAGTTGATTACATAATTAAGGTTTTAGGATGGATGGAATTGGGTGAGAACCATTATGGAGACTTAGTTTTGATGATGTGATTTGGATTGGGTTCATCCAGTTGAGTACATTAATGTTAATGTTGTGATTTGTTTGTATTTTGAATAATCAGATATGATATGAGGCTATTGGACCTTGAGTTATGGAACATCATAGGTTAGGGAATGTTGTGGGTTAATTTTATGTTCCCTCAAGTGTTTCTATGTTTGGGTCATTTTCAATATTGAAAAGTAGGGGAGGTTGGTAACCATATATGCCGAGTTTTTTGGGGTTTTTGGGGATAATCAAACTAGAGGTGTATGAATTAGCTATCCCAAGGTGGTGTAGTGATTTAATTCATTATTTCCTTATCTGGTATATTCATTAGTATCACCCATAGTTTTCTTATGAGTTTGATGTTGGTAATAGTGATCTTGAGGTTGATGCGTCCTTTGGGGAGAATCCGACTTGTGATGTGAATCTCAATGAAAGGATTACTGGGTAAGACCATGATTTTTACCTGAAGGTTGGGATGACATGCTCATATTTGGGAGAAAACTTAGGAGTGACAATTTCATAGGTGAGATCCATGTCCCAACCTTTTGAATAGGATGCTTGGTGATTCTTGAGAATTTAGCTCGATGATGAGATGTTATAAGGTGGGAAGGTTGTAAGGTCACCGTTTATGGTGAGGTCCTTTTTATTAAAAATTTGGATAAAATCATCCTAAATTAGTTAATGGAAGGTTTCCCATGGGTGAGTATGGTCTTAGGTGTTTCATGGGGTTTTGGGACATGAAATAGAGGAAAAGAGGACAAACAAGGAAAGCATCATGGTTTTATCACGACTAGTATAACTATGTGACATAACCATGTGGGGTAGGGGTGTCTTACAATGAATTGAGGACATGAACCTCACATGGTTTGAAAACTATAAGAGCCTTCCAAGACACCAATGCGTCCATGACTATCTTGGACAGAGGTAGGGGAACACTAGCCACATTGTTTTTCTAAACTATGTTGGTGACCATCTAGACCATGCGGGCTAGTCCCCTCTTGGACAGTGGTAGATGAACGGTTGGTGTGTGGTTTGGCTAACTGTGTGGCCAAAACATGAGCCTCTAAAAAAGTGGGAAGAGGACATTTCTCCCTTGGGATTTATGATTCCCCTTGTTTTTCTCCCTCATTCAACCTCCTACTGCAATGGTGATGAACAAATACATCCTACCTTCTCCATGGATTTTTCTCCCTTGATTTTCATGAATTTGGGGTTCGGTTTAGTGAGAATTAAAACTGTGGGTAATTCTTAAACTACATTTCCTTGAATTTTCTTGATGTTGACTTATTAGTTTTACCATATCATTTAGAAGCACATGAATTCTATTTCCTACGAGTTTTTCTCTATTATGTTTGAGGATGTTTTAGTTCAGATCAAGGCCCATGGTTGGATGAGTGGTTGTCTCAAAGAATGAGGTAGGTGGACTATAATGTTTTTTCCATAGTATTTATATTTTACTTGTGTTTGTGGTTGTTCCCTTGATCATTATTTCTATGTTTTTATGTCTTTTGTCTATTAGATATATTGTGACTTAAATTAATGAACAAGACACTTCAAGATCCCCTTTGGGCCTATTGATGACATGATACCAGACCTAGGACTACCCATGGTATATATAAAATCATTGAAAATGGTGAAATGAATTGTTAAGAATTAAGATAATGATTTTTTGAAAATGAATGGGTAGTATTTTTTACTTATAAAATGGTCCTGGATGAAGGGATGATTGAATTTTTATATTATAGCCTTTTTGAAATACCTAAGAGGTTTTTTAAATTTACTGAATTATGTGTTTTGGATTTTGATTCGGTTATGGGTTTCAATAAAGAAAATTATGATTTGAAATGAGGGAATTGTTTCAATTTTTATAAAAATTATTTAATGGATAACTTAAATAGTTGGATATAAAAATGGAAGCTCTAGGTAATGGTTATGTTTTTCAAATAGGAAGATTCATGTTTTAAGGGGTGAATTATAGATGATTTTAAAAACAACATTTGGTTTTGGTGTTTTATGCCATAAGAAAAGAGGTTGTGTTTTATTTTATTCAATGATTTGGTTTTTCTAGTCCATTAAGACTTTGGTAAATGAGATGATAATGTTTTTAAGTGTGATAAACTATAAATGAATCATGTTGATGTGGGTAAATGGTATGAGTGGGGCATTAGACCAGGGCTCTACTCCCACGGGTTATGCTAGACTAACATACTAGGAACCACCAATTTATTACATGAATAGAATGTTGGGATGAGGCTCCTAATCTTTTGGTTGCTCTAGAATGATGATCTAATATCTATAGATGTATTACATGAATAAAATATTGGATTTAGGATCCACATCTATTGGTCAGGATAGACTGATGATGTAGGCCCTACTGACGTATTTCATGTGTTAGGATGTCAAAATGAGACTCTATACTCCTATAATATAGACATGATATGATTACATAGGCAGAGGATCTGAGGTAAGTTGATTTTTTTGGAGAATTGAATAACCCAATGAATTATAACATTTTACCACTATCTTCATGTGATACATATTTATAGGATGACTGAATAAGGTTTGGTTGGTTAGGATGATATGTTAGAATCCAGGAACCCAAGTGGATAATTTATAATGTTTTTAAAAGAGAAAAATGGTTATTAATTATTTTTATACCATTATTTATATATCTGCATAATATTTTGCAGTCTAATTATTAATTTATACTCCATTAGAGGTGGCATACTGAGTTGTAATCAAACCCTACATTGAATACAATGGAAGTTGAGTACTCGAGAAAATACTAATTGTTTTCTGGTGCACCTTCAGGATATGGATATGAGTTATGGTTTCTGCATGGGTTGATAGGTTGGACCATGCGATGTCAGGACTGGGTTGGTACACAGTACAATGTTTGGATATTTTATGTTGTTTTTCACTATGTGGATTTATTTTAATATCTTCTTGAATTATAGAGTATACACATCATTATATTATCAATTATTTCATTTGAATATAATTGGAACATGCAATTTGTTATTCCAATTATTATTTATCCTAGTTGTTATATATTTTGATATTATTTATATTATTTTTTTAGTTTGATAGGTGGGTAGAGTCTTCCCAATTTACCTTCTTAGACTTATACTACTCGTTAGAAACCTCTAGAATATGGGGATGCACGCTTGAGTTCATGTAATGATCTAGCCTGAGGAACTCGTTATAGTAACACCTAGGTCGGGAAATTATAGTTGTATTGATGGATATAAATGTAAGAAACAAAAAAAATTATATATATATATATATATATATAATTTTTTTCCATGATACAAATGTATCGATTACTAAAAAATAAGCACTAATTTTTTAGTAATGTTATTTTATGTTTCAAAACTTCTTTTTCATTAAAAATGGTTTTTATTGAATTTTATATGTGACTTTTATAATTAATTTATGAAAATTTTAAAATTTTAATTTTGTAAAATGAATATCACTATTGAAATCACCATGTAATAATTTTCTTCGGTTGAATTTTTGGGATTTTTTTAAGAATATTTATTTTTAAATAAATATAAGAAAATGATAATTTTTCAAATACATTCACTTTTTTTGAAATTATTATGATGTAATCATGAATTAATAAATTATGAAACATTTTTATTTACTAAATACATGTTGATGAAACTAAACAATTTATTTAAATTTTTTTTTAATTTTGGAAACCCATGCATGACTTTTATGAACATAACATATATTTTAATCAAATTAAAAAATATTTCAGTGTCATTTAATTTAATGATATAGTTGAAAGATTCCATTAAGTTTTGAATTGATAAAAAAAGAATAAATAGATTCCATTTTTTAATTTTTTTTAAATTTAATTTAAATCAAATTATTACCTGATTTCATGGTGAAATTATGTTAACGATTAAATTGTGTATTTTTCTAAAAACAATATTCTATTCATTTTGAATAATTATATTAAATGTAATTTATAATAATATATAATTTAAATTTGATAAAACAGATTAAACAATTTTAATTAGTTTTTCAATTTTTTTATTATTCCCACTTTTTTTGTGTAAAATTAAATTATCATGGTAAAAAGTTATGTTATTTCCATGAAGTTTAAATTGTGTCTAAAGGTGGTTTAATTAAGAAATAAGGATTAAAATGACTAAAAACATAACTAAATTAATTTTTTGAGTCTAGTTTTACCCTAAAACCTGTTATATATTAATTTGAAGTTACTTGGTTCTACATGACCATGAATAAGACCTTATATTAATTTAAATATCTGAATAATTACATGAGTTCCACTCCCCTCTCTTATAAAAGGGCACCGATTGTCCTCTCTTAAACATACATATTGAGATACTTAAATAAAAAAATCCATAACCAAATCTTTTACCAACCTTTCTATATATGACCTAGAGGCTCTAGTCTCAACAGTAGACCATCCTAGATGGAATAAGTTGTAATACAAAGGTGGTTTTTTAAATAAGATTTCTAACTCTTAATGAAATTTTTTCATTTTATGTCTTCTTTTACCTCCTTAAAAATAGAATTAAAACATAATTATATAATTAAATTATTATATAAAATATAATTAAATGTTATTATTTTTATGTTACAATCTTTATTTATATCCATTTACATTATATGAGGAATGAAAACAACGTTCGTGGATACATGTGGACTACTACATCCATGAAGCGATGTGCATTATTTTCCATTACCACATATCAAGGTTGGTTATAATGATGGTTTTTAATATGTATATAAATATATATATATATTATATTCATGAAATAATTATTTATTTATAAAATGAATATATAATCTTTTTTTCTTACATTTCGTTCTATTGAAAAATATTAACATCATGTGGATTACCACATCTATGGAGCGATGTGACTCATTTATTCATATCTCTATACATGGATAGTATTAAAAGTGTATTTAAAGTATAAATATAATAATTATGTCATTATTAATATTATGGATGTTATTTAATAACGAACCCTTTGACCATGGTTAACCTAAAAAAGTTGTTTTAGTATTATGAACCGAATGTCCCTAAAACGTTCGACATAAACATAATTGAACAAGTAAATAAATAAAACATGGTCATAAATAATATAAAAAGAATAATTTTAATGGAATTAAAATTAAAAAATTTATTAAATAATTATAAAAATAAATATTTAATTATTCAAGAGTTAGAGGATTTATGAATCTAGAAGGGTCTTAATGGAATGGATTTTTCCATGACAAAATTATTTCAAATATTCAAACTATTTTTCATCCATCACCATGTTCATTAAAATGTTTTAAGAATGTTATTTATTATAATTGAATCTATTTTAAAGTTTATTTCCAAATATTTTTCAAATTCTTTCCAAAGGTTTAAAATTGAGTTTCTTAACTTTTTTTGTATCAGTCACTTGTGACAATTTTTAAAAAAGTGTGAAAAAATGTATTTAACATATGATGAATGAGTATAATTTACAATATTCATGATAAATAATATTTAATAATACTACCCTATAAGGTATCTAGGTTATTTCTAAAGAAAATATTATTCTCTCATCTTCTATGAATTTTTCATTTTTGAGAGTTTTTAAAGGAAAAGGTTATTTCTCGTATTTGTATTGAGACACCTAAATGTGTTTCTATATATGTATTATAATTGATATTTATGAGTTTTATGATGAAAACACAGAATTATATGTGTATTATATTTGTTTTGGCCCTTATACATTATTCATGATGATGTTTGATCTCGATACAACTCTCTAGTGGAAATTGTAATAATTTTGTTCTCTAGGGAATATATATTGGATTAACTATGCGGGTTATTCCAATTTTAAAATATCATATAAAAGGGATTGTAAGAGTGATATGAATATGATTTTACAAGGTACCTCAAAGAAATTTATATTTCTACAAATGATTTTTCATGGATTTTTTTGATATCATAAGGTATGCTAATGAGTTTTTGTTTAAAGGAACATTTATACCCCTTTTATGGGGGTAAGGTATGTTTTTTGAAAAATATTATCATGATTTCACATGTTTTATAAGAAACCTTAATTTTTTATAAATATTTCTGGTGAGATTTTTTTATGAAAATATTTGTGAAATAAATCTTATTTCATGTGCAATAAAATGAATATTTTACTTCCACGTTTATTTTGTAAAATAGAAATATTTATTACTCGAGTAAATTTTTGTTAAAAATGGACAAATGGGTTTATTAATTTATGTATCCCTTACCAATATTTTTATGGGAATCCCATCATTTAAAATGTTTTTCACTGGGACTATGGATGAGTTGGAAACATTATTAAGGTATAATTTTATCCTATGGGGATTGAAATTTAAATAAGAAGACATGTTTTTAATAATACATGAGTTTAAATATATGTTTGTGATTTTTGTGGAAAAATTTATATAGAGTGTAAGTGTCCACATTATATTATAAGTATTTGATATGTTTGTGTTTTTATCATTTATTCACAACTGTAAAATGAAAATATCATTATAATGTTATAAAGGATAACACATTTCAAAATTCATGTAATTATTGGTTGATTATTGTACAGGGTGTTATTTTTGGTGTCAAAGAAAATTTTTAGATAATTTTAGAGGTTAAGATAATACAGATGAGGGTAGTTTAAGAGTTATGTATTCTATCATGTTTTTTATAAGTTTAATATTGATCACAGGTTTGAAGGAATATATACCCATTTTAGGTTTTTAGTGATGATATTTTAAGGTGATTAATGATATTTTGGAAGGCGTTTTATTGGGTTGAGGTATATGTTAATCTTTCATTTAACATGTTATTTAATATTCTAATTATTTGATAATATTGAAATTGTATTTTTGGGGAAGTAAGTGGAATGGTTGAATATCACCTTTTAGGTTAATACATTCATTCATTTATAGGTTATTGTTGTGATTTAGGATATATGATTATTTATTAGTGAAATTATTTATATTGAAATTGTTGTATTATTGATTTAATTTTAGAGATAAATTTATTGTATCTTCATATGATGGTTTATTCATTTTGGGAATTATCTTACCATATTCTAACAATTTTTGTTTTAATAATGATTTAAGGAATATATTTTCATCCTTTTATAGATCACATGATAGATTAGAATTTTATTATAATCCATTAGGCATTATGTTGAGAAAAATATTGTTTTCAACAAAACATGTTAACATTATTTATAGGGGTAGATTATTGAAAATAATACTCTGTCTCGTTATGATAATTTTGATGCTCACAAATACCCTTAGTTATTTTCTAATGATTTTATTTAGTATTTTGCAGGAATTTATTAATTTATTTTACTCTTGAAATAACAAGAATTTATTAATTATTTGGAATCTTCTTTAGCACATTCTGAAATCACTGTTCATACCTTACGTAGATAAATATAGCATGGAATCTACTTTAGCATGTTCTAGAATCACTGTTCATACCATACGTGGATAAACGTAGCGTAAGAATGCAAAGCATGTATACTTTTTGAGATAAGAGAAAAGTATGGTTAAACAACAATACTATTTCAAAAAAGTGTGGAAGGAGAACCTTACATTAAGAAGGAGCCATACATTTTGGTTATCAGCAAAGTATGGAAGGAGAACCTTACGTTAGGAAGGAACCTTACGCTTTGGTTATCAGCAAAGTATGGAAGGAGAACCTTACGTTAGGAAGGAACCTTACATTTTGGTTATCAGCAAAGTTTGGAAGGAGAACCGTACGTAAATTCTAAGCATTACATTTGTTTCTCAAAAGTATGGTTCATCAACCTTACGTTTGTAAACAACCTAACGTTTTTGGAAATGTATGGATCAAGTAAAAGTGTGGAACTTTTACCATATGTTTGAGTGTTGAAGAAAAATTATGGATGATCAACCCTACGTTTGTGTTCAAACTTACATTGTCAACCCTACGTTTGTGTTCAACCTTACATTGTTAACCATACGTTTGAATACTATGTTATTAACCCTACGTTTAGAGGCCATGTCATCAACCTTACATTTGGCATCAGAAATTTTTGACATATGATATTTTTTTATGCAGTGATCAATAAGCTGATTTCTGGGTGGATTCCATGCATGATTTAATGTCTTTTTTAAAGTACAACATTGACTGATTCAAATCCGTTTTATTAATGGATTTAAGATTGAATTAAAAGGATCATTTTATGTCAAGTCTTAGGATAAGTTATGACTTCTCTGTAAATTCAAAATTTTGAATATCGCGAATCAGGAGTTGACTTTTATAGATCTAAATGTGCAAGAGATATGATTTATTATGTATGTTCTCTATAAAACACCAGGTACATGAGTATGTGATTGGTATATTATTGAAAATGGTGGAAAATAGAGATTACAACTATTCACGTTGATCTGCTAATTCAAAAAAGAGCATCAAAGCTCTATTCTTTTAAGAATAAGGAACTCGATTGAAGATTCACCTGTTCTATATCGAATAACTAATGTGGATATACTACTGCTGAGGTTGTGAACTATATCTCTATATCTACTGCAACTGGATCAACTCAGAACTGCTACGTATTGAAGATCAATATTTCTAGAGACTTCGATCCATCTGCTGTCAATTGCATTCTATTGCAATTGTGAAGATCAATTGGAAATTTCTTTTTGAAATTATTTTTATTCTTGAGTAACCAGCTTCTCGTTCTAAGCTATGTAGGTTCATGTTTGAACTAGATGGTTTTGTTATGCCTTGGATTGTAAAGGTGGAAACTGCCTGTACTCAGTTGTGAATCAGTCTGTGGAAAAAGAACCAGACAGTGAAAATCACCAAGCTCGTGGAGTTTAGCATTGGTGGAGTGGACTAGGGGCCTTCTATTCCCCGAACCACTATACATCTTTATGTTCTTGATTTTACTTATTCTCCTACACAATCAAATCTGATAAAGTATAAAGGATAGAACTCATTCAAGAAAAGAGTTATAGAAAAATTTCAAAAGACACAATTCACCCCCCTCTTTTGTATAATCTGTAGATTCAGATCCAACAATTGGTATCAGAGGAGGAGGTTCGAATAAAGCAGTAGCAAGCAAGAAGCGATTTAAAGATTATACAACAGAGCATCATGACAGATACAGGAGAAGGAATGTCAATGGTTATAGCACCATATTTTAATGGAGACAACTATGGTTGCTGGAAATCATGCATGATAATATATCTGAAAAACCTCGGATATAGAGTCTATTCAAAGATTCTGTCTCGTTATGAAATTCCGGAAAATCATGAGACATGGAGTGATGCTATAGAGGGAGAGTACAATATGAACACGAAGGCTATGAATGCAATTATCTACGGTCTAGGACCAGATGAATTTAACAGAGTATCTCAGTGACCGACAGCATATGAGATGTGGCAAACAATAGCTGTGGCATATGAAGGAATAGACAATGTGAGGCAAATGAGATATGCAACTGCAAAACTGAAATTTGATACTTTCAGAATGGTTGAAGGTGACAGCATTACCCAAATGAATGGGAGATTGACAGAAATTGTCAATAACATAACTGCTCTAGGATAACCTATCAAGAAGGCTGATCAAGCATTAAAAGTACTTAGAGTACTTCCTACTCGATGGAATGGTATCTCTACTGCAATCAGACAATCAACACCTATCAAGGATCTTACTATGAGAGAGATGATTGACACACTGATGATGTATGAAGCTAAAATGCAAGATGAGACTAATGAACATAAAGTTCTTATAAAAAGAGAAGATACTACCTTGAAGGTAACTTCCCAACAAAAGAATATAAATATGAAGAACAGAGAAGTCAAAGCTAAATAAGAAAGCTCTGTCTCATCCAACTCAGATGAAGAGCTGGCTCAGCTAGCCAGGAAATTTCAAATGTTCTACTGCATGAAAAGAGGCTTCAAAAAATCCTTTAAGATAGATGATAAGGAAGTAATATGTTATAAATGAAAAAATATGGGGCATATGAGACCAGATTTCCCACAATTGAAAGATACAAAGAAGAAGAAATTCTTCAAAAAAATGACTTTGAGCAGAAAGACAAGAAAGATATGAAAGCCACTTGGAGTGTATCTGAAGTCTCTAGTAGTTCTTCTGAATCAAGCTCAGAGAAAGAAGAAGTCAATCTAAAGGAAAAAATTTGTTTCATGGAAGAAACTGATGAGGTACACTCATATTACTCCTCTAAATCAAATTCTGAATCAAGCTACTCAAATGAAAAAATATCAGCCTACTAAAATATGCTTGAAGAAATATATGACTCACTATTTAAGAAACAGAAGTCACTAAAAAATAAACATAAATCCGTTTCAGATGAAAGATATACAATGCTGAAACAACATAAAGAATTAACTGATAAATACAATTCGATTAAAAATAACTATATTAATTTTGAATCAAGAATAAAAACACTGCAAGATGAAGTAGAATCTTACAAATAGGCTGCATTGGTTTTTACAAAAGGATAGAATTCATTAAATGAAATTCTTGGAAAAACTGTCATTAAAAAAGAGAGATTTGGAATTGGCAGTAAAGGAGAAAACCCAAAGCTATATAAAAATTACATTGTTCCTAGCTCTAAAAAGGTTGATTGTAAATTTTGTGGGACAAAGGGACATATAGCTAAAAATAGTTTCTTAAGACAACCTCAAATTTTTGGTATTAAAAAAGCCTATGTTTCAAAAGACTTATATGATTCAGCTAATTTTAAAAGAATAAAGAAAATCTGGATATCGAGATCATTGCTAGCTAACACCCATGGACCCAACAAAATATGGGTACCAAAACAATTTGTTTGAATGTCTTTGCAGGTAGAAGGACACCAGAGAAGAAAAGATATATGTTACATGGATAGTGGCTGCTCAAGTCATATGAGTGGAAACTCATTGAATTTTTCTTCACTCACTCAAAAGGAATGAGGACTTGTTACATTTGGTGACAATGCTAAAGGGAAAATCATTGGCATTAGAACTATTGGCGATCCAAAAACAGTCTCAATCAACAAAGTAATTTATGTAAAAGGACAAAAACACAATATGATAAGTATCTCTAAACTTTGTGATGATGGATTACTGTTGATTTTACTAACAATTGCTTTATTGTTTCTAAAGATAAACTGTTTAAATTTAAAGCACCAAGAACTGAAAATTTCTATACATTGGGTTTAAATTCCTTGTGTAAACAAAAAGTAAACTGCTTGACTACTAAAGTAAGTGAATCCTGGATCTGGCATAAGAGACTTGGTCATTGCAATGTATATGTTTTACATAAGGTATCTAAGAAACATTTAGTTTCTGATTTACCTTGTCTCAAATTTGAATGTGACAGATTTTGTGATGCATGTCAACTTGGCAAGCAACACAAATCATCCTTCAAATATGTTAATAAGGTTGCTACATATAACCCTCTAGAACATATTCATATGAATTTGTTTGGACCTTCAAGAGTAGCAGTCTTAGCTGGTAAATTATATGTATATGTTTTAGTTGATGACTATTCAAGATTTACATGGATTTTCTTTTTGAAATTTAAAAATAAATCTTTTACTTTATTTGAAAGTTTCTACAAATCTGTTCAAAATGAAAATGGTTTCAATATTATCTCATTGAGAAGTGATCATGGTGGAGAATTTGAGAATCTTGAATTTAATTCCTTTTTCTCAAATATGGGTATTAAACATACCTTTTCTTCACCAAGAACACCTCAACAGAATGGGATTGTAGAAAGAAGAAAAAGAACAATTCAAGAAATGGCTAGAACTATGTTAAATGAATATAACCTACCTATATATTTCTTGGCAGAAGCTGTGAATACACGTTGTTATATAATTAATAGTTTTTAATTAGACCTATTTTAAAAAATACACCCTATGAACTATGGAATAACAGAAAACCTAAATTAAATTACATTAATTTTTTTGGATGAAAGGTTTACATCTTAAACACCTAGGATAATCTTGGTAAGTTCGATCCAAAATCTGATGAAGGTATTTTCTTAGGATATTCTACTACCTCCAAAGATTATAGTGTTTATAATATTAAGTCAAGGATTGTTGAAGAATCAGTTTATGTGAAATTTGATGAATCTGATCCTTTTGAGAAAAGGATAGAACAAATGGATGAACATGACTCTAATGATAACATGACACTTGAGAACATAAAGAATTATTTTGAAAATGATATAAAAGAAATTCAGTCCAGTTTAGAGGAACATGATACTGAAGAACATTTATATGTATTACCTAGATAGTCTAGAACCGAAAAAAATCACCCTTTAGAAACTGTAATAGGTGACCTAGAAACTGGTGTTCAAACTAGAAGAAACTTAGGAAACCTAGTGGAATTCTCTTCCTTCCTATCTCAACAAGAACCCAATACTATAGAAGAAGTTTTAGATGATGAAATATGGGTAATAGCAATGCAAGATGAATTAAACCAGTTTAAAAGAAATGAAGTTTGGGAATTAGTGGAAAGACCTAAGAATTATCCTGTAATAGGAACCAAATGGGTCTTTAGAAATAAACAGGATGACCAAGGCACAATAACTAGAAATAAAGCAAGATTAGTAGCTAAAGGATATAATCAAGAAGAAGGAATAGATTATGATGAGACTTTTGCACCTGTATCTAGGTTAGAAGCCATTAGAATCCTTTTAGCCTATGCATCTTATATGAATTTTAAATTATTTCAGATGGATATTAAATCTGCCTTTTTAAATGGTTATTTAATGGGTGAAGTTTATGTTGAGCAACGTCATGGTTTTGAAAACTCTCAAAAACCTGATTCTGTTTTTAAACTTACTGTACCTATTTATGGACTTAAACAAGAACCTAGAGCTTGGTATGAAAGATTAAGTTCTTTTCTTTTGAAAAATGATTTTACTGTTGGTATGGCAGACCCAACACTATTTAAAAAAAATGTGAAAAATAATGTTTTATTGGTTCAAATTTATGTTGTTGATATAATTTTTGGATCAATTAATAAAACTCTTTGTCACAAATTTTCAAAATTAATGCAAGAATAATTTGAATGAGTATAATGGGAGAATTAAATTTCTTTTTGGGTCTTCAAATATTTCAAAAAGATTTTGGAAATGTTTTAAATCAAAGAAAATACATTACTGATTAACTTAAGAAATTTTAACATGAAAACAACAAGTCATTTACAACTCCTATGGGTACTAATATAAAACTTGATTTGGATGAAACTAGAAAAGTAGTTGACAACAAGTTATATAGAGGTATGACTGGTAGTTTGTTGTATCTTACTGCTAGTAGGCTAGATATAATGTATTCAGTATGTCTTTGTGCTAGATTTCAATCAAATCCTAAAGAATCTCATCTAACTGCTATTAAGAGAATTTTTAGATATTTAAAAGGAACTGTTTTTCAATCTCTTCTTTATCCTAAAACTTATGATTTTAATTTGATTTTACAATCAGATACTAAATTTGGAATTTGTAGGTTATATAAAAAAATCACATCAGGTACATGTCACTTTTTAAGAAAGTCCTTAGTATCATGGTCTAGTAAGAAACAACATTCAGTTTCCCTGTCAATAGATGAGGCAGAATATGTTTCTACTGGTAGTTGGTGTGCACAAGTGTTATGGATGAAAAACACCCTTATGGACTTTGGATTGAATTTTAATAGTACACCTATTTTATGTGATAATATGAGTGCAATTAATATTTCAAAAAAATCCTATTAGTCATTATAGAACTAAGTACATTGATATAATGCATCACTTTTTAAGTGATCATGTTATTAAAAAAAATATTTTTAGAATTTATAAATACTGAAATTCAATTAGCAGATATTTTTACTAAACCATTTCCCACTACAAGGTTTGATTTTATTAAGGAGAGCTAGGTTTATTTAATTTTACATAATTTTTTAAAATTTTATTTACTTTTATTTATTTATGTAAATTTTGTTGAATACTGTCTAAGTTTTTCTTTCATTCATCATATGAAAAATTTATTTGTTTTTAAATATATGTAATGATTAGTGATTACACGGGAGTCAAGGCTATCAGAGCTTTTTCTACTTCTAAAACCTTTCACTTCTATCAAAACCCTTTTGAAATCTGAAAATCACACTTCCTCTTATAAACCCTAACCTTCGAACCTCTGAAACCCTAACCTTCAAACCTTTAGAGTCTCTTGCGGAAATGGTAAGGACTAAAAGAGCTAGTGAGGCCAAGGCAAGCAATTCCAAGAGACAACACACCAAGGGAATAAAAATCTTACAGGGTAAGGTAATCAATCTCGATTGGTTATTTTAGGAAAATCTATTATTTAAGCAAACGCTATCATTTCAGAATCTTGAACAGATGTTCAACAGTGAAAATATAGAATTTCTGTATGAAGTAGAACTTAGATTCTTCTTCAAATATGTACAGTTTAGTCTGGGAGATACAGAGGACAGTATGATGGCTATGATAGAGGATAGGGATTTCTCAATCTCTTCAGTAGAGATTAGTCATATTCTCAACTTCCCTCATGAAGGAGTTTTTCATTTCGACTTGAATAATATAGGATATATCGTCCATAAATCTGAAGACATCATGTCTTTTCTTTTTGGTACCAAGACAATAAATAAAGCGTTTTCCAAGGATTTGGAGCCTGATCAGAAGATTTTGGTCAAATTTATTCAGACTAGAATAGCCCCACGGATGGCGGAAATGGAAAAGATTTTGTACCCTGATATGTATATAATGTTTTTTATGTTAAGTGATATTAAGTTAAACTTTCCAATATATATGATAAGGTATCTCAGTTACTGCTGTCAAAGCGAGGCCAGGATAAATTTCTACCATTTTGGTAAATTTATTTCTAAACTATTTTTTAAGAAAGACATGGTGAGATTAGTGGATGATAGAGTTAACTATCATCACAGTAATAAATTTAATGCTGGAACTTTGAGGAAAGTTGGATATTTCTAGAGCACAATTAAAGGAAAACCTTTGCAAGTAAGAGTTGTTTAAGACTCAGAGAGTGCTCAGGATCAACCTGCTAAGTCCAAGGAGGGAAAAGCTGAATCCAGAGTCAAAAATGTATCAAGAAAGATTCTCTTCGAAGTGGAAGATGTTGAGGAAGACAGAAGTCAGGAGGGACTTCAATCAAAAAGAAAGAGGCCAGTAAATGAGGAAGTCACTTCCACTGCTTTGGAAACTACAATAGAAGCCTTATTTTCTTATTATTTTGTGAGAGAAGCTGTTGTTGATAAGACCATGGAAGATGTTACTATGAGAATAGCTCCAGTAGAGGAATCAGGATCTGATGAAGAAACACAACGGGAAAATTAGGAACAGATTGTAGCTGATGTTGAAGTTTCACTTCAACAGGAACAAGAGATGGAGGTAGTGCCTGGTGAAGAAGTGGCCAAACCTCCGGAATCTACTTAAATTTTTTTTCTTGAAAACCCAATGGAAGGCATAGATGCTGATTTTTGTGGTGAGGATGCTTTTGAAGCTCACACATAGGTACTTCAAGAGGATTTTTCTGTGGAGTACTTTGAAAACTCTAAGGAAAAATATGTGGACCAACCTTCTCAAGACAGAGAAAAAGAGAAATATGATGTTGAATAATTGCCTTTGGTACTGCTGCATCAACCTGAGACTATGAATCAAGCACAGGGTGCATCTGATTCAAGGAAAGAAGATGTTGAATAACTGTACATAAAAGTATCTCAGTTTGAATCTGAGAATGTTTCTCTACGAAATGCCTTAGACTTAGAACATTTTGAATTTCAAAAGTTGAAGGAGTGTACTATTTCATGGAAAGAAGTTGAAATGTTTAAAGAGGATATGCTGACTACTGTTACTCAATTAAAATATGAAATTCTTATGAAGTCAGATTTATCAGATCTGAAGTTGTTTTTGGAGAACCAATTTTCATTAGTTGCAAATAATGTTGTTAGTGGATCAGGTACTTCACCAGATTTTATCAGAAGGTTTCCGTCTATCATAGCTACGATGAGCAACATGAATGACATGATACAAGCTCTTCAATGTAACATTGCTCCTTTTTCAGTGTTACTGGACAATCAGAAGTTCTTAGTGGATCAACTGACATCTAGTGAGCCATCGATCAGAATTCTATTAAATCAATTATCAGAGAAGCTGTCAGTATTTGTTGAAAAATAGGAAAGGATGCATGAGTTTTTCACAGTCAATTTAATTGAAGATACTCATATGAATCAAGAGAACAGAGAGCTCATTATCAAGCTTGGAGATGGGATGATGAAGAGACTTCAGGAGCAGTTTACAGAAATCAAGTCTGCAATCCAGAGGACATAGACCCTGTTTCCATTCTTACCTAAACCTTGATTCCTGTGTGTATCATTTTCATGTATATACTACTCTTTTTGAATGAAAATTTTCATCATTGTTTATTTGTTTCTTTCCTTATTTGTTTTACTGATATTATTTTTGATATGTTAGTAATCCAGATTTAATTACTGATAAACAGTTCATAATAGCATTTACTAATAGTTCAGTGCAATATTAAAAGTGTTAAACTCCATGATTTTTTCATTCTTTTTGATATCACAAAAGGGGGAGAATTTGGATAAACACAACATCGAAACCTCAACATTTTATTTATGGGGAGAATTCATTTTATTGAGGGAGAATTTTAAATGAGAAATTTTGGATTTATAGTTATCTTTTTGGTGGAGAAGTTTTTATTTAAATATTTATATCTAATTTTGAAAGTTAATTTTTTTTAATTAATTTTAAATATTTTATGGGTTTTGTGATCATCAAAAAGGGGGAGATTGTTGAGAAATGTATTGTTTTAAACAATACATGTTAATGTTATTTAAAGGGGGAGATTATTGAAAATAATATTCTGTATCTTTATGATAATTTTTATGCTCACAAATACCCTTAGTTATTTTCTAATGATTTTATTTAGTATTTTGTAGGAATTTATTAATTTATTTTACTCTAGAAATAATGAGACTTTATTACTTATTCAGAATCTGCTTTAGCGCATTCTGGAATCACTGTTCATACATTACGTAGATAAATATAGCGCGGAATCTGCTTTAGCACGTTCTAGAATCACTGTCCATACCCTACGAGGATAAACATAGCGTAAGGATGTAAATCATGTATACTTTTTGAGATAAGAGAAAAGTATGTTTAAACAACCATACATTTTCAGGAAATTATGGAAGGAGAACCTTACGTTAGGAAAGAACCTTACGTTTTGGTTATCAGCAAAGTATGGAAGGAGAACCTTACGTTAGGAAGGCACCTTACATTTTGGTTATCAGCAAAGTATGGAAGGAGAACATTACGTTAGGAAGGAACCTTACATTTTGGTTATCAGCAAAGTTTGGAAGGAGAACCGTACATAAATTCTAAGCATTACATTTTTTCTCAAAAGTATGGTTCATCAACCTTACATTTGTAAACAACCATACGTTCTTGGAAAAGTATGGATCAAGTAAAAGTATGGATCTTTTACCGTACATTTGAGTGTTGAAGGAAAAGTATGGATGATGAACCATACATTTGTGTTCAACCTTATGTTGTCAGCCCTACATTTGTGTTCAACCTTACGTTGTTAACCATACATCTAAAGACTATTTTATTAACCCTACGTTTGGAGGCCACATCATTAACCTTACGTTTGGCGTCAGAAATTTTTGACAGACGATATTTTTTTTATGCAGCGATCAGTAAGCTGATTTCTGGGCGGATTTCAAGACGGATTTAAAGTCATTTTTAAAGTACGAATTTGACTGATTCAAATCCGTTTTATTAATAGATTTAAGATTGAATTCAAAGGATCTTTTTATGCTGAGTCTTAGGGGAAGTTACAACTTCTCTGTAAATTCAAATTTTTGAATATCGCGAATTGGGAGGTGACTATTATGGATCAAAATATGCATGAGATAGGATTTATTATATATGTTCTCTCTGAAACACCAGGTACATGAGTATATTATTGATCTATTATTGAAAAAGGTGTAAAAAAGAGATTGAAACTATTCACGTTGATCTGCTGATTCAAAAAGAAGCGTCAAAGCACTATTCTTTTAAGAAGAAGGAACTCGATAGAAGATTCACCTATTCTACATCGAATATCTACTGTGGATCTACTACTGCTGAGGTTGTGAACTATATCTCTATATGTACTTAAACTGGATCAACTCAGAATGGATTCTTCTTGAAGATCAATATTTCTAGAGACTTCGATCCATCGGCTGTCAATTGCATTCTGTTGCAATTGTGAAGATCGACTGGAAATTTATTTCTGAAATTATTTTTATTCTTGAGTAACCAGCTTCTCGTTCTAAGCTGTGTGGGTTCGTGTTTGAACCAGAAGGTTTTGTTTTTCCTTGGATGGTAAAGGTGTCAACTTTTTGTACTCACTTTTGAATCGGTCTATGGGAAAGAGGACCAGATAGTGAAAATCACCAAGCTCGTGGATTTGAGCGTTGGTGGAGTGGACTAGGGGACTTCTGTTCCTCGAACCACTATACATATTTGTGTTCTTGATATTACTTATTCTTCTGCATGATCAAATTTGATAAAGTATAAAGGACAAAACCCGTTCAAGAAAAGTGTTATCAAAAAATTGCAAAGGACACAATTCACCCCCCTCTTGTGTATAATCTGTAGATTCAGATCCAAAAAATTATAATGATTCATATTGGATATTCATTATTTTGTAGAGGTGGAATATGATTATAATACACAACCAAATTATTAAATAATTTATTTGTCTATTTAAATTCAATACTAATAAATTTATGGTATTCCTTATCCTATATTGATTTATGGTTTTCTCATCATTATATTTCTCAAGATGATATTCTCTATAACTCTATATTATTAAAAAGGCATTTTCTATCCTTTATGAATATATTTACACTCCATTCCAATGTTATTATTTTATGGAAACCTAATTATTTATTATTCTAGGTGACCTTCATATTACCCATTTCATATTTTCAAAAATAAGTTTTATTATTCCCTTTAACGATGTGGGTTTTCAATAAATTTATTTTATAATATTACTCCCCTGATTACCAGGGATGAGATAAAATTATTGTTACATAGTTTATTTAATAGAGAAGAATGTAACACCCTATGACTTTAGAACGTATATCTCTTAAATAAATTTTACGTGTTCAATAAATTTATTGACACACAACACAAAAATTAGGTTAAACAAGACATAACATTACAATTATATTATAGATGTTAGATTGGTGGGTATAAATAGGTGTAACTAAATTATGATATATATATATATAATGGTTTTTTTTCTTGATAAAAATTTATTGATGATTAGAAAATAAGAACTCAATATTTTGAAAAGTTATTTTATGCTTATAAAAAGTATTTTCTTCCAAAAGGGGTTTTATTAAATTTTGTTCATGAATAATATAAATAATTTATTCCAAATTTTGAATTTTAATTTCATAAAATTAACAAAAATTTGGAAATAATAATGGAAAAATTATTTTAGGGTGAATATTAGGGATTTTTCTAAAAATATTTTTTATGTGAATAATGAAAAATTATGATTATTCAAATACCATCACTTTTATGACATTATTAATATGTAAACATGAATTAATAAATTTTAAAACATTTTAATTGAACAAATATATATAAATAGAGTTAACTAATTAATTTTAAAACTTTAATTTTAATTTCGGAACCCATGATTGACTTTAATAAACATAAATTTTATTTTATTAAAAATTAGAACTATTTTCGTATATTGGTATTTAATGGTATTTTTGGAAGTTTCCATTTAGTTTTTGATTGATATAAAATTATAAAAACATTCAATTTTTTTATTTTTATCCATTTTTTTGTAAATAAACTTCATTCTTGATTTCAAGGTGAAATGATTTTTACACTTAAACAATATATTTTCCTAAAAACAGTTTTTTCAAGAAATCTTTATAATTATATCAAATGTAATTTATAAAAAATAGATTTTGAATCTAATAAAATTGATTCCAAATTTGAATCATCAGGTCTTTACTTGGTTGGAATTTCCCATTTATTTTTGTTCATGTAATTATGTTATCAGGGTAAAAATTTATGTTATCAATGTTTGTGTAAAATTAGGTTTTAAAAGGGTTTAACATATATAGATGAATTAAAATGTCTCCAAAACATGTTGAAATATGATTTTTTATGTTTATTTCAACCATATAAAATCTTATCTATGAATATTTGGTACCTTGGGACAATGTTTTGTAACACCCAGACCTGGATGACCCACTCTGAGTAGAAGTCCCACATGACCTCATGGTCTCCTCCCCATATGTAAGAGGATATAAACTAGTGGAAAGGGTCCAATAATTTTTTGGTTAGACTATACACTAGGTAATATAGAATATATAAATATATACATAAGTTATTTAAACATCGTTGTTTAAAATTTCATAAACAAGATGCTATAATAGATGTCATGTCTGGTCCTGGAATATCACACCAACAGACCCCCAATGTAGAAGGTTAATATATGTATATAGTAAAAATATAATATAATAATAAAATATGCAATGGAAGCAACTCATATTACATCTTAGTATTTTATCCATATTATAACTTCATTATACTTATCAACACGCCATTAATATCTTTCCCTTCTCACAGTCCTTTGTCATGAATTCAATACGTGCATCGAGATGCCTGTCCTGGGTGAGAGTATATACCAGTAGGACACCACTGATGTGTCCTTAAAAAAGTGAACATGTATATAGAGTTTCATGTCATAATGTAAAGGTAAATTTCTATACAATCATACAAAAAATAATATACTAAGTGATCGAGTGATAAACAAGATTCCTTAAACCCCAATCATACTTTCTTTAACTCCATGCTAGATGAATGTCATATGTATCCACCACATGATGTAGATAATGGTATGGAATCCTTCCAAACTTTAAGGAAAATAAATTTTCTTACTTTATGTAATAACTATATACTCGAATTTTAGGTAAAGTGACACTGATGACCTATGACAACCTTATCTCCTTCAATGGAAAATATTCTTGACATGCTTGAATTAATGGAAATCAACACATATGAATGGATGTTAACCATAGGTACATCGTACTATAATATAAAATTTTTTTAAAACAAATTATGGAATTATACCATATGGGATAATCATATTCCATTCTTTGGAACTATCCATACTCTATATAGATCCATAATCAATGAGTATTATCATCCAATATCTCACTTTAACGGGTTTTCTATGTTTTTTAGGGCTACTTGTCATTCTGGAAAATAAAAAAGTGGTTCCACCAGTTATGCACAAATATATATGTAGGTATTGAAATATAATGGAACAATATATCATGATATATATTCCATATACAATGAACAATAGGCAATTTAGGAACAATATAGGGAGGACCATGTATGACATATCAATTATTCCACGACTATGAAATAACTACATATAAACTGTGACATACCAAGGAACAATCATGCCTTACTTTAAATAGATCTCACAGGCTACTCATCAATTAAAAATATACTATATCATGAAAGGGGATATATTCTAATCACATTTCTTGAATCCAATATTATAAAAAAACTCTTCATAATGGATTGATATAGTAATGACTTCCAACCTCTAGTGAGTTCATGCCAATTTCCAAGGTCCCACTAGCAATGATACGCATATCACACCTATACATTTCAAATCACTAGAAAAATCCCCAATCCATCATAGTAGAGTGTATATAATTGGGATTCAAGGATGAAATCATTCTAAGAGATGAAATTCACATCAAATTACTAAAATAGATTCCTCACCAAAGGAAGATCTTGGATCGATCATGGATAGGTGAACAATATTCATAATCTAACATCGATCTATCAATAAAGCATGAATTCTTCATTAAATATGGATGGAGATTCATAAATATAGATAATAAATCTTGGATATATAATCTATTCTATAGGAATAAGAATAATTAGTTTTATAATCGATATATCTTACCTCAAATGATGTCAAAAGATTGATTTAAACATTATACATGCAAGAGGAGATAATGAGGAAGCCTAATGAACTAAGAGATATTTATTAAGGAGGTTCTAGTAACATTGAGGTTAGATTATGATGAGGGATAGACTAATAATAATATTAGGGGAAAATAACCAAAATTCCACTAATGTAATTTTTATTGGGGCACCATCAGCTAGCCAATGTGCATGGGTATAATGTACACATTTTTCTTTGGTCATTGGTAGTCCAGTGACTTCCCACTAGCTAGTTTGTGGAATCTATAGAATTTGATGTCCCACTTATAGAACCACCTGTTGTCTGATGTACCTCACTAGCAATCAGCTGGCCTTGTTTCAAACACCATGCATCCTATAACTGCCTATGACTTCCAATATTTAACTATGAGACCCTGTTACCAAGAGATACGCCTCTAATAGAGAAAAACAAGGAATAAAAATTCATAACATAATATAATATACCTTAAAAGTTGTGTATGTTAAAATCACTCCATATAATTACTTACCATCTTGAATAAGTGACTATAGTGGTCTTGATCGAAAAACATGAGCCAGTGTACCCAAATGGTTGACTCACACTCCCAAGTATAACCTTGAATTTGACCATAAAAACACATGACTCTTAAAATTTGAGTCATATTTCCTCACAATACCTAATCACTCCATTCTACAATCTACACCAAGTGCTCTATAAATTATGTGTTTGGCTCTAGATCTATATCCCCATAGTTGATCACATGTGTAGGATTGATCATGTACCTCTAGAGGTGAGGCACATGGAAAACATCTTAACTACCTCAATACTATAGAGGAAGATCCAAAAAATATGGACATAGTTCAAAAACTCTTGGTAATATCAAATAGTCCAATAATTATAAAATATATGTTTCCATGTATTCATAACTATTAATTCCACACTCATGGAGTTACCCATAAGAAAAATTTGTTACCCACACTGAACTCTAATGGGTTCTTCCCCTATTTGGTAAATAACATTTGTTGGATATGAGCAGTGAATAACCCCTTTTTATTGGTTACACTATCTCATAGATCACTTTTATCATAATCATCCCCATAACTACATCCTTACTATCCTCATGGAAACATAGAGGTGAGTAACTGATTTAACTATAAATAGTCTCAAAAGACAACATATGAATTGAATATTAGAATCTAACATTGTACACAAACTGAACCAAGAATATTATATCACACCATGATCCATAAAAGTTTTGAATGCATGCTTGTAACATATCCTCAAATATCTAGATTATCCTATCGGACATTACATCACTATACAAATGACATGTTGTACTAAATTTTAGTTGGTTACACATATCCATCTATAATCCCTACCAAAACATGTTGTGAATCGTGAGTCTTTTTATAACATGATAATAAAAGGAACCCCATGTAGGAATGAAATCTCCCAAACATACAACCTTCTCAACTCAACCACTAAAGTGTTATATTGAATCGGTAAGAAATGTGTGACTTTAATTAGCTGATAAAAAATAATCCAAACAATATAATGTATTCTCGGGGTCCTAGGTAACCCCGTTATAAAGTCCATTGTCAAATATAACCACTTACACATATCCACTGAACGTGACTGAAGTAAATAACCAGGGTGATGATGGTCAACCTTTACCGTATAACATGTAAGTCATCTCAAAACAAAATTTGTGATGTCCCTCATTATACATGGAAACCAAAACTGATTTTGGATATCATCATTCATCTTTATCAATCCCTGATGCATAACTAATTTAGCACATGGGAGTATTTTATCATTTTATCTATCAAGTAATCTAGAACCAAATTATCCCATGAATTTGGATTTCATAATTATTATCTAAGGACCACCTTGGTATTGAATCATTCAACACCATGTTCTCCCACATCACTATGCACTCATGATCTTACTCTTTTATAGAGTTGACATGGTCCAGTAAATAAGAAATGATAATAAAAAGTGCACATATCATTAATCTATGATCCTAAAATGTATACACTTTAAACTAAATCATAAAACTCATTAGACACCATTCCTCGTTTTAAGGAATCTCTCTAAGTTCACATGTCCCTGGTTTTTTCATGCTAAGATAATTGGAAATGATTTTAAAATTACCAAGAGAATAGGCCATCTCAAAGGTAAATATATGAAGTTACTCCACACAACAAATTTTCCCAATACTCAGATCTCACTGAGATAAAATCTATCATACTCTATTAGGTTCTTATAGGTGAAGAACTTCTCACTAAAGAGATAATGTCAGGAAAAATTTATATCATGGAACATATCCACAAATTGCAATTTATGTATTGGGTAGTTTCAATCATGGGGTCAAAACTAAAGTGACCCATAATAGACTACCTAATCCCTCTATAATAAAATAACTCTGAACTTAATACCTGATGCATCATAGTACAAGGTGAATCCAATCATAGTATCTTGAATAATAAAAACTAGAGCTATCATCAATCTTTTCTTCACCTCTAAGAGGCCGATTTACACTGACGAGACCGCTCAAGATTTACCCCATTTTGGTTATCTTTATCATGAGTACTTAAAAATGGTAGAAGTATTTAATAAAACTTTTATAATATCCCACAAACCAATGGAAAATAATGATATTAAAAAAAATTATTGGGATGCTTCAAAAAAATAAAAGCCTATACCTTCTTTGGGTCCAATAAATACCTACCACATAAATTATTTTCTATATTAACCACATTCCCTAAATCAAAAATTGAAACTTTTATAGTTATATATAGAGTCAACACACTCAAATTGAAGTCAATGAAATCTCATGGTGTCTAGCATGCATATCTGAAGTCCTAAAATATATCAAGATATCATCCAAGAAGACAACAATGAAAGAATAATGTTATTCATGAAAAATCATATTCATGAGTTATATAAACACTATTGAATAATTTTTTAAACCAATATGTATGAAATGATAATCATAAAATCAAT
Organism: Viscum album; assembly: GCA_963277665.1. Classification (NCBI taxonomy): domain Eukaryota; kingdom Viridiplantae; phylum Streptophyta; class Magnoliopsida; order Santalales; family Viscaceae; genus Viscum; species Viscum album. The sequence continues at coordinate 1,279,773,159 of OY728156.1, forward strand.
ATATACTCTTAAAAACTATCTTGGGAATATCTACCTATTTGAACCATGGCTGATTTAATCAAGAATTAAGATCAATCTTCAAAATCCTCTAAGATTTCCATTAATGATAAGGAGGAATCATTTTTAGTTACACTCCAGGTAAAATATCATTCTCAAAATTAATTCTCTTATATTTGTGAAGTCCCAATAAGTAAATTGAGAAATTATTCTGATAATGATCCAATATTAGAGGTATGATAAAGGGGACCAATTTTGATTCTACTATGAATTCTGAGCCTTTTAACTTCCTCATGATAACACCAATCTATCTCATGTATGGTCCCATACTATCAGCTCCAACAACCCACTCACTGGTAAATAGGAACCTCTCTCTTCTAGTCATGATGAAAGATACATGTCTCTATTAGCAGTCAATATGGACTCGATAATTGGTCAACCATTCCATTCCAAATATCACATTGAAACTAGACATCCTACAATTTATGAAGTACCCTAGATGTTCGTAGTGAGAAAAAATTATGGAATATTCAGGACATTGCTGTATATAGTCAACATTACCTCCCAAGGGTGTGTCAAGAGAGTTAATCTAAAAGTATATCTTAATTAGTAAATCTAGGCTAGAAAATAATTGAGCAGATATAAAATAATGGGAAGCTTCTATATTAAGAAAGGTTGTGGGTAATGTAGAGGAAATAAAACCCATACTTGTAACTATAGAAGGCACCTATCCCCCTATGTATTGAAACTCAAAAATCATGAACATCCTACCTTCCACTAGAGCACAAAAATTACTTTTAAGTGCATAACTCACCTAAGTCACCATGGTCTATGATTCCTTGGTCAAATATTAAGGAGCCCTACCTACACCATGACATAACCTCCTAGAATATAGAAATTACACCTTAGAATAAATGTGTGGGAGATTAACTACCTTTTAACATTAACATCATTTCCTTGGAGTCTTTTTGAAATATGTACTAAAATGTACCTTCCATCCATATTTACAAAACCCAGTATAACCTCCACTTGTAGAGGGAGTAGAAGAGGCCCTACTATGCTTTGCTGGTTTTATATCTTGTTGTTCTTTCTTATCCTTCCAGTTTGACTACTAGATATGTTGCTCACTATATAGTTTGAATGTATATTTTTCAAATAAACACAAGCTGTAAGAAAAAATATAACCCTATCATCCTCTATCCCATTCTAAAAAATTTAGTGCCTTGAAAAGAACCAACACATATTTCATTAGTTCAAATCCCTTATCCTAATGTATAGGCTCCGTATGAATTCACAACAAAATATTTACAGTCATTTGTGCCTCATTCCATGCCAGAAGAGAATAAATGCATAGTATATCTATAATATGGGTATAGTAAGTTGAAATTGACATTATTCCCTAGTTAATCTCAATAAAAGATTCACTCAGTCTAGCTTTATCTTTTCATGAAATATATCCTTGAAGACTATCTCCTTAAAAGACTCACAAGTTAGATCCTCATGCATAAATGCCTTTCCCATTAGACCCTAAAATCTATTTGCATGTCTCAAATAATAATGGCATTCATCTTCAACTTCCTATCATGAAGAGTCTCTACCAAATAAAATATTCCCTTGATAACTTAAATCATTTCCTCATCATCATGAGAACTATCAGTTTTCAGGAAGGTTGGTGGATGTTGGACTAAAATTATTAGGCATAGTAAACTATTGTCCTATATTATTCTCTTCCTTCATTGGGAATAGTCTTGAGGACTCCAAGATGAAGCATGTTTTCTTCCTGAACAACTAGATTAATCATAGAAGAATTATTAGGTGCATCTAGATATATAACATGTAGTGGATCCGGTATGTCCTCCCTAGTAGGAAAATTATTTCTTTCTTATCTAGGTGGCCCCATCAAGCATCTTCGAGGTTGATTTTTTTATGGAATTGAAAACAAACATTTATAAATCGCATGTTAACTATCCTATGTATACCACTTAAGAATTTATAAGGCACATATATGGGATTTCTATAGGAATTTTATCCTAGGATATTCCCCCACACAAAGAATAATTCGTCAAATTCAACCCAAGGATCAATCGTAGGCCTTCGTAACTACACATTAACCAAAATAATATATACAAATAATAATAGTATTACAATGTTCAAATAACTTACTACAATATAGACATGTCATAGAAACAGATAATACAGACATATGATCAAACAAATAGCGCAAAACAAAGCATTTAATTAAAGAACTATTATGAAGAAAACAATTGGTATATACATGACATGTGATCCTAAATCCCATAAAATTTTATAATAATCCCATAATGGTCAGTTGGAGGTCAGTTATACATGCTTTGGACAAGAACTGGACAACTTACCTACCTGAGTTAAAAAAAATCTCTTTACTATCATGTCCCAAGAATATGAGAAAGGAATCTTAGCTCATATAACATTTTGTAACACACCAAATATAATCATTGGGTTTGATTCGAAAAGAGACATGACCTCATGCATGCCTCCCCATAGATAAGAGAATACCGAATACCACTGATGAATTATAGATGCTATAGAGAGACTATAGCAATGATAATTATAGATATATATAGGAATATAACAATAAGTACATTAGCTAACTAGACATCATAATATAAAATAACATAAACAAGATTCTATAACATATGTCATGTCAGGTCACACAACATCACACTAAATGGATCCCCATTGTTGTGCGCCAATAAGTGTACATAATACAATTGGTAGAAAATAATAAAACATACCACAAAAGTTATCAAGATTATATCCCAATACTGCATCTTTCTCCTTACCCCATGCTTCTCAACAACCTACCACTGGGCCCATGCCATATTCTAGGTCCCTAGTTTTGAAGTCAAACATGAAATGAGATTCTTGTGAATTATGTGAGTATAAACCCAATAAGACCCCACCAATGTTTCTATAACACAAGTGAACTTGTATATAGAGGTCTATATGGTGGTGAAATATGTAAATGTGCACACAAGAATAAAACCAACCATATACTGAGCGATCATGTGCTAACAAGATTCCACGAACCTTATCCGTACCTGCTTCAGTAACATACCAGAAGAATTTCATATGTAGTCACCACATGAATTTAATTATGTTATGATACTATATCTCTTCATTAAGGGAAATATAAGTTACACCTTTTAAGAATAATTCCATGATTTTATTTAAGAGAAATTCATAGGCGCGACCCATGGATACCAACTCTCATTCGATGTCATGCATGGTTAGCAATCCCAAATCAATAGAACTCTACACATACACATGGAAGATCCCTATAGATACATCATAATGGAATATAAACACTTTTCTAATGTTGTTTGGCATTCTACCAAAAGGGATAATCACATGATTTGGTTTCTAGTATCTATCATTTATCAAGAGCCATAATCTTGGAGTCATATCATCTAAACTACACTTTTAAGGGGTTGAAAATTTATTTTAGGGCCTCGTATCAACCTAAAAACTGAAACAAAGGTTCCACCATCTATCATAAAAATATAAATGTCGGGTAAACAATAGAATTGAATAATATATCATGATAAATATTACCCTTAGAATGAACATTAGACTAGTAAGGCACAACATATCAAGGGACACATATAGAATATAAAATATTTGAATGTTATGAAATAACCACATATAAGGTCAAACATAGCGTGAAACATATAATTTATACTAAGAAAAGGTCACACAAGCTACCCACACACACTAAACATACCATACACTACTAGAAATACGGGCATTAACAGTGCTAAAAACGGGATTTAACAACGCTAAAAAAGCACTATAAAGCTCGGCGCTGATAAAGGGGAACTTTATCTGCGCTAAAAAAGTGCTCATAAATAAAACCTATATCAGCACTAAAGATGTGCTGATAAAGGTAGAATTTATCAGTGCTCCTTTAGCGCTGATAATATTATCTTTTATGAGCTCTTTTTTAGCACTGATAAAGGTGTAGTTTATCAGCACTTTTTTAGCACTGATAAAAGCACAATTTATCAGCGCTAAAAAAGCAATGATAAATGCTCTCTCTGCTGATACGAGAAAATCTGGAGCACCACACCCGAACACTAGCAAAACAAATAAGCATCTCAATAAGCTAATTAAAGCAAGTATACCCACACAAAATTAAATCATAAATCATAATCTAATTAGACCATGTATACCCATACAACAATTATAACCATACACCATTAATACATAATTCATACGTTAATTAAGGACATAAAGAATTCAATTCAGAATTTAGGGTGTTGGGGGGATGTTCAAGGGTTTGGGGTGGCTGTCCAAGGGGGGGGGGGGGTAGGGGGTGTCCGGGGGGATTTCTAGGGGGATGGGATGGTGTCCAAGGTGTCGGGGGGGGATTTACAGGGGGTGGGGGGGTGTCCAGAGGGTGGGGTTGTCCAGAGGGTGGGGGTGTCCAGGGGGTGGATTGGTGTCTAGGGGGTGGGGGCAGTCCAGAGGTTGGATTGGCGTCTGGAGGGGCTTTCCAGGGGGTGGGTTGGTATCCAAGGTGTCGGGGGGATTTATAGGGGGTGGGGGGGAGGGGGGTCTAGAGGGTGGGATGTCCAGGGGTGAATTGGTGTCCAGGGGGGGTGGGGGAGTCCAGGGGGTGGATTGGTGTCCTGGGGAGGGGGGGATTTCCAGGGGTGGGTTGGTGTCCAAGGTGTCGGGGGGCTTTATAGGGGGTGGGAGTGTCTAGATGAGTGGGGGGGGGGGAGGGTGTATTGGTGTCCAGGTGGGATGGGGGCGGTCCAGGGGGTGGATTGGTGTCCGGGGGGCTTTATAGGTGGGTGGGTTGGTGTCCAAGGTGTCGGGGGGCTTTATAGGTGGTGGGGGGGGTGTCCAGAGGGGTGGGGGTGTCTGGGGGGTGGATTGGTGACCAGGGGGGTGGGGCAGTCTAGGGGGTTGGTGTGGTTGACTCGTACATGTCACCAAGGACCCTCGGATCGTTCTTATAAAATATCAAGTCAATCTGACTGTGTTTGGTCGGATTTTCATAGGTCAGTTGTTGTTTTCAATTAAAATTGTGTCAATTTTAAACAAAAGAGAGACCCTTTGAGTGATAGTGGCCACACCATGCCTTGGATTAAGGTGGGGTTGACTTTTACAGGTCACAAAGGACCTGTGGATTTTTTTCCTAAAATATCAAGACAATCCTAATGTGTTTGGTCATATTTTCATAGGTCAGTTGTTGTTTTCAATTAAAATTGTGTCCATTTGAAACAAAAGAGAGACCCTTTGAGTGCTAGCAGCCACACCATGCCTCATATTGAGGCAGGGATGACTCGTACACGTCAAAAAGGACAATTGGATTCTTATACTAAAGGATCAACACAATCCGAATGTGTTTGGTTGAATTTCCGTAGGTCAGTTTTTGTTTTCACTTAAAATCGTGTCCATTTTAAACAAAATAGAGCCCCTTTGAGTGGTATCGGCCACACCGTGCATCATATTGAGGTGGGGTTGACTCTTACACGTCACCAAGGACCCTTGGATCGTTCTTATAAAAGATCAAGGCAATCCAAATGCTTTTGGTCGGATTTTCGTAGGTCAGTTGTTGTTTTCAATTAAAATTGTGTCCATTTTAAACAAGAGAGACCCTTTGAGTGATAGCGGTCACACCGTGCCTCAGATTGAGGTGGGGTTGACTCATACATGTCACAAAGTACCCTTGTATCATTCTCCAAAAGTATCAACACAATTCGAATGCGTTTGTTCGAATTTACGTACATCAGTTGTTGTTTTCACTTAAAATCGTGTCCATTTTAAACAAAATAGAGACCCTTTGAGTGGTACCGACCACACCGTGCCTCATATTGAGGTGGGGTTGACTCTTACATGTCACCAATGACCCTTGGATCGTTCTTATAAATGATAAAGTCAATCCGAATGCTTTTGGTTAGATTTCCGTAGGTCAGTTGTTGTTTTCAATTAAAATTGTGTCCATTTTAAACAAGAGAGTCCCTTTGAGTGATAGCGGTCACACCATGCCTTGGATTGAGGCGGGGATAAATAATACATCTAAAAAAAGAAACTTGGATCATTATAATAAAGTATCAACACAATTTTAATGCTTTTGGTCAGATTTCCGTAGGTTAGTTGTTGTTTCACTTAAAATCGTGTCCATTTTAAACAAAAGAGAGACACTTTGAGTGGTATCAGCCACACCATGCCTCAGATTGAGGCGATAATGAATCTTACACGTCACAAAGATCCATTGGATCTTTCTACTAATTCATCAACACAATCCTAATGCATTGGTCAAATTTCTGTAGGTTAGTTTTTGGTTTCACTTAAAATCGTGTCCATTTTAAACAAAATAGAGACCCTTTGAGTGGTACTGGCCACACCGTGCCTCATATTGAGGCGAGGTTGACTCGTACACGTCACAAAGGACCCATGGATCGTTATTATAAAATATCAAGGCAATCCAAATGCGTTTGGTTGGATTTTAGTAGGTCAGTTGTTGTTTTCAATTAAAATTGTGTCCATTTTAAACAAGAGAGACCCTTTGAGTGCTAGCGGTCACACCATGCCTCATATTGAGGCGAGGTTGACTAATAGATGTTTCAATGGACCCATGGATCATTCTACTATAGGATAAACACAATAATAATGTGTTTGGTTGAATTTCCGTAGGTCAGCTATTATTTTCACTTAAAATCGTTTCCATTTTAAACAAAATAGGGACCCTTTGAGTGGTACCGGCCACACCGTTCCTCAGATTGAAGCTGGGTTGACTCGTACATGTCACCAAGGACCCTTGGATCATTCTTATAAAATATTATGTCAATCTGAATGCATTATTTTGGATTTTCATAGGTCAGTTGTTGTTTTCAATTAAAATTGTGTCCATTTTAAACAAAAGAGAGACCCTTTGAGTAGTAGAAATCGCAACGTGCTTCCAATTATAGTGGGGATGGCTCATAAACATCACCAAGGACCCTTGTATAGTTCTCCTAATGTATCAACACAATCCGAATGCGTTTGGTCGGATTTCCGTAGGTCATTTGTGGTTTTCACTTAAAATCGTGTCGATTTTAAACAAAAGAGAGACCCTTTGAGTGGTACCAACCACACCGGGCCTCGGATTGAGGTAGGGATGGCTCGTACAGGTCCCCAAGGACCCTCGGATCGTTATTATAAAATATCAAGTAAATCCTAATGCGTTTGGTCAGATTTTCTTAGGTCATTTGTTGTTTTCAATTAAAATTGTGTCCATTTTAAACAAAAGAGATACCCTTTGAGTGCTAGCGGCCACACCGTTCCTCGGATTGAGGCGGGGTTGACCTGTACATGTCACAAAGGACCCATGGATCATTCTCCTAAGGAATCAAAAAAATATGAATGCATTTGGTTGGATTTCCGTAGGCCAGTTCTTGTTTTCTATTAAAATTGTGTTTATTTGAAACAAAAGAGAGAACCTTTGAGTTATAGTAGCCACACCGTGCCTCAGATTGATGCAGGGATGACTCATACATGTCACAAAGGACCAGTGGATCGTTCTCCTAAAGGATCAACACAATCTTAATGTGTTTGGTTGAATTTCCGTAGGTTAGTTGTTGTTTTCACTTAAAATTGTGTCCATTTTAAACAAAATAGGGACCCTTTGAGTGGTATCGGCCACACCGTGCCTCATATTGGGGTGGGGTTGACTCTTACACGTCACTAAGGACCCTTGTATCATTCTTATAAATTATCAAGGCAATCCTAATATGTTTGGTTGGATTTTCGTAGGTCAGTTGTTGTTTTCAATTAAAATTGTGTCCATTTTAAACAAGAGAGACCCTTCGAGTGATAGCGGTCACACCATGCCTCAGATTGAAGTAGTGTTAACTCATAAACATAAAAAAAGACCCATGGATCATTCTCCTAAAGGATCAACACAATCTGAATGCATTTGGTCAAATTTATGTAGGTCAGTTGTTGTTTTCACTTAACATCGTGTCCATTTTAAACAAAAGAGAGACCGTTTGAGTGGTACAGGCCACACCGTACCTCGTATTGAGGTAGGGATGTCTTGTACACGTCACCAATGACCCTTTGATCGTTCTTATAAAATATAAAGGAAATAAAAATGCATTTTTTGGATTTTCATATGTCAGTTGTTGTTTTCAATTAAAATTATGTCCATTTTAAACAAAATAGAGACCCTTTGAGTGCTAGCGGTCACACCGTGCCTCGGATTCCGGCGGGGTTGACTCATTCATGTCACAAAGGACACGTGGATCATTCTCTTAAATGATCAACACAATCTAAATGCATTTTGTCAGATTTCCATAGGTCAGTTGTTGTTTTCACTTAAAATCATGTCCATTTTAAACAAAATAGAGACCCTTTGAGTGGTTCATCATTCTTGCATGTTACTAGTGCATATCATCTGTTAAAATGGGAAAATGACTCATTGGGGAAATTATGTTTTATTTAATAATAATTAAAATTTTCCTATGAATATTTACATACAAAAATGATTCATCTTTTGATCCCCTTAACTGCTCTCAAAAATGACCACCAATTGTACATGTCCCCAAGTCAGATCTTCATTGTATTTCTGTACAATCTGCTATCAGGTATGCAGCCCACTCATTTCTAAACACATCTATATCATCTTGTGAGTATGAGGCTTTTCGGCAGTCAGAGTAGTACTGAAAAATATAAAAATAAAGAATTAATAAATAACATAAACGAACTAGTAGTTGTTTTTGAAAATACCTCTTTAGGGATGCCAGTTTGCTGATGAAAAACAATCTCTTTCATAAATTTACAAACATAATAACTGAAATCATTATGGTTTATTTGTTTTGGACACTTCAAATAATTGATCATTAGGAGAATAAGTCACTTGTGTTGAGATGTGTTTGGATAGTGAAATTTTATTATATATACCCTGATATTTGACCATTCGTAGTACTTGCTCGCCTCCCTATGCTTAGCCCCTGTCCTTATTCCTTTTTTAGACGATAATGATACACCTCCCTATCATAACAGAATCCTTAGTAAAAGATAATATAAATTATATTACTTTATGTTTAGACCTAAAATGTAAGATGTAGTGTCTTACAGATTCACAAACTCCATCATGTGTGGTCGGTTTGATGGATATCCTTGGTTTGAATCCAAAAAATAATTCTTCGGAGTATCCAAGTTCACCACAATTAGCAACCAATGTTTCCTAAAAACACAAAAAGGAAAAAGTAATAAAATAAGTCAAAATATAATTGATATGCTTTAATCGTAGAGTATTACCCCTTCAGGGTTGGTATTGGGAAAAGTCTGTCATCTGTAATCTTGCTTTCAAATGTTTTCCGCAAGCCGTTCACTACTGCATCCCTTTTTGATGGCTCTATTTTTGTTAGGTGTGTTGATGTGATATGAGGACTAGCATGTACAAATCTTTGCTCATGGGAAAATTCCTTCAACTGTTTTTCATACATGCATCTGTCAACAATATAAAATGCATTTAGTCATAATTTTCACATTAGATCATCTTTTAGAAAATCAATTCATAGAAACATACCTCATATATACATTTACAACTGTGACTCCTAGCCAACCATTTTCAAGGATTTTATTTACATTTTCTGCCGCAACAAAATCTTGACATTCCTTTCCATATATATTCTCTTCGAAAACCACTATATGACTATTACCAACTTTTAGCTTCGTATCCACTTCAGTCTTAAAATGCTAGTAAATGTGGATAGGGATCAAGTGGGGTTATTGTGTTTTCAGAAGCTCATTGGGATCGGTTGGTCGATCCTTTATATGGTTTTGAGCCGACATTTGTCACCCCTACCCTTTCTCCATCTACAACAACAATAATTGGTTTAGACCCTTTATTCATTAATTGTTAAGGGTTTAGCTTGAAAAAAAGGGAAATAAATACCTCTTTGTCCACATGTACTCTTACATGTTGTGACGGCCATGCAATGAATTTCCCTATATCCTTTTCGACCGTATGAATATCATCGTCATCAAGTGGAATAGGTAGCTCTGCATTTGGCTCATGAGATACACTAATCGTTACTTTCAGATGATCTTTCGAAAGTTGTCTATTATGCAGTGTGGCATCTGGGATATTGAACATTTTAGCCCTCGCTATAAGGTGAAAGGTGGGTGTAAACAGATATAAATCACAATCATTATCACCCTGTAGAAGATCAGTACAAAAAAATTATCAGTGTTTGTCTGATTCAAATTTCCTGGGAACAATTATTAGAATATTTATTACCACGGCGAAGATAGTTCTTTGAGACAAATGGCTCACCTCAAAGCTGGTGGGGGGTGGGGCAGGATGTTCACACGCTGGTTGTTCCGGAGTTGTGTCTTCCCTTTTCATCCCACCCAAAAAAGTTTCTAGCAACTCTCCCTTCTATTTCAATAGTTACGTAAGGGTTGGTATTTTTTCACTCATTTGTTCCAATTTTTCATCTGTATCATCCATTTTTTTCTTCTTCTCAAAATATACTCGGGGTGTCACCCCAAAGCCTACACCTCTGACACTACCAAATTTTTCTGGCTGCTTCAAAGCCGTCGATAATAGGTCTGTATCCGCTATAGGAGTAGCTAATTCCTGTGACTGTCAGATATAGGAAAATAACTAATTATTTTTATGTAATAGAAATTTTAAACAAATATTTTTATCATCGTGTCATACTTACACATATTTCCCACAATTTCTGTGTGTTATCAGCTACTAATTTCCCTTATTTATTCACACGTGCCTCCTTCCATAACACATGATGTGGGATGGAAGTGAATTTGGTTTTAGACTCATTAATCTACATATAAACATAGAAAGATAATTATGAAGTTATTTATTGGCACCTAACAATATTACTATTTTTAAAAATATGTACCATTTTCTTTTCTAATGAAGCATACCCCAGCCTTGCTTTACGATATGGGTATGTTGGTTTTGATGCACGTTACTTATTTTCAGTATAGAGTTTCTGTTTCATAAATGAAATATTGACAATCAAAGTGATGAATATAGGTATCCTCAAACAACTTATTATCACCCACAATGTACCAGAAACTTCTCATCCAAACGACGGCCAATAAACGCATACCATGATTGTTGGGATATTAGGTGAGCATAGACAATGGGTGGGTGCAGGTTTATTTATCCTTTGAGAATCATTCAGGTGGAATCTTGTTAAAATAGTGCGAAAACCTTGATAAATCTTTCCTGCAAGCCTTAGTACATAATCCTTGTGTGAATCATCTACTATAAATGTACTCTGCAAGAGATTGAGAAGAGTAAGACATTGTTTCATTATTTTATTTTCTAGTAAATTAGATAAATAAATTCATAATGTTACCGTAATTTCTTCCTAGATCACAGCCTTCAGCCCAGACACGACATGGTTCCATGAATCTATGTCAATCAGCATGCATTTCATAGTGAAAACTCCAATGTAGCTGCTAAACATAGCCTTGTTGGGATTCACATGTTGGCCTCGTGCATTCCATCAGACTTTAAATTTGATGCCTTTTCTTTTCGCCTTAAGAATTTTGGCTAACACCGTCAAACTACATCGCACCTGTGTTTTCTGTGATGTCGGTCCTTCAATCCCAAACATTTCATCAATATCAACATCATCTATATGTTTATCTGGAATGGTATCAACAGAATGTGATGATGGTTGTTGGAACTCAACACTAGGAGCAGCAGAAGCCGCAGCAGCAGGAGTAGTAGCAGCCGTAGTAGGAGCAGCAGGAGCTGTAGCAGGAGGAGCAGCATGAGCAACAGGAGCCACAACAGGAGCAAAAGCAGCAGCAGCATGAGCTACAGGAGCAGTAGGAGTAGCAGCAACCATAGTAGCAGCAGCTTGAGAGACTTTTTCAGCCTCAAGGTTAGGAGCACCAGAATGTGCAGAAGTTATTATCTACAAAATTGGATGAACAGTTAATTCAGATTACATAAATTCAGTTATGATAAGATAATAACATGAGATAAAAAGATCTATATTACAAAAAATATATCACATTTTTACTGAAATCTCTTTATTTTTTTCAAAGGTTGAAGGGATTTGACACCTCTATTGACTATTCAAATCCCTTCATTGTGGTCTCCTCTAACATACAAAACATCATCTACATTGGGACTACTCCGAAATGATTGTGACATACCACTAAAAGGATCTTTCTCAACTAAATTTTCATCGGAACCTTCAGTAGTTTTGGATGATAACAGAACAATCGACCACTTTCGGTTTGTCGGATCTGGAACATAAAAAATTTGTACCGCTTGTGATGCCATTATAAACTGTTTTTCTTTGTACCCTTCTTTACTGAAATAAACTTTCACAAATTCCCATTCATCTATTTTAACACCACTGTTGTTATCAAACCATTTTCATTGAAAAATAGGAAATTGGAATGTCGTATAATCCAACTCCCATATTAGTTTGATAATGCCAATGTATGACATATTTGAATAAATTGGATTTCTTTCCTTACTACCAGAAACATGCATCGCTTCAGCCACTAGTGTAAATCCACTATTTTTCATGGTACTATCTTCATCATGTTCATTTGTATAGAATTTATAACCATTAATTAAATAACCACTATAAGATAATACATACACACTTGGTCTAGCATCTAGCCATCAAAGTCGTTCTGAAATTGAATTCATATTTTCATCCAACTACTAAAAAATATAGTCCTGAAACCATCATATAAATTGTGATTATGTGTATCTGATAACCATTTTAAAGCCCTTGATGGATTTAACTGCCTAAGAATATCTTTGTGAGTTTCAATATATGGAGCAACCTCCCAACTGTTATGCAAAACATATAGATGAGACTGCTCCCGATCTGTAACACTGATTGTCACAACTTCTCTTCCTGAAATTTTATCACCCTCAATGCGTCCAGTGTGAAGATGTGTCAGGAGACCAATGCATTCCACATCAGATAGGTATTCAGTAAAAAATTCAATGGCTTCCCCAAAAATATATCGCTCCATTATACAACCCTCTGGCCGAATTCGATTTTTGACATACCATTTAAAAATCTTCATATACCATTCAATAGGATACATCAATCTATAGTGCACAGGACCACAAAGTCGAATCTCTCTCACCAAGTGAATCAGCAAATGAATCCTCAAATCAATGAATGTTGGCGGGAAGAACATTTATAATTCACATAATATGATGACAATTTCTTTTTCCATAGCTAGAAATTTCCCCAGGTCTAATACTTTTCTACATATAGCTTTGAAAAAGAAACAAAGTTTGGTTAATGTATGAAGAACATTATTGGAAAAAATGCAGTGTAAAGATATAAGAATTAGATCTTGAATCGAAACATGGAAATCATGTTATTTCAAACCTTTTAACTACAAATCATTCATTGACATAATATTCTTGATATTTGATGACTACCCCTCTGGAACATTTACATCATTGAAGAAGTTGAAAAACTGATATCTCTCCACCCTAAAAAGAGTATAAGTAGCTGGAGGAAGAAACATTCGACTTTCACCCTTCATGGGAGCCAACTCTTCTCGTATTCCCATGTCAAACATGTCCAACCTTGCCTTAATTCCATCTTTTGTTTTTCCCAGGGCATTTAGCAACGTTTCGATAACACTATCAAATAAATTTTTCTCCACATGCATCACATCAAGAAAATGTCTGATGTAGAAATAATTCCAGTATGGTAATTGAAAAAAACTGATCTCTTTTTCCAACCAACTATCGTAAGGTTTTTTGAAAATGGTTTGCTGAAAATAGTGTTCAGATCTTTTACTTTCTCAAACAGTTGATCACCTGTTAGTGGAGACGGTGTTGTGAGTTTTTTTGAACTTCCATTGAATGATGTCGTCTAAGATCTGTACTTTTGCTGACGAGGTAGAAATGAACGATGTCCTAGAAACACAGATTTCGATTAATGTTTCATCTTAATTGATTATGTATCTTCTTCTCACACAGGACACCCTTCTATTACTTTAAAGCTATAGCCTGAAAAAATTCCATAAGCAGAGAAATCATTTACTATCCCATACAACATCACTCTGAACGTGAAGTATTCACTTTTATAAGCATCATACAACATTACAACTGAGTCCCACAATAACTTCAAATCCTCGATCAAAGGAGACAGATAAACATAAATATCGTTACCTGGTTGTTTTGGTCTTGATATAAGCATAAATAACATGATGAATTTCCGCTTCATGCATAACTTGGGTGGAAAGTTATAATTTACCAACATAACAGGCCATGTACTATGAGTGCGAGTTTGAAAACCAAAAGGATTCACTCCATTTGTAGATAATGTAAGACGAAGGTTTCTCGACTATTTTTAAAATTCAGGATACTCATGATCAATTTTGTTCCATTGAGGAGAGTCGGCCAGATGACGTAATAACCCATCTTTAATTATTTTTACTGCATGCAACGACAATTGTCTTGTAGTTTCTTCACTTCCATATAGATTCCTAAACATTGGAATGATTGGAAAGTACCATAAAACTTTTTTAGGATTGGATTTATCTTTCTTGTATCAAGAAGAATCACACTTTGGGCATTCTGTAAGTGATTTTTCTCCTTGAGAAACAATATACAGTCTTTCAGGAAGGCATCTATTCTTTCAGAAATCATTCCCATCGAGCGTAGCATTCATCTAGCTTCATATGTCCGACTTGGGAGATCATTATCTTCCGGGAGCATGTCATTCACGAGAGCAAGTAGTTTCGTAAAACTGACATCACTCCATCCGTTACCTACTTTCAATTTATACAACTTCAGTACATAAGACAATGTTGTATACTTAGTGCAAGCAGTATACAATGGCGTCTTTACGCAACTCTTTAAATTCTCAAACAATTTTGGGAAATCACGGAGTTCATATTGAATTGTCTTTGTCATTTACTCAATACGATCTTCATCATCATTGACATCTATAATCACATCCTCCATACGGTCTTCTTCGTTATCCATATTTGTATTCATATCTGATGACCCATAAAACGCAGTTTTATCCCAACCAGTAGCTACATTTTCTTTTTATCTGTGTTTATTCCAACATTTATAAATCCGATCTATTCTATGAAATATCAAATGTTCTTCCAACTCCTCTGGAGTAAGTAGTCAAGAATAAAAACAACGTAAACACAGACAAAGGATTTGAGAAGGATCATTTGCGTGATCCTTTCAAAACTTGATGAACTATTTCACTCCGTTCTCGTACTCTATTTTTAAACGATTAGCATCCATATAATATTTATTCATATTCATCTTATTTGAATTTCAAATATTAGTATTTATGGTTCAAGTACACAAAAAAAGTCTTCTAAATACAGTAGAAGAGAACCACTTCCTTATAAAAATAGTGATTAATAGAACCTAACCATTAGTATTTATTCATCTTCATTAATTATAATTACTTTAGATTCATTATAGTTTCCTCAAATCACCCCAGACCAAACACAAGAATAATCAAGAATGAGACATCTACCACTCCTAGGTATCTTCCCTACATTAAATATCATCATGCCTAAGTACCCATTTATCCACACATACACATGTCACAAACACATAAAAAAACCATATCCACATCAAAACCAAAGTACCAATATGGATTTCAATGAGGTTTCTCTACTCAAGTGGTGGTTTGTAACAAATAATAAGAAAATATAATAAGTATATAGTCACACATAAATCTTAGAAACATGTACCAATATGGTATCTTAGTATTTACATATTTCCAACATCACATACTTTCATAATAAAAAATATGGAAGATATATAAAAACTGACTTAAATGAACAATGTATATAAAACAATCATATAAATTAGTTGGCATGAACAAAATAGTTCTATAATCAATGTCATGTAATAATAAAAAAATTATGTCATATTAACATGTATCAAACCCTATGTTATGTTAGTTTCTAGTAATATGATCCTCACACAACTCAATTAGTGATCTTTGCTCAATGTGTGAACACATCCCTCGACTCAGGTCATCGGGACTCAAATTCCCATTAGGGAAAAATTCATGTCATTGTATGTTTAAGTTAGTATTTTCATCATAAATCTAGTGCTAGAAGATTATATCCTAACATTCTTATCCAAATTACCACTAAATACCCTGGCTTTAAATACGTCAAATCAAATAATCAACCAAACATGAGAAAATCAATCATTACAAATAATTTCATTTATTACATTCAAATACCCAATTTTAGTTTTAAACATTAATTTTTATTTCAAAAACAAATCATAGGTTTTCATAAAATCTATTCCCATTTCAAATCATATTATATTCAAATCATTTTTTTTGTAATCAATGATAATTATTTTATAAAATATTCCCACTAAAATATATAGTTTCTCAAATCATTCCATGACACAAAAAACAACTAACAAGGGGATTAATTTCAGAAATACATGCCTCTAAAATCACAAATAAAATCCACTTTAGTTCAAATAATATTAAATTATAATTTATAATTCATATTGAATAAATCAAGAAAAAAGTTTCAATTGTGTGGAAGAAACATTGTGGAACTACCTTCCTTTAATTAGTGATCAACCCAACTTAACACACATAATGGGATCTGTCAATGAATAATGAAGGTGTCATAGATCAAGTAGTATAACCTATAATCAATATTCATAAAAAGGAATATTAGATTCACTAAAAAGATGATGATATATCACTCTATAAGGGGGATATAAGAGGAGATAGATGATTTCTAATCGATGAGAGATCCCCTTATCAGAGAGAAACCAAACGGATCCCCTGGAGCTTCTATCTGAGAAGAAGGGAGTTTGGAGGAGTTAAAATGTCCCTTTTAAGACTTAATGAATCAAGATTTCAAATGAAAGTTGTGTAAGAGAAAAAAGAATATAAAATGGGGCTCATGAAATTTAAGACTATAAAAAAAGATACCACGTTGCAACCTCCCATGGACACGGTACAGAAAGGATTTAGACAACCGTACTATGGTGTAGACTTCTTGTCATGAACTAAGCCTAGTTTCCAACCCACTTGACACCTGATCCAACTCATGGGAAGGTCCAAAGGGAATTACCAATCCCCATGGGTTGTAACTAGTGC
Organism: Viscum album; assembly: GCA_963277665.1. NCBI lineage: Eukaryota > Viridiplantae > Streptophyta > Magnoliopsida > Santalales > Viscaceae > Viscum > Viscum album. The sequence continues at coordinate 1,279,790,288 of OY728156.1, forward strand.
CTAGGAATTGAGTAACACCTTTGGGAATGGTTCTTTCATGTAAAAATCCATAAATATTACATAATAATCAAACACCATATCATAACCAAATTTCACAATATAATAGACCAAAAGATAACACTACAATAGGGGATAAGCATTTAAAAATTTCAACCAAAACCAAAATAACATAAAAAGGTAAGGGAACCAACAATAAAACCAAGCCTCCATGAAACATGAGGGTCAAAATCCCCATTCCCCAACCAATAACAGTCACCAAAAGGGGAACTACTAGCACATATATCCACCATCACCACCAAGGGAACCTTGCCTTTAACTGGGTAAAACATAATAAGGTCTATATAAACCTGAGGGTGTATATAAGGTGTGAGACAACATAAATTGTAGGACACAACAAAAATAGATTCCATGTAATGACATTATGATAATCATTAACATGTTATTTTTAAAAAAAAATTAAGATAAAATTTAAATAAAATATTCTTTGAAATAAAATAAAAAGTAAACATGACAAGATAATGGTAATAATAGTATGATAAATATAGAAAATCTCTATGGTATTAGGGTTACTAGGGTCCTAGGATCCTCGTTATCGTGGTGATCACATCTCTTAGACATGAAGGTCCTATTTTAGCATCTAATCCCTAGCACATGAATGTTTAGTTAGTGTGGTTATGTATATCCTTATTAAGGAGACCAATCATCATCCTGACTAATTCACCTAATATACTAGAACTAGTTTACCACCTAGATAACTAGGATTCCATTATGGTCAATTCCACTCCCTATATAAAATTATATCTATTTTATACTATCACACATCCAATAATAGAAACACACGTGAAAAAGAACCATTTACAATAGTCAAATCATTTTTAAACCCTTACACACAAAAAAACATTGGAAAATAGGTTTCCCACAACCCATAAAATTTATAAAATCATTTTAGAACTAAATAAATCACATTAAACACCTAAAACAATGTCAAATAATGGAACAACATACCTATTTCTTGATATCTTCACAAAACCAGAATGAAACCACCAACTGAACTAAGGAAAGGCCCTAAGGATGAAATTAAACACCATAAACATAAATATTTAACCCAAATAAATGATATTAAATCCAACCTAGGTAAAAAAACCTTTCTATAGAAAAATAACCCAAGATAAGAAAAATTAGTGACCAAGAAAGGAGAATAAAAGAGAATATGAGATTCTTACATAGATATTCCTTGTAGATAAAAGGCCAAATCACCCTAAAAATGGAGCCCAAGGGAAGAGAGAAAGGGAGGCAGTTTCAAATGAAATAACACAATCAATATCCATCAATGATTCAACCAAAAACAAGAAATTTTTTTAAAAAATATTTGTAAAACATGCCTTAAATGGAGGTCCAGCAAACTGAAGAGGGCGTTGTAGGCAGCGAAGGTCCAGAAATGAGAAGCGAGGGCAACAGAGGTCCGGAAATGCGAACTTAGCGGGCGGCAGAGGGGAGTCGCAGGGTTCTAGTACTGCGAGAGCTTTAGGTCATGATAGGACGAGGGCACTGTGTGAATGACTTTATAAAAAATGGACTAAGGTTTTAACAGTGCTAACAAAGCACTGATAAAGACTACCTTTATCAACACTAACATTTTAGCACTGATAAAGGTATCCTTTATCAACGATTTTTTAGTGTTGAAAATGGTACTCTTTATCAGTGCTAAAAAAGCGCTGATAAATCATTCCTGTATCAGCGATAAAATTTTAGCACTCATATATAGATTTTTTATCAGCGCTTTTCTAGCACTGATAAAGGGTCATTTAATCAACGCTTATTTAGCGCTGATAAAGGTTACCCTCTATTAGCGCTAATATTTTAGAGATGATACATGGATATTTTATCAGTGCTTTTCTAGCACTGATAGAGGGCCTCTTTATCATCTCTAGAAAAGCACTGATAAAGAATCACTATATCAGTGCTTTTTCATAGCGCTGATATAAGGGGGCGCTTCCCTTGTCCATTTTTGTAGTAGTGATTTCATGCAAGAGATTTTTACACTAAGAACATACACACAAGACAAGAATGTATAATAATTACATACAAGTTCCCATGATGGTAATTACTTATTACCTTTAGAGTATTGATTCTAATTTACATGGTCAACCTAGAAATGATACCCATAACATTCTCGCACACCAATGTTCACTAGAATAAGACCTTATCCATTGCAGTAGAGTCTGTAGTATTGGGATTTAAGGAATTGATCACACCAAGTGATGAAATTCAAATCAAATTCCAAAAATAGATATATCATATAAGAAAAATATTGGCTAAATCAAGGATAGGTCCAAAAGTCTTGTAATTCGACTCTGATCTATTAATCAATCATGAATTATCCATTACATCTGGGTGGAGATTCACATATCTAGCTAATATGGCTAATATTTATGATTTTTTATAGAGAATAAAAGATAATTAGGCTTAATAAAGATAGATATTAAATCTAAGGATGTGAATAGATATATCTAGGCTTCATGAACCCAATAGTATAGGAATAAGAATACTAGAGAACTAAGAGAGAGATCTTTAGAAATTTTTGTCTACAATTTGGTTAGATTCAAGTAAGGGTAAATCAAAAAATAAAATTAGGAAAAATAATGAAAATTATATTAATGGCACATTAATTATTGAAATGTCGTCTCATTGGTGGGATTTTCATAATTTATGGTCTCACTTCTATCCCCACTGACTGGCTGGTGTACCTCACCACCGTGCCAATGGCTTTGTTTTATCCACAATGCAGCCTATACATTCCTTCAACATCCATTAAATAACTCTTAGACCCCATTCCTATGAGACACACCTCTATGTGTGAAACAAATACTAAATACACCATAAATTTTAAAAAATGTTCCATAAAGTTAGATGATGTTACTCTTGACCATGAATATGAAATTATATTAGTTAAAAAACGTGAATAATTATATGATTTACAATCCTCTCACTCATAATATGGAACCATTACTCCTATATTAATTTTACATCATGAGACAATTATCTTAACCAATACTATCCCGAATCCCTTACCTATGTTTCTTCCCATGACCTATAGGATCTGGTCTCATTAGTAGACCATCCTTGAATGCTTATTGTGTAAGCTAAAGTTTGTTTTCCAAAGAAAAGGTATGAGTCTTAACAAAACATTTTCATTTAAATTCTTATTCTACCAACTTAAAATATTATTAAACCATGATGATATAATAACATCAATATATATATCATTCTTAAATGTTATTTTGTTTATGGAACAAATATTATCAATCTCTTTTTCCATCTTATAGGCAATGAAAATATCATTCATACATATGTGTGTACTACTTCCTACATGAAGCAATATGTTTTAATTTCCAACACAACCACTTGTGGATAGTTATAATGGTGGATTTAATTCATATATAATATTCAAGAAATAATTATAATTATATAAATACATCATATCATTTATTTTCATACCTTCCCCATCCATTGAAGAATGATAAAATCATTAACACGTACGTGGGAATTTCCACCGCCATGAAGTGATGTGACCTATTTTTCCTTACCACCTTACACATATGGAACTAAAAGTTTATTTAATGTATAAATATAATAATTATTTAATTATAAATATTTTATATATGATGTAACAATGATACCATTGACCATCATCAACCAACTAATGCTTTTTTGTGATTATTAACCTAACATCCTAAAAGAACCTGACATAAATTTAATTGATTAAGAAAATAAATAAAACATAGATATAAAATAAATTAAAGTGTTAATTATAATGGAATTAAAATGAAAAATTATCTTAATAAACTTGAAAACTAATGTAATTTTATTATTTATGAATTAGAGAACATATGAAGCTTGGAGAGACTTAATGTAATGTATTTTCATTTAAAAAATTGATTTAAATGATTAGAACACTATATTCTCCATATCTATGATCATTAAAATGTTTCAATAATATTAGTTCATATAATTAAAATAATGTTATAGGTCACTTTCAAATAATTTTTTACTTTCTTTACAGAGGTTGGAAAATAAGTTTTTTTAATGTTTTTTTAATGGTTGACTTTTGAACATTTTTAAAAAAGTGTGAAAGGAATGCTTTTGTATATACAAAAATTTAGAATAAATTTCTACAATCATTCTCATTATTATTTAAGAATTATTATCTATGAGGTATATTTTTTTGAATTAAAATTTTATTCCCTCATCTTCGAGGAAGTTTTAATATTAATATTTTTTAAAGGAAAAATATATTTCTCCAATTTTTTATGTGATGTACGAACTTGATTTTTTAAATGCATTGAAATGGATATTTTATGAGTTTTTATAATGGTAATTCATGATTACATGTATTTATGTATTTTTTAGTCCATGAAAATTATATATAGTGATGGATGATCCCATCATAGCTCTGCAATGCATTGGGTAATGGATTTTCTCTCTAGGTAATATATGTTGAATTAACCATGTGGGTTATTGAATTGGTAAGAGTACATGTAATAGTGTTATAAAGATGATGTCACAAGGAGCCTACACGAGTTTTTAATTATTTAAAATCAGTTTTAATGGAAGTGTGTTTATTTCATATGGTAATATAATGAGCTTATGTTTTTAGGAAATTTTATTCCCCTTTTAATGGTAAAAATAATGTTTTTCAAGAAAATGTTTTCATGAGTACCCATATTTTATAAGAAAAAATAATTTCTATAATTTTACTTTAAATATTTATTATGAGATGTTTTATGAAAATATTTAGGCAATGATGATTATTATATGATTAATAAAATGAATATTTGAGCTCAATTATTATTATGTAAAAAGGAAAATATTTCTTATGGGATTACATGATTTTAAAATAGAATAACATGTTTCTTTATTTTTATATACCTAATATAGTTTTTTGTGTTCATGAAAATCTTTCAAATGTTTTTCATAGGGCCTATGGATAATAAAAAACCATAAAAGATCAAAATTTCCCATATGGGGATTCAATATTAATAAAACAAACATGTTTTAAATGAAATTAGGGTTTAAATTTAAATATCCAATTTTTTTAAAAAAATGATATTGAGTGGAAGTGTCCACTAAATATTGTAAGCGTTTTATATGTTTGTGTTTTTATTAATTCTTTTAAACTCTAAACCATAGTGATCCTTGGAATGTAAGAAAGGTATACCCTTGTCAAAAATAAAGTAGGTATAGGTTGATTATGGTAAATGGAATAATAATATAATCCAAAAGACTATATTAACTTTTCATATAATCTCATATAAATACATAAAATCATTATTTATATCTAATTATACCAGTAATAGTTATACTTATTAGCACTTTATCCATAGTTATGATCAAGATTATGATATTCATATAAGAAAATTAGGATAAATATTATATACTCATGGAATATATATATATATATATATTCATATATTCAAATAGTATTTTCCTTAATATTGATTATTAAAGAATCATCATATTATATTTATGATTATCTATAATTATAACATTTTATCTCAGTAAAAATATTAATTTTCTAATTTAGTTTTGTGTCGTGTGAAACATAATCAATCCAAACAAAGTTTATCTAAGTAAATGCAGAATCTAAACTATAGGGGTGTCACATTTTACACCCTTAAATATATAACATACTTAAAAAATTTTATTGAGTTCAATAAGAATAGTTCTATAAAGTGCTTAAAAAAAATTTAAAATAACCATTACCGGGTGAAAGAGGACATTGACTATCAGGATTTTCAAAAGAAACCCAACAATTATACCTTGAAAAATATATAATTGGTATCTATAGAAAATGTGGGGTGGATATTAAAATATGTGATAATGAAAGGAATTGTTTTTAAAAATACCTTCACAAAAAACCCTAATAAAAAGGGAAAATTAAACATCCTTTTGAAAAGAGTGAAAAGGAAGTATAAATGTCACATGGAATAAAACATAATTGGGTTCCGAAATAAGGATAACTATTAAGAGATGTAAAAATATGGACATGGAATGAAGTAAAATTCATAATATAATGTTATACATTTTTGAGAAGTTAAGAGACCATAAATTCATTACTAATGAACATAAAAGGATTTTATTTTATTTTCATGATTTTTTCTAACATTGAGGAATTCCTTTACCATTAAGAATGAGAATAGAATAAAATATATTTATTTGATTCCTTTCAATTCCATACTCTCAATTTTGTCCTTTGTTTGTGCTTCAAAATTTTTTTCCACTTCTTTATCAGCTTGTACTACCATGAAATAAATATTAAAGATGTGTTGTTCATATATGAAGGAAAAAATTCAGCTTTTAATGAATCAAAAGATCCACAATCATATGAAATGTTATTTTTTCAGATTTTAACCATTAATAAAAAACAAAAATAGGTTAAAATAAGTTAAAATAATAACTAATATGATTAAACCGTCAAATAAAGATATACTAAATTAATCCTTAAAGCCTTAACTAAAACACCCAAATCTCTACATAATCATTCCATAAATAAATTTCATTAAAAATCATCAAATTATAAATTACTAAAATTGAAACCCAAGTATTATAATTATTTTATCACATATTCTTACAATATCAACATAACAATTTTCTATAAATAAAATTAATAAATCATAATGTAACATTCCTTAAATATATATTTCATTATCATATAATCTTAAAAATATACTTATATTTTTATAAATAATCTGAATCTTATATGCTTCTAAAATATAAATCAACCTCTATTCCTAAAATAGTATCCTATAATGTACAAAAATATTTCTATTTACCTTAATCATATAATGTTACCAATATAGTGAAATTCTTTAAAAAACATTAATCACTTAGTCACCAAATCACTCTTTAATATTATATTTATCTATATGATGAAACATATGTTCCCCAAATATAATAATCAATTTATCCAAATTAAGAATAATTACCTCAACATGAAAGGTCAAATTAACCATAATGATTATTAATACCTTTAAACTTATGACCCCAAAATATAAAATAATTCCCCCTAAAGTAATACTTTCCCTATATAATAAACTTGAAGGTTTTATTACCATAAATTTTCCAAAAAATATCCTCGATCATCTTACCTCCCATAACATTAAAAATCAAAGAATTTATCTATTCCTTTAAACATTTGACCAACATTACACTTATTAACACTTGATGGTTACTAGAAATCGTAAATTACCATCATCTAAATCATCATAACCTCAAAAATTTTCTAAAACATTAATTTCATACCCAAAATAATGCCCCATAACATAAACAACCCCTAAATACAAGATTTATAAAACGTATTTCACTTTATTACATTACAAGGATATTTTATCTTTAATTTGTTATAAAATTAGGAAAACAATTACATTACATAGGGAAAACGAGCACTCAATTTCATCTTTTTTCTAAAAAAATAGGAATATTTTTTTATTTCCTCATTTCATTCATGTCACACACTCTTCATTCAAAGAAAATTTCCATTATTTAGATCTAGAAATCATAATATTATTTAATATTAATGAGTACTCATGAATTTTTTTTGAAACATTTGGATGTGGATAAAAATATTATCAATTGATATAAAAATAAAGGAAAACCATTTTTCTAGTGAAAAATATGAAAACCGATGAGTTCTTTATCTTTTCCTCAATAAAACATGATAAAATAATTAAAGCATTTCCTAATATAAAAAGAATCCATGTATCAAATAAAAAATTTGAGAACCCATTATTAATTATTGGAAAAAATAAAAGCATTTTGATGCACATGGGAACTCATGAAAACCTTTCAAAGCCATTTACCTTAAAAAAATTTCAAAATTTTCTAACCTCATGAAATTTAAATTATTTCCAAAATTTTTTTAAAGAAAAATATATTTTATTGATGAATTATATTTATAATCCATTTTCATTAATTTTAAATTCAGTTCACACTTTCTAAATCCCAATTAATTATGTAGGAGTAACCTACCCAATTATCTCTTTTATTTTTCACCTTCAAAGACTAAATCATTATCTAATGCATTGGAGATCTATACCAGGATCACCCGTAATAATTAAAAATATCATGCTCACCATTCATCAAATATAATGATCATGTACCATATCATGAACGTTTTTAATATAAAACATTTTAATAATAAAACTTTTTAAAACATCATTTGAATCCATAGAAAAAAACTTTGATTTTTCACATAAAAAATGTAGAGAGATATCTCTTTTATTTTAATTTTTTTAAAATTAAAAATTTCCCCAAAATAATAAGAATTAATTTTACCTAAAAAAATAATTAAAACATGAATATTATTTTTTATGATGAAATAAATGATGATAAAATATCCATATCATGTATTATAAATTGAAAAAAAATTCATTTTTTCACTTTGATAAAAAGAGTAAAAATATCCCGTGTTGAAAACATTTAAATAATTACCTTTTTTTTTAAATTAATCCAAAATAGTTGAAATTGATGTTTAAAAGGATTTTTTTTGTATAAATATTCACATTATTTAAAAATTTAAGATAATATTTAATTTGAAGAAAAATTTGAAAGGAATGCTTTAAATTAATGTTTTAAAAGAATAATCACCTGTGGATTTCGTAACTTTTGAAAAAAAAGAATTTTTAGAATATAACATTAAATAATTTTTTAAAACACATTATTTTTAGTAAATTAAAGACAAAATAAATTAAAAAGGTATTTCATACACCACAAAAAATAAAATAAGTTGTGAAAACGTCATAAGTGTTAACAAAAGGGAATTGAGACAATAAATCCCTTATCTTGAGTCACAATTCATTTAATTAAAATGTTTACCATATAGAGTAATATAAGTATATCTGTTTTTTTAATTTATTAAGAAGAATTTTTATTTTAATTCCTTTATCATAACTCCCTTTATTTTATTTTTTTCACATGTCTTATTATTTACTAAAATAATTAAGTTCACGTTGTATTTTTTGTGGATGCTTAGATTATAACATCAAAATAACATTGGTGTGTTGGAAATAGTTAAAGTTTTTATGGTTCAATTGAATAAATAAAATTTGATATTCAATATTTTTTACATTTATACCTTAGATACACTTTTGAAAATTTCTATATAAGGTGTTGATGAAAAATGAACCATATCATTTCATAGAGATGGTAGTCCGTACATATTCTTGAATGGTATTTTAATTTTTATTATGGATGAAAAACATAAATTGGATAATATTTTTTTCAGACTCATAAATATGTTATAAATTTAATATTTATTCATTATTTTCATCCTTATGACATTTTTTTAAGGTGGATATGAAAAATAAATCATATCACTTTCTGGAGGTGGTAGCCCACAGGTATGCACAAGTGACGTTATCATCTTCCAACAATGATTAGGGTAAGAAGTTAAGTAATATATTATTTTTAAATAACCATTATTAATTAATAAAAATCATATATATTCATTTCATCCATAATTTTTATAATCCATATGATCTGGTGATGAATTATGAAATATATCACTTCATGGAGGTGGTAGTCCACACTTATGTATGAGGGATATTTTCATTTCCAATAAGATAGAAAATTAAATGAAAAAGTGATATAGAAAAATCACAATAAAATTTCAATATATATGAGATACTTATGTTTTTATTCCACCATTTTGATGAATATTTTATGTATGTCTAAGAAGAAATATATATAAAACAATCAGATAATATTTATACCTCTTCATTGGAAAACCTTCCTTGGATTATAACTTAAGCCTTCATAGGTTGGTCTTTTTGGGAGTATAGAGACTATAATATGTGTGTAAGTATCTTGTTGAGATATTTTTTCAGGGATTGGATATGATAGAGTGATCAACTGGTGTGAGGAACAGAGATGTGGAGGTTCTCTTTTATAAGTGATGGGAGTGGCACACTTGTAGGCTTTTGAACATTTAAATATTATAAACGATTTAATCATGGTAAGGTGGATAAAAAACTATCCAATTTATAATTTAATGTGATAATAGTTGAAATCTATCTGGAAATAAGATTTAGGATTAATTTTTTCGGACTTATCATAATGTTTTTACCTTAATTAACCTCATTTACCCTTTATTGGGGTGACAAATTTTTACCACGGTTACTATTCATAATAACCAAAAATTAAATTGAACTAAATAATAAATTTGAACCACATAATTCAAAACTTGAAATACATTTTCCATGATTAAATTTTAATAAGTTTTATAAATTAATTTTAACATAAGTGTCTAAAACATGAGGAAAATATTTTTTTTATAAGATTACATTTTTAAGAAAAATAATGAACATCTAACCAAATCAATTATAATGTTGATTATTATGAAATTATGTAGATTATTTTTTATAAAATAAATTTTATGTTACTTTATTTCCAAATAACATATTTTAATGGGACAATTGAATTACTATATTTAATGAAAATAAATGAAAGATTTATAAAAAATGGGGTTTTCTACTATTCAATCAAATATCAATCATTTATAAAAAATAAAAAAAATTCATCCAAATACTATTAGGATAGGCTGATTTTAGAAATTATGGTAGTTCTTTTCAAATATAATTTATAAAATTGGTAAAAATTAATTAAATATCTATACATAAAGTGTAATTTTTTTTATGTATAAAATGATTTTATACTCATTACTTTTCTAGTAACCACAGTTTGATTAATGTTAATATCTTCGATCATATATTAAAATATCACATATTTTTTCAGTTATATTTAGAATGTGATTAATTTAAAATGATAAATTACTAAACACTTTAAAAACGTTTCTTTGAAAAAAAATATGATTTCAATTGTATCAAGTCATTTATTTTTATGACAGATTTACTAGTATTATAGTCAATGAATATATAAGACCAATAGTCATATAAGTCAAATGTATATATAATACCAAAGGACATGTGAGTCCAATGACTATATTATCCCAATGAAAATATATTCCTAATGACCATATTACTTTTTTCATGAGCCCAATCCCCCGGTACCTCTCCTGGGCCAGCGGTGAAGAGAAAGAGTGACCCCCCCTGAGTCCTTCCACCAATAGAAATGATGTTATCAATTAGGGACGAGTGTATAAAATAGTCAAATGGGAGGTATTACCAACAATATACCTATATTATAAAATAAAATTAACTATAAAATCATTGTACTATAAAAGAAACAATCCAAAATAAAATTCAAGAAACAACCCATATACATTAATATAAAACAGATACAAAAACCTCAAAATATAAAACAATACCAAAGGTAAATCCTGTGGTTGTGAATATAATAACCTATATATTGAGCTTGTACTAACCAAGTTGATCACCAAATACCACCTAGAATCCTAACAAAACTATTTGTATATATGTGGGGTAAACAAAAAATGCATACTCAATAGGATCATACCCATGTTCACTAATTAAAATGTTAAAAGAGAACACTAATTCCCCGATGAATGAAAAATAGTACTGACCAATACATACATAGGTAAAATTTTCCACTATCCTCACTATGGATCACTCACTAAATAATACATCCCAGTAAACTAAAATGATTATCATAATAATTTAATTATAGGAACCCTGAAACCAATTCCCCACTAATTTTCTACTCTCTTCCAATAATATGGCATCATTTTCTCCCACCACTTCCATTCTCAAAAATAATGGAACTAGTTTTACATCTTGTCATGTAGAACAAATCACATATCACATCTCATGGAACTAACCATATATCACATCTCACCTCACCAACTGTATATCCCAACCTGTGTCATGTAACTAGGGTATTAGGGTATCATTTATATGTATGAAATCAACATGATTTATTCCCCCTACAATGAATGACTCCCTCTACACATCTCATCATCCACTATCTATATCAATACTTAGTGGTACTGATGAATGAAGAGGGGGTAAGGGGTAGTCATTCATCCTTATCCTCACTATACTAGATGTTAGGTAAAACACCTCCCAGTTTCTCTTGGTGTCAGTCGTATTAACTAAATCAGGTAGGGTGGGTAGAAAATTAATAAAATAATACATGTATATAATAATATCATACAATCCCACACCCAAGGGTTCACACAAGGAACACTAATACAACCACCATCGAGACACTACTGATATAGTTTCACCATATGCTACCAACAATGCATAATAACCAATCAGAAGTATCACTTAAAAGGCTATAAACTGGGTTCTATTTAGAATTATTTAATTTAACACATAATCCACCATGATCAATTCATTTAATTATTAGTTTAAATTGAAACCAATGAATTAATTATCTATAACCACATTTATATATATAAGAATCATTCCATTTCTACCAAACCACTATAAAGAAACAACCGTGTGAAACCATTGTACCATGACTAAGGATACAAAGTAAAAAAAACCAATGACACCAAGATGAATATAAATAAAGAAACCAAGCTTCACACAAATAATGCCACCGAGTTTAAGTCACCAAGGCCACCAAGATACACACATCAAGGAGACCAAGACAAACCCATCAAGCCAAATATTATATATGAATATTCAACATAGAATTTTTAAATAAGGAATTTAATTATCTAACTATTTAAAGGGTATTATCAAATCATTACATCAATACAAAAAACAATCATATAATAAGAATTTAATATGAAATTAAATTAGCAATATAAATAAAACCTGTAACTGCATGCGCATCACACTATTACCTTAAAATTTAATTAATTTTGTTTATTTTATTTATAATTCCAATTCAAACCATTCACCCAATAAAAATACAAATCATGAGTATTCTATAGATGCACATAAATGGTAGATAAATCTAGTCACTGGCCTCAAAATAAGCTTTTTGATTCACTGTGTCAAGAAAAAGAAAGAGAGAATGAACCGCAGGGGTATAACAAAACAAGGAATCCTCTAATAAATCTAAAATATAGAAATATATATCAAATATACTATACTAATAAACCTATAAATCCATGAAATATCTACGATGATATATATGATGAAATGGGAAATAACACACATAGAAAGAGAAGAAAAAATCACTCATAATCACCAATATCAGATCCCCAAAACCCAAGGATGAATGCTAAAGATCTCAGACCATAAGGCCTCCCAAAATTTCATAGGAATTACATGATGTATGTGAGAATTAGAGGAATAATGATGGAAATAAAACTAAGATTTGAATTTATAGACATCATAAAAATTTCCCCATTTATGGATTGAATGTATAGTCCATGTTGTGGGCTTCACATGGTTAATATCTATTGAAATGAATAGTGTTTTATCCAGAAAACCTAGGTGAGATTTCAAACAATGAATAGATTTTTAACAGCATGAATTAGTAAATTCCTAAACCATAGGAAACTTCATCCTAAATATTCACACCATGAATAATAATTCCTTCCATGAACTACTCCTGAATATAAATTCTAGAACCCAGGTCCCCAAAGTCATGAATCCACCCCATAGAACATTATTTACTCTATGAAACAATTATTCTTGATGCGAATCAGTGATTAATGATGTGAATTAATGACTCATGACCAGAATCACACATGACGTTATATATTTAACTCCAATTGCTCTTATATCTCCCTTGATCCCATATCAAGGATGCCAACATTCAAAACTGACAAAGTAATGAGGATAAATGGTTTGAGATTTTTCATTCGATAACTATTAAATTATTATCATTACTAAGAATCAAAACCATCTAGAAAATATAATGTTTTCACCAACTGATAGAAACCACCACACACACCCCTTGGTGATACAACTCAAACATGGGTGAAACCGTACCTCAAAACAAAACTATTAGATTAGAACCATTACACTGAGATGTCATAAAAAATTATAAATATTTATCATAAAAACATTGGGGAATAAAGAAATATCAGTATTGGGTATGCATATGAAACTCCTACACTAAAGTACTTTCCTCTAGGCCATCATTGCTCTAAAAAACTCAAACTAAGGGGTTGAAACACTATTATAGAACCTTTTCTTAATGGTACTAAATCTTTATTGGCCATTCAAAAAAATTCATGTCATCGTTAATATCAAACTCCCATAATCAATGATGTGGGAATCCTCATGAAAATATTAATAGATTTGGGGCACATAGAAGACATCATGAGATCTATTCATCTGTAGATTAAGTTCCAACTGATAATCCAACTCACTAACACACTCCAACAGCTCAAAGGGTTCGACAAACTAGGGTGACAATTATCTCTAGTAACTAAACCTACAATGAACTCTCAGAGGGGAAAAATTCAAGAAAACATGGAATCCTATATCAAAATCCAAAGTCCCCTTTATTCATAAACATGAGACTTATAATGGTCCTTCAACACCTTTATCAACTCACAAACAACTTGAATCTTCTCTATTATTCTATGCACCATGTTGAGAATAAGAACATCTTCCTACCCAATTTTGGTCCATTTTAATAAATATTGAAATTGTCTCTAATAAAAATCCCTAATGGGGGACATATTGATGGATTATTTTTATGTATTATTATATCGAAAATTAACTAAAGGTAGGTGTAACACCCATGATACACCAAAATATAAGACACACACCTGTAGAATAATCTCTAATTTCTGTATGGCCTACTCTATCTTGGAGTAGAAATAATTTTTAATCATTACTATGATTCAAATGAATTATATAATCCCCACAATTCAAATGAACTAAAATTATGGTACTGTTATATAATGAAGGTACTCAGGCCTCCATGATGCCTCACTACATCATACATGTTTTGTCTCACTAAATAATAAATTACACTCATCTCAAAGATCATTATAAAGTGAGCCATCTTCAAATAACCAATCCATAATCACCCAAATAGAATTATATCCCTTTGATCCCTTGATAAAATGATGATGAAATCCTTCAATATGTACCCCCATTTATACTCTAGTATTTCCAAAGGCTATAAAAAACCACCATGGAAACAATGTTCTACTTTTACCTACCAGTGGACCAGACATAAAACCATGAACCCCATCACCGATTACTTAATCCTTTTCCTAAAAAACCCTAATAAATTCATAACACATCTTATATATGTTAGGTTTTATCACTAAAGTTGATCAATGAAACTCACAATGGACTCTCTCTCACATCTACAATAGACAAAACACAAATCCTTTGAATATAATGCCATGTTGTTCATCCTCTACCCATCCCACCATAAATGATTAGATATTGTGTCACCTCTATCTTTAAATCCCACCTTTTAGGATCCTCTAAAAAATACAAAAAATATGGGACTTATAATTTTTTGGAAGAGATATCCTCTGTTATCAACCCCATCTACCCTAATATACAAAGACACCAACTCCTACATTGACCTCTAGGAATCCTTAGATACTTGAATAGATCCCTAACAAATTAGGATCAACACCTATGCCATAAAATTAACCTTTCATAACAAATAATATATCTCAAAGTATTATTCTTGGAGGATCTTCATCCACCACTGATACTATAGATTTAGGTAATAGTAAGAGAAAGAATAACTAATGACTTTATGATCCATGAAGATCTAAAAACATTCCTTGATTAGCTAATGTCACCATATATTCACGGAAAGTACCATAGTTTCCATATTCATGTCATGGGTGGAGTAGATACACTCATGGGGATATAATTTCATAGACCTATAAGATATTAGTACCAGATTATACATCAGGAAACATTCAAAACCCAAGCAGTAAGCATCACAAAAGAACTTAAAAATCACACCCTCTTCAGGAAACTGAAGTACCAGGTGCTGATTAATTACTTATTTAAGTAGTCAAATGAGGCCTAAAACTAATTATTATAAATTAAGGTATGGTAATTATGGGACATGGCTATTAATAGGGATAAAAAATCAAATAAATCAAGCACAAAACATTGATAATAATCTTTAACACCATGAAATATATATACCTCTTCCATGTTCTTGGGTTCTTCCCATGAAAAATATGACTCAATATTTATTTTATCCCCCATTACTCCCTAACAAGACACCACGCGCCCAAAAAAATGAACTTCTCATATCATGAATTTGAACATGGATAATTTACCAAAATACCAGTAGTGGAAGTTATTATATATAGTGATCCTCATGTGCTTGACACAATCCTCATATGATCTTATGTATAAGAGAATATTATCAGTGAATATTACTATAGAATCATCTAGGAACTCATGAAACATAGAGTTAATGAGTTCCATGAACACACCTGGTATGTTCATTCCATAAAAAACATGACTAGTCAAAGATTCCATACCAATATCAAAAATCGGAATGCCAAAATCCAGCCTCCTTTACCTTCACCTAATGATATCAAGACCACTTATTGATCTTATAAAACCATCTAGATACTCTTAAACTACTCAAATAGATCATAAATTCTCAAAAGAGGGTCATGGTTCTTTATCATAAACTGATTAACCAGGAAGTAGGTTTTTTAAATCCTCACACAACCATATTATTTTTTGGAGAATAAAACTGAAGCACCCTATAATGATACACTAGGAACAATAAAGCCTTTCTTTATCAGGTCATTGGTCTAGACCCTTACCTCTTAGAGCCCAATGGGTGACTCTAAATTAAGATTCATCCAAATTGGTGTAGATTCTAACTAAAACTCTTTAAGAAACATGACATTTCATTGAGGGGGTTGTGTTATAATTTCCTCAAGGAAAACATCTAGATACTTTGCAATAAATGTGGGGACCTCCTCCACCTAATCCCTCTATGATTAAACCTATGAATTAAACATCAATGAAATATAGTTTTATACTCACTTACCACCTATAAAAAAAGTTTTCTCATTAGATTACACCACACATCATCATTCAACATTGGAATACTCAAAATTCATTTGGAAATAATCAACCACTATAAAAATGGAATACAAACAATCCTTGCTAATAATGACATTGCATGATGGTATTTTCAACATATGGAAATATTCTAAAAAATGATGTTCCCCAATAATTATTATGAATCATGGAAAAATATAAAAAAACTAACACGACCATTGAATGGTGTGGATAACACCAGGTTTTGGGAATACTCTCTACATCAAGTTATAATGATTAGACTAATGTGGGTGCCACAAAGTAGTGTTAATATCTATTAAAAAATAAACTAAGGGTGACAAGAAAGTAATCATACATCAAACAAACTCTGATACTTCTAGAACTAGATACTATTTCACATGTATATAACATCTACTATATCTAATTCCTTGATATAAACCACCACCAAATCAACACTCTAATACGGGACTCTGATATTGTGCAAAATAGTAAGGCTTTCCTCTTCCAAAACCACATCCTCATGGATCTGAATATGTCGGTAGAACATAATATAGAATTTATTACTACTAAAAATGTATTAAGAGATAATTATGCTAATACTAAAAGGGGGCATGACCACCATAACCATATTGATCCTCTGGGTCTAAAGGGAAATTCCACTAATAGTGACCAAAACCTCCATAACTAAATCAAAAATTGAAGAACCCCCTTTATGTGAAAAGAAACTAAAACTCTTTGAGAAATGTGATGTTTAATACTCAATTCATTTACCTTACATTTATAATGTTGAATATCCCATCATCTATGATTATCCATTAGAATCCCCACACCTTATAGGTCCTTACTAACTCCCGAGTAGGGGTTATTGATAATGCTCTGACATCCTTCCCATTACCTCCACCTTCTTCTACACCATAAAATATATTGGTAATATTAATGGGGGTAACAATAGAAGAAAGGGTGGGGCATAGAACCACTTACCAGTTCCATTATTATAATTATTCAAATAGTGACTCAACTTTTCCTTACATCAATATTACATATTTTTAAAGACAAATAAGATCATTGTGATACAAATATAGGATACAATGGTTTATTATCTTGGTAAAATTATTATCATACAACAATTATACATAATAAAACATTAAAATCTATTTATATTCTTTTTATTTATACTTCTAAAATATTTCTTTTTCTTTAGTATTTATAATCACATGTGGATATACAAAAAAATAAACAGGTGTGCAAAATTCCTAGTAAGATGAGGAATAAGGTACATGAATCAATATAACATGGATGAGAATGATCATCATCATCATATAATAATCACATGATCATTATCAGAAACATGTAGGAAAAATTTCATAAAGGAATGGAATGTGGATGATGAATACCAAATTAAAAATCATGTCATAGTTCTCAAATACCACACATAATGGTGAACAAAGGAAGAATCATGTTCCTGCATAACATATGTGATTAAATCATAACATCAAAATTATGAAAAAATATATCATAATGTTCATGAATGATATACATAATATCATGACATACATCAAATTAACAAATTTATGGAAGGTATATATTATTCTACGCCCACCTATCAGATCATAAAGTCTCACAATCATGAATTCCACATAGAAAATATAACAATTGTATTCATGAAATAACCCATGGAAAGGAATGGGTTTCAAAAATACATATTAAATCATAAATTCATGGAAAAATTTGGGGTTCCAAAATTAATAAGGTAAACCATATTTGGAATAAAATAATGATTCTTTAGTGAAGAAGAAACTAATCAATATGATTCAAAGAAGTTTTTTAAAAAGAAAAGTATTTCTGAAAAGTATTTTTATTTGGCTTAAAAATAATTTTACCATGGTAGAAAAAAAAAATATTCAGAAAAGAAAAGATAAATATTAAAATTATATTTAATTAATATTAGGGTAATAAATATAAAGAAAATTATGAAATATATGGATAACCCAAGGAAAAGGAGTTCGGTTCAAGAACCCACATACCTAAAAACCCTCTTTATTTCATCACTTTTTGGACTCTTGAATAATAAAATCAGGCTTATTAAAAAATTTATCCAAAACTAATTATGGAATTATATGTAAATATTTTAAAGTTATATTAATTGGGTTATATTTCTGTAATTTTATTTAGTTTATGTTGAAGCATCTTGATATAATATTTTCCTTATAAATTTATCGTTTTGTTTTGCTTTTGTTATTTTTATCAAGGTTATTTATACATAAGTGGAATTAATTACAAAAAAATAAGATTAATATATTTATAAATGAATATATAATATATAATATAATACGACCATTCATATAGTTGGTTTTAATAAAAAAAATTGGTAGTGTCCTTTTTTATGGTAAACCGTCCGTTAATGAGAAACTGTCAAAATTGCGACAATTGGAAGTATGATAATTTAACATGTCATGAATATAATAATTACATTATTTAAAAATAAATAATGAAATTTTAACATAATAATTATTTATACTTAATATATTTTGGTTTAAAAGTGGTGTAGGGAAAGAGAAATAAGAGAGGATAATGAAATGGGGAATTGAAGAGAACATACCCTCTTATTCGTGTCGCTTATTCTTTACGACCCTAAAATTATTTGATGATTGGAGTTGTATGGATCTATAAAATCAATATATATTCTAATAGGATTATGATATGGAATTTGGGCATAGAATTTCCTTTTCAATGATATGGGGGAGTGGTTTTATAAGTGGAGAGAGTTTATTTATACTTGAGGAGAGAGGTATTTTTAGAATAAAATATTCAGTATAATACTATATCCAATGTAGACCTTGTACTATTGATATTTTTGACATAATAAATAAATAATAAATAAAATATAATTCTTTTAGGAATTTTAACCCATTTATAATTCTAATTCAATAGTTTATCAAAAAGGAAAGTGGAAAAAATATTTATTTTTAATGGAAAACTCTTAATATTTAGACTTTGGAAAGTAAATGTTTAGGTTTGATAAACACGATTAATTATATTTTAATGAATAATTTATAAAATCAAGAATTTTATTTTTGATACCCATGTTATATAAATTATTAAGTCATTATTACATCAAGAATGATGTAATTTGAGATACACAAGTTATAAAGAACTGTATTTTTACTATTCACATGAAAATTGAAGTATTTCAGAAAATTAGCAAAAAATAACCATCTTATAATTTAGACAGAATTATTTAAAAAATGATATTAATTTTATCAAAATAATTTTCTAAGATAGGTTATTTTAATTTTTCATATAAAAATGATGCCTTTTTTACGAAATACCTTAAAATATAGTTTATTAAAAATGTGCTTATATTTTCATTGAGTTTATTATTCATGATATTTATTTTGTTTAATTATAATATTTATATTTACTTAAAATTAATCATGATATATATTATTTATAATACATTTTATTATTTTGTTGTCAAAGTACTATTCCAATGTTCACGTTATTATTCTTTACTGTTAGGTTACTATTCCAAATGACAAGGTTACTATTTTAATAGTCACATTAACACCTATAAATACCATTTAATTCCATCATTAATCATTCACCTCAATTTATTTCAAGATTCTATATTTCCATTTTCTTAAATGTTGATTGTTTTACTAATATTTTGTTTATTTTACATAGTTATATTCAAGGGAGGTAGGATTATACCAGATTTGGGAAATCCAAATTTTCCTATAGTAATTTTTTTATTTTTTTATTTTTATCCCGTTGTAATATTTATAATTTTAATGGGTTTAGTTTTTGACCAATGCACTGATTTTTATTAATTAAATAATGTGTTTTGGTTTCTCTATGTTTTGTATGTGTGTAATATTGTATAATATAATATAATACCAATTTATTTTAAGATAGAAAAATCATTTATAGAATCTAAGCTGTTACATACATAAATTATTTAGAAATTTCATCCCTAAAATTTCAACACATATTCTTAGTAGAGAATTGGTGAGTGTAATTATATATTATTTTTTTCTTATAGTTACCACATCACTTATTCATATTTATTGTTTTTAGAACGAACTTTGACAAGGTGATTTGTATTGTTTCATATAATATTTTCTCTCTAGTCTAATATCATCACTAAATACTCCTCATATGAGAGTTCAATATCCAATTGTACCACCTATGGATTTAGTATATGTGAGAGATCAAGTATGTACTTCCTTGAGAGAGATACATAGAACAGATCATGCACATGATCCATATTCAGTGGAAGTGAAAGTAAATAGGCTATTGATTCTATGAGATCAAGGTTCTCAAAAGGGACAATGTACCTAGGTATAATCTTTAATTTCATTTTAAATCATATGGATCTCTTACATGGTGATATTCAAAGGAAGATATTGTCTTCGACTTAAAACTCCTTGTCCCTTTGATCATTATTAGAATTAATATTTTTTCTAACATTGAGAAAATTTTGTATGATGTTGTATGGATTGAAACATATCTATCATCTCTTTTACAAGATCATGTATGAGTAGATTTAATTCCCCATATTCAGAAAAAAAATGTTGGAGTTCAACAGACCTTTGAATAATGAGTTTCACATAGATCCATTTGAATACTTGAGTGATTGATATTTTTCTATGAGAACTCAACCAATATGATATTTTCATCCCAACCTCTTTAAAAACAATTAAGTAGGCTCTCAACATTTACTCAAATGTTTTAATATTACTTTCATATTAGACTTCAGTTTGGGGGAGACATGCCATAATGAAATTCAGTTTAGTACTGAAATCATGTTGAAAAATTATCTAGAATTTTTACATAAAACATGGTTCACAATCCAAGATGATTGAAATTTGTACCCCATTAAGCCTCACCACGTACATTACATATCTCTTGGAATGTTATTCTAGTGATAAATATTCTTGAATAATGATGATGTTGGAAGTCTTGGGGAGTCGATCCGCTATAACCGATATCACATTGTTTCCTTTGTATGTATCCAATAGACTAGTGACAATGTCCATGGTGATTTTCATCCATTTTCAAATGAGTAAAGGTAATGGTTACATTATTCCCTTAGATTTATATTGACTTTATTTATCTTTCTAATATACCAATAACTTTGAGGTGTACTCAATAATCTCTTTCTTTATGTTGTCCCACTAGAAGTGTTATGAAAGATCATGATACATATTTTTACTTCTTGGATGTATGGAGTAATATGATCTATTCACATTTTCCAATAACTCATTTATCTCAGGTAATTAAAGGCACATGAGCCTTAGCCCGGTTGGTAAGGACTCCGTAAGTGCATCCAAAAGACCAGGGATAAAATCTAGGCGAAGGTAGGATTTCCGGGGGGCACTATAGCAGTACTGTAGCAGTACTATATCAGGAACTGTGCAGGACTAAAGAAGGTACTGTAGTGGGAATTGTAGAAGACATTGTTTGGCACTGTAGTAGTAGGGAATATGCCCTCGTTTGGGCCTTCAGTCCACCGATTTGGCCCCTAAGTCCTGTAAGGCCTTCGAGCCACCCAGGCCCTCGGGTCAGTTAGGCCTTTGGGCCACCTCAAGGCCTTCGGGCCACCTTAAGTGCAGATGAAAACCATACAACCTACAAGGATCAAGATCTATAAGGAGGATCAGCAAGGATATTTCACCACAGTAGAAGCTAAACGGGATGCAAGAATGAGAGGGTATGGAACCTGCCATCGGGACAAGCCTATGTATGCACGGGAATCCCAAGCCGAACAACCATGCAAAGGTGGAGAGATGATTTCACGATGAATATACTGGGGAGGAGCAGTTCTAAGTAATTTTTCTATGTTGTACGTAAGGTTTGAAGCCTACGGGCAATTAATTCCTCTAAGGCCTATGTGCCATGAAATACTTACGCTTACGGGCCTTGTAAGGTTTCCACCTCACCCATTGAAAGGTGGATTATCAAAAATCAATAAAAAATGAAGGCCTTCGGGCCATTGGAGGTAATTAAAGCACACATATCCTATCTCCAAACTAAATCACATTATCTCTAAAATGAATCACAGATCCTGTTATCTTAACGTGGAACACATGAATCTTCAATTACTTTACTTCATTCACCATTTTTTTGAAGCAATAGATCATTTATTTTTTTATCCTTGATATTATCTAGGATTGATGTTTGGGGAATAATTTGGGTAAGGTAGGATGTATTCCATACCATTAATATTTATTGTTCCATCATCTACATATCCATAAAGATACGTTCTTTTTCAATCTGTATCATGGACTGAGTAATAGGTTCTTTTCAATTAAGTGCAACAAATACCTTATTCTCCATTCACGAATGGTAGTGAATAGGGGAATCAAATCCTTGATTATCTTCAATCATCCTCTTTAATGCATGTTAATACCCTTCTATGTGAATAAAAACATTAGAATATTGTGATTGATTTATATATCACACTTATTTATATAAAGGGATTATCTTAAAATATTCATATCATAGATCCAAACTGATAGTTCCAGATCATACATTGGGTACTTCTGATCATGAATCTTTAGTTTTCATGAGGCACAGTCTACCACTTTATCATTACTTATCTGTATAAAACCCAAGCCTTTATTTGAATCGTCACTATATATTACTAAACATTATCAACTTATTGGTAGTGTGAGTTAAGGCACAATGATTAGACAATTTTTTAGATCCTTAAAGACATCATCACTTTCTTCCATCCATAAATAGTTTACCCCTCTTCTTGTTAACATAGTTAGTAGGCTATAAAATAATGCTAAATTTATCAAAAAATGTCTATAGTACCAAGATAATCTAAGAAAAAAATGGGATTTTATGACTTTAGTAGGTTTGTGCCACTCCACAATTGACTTTTTCATTGAAGGGTCCATATAAATTTCCTCACATCTGATCGTGATCCCAATGAATGTGACTCACTACAACCAAAATAAATAATTCATAAACATAAAATTAATTTACAATTTTATTAATGTTGTCATAAAAATCCTTAGATACTCTTCTAATTCCTCATTTATCTTAGAGTAAATGAGGATTTCATTGATAAAATCTACCACAAATTTTAAACGACATCTCTAAAGACACTATTCATTATATCCATAAATATATCACATGATATAATATATTTTAAGGGTATCACTATGAAATCACAGTGCCCATACTTTGTGTGAAATGTTCTCTTCTGAATATCTTATTTATTTACCCTCGTCTAATGATATATAAAATGAATATCCAATTTTGAGAAGTACCGAGCTCCTCGTAGTTTATTGAACAAGTAATCCATCAATGTATTGGGATACTTGTTCCTTATGGTAATCTTTTTGAGCTCTGGGAAATCAATACCAATATACATTGATCTATCTTTTTCTTTTAAAATAACATTAGTTCACCCTATGGTGATGCACTGGGGTCTAAGAACCCTTTTTCTAAATGATCTTGTAGATACTTATTTAACTCCTCCAGTTCAATAGGTTCTATCCTATAAGATAATTTAGAGATAAGAGTGGATCTGAGTATAAGATCTATTGAGAACTCTACCACATGATCCTGTAGATTTCCAGGAAACTCTTTCGGAAATACATAACTATATTCTCTTAAAATTAATAATTTCTTCTAGGTTGTTACCTTCCATTGAATCAACCATTTAGGAATGTTATTCTTATTAATAGGGTTCATACACCAACAAAATTTAAGGATTATATAAATGAGATTCATGACATTCCATTAATTTTTATAGAAGAATTGGATGGTATAGAATATGAAAAATGATTTACATTTCCTAGAAATTCATGCGTTCTCTATATAATGAGATCCAATCCATGGCCAATATAGTGTTGAATTACACCAAGGGAAGGATTATAAGAGTTTATATTAGAATATTATAGCATATTCTGACATGAGAAGAGTCCAATACTGGATTTTAAATAAACATTTCTCTAGGTTTTTTATAAACATATTTTCATCAATATTTTAGGAGTTTTATAAAATACTTCTAGAAAACTTGTATGATATAAATGAATTCATAGAAACAAAATCAAATAAAAATTATACCATTATTGAGTGGATATAAAGTTTACATTGTGTGAATTCATTTTCATGATTCAAATTAATAGTAGTTATGGAATACTTTTTCACTTGGTCCTTTAGCTTTGGTGGGTACGACACTGATTATCCTTATTGACACATGGCATAGTGCACTAGATTTTAAAGTTCCATAACTCCCTACAATTAAACAATTGAACCATGGGTTTTGTATTAGTAAGTGACTTGATTTACACCATTTTTTTAGATGGAATATTCCTATATATTTTATATTAATGAGATTTATTGCCTTATCTCATAAAATTAAATTATTTCCTCACCCCTTTTAGGTAAGTCCAATAATGAATCTCTCACATTTAGAAAAGTGGGTGATTGAATATTCTTTACTAATTTTTAATTTTAACCACCATATATAAACTTCATTCTTCACTTATTATCTATATAAACCTGTTTCAATCCACAAAATTTATTCTATACTTTGATATAATATCAAAAAAATTCCTCTTAACTCCAAAAGATTATGATAGATAGATCCTTTCTATAGTGTGCTTTTAAATAAGTAAAGAACATATATATTTTTATATCAATGTCAAAAATAAATATATACGTTTATCTTCATAAAAATATTAATTTTTCCATGTAAGACATGTTAGATTCACCTTTCTTTTAATTCATCCCTAATAATTCCCTCTTTATCTTTATTTGAAGAGTTATAGGGAAATACTTGTTAAGAAACATTTTCCTAATTTATTCTCATTATATCTCATCCATTACATATGTCTTCTTTGTTTTCTTTATCAATGCCTACAATTGATTTACCTCCCCATGAAAATGATACATGGTTAGAGTTGCCTATCCTTTTTAGAATAGTATAGCATATGAATGATCTTATCAATTGAGTTATCCCATTGTTCTAAGGCATGTGGATTAAAAAATCCACTTAACATCACTGATCATTACCTCATTAGGGACTCAATGTCCATTTTATCCTTCTTGGGTGAGGTGGATACTCCACAAAGTTCAAGTGATATTAATAGCCTAAGATAACTAGGTAAGAATTGGAATGAAATTTTAAACTCCATCTCCCATCAAAATTGGAATTTCATTCAAAAAATCATTGAATTATCCCTCATATAGGTTGTTGGTTTGGTTTCTCATTGTTATTAGAATTTTATAAAATATAAAATGGTTGAAAAATTATAATTCAATAAATAATGAATAAATAATTTATTCTTATGTGAAAATTAACCTTGATAGAATATCTTATAGGATCCATAGGTTTAAATATTTTATAAAAATATTCCTCTAGTATGTTCAAATAAAAATAAACTTACACTTCTGGTTTCCACAAATCTTTTCAAATCCTAATTCATAAATGGACTAAACCATTCTCTATTACCAACTATTGTGAACCGATTTTTCCTTTAAATTACTATTAAATCAGTTTAATCATTAAAAAATTAATGGTGATAAAAATATAAGATCCTATGGTTTTGTGTTTTGATAAAATTAGGCACATGAACCAATTATACATAATAAAGAATAAAAATTTATTGAAATTATTTTAATTTATGATTTTAAATGACAGAATTTTCTTTAGTACATGTAATCACCTGAGGATATTCATTAAAGAAATGGATGAGCTAATATCATTGTAATAGGAGGAATAATGGACCTCAATCAATAGAAAATGTGTGAGAATAATAATAATAATAATATCATAATCATAATCATTAGGGAACCATTTGATAAAGGAATTGAATGTATCATATTAATAAAAAATGAAACATCTTTTTATAGTTGTCAAATGGCGCACATAGTTGTGAACAAAGCCAGAATCATGTTCACGCATAACAAAAGTGAATAAATAATAAATCAACATTGTAAACATACATAATATCATGTTCATGAATAAGAAACATAATATAAAGAGATACATAACATTACCCAATGAATAGAAGGGATATATTATTTTGGGCCCACCCATCACAAAATAAATGCTAATAATCATTCATGCCACATAGAATTTACAATAATCATAGTGATTAAATAACCCATGGGAAGGAATGGGTTTCATTTTCATTTCATAAATGAAAAATTAATGAATAAACATTGTGGTTAAAAAATTAATAAAAGAAAAATTTATTTTACAGAGACATCATCATTCTTGAGTAAAAAAGAAACAACTCAATACGATTCAAATATGTGTTTTTGGAAGAAAATATTTTTTAAAAAACCATTATATTTGGATTATAAATAATTATATCGAGGAAAAAACATATATATTCCAAAAAATACAAGTTAAGAAAATTAAAATAATATTTAATAATTATTAGGGGAACAACTATACTAAAAATGATGAGAAAGATGGATAACCCAAAGAAATGTAGTTGTTTTTTAGAACACTCTTACTTTGAAACCCATTTTTATTTCATCTACATTCTGCCACCCTAATAATAAAATAGGGTTTATTAAAATATGGAACCAAAATTTAATTATTTTAATTAATTTTAATAATTATTAATTATAAAATTTTTGTTATATTTCTTATTTGTTATTGTGGATGTAGGATTATTTTGATATCATATTTTCCATAAACATTTTCAATTTTTCCTTGAATTTTATATTTTTTTAAAGGTCATTCATACATAAGTAGACTTAATTAAAAAAACATAATATATATATATAAAAATTTATATACCAAAAAGAAATTATTATAAACATCTATAGGGATTGTTATAATAATGGAATTAACAACTTCATTGTTGGTGGTTAACCAACCATTATTGAGACATTTCTAAAATAGTGGGAATGAGAAGTATAAAAATTTAGTATTTCATAAACATAATAGTTATATAAGGTTAAAATAATTAATTTAATTTAAAAAAAATAAATAATTATACTTTTTATAATTTGGTTTGAAAGTAATGGATGAAAAGACAATGAAGAAAGCATAAATAGAGGGAGAATTGAGAAGAACAAACCCTATTTTAAGTGTTTCCTCTTCCCTATGACATAGAAATCATTTTATGATTAGAGTTTTATAGATCTAGAAAGTCCATAAGTATTATAAGAGGCTCAATAGAGAGGATTTGTGTATCTATTTTTCTTTTTTCATTGATATAGGACTGGTTTTTAAAGGGAGGGGAGAGAGGTTATTTATACTTGAGGAGATGTATATTTTTAGAATGAAATATTGAATATAATACTAAATCCAAGGTAGACCTAGAAATAGATATATTTTTGACATAATAAATCTTAAATAAATAATATATAATGGTTTTAGGACTTTAAAACTATTTATAATTCTAATTAAGTTATTTGTTAAAAAAGAAATTTTTGAGAAACGAGAAAATTATTTTTTAAAGGAATAATTTTGACTTTAGACTTTGGAAAGTAATTTTTAGGTTTGGAAATAATGTTTATTTTATTTTAATTACTAATTTAATAAATAATTATTAGGTTGGGAAGCATGTTATAGAAATTATTATGTCATTATTTTATCATGGAGGTTTTAATTTAAGATACACTTGTTTTAAAAAAACAGTATTTTTTCTATTCACCTGAAAGTTGATACATCATAGAAGATTACTAAAACATCACTCATGAAAGATTTAAAAATTATGATTTGTAAAATGATATTAATTTTATAGAAATAATTTTATAATATAGTTTATTTAAATTTTTGATATAAAAATTATGAATTTCTCACAATATACCTTAAAATAAGGTTTATTAAAAATGTGATTATATTATCGTTGTGATTTTTAATCTTAATATACATTTTATGTTATTTTAATATTTATATTTACATAAATTTATCATGATAAATATAATTAATAGCTAATTTAAATATTTTTAGGTCAAATTACTATTCTTATGTTCAAGTTACTATTCCCAAATATCTGGTTACTATTCCAACAGCCACATTACCTCGTATAAATACTACTTCATTATTTTATTCATTAGTCAACACAATTTTTATAAATGTTCTATATTTCCATTTTCTAAAATGCTAATTGGTGTATTAATATATTTTTTTCTTTTCTATAGTGTTGTTCATGAGAGTGATTATTCTAATCGACGAGGGTGATCCAAATTTTCCTATTGCGGTTTTTCTATTTTCTAGTTTTTATCACCTTGTAATAATTTTTATTTTAATGGTTTTAATTGTAGAATAATTTAATGATTTTTATTAATTAAATAAAGTGTTTTTCTTCCTATGAATTTTATGCATATAATAAATTATAATACAGTACAAATTTATTTCCAGAAATATATATTATTTACAAACACTAGGTTATTACACCCCATCTAGAAGAATGATTTATGGAAAATAAAAAAAGGTCCTTACACATAATTCCAGACTCCATAATTATTATAATCCACTACTATTGGGAGAGAAACTCATCCTGATTTATACCCTTCATCGTTCGTAATATGAATTCAACCCAAAACTACAACTTGTTGTTGGACAATGATACATCGGTTTCCTCCCTTTCCCCATGGTAAAATATCCACCACTGATACATTACTACCCTAAAATGGGTAACTTAGAGGGGAACCCAATAAATTAGCTGGGGTTGAATGAAGAAGGATGTGATCTAATAACCCTCTATGTAATTATCCATTTCTATATAAGAGACACCAACCTCATAATTTTCCATGATTTGAGGCTGAAAAGAGAAAAAATTCTAAATCCACTTCTCAACCCCATTGATTAGGATCCACAACCAAAAAATCAATAGGGTCTACCTACTATACCATGCCAAATCCAACCAAATTTGGGTCATGACCAACTGGAATGTCAATAATAAATGTAAAAACAACTATGTCTAGTAATAATGGATTTATTTTAAATCAGTTAATTAATTTATTTGTTCCTAGAACCAACCCATTTAAAATAGAACTAATGATGGTATGATACATACACATTTCCTATGTCTATACCTTATAAGAAATTTTTCCTTACCTAGTATATTCAAAGAGCATAGGGTCCCTATGTCAGATTATAGGGGAACTGAAATCTGGTGTTCTAGATGATCTCTAATGTTGTTGTCACATAATAAATTCAATTAACACTATTACCTCACCAGCTGATACAGTACTCACTAGTTCTTAAATCCAAACTCCACTATAAATTTTATAAAACAATTTTGATACCACTATTTCATTAAGAAAACTCCATTTTTACCTCTATTGGGCCAGTAGTGAAGAGAAGGATTGACTGTTGAGGACCACCGCTAGTCTGAACTAGGTTAGAGACTAGCACCGAGGATATAAAACAATAAAATGGGAGGCATTACAGTCAATATCCTTGTATCATAACATAAAACCACTAATCAAACCACCATAATATAAAATATATAAACCAAAATCCTATATAATAAATATCCCATCTGCTTTATTATAAAATAAATACAAACAAAACTAAAGATAAAACAATATGAAAATTAAATCTTATGGATATTAATGAAACAACCTAAGATCCAAGATAGTATTGACTAGATAAATCACATAAAACCTTTTGAAAACCTGAAATACAATTTATATATACTTGGGGTGAAAGTAACATGTATACTTAGTAGGATCATACCAAGATCTCTCATGTAAATGTGAAAAATCATATTAAAGACTTGCTAACCAAACAACATAATTCACCAACACCAAAATAGTCCCCTATCCTCACCTTAGACCACTCATAAAATAACACATCCAAGTATAATGAAATAATAATTTTAAGATTATAATCATATACACCCACAACCAATCCCCCATTTATTTTTTGATCTTACTAAATGATAAGACATAATTTTGTTGCATACCTTCTATATTCACCAATAACAGAACCAAACATATATCATGTATGGTAGTACCATTCAAATCTCACTACATACAATGCCAACCACACTTAAAATATCATTACACAAACTAAATATTGAGTCCTTTATCCGATGATCGGGGCATTAGGGTATCATTGTTTCATTGGAAATCGACCTCATGTCCTCCTACCATGCTAGAGCCCACCACATATCTCACCATCTTCTATTGATATAAAAAGAAGATGAAGATGAAGGTTTAACATGGGAGATGGGGTAGTCAACTACCCATATATTTACCATATTGGATGTTAGAATAAACAACAATCTGGGTCTCTTGGTGTTGGTGAAATTATCTGACCTATGTAGGGTGCATAGAAAAGTCATAGAAGAAAACATGTATATAATTGTCTCACACAACCTAAAACCTATGGGTTCACTAAAAAACACTACAAAAACTAATATAATAAAACTACTAATTTCATGCCACTAAGTATTTCCTCTAATGAAAAACAATTAACTATAAGCATCACTCAAATCGCCACAATCTGAGTTCCATTTCACATTATTTAGTAAAACAAACTAGCCACAAAGCCTTAATTATTTAATTATCAGTTAAAATTTACACCGTATAATTATTTATCATTGGAAACATTTATATATATCATAATTATTACATTTCCACCCTACTTTTATTAAGAAAAAAATCATGTTAAAACACATCACCATGTCCAATCATACTTGTCCACAAACAATCAAGGCCACCAAGTTGAAAATACTAAGGCCAAAAAGATATACAAAATCTAGTTCATCAAGCTTCACACATCATGGACACCAAACTATAAACATTAAGGCCAATAATCCCCATGAATCATGTCATGACTAAAATAGAATATTTAATTTAGACTTTTTCATTTACAGAAAACAAGTATTTAACCATTGAAAGGTAACTCTATAATCAATCCATAAATAAAAGGAATAATCCTATAGTCATCATATATTATGAAACAACATCCGCAACCTCAAGAAAACTCATAACCATATGCGCATCACACTATACCCTTTCAATTTCTTTAGTCCAGTTTATTATCTTCATTATGCCAATTCATACCATTTACCCAATGGAATGAAAAACATTGATAATTCCATTAATTCAAAAAAGGGAGAGAACTTGAATCCATTAAATCAAAATAAAGATTTTGGATTCACTAAGAAATTCCAAATAAAAAGATGATAAACAACATGAACAAAAAACACAAATGGAATCCATGAATCAATATGAAATAAAACAATATACTATAAAAATCAAATCCCAATAATCCCCCATCTAAAATCAACACAACCTCTGTAATATCTACGATGATACAAGGAATAAATTGAATATAAAGAGAAGAATAACTCACCTGAAATCACTAATATAAAATACTTATAATACAAGGATGATTGGAAAATATCATAGGCCGTTAGGTACCCAAAATTACCAAGGAATATCCTAAAGTTCAAAATAATCAGAGGGAGAATGAGAGAAATTATAGGGATATTGAAATTTAAAGATATCCAGGAAATCACTCAATTCCCAGGGTGAATTTATAGTTCACAACATGAACCTTATGTGGTTCATATACATATAATTTTTTTGATCCAATAATCATAGTTGATATTTCACACTATGAATAAAACTTTCACATCATTAATTATTAAAATACTAAACCGCCAAAAAATTCATCAAGAATATTCACACTATGGAATACTCTTAAAACAAAAATCCAGAAACCAGGCCTCATGTTAAAAATATACCTGGAGAAACATAATTTTCTCTATGAAATAGTGATTTGTGACCTAAATAAATGATTCAAAATGTAATCAACACTTCTAGTTGCATATATAACTATATATTCTCTTAATAATTCCAAAAATCCCATATCAAGTGTCCCAACACTAAAAACTCACAATGTAACATGCCAGAAGGGAATATTACTATAAAAATATATTATATAATCTTGAATAAATACCTAAAATAATTATATTCCTCACATCATTCCAATAATAGTTATAGATATTATCTTTTTATCCATATTTTTATTGTGTATTTTTCTCTTCTGGGTGGACCGTGTGGCTAAATATTTTATGCTCATGGAAATTATGTATATATTTTTTCTTTTTTTTCACATTTTATTTTTCTTACTATATATTATTTTATAACCCCATAATGTAATAATGTTTATCTATAAATTTCATATTTTATCTCAATAAAACAAAACACATTTGATTTTAGTTTTGTGTTGTGTGAAACATAAGCTACATAAAAAGATTTATTTAATGAAATATACATTCTAAAATAATATGGCTTTATATTCCCCCAATGATGATATTTTAGACACAACACCAATGATGGAATCCCTATATCATAAAGAATAAGAATCCATGAAGGATATGGAAAAAGTAGTAAAACCTTAGTATTTCCCCACCCAAAAACTGAGATATATTCCATGGTTAAAGGGGTGGAAACACTGTATTCTATCGAAGGGATCATTTACATCTAGTGTATTTGAAATAACACTAAAAAGAAGATAATTTTGTGGTTTACATCATATAAGATAAATAAACCATATAATATGGGATAATTTATGGTATTATAGAGATAATATTGGTAAAATCCTTGTACCTAATTGGGGATTAAAACAAAGATTAGTTTACATTTAGTTTTCTTAATTTTTTTAATAAATGTTTTTATGAGGTATTTTTCATTAGGAAGGTTGAAAAATATGGAAGTTAGAAACTTAACCAATGAAATAATACATAGAATAAGAAGAAATTCATATTTTTTCAATACAATATGTTCACTATATAAATTCATATTTTATTTCTTTATGGAGGGGATTTAAAACTTAATTATGGAAGAGTCTTAACAAGTTATTATTATTGTTTTTATGTTTTTTTATTATTAGGAAACATTATCATGAATTAATAGACAATATAATTTTTATATCCTCAGTTGATTTTGATAAAAAGTTCATTACTTTGGAATTGTAATTTTATGTAATTTTTGATAAAAACAGTTTCTCTTATCATTTAACTTCAAAACATTTTTATGTGTTCAACGTATTTTTGAAATCCATACCCTTGAACACTGAACCAAATTATTTTTACCTATAATAAAATTTATCCTAAACTATTTTTGATATATTATTTTTATTAACAAAAATTTATATTTCATAAAAAGTAGAGCTTTTGATTATTAATTTTTATAGCCTTAGAGTTTATTAAAACTTATAAATGTGATTGAAGTAATTATTTGGCTATAAATATTTTTTTCTTGATGAATACCTTAAAAAAAACTTATTAGGAACTTAAAAATTATATATTTCAGTACTTGTTCAAGAAACATTTAAATCTGATTAACCCTTACACACCTTTACACTTAATATATTTTCTTGATTAATTAATGTTTGAGTGTGGGGGATGAACATTTCATGTGTATTATTTGGTAATCATCTTAATGTTGGATGAATTTTGGGGTGCATTCATCATTTTAGGAATTTTTAAAGGAATTTTCATGAGTAACATCAACAATTTTACCTCATTTATAACATCACATTATCTTAAAAAAAGAAAAAAGTGTAAATAAAGTGTGAGATAAGATTGAATTATTCCTTATGTTACCTGTTCGAGACATGAACCTATCAAAAATAAATGGTAATTAATTTTCATTCATTTTTTTACTCATTAATCATCTTATATCTCTAAAATAGTGTTCAGTTTAGCAATAAAAAAACTATTTATAAAAAATAGGAGAATAAGTGTAAATATATTCATTGGTTTTATTGTTTAACTCATTACCCATGTAATAAAAATGGAATTGGATATGAATTAAAGTTTTAAGGGAAATTGAGTAAGGAATTTTCAATCTTTTCAATTGAATATTAAATAATTTTATTTAATATTAAATCCACTTACTTTCACCATTTTAATTTTAAAATTCACCCCACCAACCTAAGCCTCTGAAAATAAATTTCAAAGTACTCATTGTTAAATACATTTTTCATGTATCTTAGGGTTGGGAAATAATAAAATTTAAAATCCTATGATGATATATAAATTTTACACGTATTACAATATCTTTGTATATAATTTCATTTGAGTGAATAGTTATATAAATTTCCATTTGTTAGAATAAAAAATAAAGAGAATTGATTTTAAAAATTAGACATGATAAAATTTTATTTTGAAAAAAGATATTGGAATATTCTTTCATTTTTACTTCATCATTGATTTGGTGACGATACATGCTTTTACTAAGAAGTACAATATTTAATTAGATGGGAGTTGATCGAGAATAATATTTCATTTATTTTTATTCATAATTACATGACATAATTCCCATGAATTTCATAAACAATGGGAAAATATAAGTTATTTTATTTTTATGTTTAATTTATATTTTGATATTTAAATAACCAAATCTAGGAGTGTGAGTACAAGAAAAATTATTTTATGACTAATTGATTAAAAGGAAAAATATTGGAAAGGGAATTTCATTTTTTTAGAATAAGGAATTATTATTTTCTATAGAGGCCATCAGGAATGGTATTGGATGAGAAATTATGCATTATACATAATAATAAAATATCCCCAACACTTAGTTTATAAGTGGTATTCCTTTTTCATTGAGGTGATAATATAGCCATTATTTATTATTAGATTATAAAAAGGGGGTATGTAAAAGTTAATCAATGAATTCCCTTATTGCATATGATATTTTCCTTTTTTAAGGAGTACAAGGAGGGGTTAAGAGTACATTTTAGGAATAAATTTAGATCTATGTTATATTAACTCTTAAATTCTCAAGCTATGTAAGATTAATGAAGAGTTATATATGATTAACCTGTTATTTCATTGAGATATATAAGAATAAATGGAAATTATAAAATATTAATCAAAACATAAATGAGGGGTTTCACTTAGATAAATTTTTCCAAACTCCTAACATAATATTAATTTTCTTGGAAAAAGAATAAATCCAGCCAGACTGATTATAGTAAAGGTTATATGAACTAGTGAAGAGTATGATTTTACAATTTTATATAATATAAATCAAATAAGAAACGTGATAGAAACACCTTTCAAGGATTGTTAATATTCATGATGATTATTTCTAAGTAGTAATATCTATCCATATATACGTGTGGCATGCTTGTAGTGAAAATCTAATTAAAAAAATTCCAAAAGATTGTTCTAAGATAAAAAGAATTTTTTTTATTTTATTTAACAACATGAATTAATTTGAGAGGGAATATAGAAATAATTTATTATGTGAGATTTTAAGGGAATACCCAAGATCATATGTGATTTTAAATAATAAACATATTTAGAAGAATATGAAATAAATCTACATGGAATAATCTTATTTCTCAATCCATTACCATGTGGATCCATCCCCATGAATCTTGAAGATAATTTCACACTATCCTATACCTATTTTAATAGTTTATTCCCTCCTATAGAAGGGCTTAAAAAACCTTTCCTCTACACTTAGGAATCTATGTAATGTATTCTATTTATAAATGTAAATTTTTATTGTGTATAATTTAATACATCAATGTTTCTTTATATATTTTCTCTCCTTCTTTTTATTATTTCTCTATGACTGTATAATTTTCACAATGGTGAGTAGCTACCCCAATGAATGATTTTATTAGAGGTTTTGATGGAATTTACAAATTATATTTCTTGATTTAATAATGTTTTAAATTCATCTATAATGATGTAGTGGGAGTTTCAAAGATTGGTGTGGATATTTTCCATTGTTCCATTGAATATTTAATAGTTTATTTTTATTCCAAAGTAAAACTTCTTTCACACCCTTATCTCAACCTACACATCATATGATGGAGTTGGAGATGTTGAGGGATTAAATAGCTTATAATGGAGTTGGGTTTTAGACTCTTGTGGAAAGTTAATTGATATGTGACTATCATTATCTCTATTAGAGGAAGTGAGATTTAGTGTGTGGATGTAACACTCTTCCACCTATTGGCCACTTTATAGTGTCTAAGTTATAGGTTTCATGAGACCTTAGACACACATCTTCATATTCTAGAGGCTTCTAACTTTATGTAATGGTTAAAGGAATTACTTTGGAGAGAATATACCCTCAAATACGAGTATAAAATCAATAGTGGTGAAAAAATATCAGTAATAATAATAATTAGAGTATAAAGAATAAAAATTACATATCCATGCTATAAAACATATAATGAAAAATACCGTGATACATCAATGGACCACCCATAGGTCTCATTTCATATACAAATAAAAAAATTGTAATATGTGATGAATTACTTAATATGATCCAAAAAATGAACCTCAATCCTAGTCAATAAATACCTATTAGTATACTCTATCTTGACCATGGAACACTAGACCTATGCTCTTTCCATGTGACATCATGTACTCCACCTGAAAGAAAATATATGGAATGATCATGCACTAAGGTTCCCATGTACGGGTAAGAAGTAAATATCAATAGGTGACCCAAATAGTATCCCTAACATCTATTTTCATATACAAGTACTTGAACATGTGTTATGATTTTCCTAGTTTAATAATAACTGAAATGATATAAATAATTAAATCACGATTGATTCGTATGTTCTTTGGTACCACTCAAGATTGATTATTCTTGATTTAGGTTGTGGCTAATGTCTCTAAACATGATACATAACATCTAGGGGATATTTTTCATACCATATACACTAATGAATTTGTATATAAGCATATACAACCACTTGGGGAGAAAGGATGATCACCTAGATCATCTCATATATACAACACTTAGGGGAAGAGAATATTGCTTCAGAATACTAGGAAAACAATCGAGGGTAATAACAAACCAACGTAGAATCTTAGATAAATATATAAAGTTGATTTAAATCGTAATTAGACATATCAAATAAAATGTAAACAAGGGAAGAGTGTCCCTCTTTATGATCTAATGAATAAAACACATGGGTAAAGTTCATACCGCTTTGTTATATCATATAAAAAGTGCATGAGGGAAGGGTAGAACAACCAATGAGATCATGAATAATAAACCGAAGGGAAATGTGTCCCACCTAGTAATATAAAATTAAATATATAGGGGGAAACATATCACCTAGGAATATCTCATCAAGGAGAAAATCAATTTTCTCATGATATCACATAATATCATATGTTTATCCAGGAGACCAACCCTCTAACTCCTGGTCAACACAAAATCCATCTCATCATTTGGTATCCATAACCGATATGATTATACCATAAAAATGGAACCATAGTATATCCTATGACCTCAATATCTCAATACTTGGGTTTTAGTCTTTATGTACCAATCCCATGTATCAAACCATTCCTTAAAGTTTTTATATCCACTCAGAATAATCCTCTTCAGATAATATTGGGAAAACAAAGACGTCATGTTAAACCCATCAGTATCAGTATCATTCCTACAGGGGAATCCATGAAGTCCATATATCTCTATACCAATATATACTCATTGGAACCAATATGTATTCCAACACCCCATGATATTCCCACAACCATATGTCTAACCAACCAAACCATCTAGAGGTCGGTCCAAAATCTCATACCATTTATCATGTAATACGTTGACTTTATTGATGAAGGATATTCCTATTATATCTCAACCCAAGATCATGGAAATTCCATACCAAGATATCTATTTATTCTAATGATCCTCACATTTTTCTCATTTGAAAAATACTTTAAGAGTTCTGTAGTGCCCCATGCCGGATTGACCACTGAGATGGGAGGGGTGATACAATGGTTTACTTTTACAAATTTCTCTTGTTTTAAAATTTAAAATATAAAACTTTTTAAGGTTCTTGGTCCACTCAATATTATCTCTAAATCTCACCTCATTTTAAATAGTAATAACAGATAGATCAAAATAAAATATTTACAACGTTAAATAATGAAAGGCCTACTTATTTCCTTGTAGGTCAGACACCCCTACACAGATTCTACACTATCAAACAAGTGAATAAAATTTATTTCATCTAAATATGAAAGACTTAAACTCCAACTCTAACTAAGAGACTCCATTTTCTTTAGATCCATCCAAAGTACATCTTTCTCCTCCTCCAATTGAGATACCCCTTCTTCTCCAAGATCCAACATGAAGACTTCACCTACTCCCGACACCCACAATAAGGCCTCACCGTTCTCAATGGATTGATAAAATATAGGATGCTATTTTGTCTTTTTATATGATATTTTAGGATATTAATTTTTATGTAATCCCTTAATGACACCATCAATTCCTATCTTGATACTTCTTATAGACATGGTGCAATATGGATTCTCCTCAATATTTGAATTCTTGGGAATAGAAGATGCTTCTTCTTCAAGAGAATCCTAAATTTAGACTCTTATTATTTCCAATACATGATTATATTAGGATAGACAAATGATCTTATAATTCTTTACATTGATTATCATCACCTGAATGAACATATTTATATAAAACAGTTGTGAATGGGATTCTAATTAATTAGGTGATTTTAATCCTCAATTTAAATCATCATTTAACTGTGTTAAGAATATCACATTGAATTTCTTTCTTCAAATATGAATACCCATTAGAATCATAGGTATTATATCTCTCAAAATAAATACCCCATAAATAGTGGGTATTTATTTCAGTCTTAATTAATATGGTTGTGAAAATATTTCATATTATTATTTACTCATGAATTATTATCAAATAACTAAGGATCAGAGTATTAATGTTCTTCCTATCACATGGATTCAAAACCACCCATCTTTCACACATCTTGTATGCATGAAACTCATCTTCATAAAACTCATTTCACATGGACTGTATGTACCCAAATTCTGAGGTTCATTATTATTCTCATGGTAAAAAAAATGCCACTACTTCATAATCAACAGCCGCCCACCGCTCCATACATTTCCTTAACTTAAACACATGAATGTGTTAGGTTGTCTTTTTCTTCATTTGATAAATAAATAATTCTTCTCATTTAATGGAATGAAGAATTGGGCCCTCTATTACTTCTTTTCTAGTATTAATTTTCGAAATCATGTGGCCTCTCATCTCATTAAAGCAACCTCTTTATCTGATTTTAATTCATTAAATAAGGATCTAAATACATGACCATTTAGATTATACCGATTCATTAAATCTAGATTATATCTTCACACTAAAAAATAGAATCATTCAGTAATATAAGTTCTTTATTATTTCTATTCATACATGGACGATGTATATAAAATTTGTACAACATGCATCTCATACTCTCCTTGATCACTAGATATCAATATGGCCTTAATTTATATCAAATTGGAATCAATTTAATCTTATCATCTTCATCAATGGTGGGAGAACCGCACTGTGTAGATCCCTCAAGCAAGGGAGGTAGAAGATAATCCCTAGTAGGGATCAAATAGTAAAAATTCTCATCTCACGACCCATACTATATCCATATGTTTTACATTACATATGAATAATGACTACTTCACTACATCCCACATCAATTTCTTTTGGTATTAGAGCCACTATTTATTTCTCAGTCACACAATACAACTCATGATAAGTGAGTACCAAGTTTTTCTCCCAAACCCCCATAGGTGTGGCCCTATTCCGACTCTCCCTTATTCTATTCTTCCCTGCATGGTGGCATCACCGCTACTCCCTTATTCTCATGACTACCTTTTACAAGGTCCCAAACCTATACCACCAATGGTATTTAATGATATGGTTCCTTTGGTCCTGGATGACCTCTAGGTCTGACATATTTCCTTGGTTGAGTTGGCCTTGGATTTTTTTAAGTTGACCACTATATTTTAGAAAACTATAATTTTTTTTCCAAATATATTGTAAATAAAAAATAAAAAATAAATAATTGAAACACAATACAACTAATCTTATTTACTTCATCAAATAGAATATTTCATGGCCTTAAATTCATTATTCTTCAAGCATATCAACATTTTCATTGAAATTCTTCTTCTTTATATTGTGTTGAAAAATGTGTCATCTATGAAACAAGTCTTCAAAAATTAAGAGCAATTTAACAATCATTTTAATTAACATGGAGAATTTTCAATGCATGAACTCCAATTCCATTTCATGAATTCGTATAAATTCTCCAAGTATCACCACTTCTTCCTAACTCACCATACTCATATTAACATATCAATAACAACAAATGACACACTGGGCTTAATAATATCCCCCTTTTTATTTTGATTTCAATATATGTTTATATATTTACAAATCAATATGTGTAATAAAAACATTCCCC
This sequence comes from Viscum album, assembly GCA_963277665.1. Taxonomy (NCBI): domain Eukaryota; kingdom Viridiplantae; phylum Streptophyta; class Magnoliopsida; order Santalales; family Viscaceae; genus Viscum; species Viscum album. The sequence goes on from OY728156.1 coordinate 1,279,831,415, forward strand.
CCATTTAAAAATAAAATTAAAAAGGATAAGTGTGTTTGTTGGGGGGGGGGGGAGGGGTCTTTTAATCTCATATTTATCTCAAAAGAATAATCCTATCCCATATATAAAAATTTCTTGATCACTTCTAAGAGAGGGATGATATCACATGGATCTATTAGAAAGGTGACTTAAGTTAATTAACTCGGTTTCTAGGTGGGTTAACTTAGTTTATAAAAAAAGAGTGATACAACCAAGGATGATTATGATTTCCACAAACTAAAATTGATCTGAAATCATTCTCAAATTTTCTCAATTCTTATCCAAGAGGTTGTCATTAATTAGGTTTAATAATAAAATGATAAAACCTACAAACACCTCAACAAACAACTCAACAAAGAAATAAAAAAGTTAATGTAAAAATGATATGTCTCCCCCTATGTCTCATCTTGAATCCAATCAACCACCCCCTTAATTTATAATATAATACAATTTATAAATAAAGGATGAAGGTGTGATTTGAATACCTTGATCTTATTCTTTGAATCTGTCCCATGGTTTTCAAATTCATTCTCATAGTTTCTTACACTTCAGGTATATTCATTTACATTTCATGGAAGTTAGTAGACTCCATGAAGAAGTATATATTCATGATATCTAGCAGTGATAGCCTCAAAAATCTACTTCAATTCCAGGTATGTTAGCTTAAAACACATAAAATGACAAGGAATAAGGTGGAAACATTTTTTTATTTAGGAGAAACATTCAAGGTGATAGTTTTCCCTCATACTTTATTTTTTCTTATTTCTATGCTCATTATATAATTTTATGTCTTTCTTGTTGATATGATTCATGAATTTTGAACATATTTTATTGCCATGAACTTATTCTTTTAGTGGGATAAAATTTTCCACCACCTTCACATCTAGAACAACCTTTTCACAAGTAATTTTCTTTTTCCACCAAGGGTTTTTATGTGAGTACTCGTATTTTGGTGCTTGATACACCCTTTATAGTGGCTCATTTTCATTATCTAAAACATTAATCTAATTTTCTAGATTAATAGGCCCATTTTTAGCATAACCCATTTTCTTGTGATTCTTTAGAGTGGAGTGCCTCCATAAGGATTCATTACCCTTAAATTGATTCCTCTAATTTAATGTTTTCCCATGTAACTATGGTTAGATGCAACTAATTTTTTCCTAAAAAAATTATTACCTCATTTTTTCTCTCATTGATTGATATGTTGTAAATAATGGAGTTATTATAAAATCATTGGGATTGTTGGATTTAAAAAAAATACTCATAATGTTCCAAACTATTACACAATAAAAACACTTTGGTGTCATCATCTTTTGTGGGACCACACTTCCAGATTATGCATGGGAGAAAAAATTATATTCCACATTTTAGATATAGGTTCCTCTTTGTTTCTACACATGTTGAGACTTATTTTGGAGGGATAATTAGTTTCTATTTTTAGGTTTTCAACTTCTCCTCAAGCTTACTTGTTTTATTATTTTTATATTCTAACTTACCAACCATTACATTCATATTTGAAGCATAATCTATGCATAAATTTAACCTATATTCAAGTTATATTTTGAGAGATATTCCATTGAAATTGAAATTAATTTTAATGGTCATTTTCTTTAGAACCTCTTGGGAAATATCTTATATCATATAAAATTTCTCCTTAATATCTGTTCACATTTTCTTTGAGTTTATATTCAAGGTCACTTCTTCTACCCTAAATTTTTTTTATGAGGTCTAATATTTCACCATTAAATGATAAATATTATGCATTATTCTCCACTGATCTTCTTTATCATTTCATGAGTATTACTTAAAATAAAAACATTATTTTGTTACCTTATCATCACCATAATTAAATATCTTTTACATCTCTATGAGAGGGTCTAAATTTTTTTATCCTTTATATACAAGAGGGTTAGAATATGAAATAACAATAGGTTCAAATTTTACCTCGACTTGAGAGCACAACTTATATGATACTTTTTTTTTATTTTCATGAAAGGCAAGGTTGTTGATTTCATATCTGAATTGAGATGACAAGGATGAATTAAATTTATTTTTTCTATTTCCTTCTTTAATAACTTTAACCTTTTTGTATATTCTATAAATGAGGCTAATTAACTCCATAAAATCCTTATTAAATTCTATCTTAAAAAAATATTTGATCATTATAGATAACCTATGATCTGATACTAATTTTAGTATGTAATGTGTAAAATTATTATTACAAGTGTTATAAATTTAATAATAGATAATGTCTTCATCCAAAAACTCAACATGATTAGGAAACCGCACCGCTTGGTAATTTATATTCATTTATTATAGATGTATACAAAAAATGTACAACATGCATATTGGACTCTCTTGGATCATAAGATATCAATGTGGAATTAATTTACATAGATTAGGCCTCAATTTAATCTTCTCAACTTCATCAATGGTAGAAGAATTTCTCTACAGAGACCCCTTTAGCAAGGGAGGAAGAAGATGATCAATTGTAGCGATTGGATAGTGCAAATAATCCTCATCAGACAACCCATATTTTATTTATATAGTTTATGTCATGGATGAACATTGATCAATTCACCACATCCCACATCAGTTCTTCAATGTTTTGAGGCTACATTTTATTACTCAAGTGCTCCCTACAACTCGCCAAATGAAAGTACCAGGGTCCACTCTGAAACCCCTATCGGCACTACCCCATGTCTCTTCTCCCTCCCACCTTGTCGCATGACACGGTGGAGCTGCCACTACTCCCCTATGCTCATGTGGTCCTTATACACGATCCCACCCCTCTTATACCAATGTAATTTCGTAGGACAATCCTCTTTGGTGTGCTCGACTTTTGGGACCCACAGGTTCCCTTGGTAAAGATGGTCGTGGTTTACTTGTGGGTTAGCCATAATTTTTAGAGACCTCTAAAAAATAGGGAGCCACATATAATGAAAATACAACTACATAAATAAACAATAAAAAATAGGCCACCCATGTTTCTTCAAGTCATGAAATAAAATATTATATGGGTTTAAATTCATTATTCTTCCTGAAAATAATCATTTTCATGGATAGTCTTATTCTTCATATTGTGATAATTTTTTTTTCATCGATGACACAAGTATTTAAAAATAAATATCTCTTAAAATATTATCAGACATATCATAGAGAATTTTCCATTAATGACGTACAATACCATTTCATGAATCTGTAATAATTTTCTCTGAGTCACCACTTCATCAAAACTCACCAAACACATATTGAAACATCATTGAAAACAAATGAAACACTGACCCCAACAAGCTCTCTAAATCCATAACCCTGAGGAAAATATTCTTTATCATACCTCATCGGGCATTTATTATCTCACAATTGGAATCTAATAAGTTTGATTCCCTCAACATCAAAATTTATATGGAAAATATGTTTAATAGAATATTCATATGTCTAATAACATCTACAGGGCGTGAAAATATAGAAAAAAAATTAATGGGAATAATATATGATGTATACCATAGTGTACATAATATGTACATCCAACACCCTACTCGGAGTATATCCCTCATCAAATATTGTCTTTTATTTACAAAATAAAAAAGTTTGTATCATAAACACACGGTATGTAACCACATAGGGTATCTAGCTATGTAACTCACTTGGAATCTAAATGAGTACTTCACACATCACCTATCCATGTATTGCACTTGGGTCCTATTTGTGTACATTACAAATCATATAACCAACACGGGGTATCTAATTGAGTACTCAAAAAACCTTAATTCATGTAACAAGGTATTATGTGATGGTAAAGACCTTCTTGACCCATAAATTTGTGTGATTTATTATTTATAGGTATTGTGAGGATTTTGGGGGAAGAATGGTGTTACTAAAATATAAATGTTTAACTTAATAAAGTTCTCATGACATAAACTTCAGTGTCACGTAGTGGGTGTTAGTTAGAAAATATGATAGGTGTTATAGTATAGCTTGTCACAAAATATATGAATGATTCATGGTGTGAAGGTTCTAAGGTGGTGGTTGAGTTTTTCCATGGATGATCTTTGTAGAACAACTTTGTTCACAACACCGCATAGCTTGGATGATAGTTACTTGGGAACTTTATCATAGGTGATGTCACAATGTGCTGTTATGGATTTCAATGTGAACTTTATTCAGTTTCATTGGATTTTGATATTCAATTGAAATTTGAATGAGAAATATTTTATGGAATCATATCTTGAATTTTGAATCAACGACAAAGATTGGCCAGTAACGCTTTTAATATAATTCATCTAACCAAGGATTAGAGTGCTTGGGATCGTCACAACATAGAGATATCCTATAATTCTATGATTGGGTGTTTTACATCATAATATAAATCCTATACCCCCTCAATTCCTTTTAGATACCTTTATTTTCTCTTGAGTGAATTACTATATAAAGTATGTTTTTGGAGATACTTGAACCCCTTCTAATGAATTTTAATCCCTATTATTGGTAGATCAAGTAATATTCAATCCATAGAGAGTTCTTCACCTTATATTTATATTTTTTATTTTCTTTTTCTTGGAGAAGGCTATGATTATGGGATTAGTTTATTTGGGTGGTGTTGAGGTGAGTAGATGATGGTCATGACTTTATTATAGATTACTGAGTTTCCCTTCATGTTATTCAGGAATTGAGATCATCTATTCTATTTATTATGATTTCAAAATAACTAATTATGCATCGATCAAGGCTGGGGATTCAATAAATATTCTTTATTTTTTTTAATTGGGGTATTATTATACTATTGTTTTATTTGGTTGATGAGTAAGAATTTACTTAATAATGATAATGACCCAAAAGTAATGAAATTGTTGGAAAGGGTTTTTTTCTAAATATTTTAACCCTTTTTCATGATATTACTCTAGAATTAATGCTTTATGTAGCTATTGATTAATAATTTAGTGCTTCCGCTATGATTTATTGAAATTTATGTGATTTAGTGATGGAAAACCCTTTTAAAAAATTTCAAAAAATCAAATGTAGTGATTATATAGTTGTGTAGAAGAATATGATTGATTTGGTAACCTTATTAGAAATAGGGAATTTCTTAATACCAATAAATTTTGGGGTGTGTTTTTGTAAAGCCTATTATTGTCACTATTTTTTTATTATTATGTGTCTATTGTATTGTAAGATTATTTTTTATCCATAAGAATGAATTAGTTATAGATATTTAACTGTGTCAGTCAGTGAGGATATGATCGGTTAGATTGTTTGTGTGGATTAAAGTTTAGGGCTATGATTAGTTAGCATGATATGCATTGTGGTATATGTTACGATGTTATTTTTGTGTTGGTCACGCTGTTAGTGTGGGTTGGGTAGTGGGCCTCATATATTTTTTTAGAAATAGGGAATGCAAGGATTTTCATGGGATGAAAGAACACTTAGTCGTCGTTGGGTTGTTTTCTAGATTCTTGATAGTATTGGAATATAACTATTAATGATGCATTAAAGAAAATGGGTAATATTTGTAATTAATTTATGTATTAGAAGGATGTTGTTTATCCTTAAATATTTATTTGAATATTTTATTAATAATAAATAAGATAGTAATGTTAAAAATTTAAATTGGGTGATAGTGTGATTAACTATGAAATTTTGAATAGTATAATGAATATTTTGTGTGGGAAAGTTGTCTAGTTCATGGTGTTGTAGTTTATCGTGGTGGAAGTTTGTTGTAATGGTAGTGGAATAATAGTTTTGAAATGTGACGGTGTTTTATTGATGTGGATACTATATATTGTTCTAGTGTGTGGTAGATATAAATGATGTATTATCTTTTTATTTCTTTACTCACCCAAATCAAGTTATATAACCTTACTACTACCAAAACGTTTTAGGTTTTATGTGTTTTCCCATGTACCCAGGTTTTTTAGGAGGGATAGATGGCTAACCATTCATTACGACTCCCCTTTCCACACATGGTTCCATGGATTGGCTATAATTAGTGTGAACCAGTCATAGCATACATGAATATTACATAATTTTATAATAACATTATTCACATTACAAAAATTACTTGCCTGAGGACAGTAATAGTTTAATTTCTTCATAAACATGGAACACATTATTCTAGTTTGGTGAAAGATATTAAACATATTTATTTAAGACCTTCCTATTTAGTACACCTAATTATATTCTTTATTCATAACCCAGGGAAAGGAAACATAAGAAAATGGTGATCTTGAATTCTTAGTAATGGTAAATAATGGAAATACAAAAGCATAACATGAACATATGGGTATACGAACATGATTATAACATTTGAAAATCATACCATATATAAAAATATCATAATAATGAGATATGAAATAAAAATTGGTAGTTCATAAGACAGGAATAAAAAGGTAATCATGTACATAAACCAGGAGAGCATATCAAAAGAATAAGAGATAAAATTTGTGGAAGATATTTAAACATGTAACATCATTCCCTATAAGTCATGGATTGTGGCCAAAAACTTGTTAGAGATCTTAAAGGGAACTATAACTACTCAGTGGGACACACCAACATCCCCAATTTTAGTCCCTTTAATTTTAATGGATCATGTTTCCCCATATTTTCATAGTGGATCAGGTTTCCCAATCTTCTCATAGTGGATCAAGTTTCCCCATCGCCCCATAGTCGACCAGGACACACCTATTTCCAATTTTGGATGAAGACCATCAACTTGTTTCCCATAATTATCTCATGATATTTAAATCTATACTGAATAAAGTTGGTTGACATATATGTCCCACCCTTCACATAATAATATTATACAAAAATTTTCCACAATATAATAAAACCTTAATCATATCAAGACCCACAAAAATAGATGGGTTTTACAAACATCATATTATAACCCATGAAATGAAATGGGTATCATAAAAATTATATCATATTATTACCTATGAGAAAGATATAGGTCTCATAATCACTTCATCAATTCATAACCTATGAAAATAAGTGGGTTTCATAAGCATGTAACCGGTGTAATGACAATGGGTTTCATAAACATCATTCCATCAAAACAAAAACCATTCAAGAATAAAAAGAATGTTATTTTTGGACCATGTACCTAGTAAATCATAAATTATAGAAAAGTATTTCATATTGTATAAATACGTATTTTTAAATATCAAATGGAAAATTTCTTAATTTAAATAGCCTTTCTTTGAAAATCATTTTCATAAAGACATTTAAAACATCCTTATATTATAGAGTAAGATTTACTATTTTATTTAAAAAAAATCACGAGAAAATATCATTTATTCCTCAAAAATGATTTTTTAAATATAAATACTTTTTAAAAAACATTATTTGAAAATAAACTTGAAAATTTATAAAGGAGGCTAGAAAAAAAAAATTCAAACCATTTTTTGTGGAACACTAATAAAAGAAGCATGAAAACATTTTTAAAACACTTTTCTTTACAAATAAATTAAAAAATAGAAGGATCAAAATAATTTTGAATACCCTTTTATATAAAACTGATTTTTAAAACTAATAACTAAATCTTGAAACCATAGAAATCATTTTTTTGAAAGTAACATTTTGAAAACATTTATGTACAGCTTTAAAAATCTTTTAAAACAATTTTTAATCATATTTTTTTTAAAACGTTTTTATTTGAAAATGTCACGACCCATCCTCGGGGCCCGTGCCGTGACTACCCAAAGCCCACCTTCCATAGGCCAGGGGCTGGCGACTAGAACCAAAGGTGTAAATCCCGATAAGTGGGAAGGTATTGCCTTTATAAAAGTAAACAAAACACCATAGAGTACAAGCGGAAGTAAAAAACTAAGTAAAACTAAAACAAGCTGTGCTGAAAGTAAAGGGGCCGGAAATACAAGCCCAACTGTAAAGTACAAGGAAAAAGATAAAACAACCCGAAGGTGACAAGCAGCTCCTGGATCGTCCACCAAGGATCCAACCTGAAGGGTAGGTACATATAGCGCAGCTCCTGGATCATCCACCACGGATCCTACCTGAAGGGTAGGTAAAGATAGCCTCCACAATGCTCTCACCCATCATCCTCCTCCGAGTGTCGTCTCGTTGTGAATTCCACCACCAGATACTGTCTCGTCGTGAGGTCCACCTCCGGGTACCGTCCAGTCCTCGAACACTCGGCCTCTGTCTGCGCTGCCTGTCGTCTGCAACCAACACAACGAGGTTGCGGGCATATCCCGTGCAGGGGTGAGTATAACGATAATCAGTAGGGACCCCGAGACCCTCAAGGTCTCAACAAACACAACAAGGATAACCACAAAGAAGATCTCAACAGATAACCTCTACCAAGGTATATGCCCATACATATACCCAATTTATCAAGTAACCCATCTCAATCATGAGGAAACACAATGATTAAGAAATCAACGGATAACCACTACCCAGGTATATGCCCATACATATACCTAAGTTATCAAGTGACCCATCTCAATCATGTGGTAAACAAAAAGGTCATAGACCCAGCTCAAACCAAGATTTTCATTATCGAAACTGTATCTACTGAAGAGTCCCGTATCTGGAGTGTACAGTGGTCCTGTCACAACTCCGAGGTACTACTCACTAACCTAAGATTGCTGAGGTAATCCTCCTGTTGAGTATCGCGGGCCAGCCACCCAAACAAAGTAGTGCTTCCCGCCGGGTTATGCCACCCAAACACAGAAGTGCACACCCCTAATAGCTTGCAGAGGTACTCTCCGGACGAGTACCATGGGCCAGCCACCCAAACACAGTAGTGCTTCCCTCCGGGGTATGCCACCCAAACACAATAGTGCACACCCCCTAATAGTCTGCAGAGGTACTCTACGGACGAGTACTGCGGGTCTGCACTGTCACACAGGTAGTGCTCCGTCCGCCATGGGTCAGCACCCAACAAAGTAGTGCTCCGTCCACTGGGCTAGTCGACTCACTCCAAGTCGAGTCGGTCAAGTAGTCGTCAGGTCTCAGCCAGCTACACGGTCTCCATACTCCAAATGATCGTCTCTGGGAGGGTCCGCTCCATGAGCTACAGGTCGATACTCAAAGTATCTCAAAGTCCCACGAATAAGTATCTCAAAGGACAGCCTCGTCATAGGGGTCTCAACCCAACAGACGGCGCGTCAATTGGACGCCTGGTCTGTGAGTTATTATCCTTTTCGTCCCAGGGGCCCGGTTGGTTTCGTGTGCGAACCAACCCGGCCGTATCTCAACTATACCCCGAACTTTTATAGGGTATACTCAAAGGGACCGTTTCTCAACAAGATCATCAATGCCGCTGACGGTTCGCCAAACGGACGTCCAGTCTAAAAGTTATCAGCTTTTCCATTCCAAGGGCCCGGTTGGATTTCGGGTACAATCCATCCCGGCCATATTCCAACAGTGTCCAAACCTCAGGATAAGTATACCAAAAGTTCCGTCTCATCAAGAGGAATCCAACAAAGTCGACGACACATCAATCGGTCGTCCAGAGCTCAAGTTATAAAGGTTTCCGCTCTGAGGGCCCGGTTGGATTCATGTTCGATCCAACCCAGTCGTACTTCAAATGACACTGGTTAACCAAAATGGTCACAGCATTGCAATCCATATGAAAAAACACACGAGATGGACTACCCATTGGTCCCAAAAGGATAGCCGGTGAAAAAGTTTCATTTCACCGTATTATGCGCGAACCGGGCCTTATGGGGCCCGCACCTCAACCTCGACATAAATATCCAAAATTAGTCTTGAAACGTCTGTCGTAATTCCAGGGTTGCAACGTTGTAGACGGTTCGTCATTCCGACATCGTATGAGAGAGATATGTCTGATACAAGATCCTGTAATAATAATAATAATAATAATATTCGGTGTTTCGTGGCCCCGCACCACGAACTAGAATTTAGTATCCAACATTAGACTTGAATCGACCGTATTAATGACGAGATTATAGCTCCACTGACAGCAAGCCAATCGGACGTCGCACACATGAGTTATGATTGGTCGAAGATTTAATAATAATATTAAATCTATTATTTTTTGAGCGCTTCAGGTACCCGATCCAAAAACCCGAAAAGGACATCCAATATTGGACTCATAAATTCCGTCTAAAAGTCAGGGTCGCACTGCCACTAACGGTTCGTGAAACTGAGGTCGCACAAAGAAGATACCGTCAAAATATGGTTTTCCCAACGAAAATAATAATAACATTATTATATTATTATTATTTTTAATTTAATTTAATTCTTAACTTAACACACCCAAAATCCACGCACCACCACCAAAACTAGCACCTCCTCTTCTTTTGGCATGGCCACCACCTTTGGCTTCCCCCCAGCTACGCCTCCAGATCCTTCCGCACTCCATTCCGACTTCAATTTAACTCGGAAAAAAGATACGAACGCATATCCTTTATCCTCGGGTCGAGATCTTCGCATCCATATGTCACGCTCAGGGAAACATTGAGTTTCCAGCATCAATAAATATTTGGACGCCACCTTCTGCGAGCCTTTGCATCTTCTTTCCAAGCCCGAAAAATTAAACGATCGCATATTTGTGATCCTTGCATCGAGGGCTTCGCATCCATATATTGCGCTCAACAAAACTTCGTGTTTCTAGCGTCAATAAATATTTGGACATTGAAGAACGTACGAAGAACACGTGAAGAATAAAAAGAAAAAGGAGAATGGTTTATGTGTAGGACGATGATCATGTTCATTTGGTCATCATCATCGTGAATTTAGGATATGAAGAATCAATAAAACGAATTCAAACATATATGAAAACCCCTACAGTTTTCCCCGCAAACAAGAATTCCCAACCCGCAAACATATTCTTCACGGATCAACTTAATGATGAGTTGATTTGGGTTCTTTGTTTTAGAAGGAACAACCAAGGGAATAATACCATTCTCAAATTAATCCCCCTACCTCGATTCACAAAGGTTGATTGCTTGATGATGAAAAGGAAAGCTCCGTTGTTCTGTAGACGTTGCCACGGGATGACGGCGTCGCTTCGTCAATCGTCGAGAAAAAGGAAGCCGAGGTTGGCACCGGCCTTCTTCGCGTTCTTCAACGATGAGGATGGAGTTCTTCATGGAAGTATGAAACTCTTCAAAAACTAGAACTCTCCCAAAAACTCAACTCCACAAGCTAAAACCCAGTTAAAATAAGACACCTCTTATTTTATTACTTAGGCCATCCATTTCAAATAAATCCAAAATTCAAAACCTAATATACATAATTAAATGATCTTAAGTTTTCATATTAATTAGTGTTTAGGTGGCATGAATTAATGTGGGAGGTGAGGAGTCACTCAATTAATGTTTAGAGGGGTTAGGGAATTTGAAAAGGTGGGGGTTCGTGTGTGCCCCACCTCACCCTTAATCCTCTCATGGGAAGTTAACAACTGGTGGGTCCCACTCCAACTCCCACACCGAGGACCTAACACCTAGATAAGAGAAATTAAGTTGATACACAACTTAATTTTCACTTAAACAGCTTTGTGAAGAAATAAAAATAAAACAATTATATTTTAATTCCCCACTTTTTTATTACAACAACACCCAAGAAAACACACCTTCAGAAAAGGTGTTCCTAAGAAATTACCGGCGCTGCGGATTCATCGGTTCCGTCGGATTTCGATTTCGAGTACCGATTCAAATGATAGAAAAACCCACACATACGTTTACTGAACGTACCCAAAAAAAAGTTTGGAAAATTATTATCAGTCACCCTCAACCCACGCTGGTCAAGGTCAGGCTCTGCCTAAGTGAAAAACACCCCAACGAATCCAACGGTACTCTCGGATTTGTAATCCGAGTTACCGTTTAAAAGATACAAATTTTACAATAAAATAATTGTCATTTAATTAGTTTATTTGCAGCCAAAAAATAACTTTTTCTGGCGGCCCGCGCCGGCCAAAGTTAGTATCTCCTTAAATAAACCATGCCCTCACGAGTTCAGCGGTTGTCTCAGATTTTTAATCCGAGCTACCATTTGTGAGTTATAAGCATTTTAAAAAAAATTATTTAATTATTTTATTTACTATTAAGCCATTTTTGGAATTTCTGACAGGAGGCTCGCTCCGACTAAACATAAGTCGTGCCTAGGGTAAACCCGCCATCCTGAGCGCAACGGTGCCCTCATATTTTTGATCTGAGTAACCTTTTAAGAGTTATTACACTTTTTCTGTAAAACTGCTTACACGCGTTAATTTAAGCTTAACAAAACTTCAGAAATTGATTCCAGGAACACCGGGCCTCAGAATCAGGTGCCGTCAGAAACCGCATTCTTGTAAAATCCCAAAGAATTTATGAAAAACAATTTCCGTAAAATTTTCGGGTCTTTACATTAATCCCACCTCAGAAATTTACGTCCTCGTAATGCTTTAACAAAAACTAGGGATACAAAAGCAGCACTGAGCACGCATCTGAGCCTTCCGCTCCCATGTACTCACCTGGAGGTTCCCGTGCTGCCTATGAAAATGAACAAGAGGAATCGACCATTCTTGTAGGACCTGATCCTGTCGATCCTCAATCTCTTCTGGATCCTCCGTGCATGTCGCCTTGTCATCGACGTTCAACTCCCTGAGGTCGATGATGTGTGAAGGATCAAGCATGTATCTCCTCAGATGAGGTGCGTGGAAGATTTCATGCACCAGGTGCAACAGAGGTGGAAAGGTGAAGCGGTAAACCACCTCGCCTACCCTACTGGGAACCTATAATGGTCTATTAAACCTCAGAGATATCTCGCTGCCTCGGCTACATCTCTGTAAACCTCGTCGAGGTGAGACCCGTATAAGAACGTGGTCGTCATCCTCGAACTCTAGAGGTCTCCCTTTCCTGATTAGAACTGAAACACAAACTCCTGCCGCCACGAGGGTAAGGTTGGATGACTTAAGAATGATCGGATACACCCTCCCATTCACAAGTTTATCTTGTGCTGCTTGGGGTTTCCTTTTCTCCGACCAAGTAAAACCTATCCCGATGTTTGCCTAATATCGTCAATTTGAGTATGAATACTGATTTCCGAATCCATACTCAAACTAACGTCGTAAGGCCTCGACACTGTCACCAAGAGGTCCCAACCGAGACTCTCGCCTCAAGGGTCAGATCACACCGTCGGCGTAAGTGTGACTATCGAGTCTCCTCCCAAAGGTATCTCTAGATGTGAGGGTCAAGTCAATGGCTTAACCGGAAACTCTAGGTCTGAGACTATATTCATGGAAGGAAGGGATGATTCATATCGATGTCTGTGGCTACAGCAGCTGGTAGAAGACAAATTCCACACTTCGAATTATCCTTAGAGCCATTTCGGTCGCACTCCTTGACCGCATGCAGCTAATCTTTTCCCATTCCCTCCAGCTCCCTGAGCCTGGAGGGGACAACAAAGGCTGGTGGTTATAATATGTTGAAATGTACACCACCTCATGCTACTCTCCTAGCTCTGCCTCCTTGTCTGATACTCTACAGATTTATCTATCCTTAACATTTCCTCTTCTTGAAACATTCGCACGCCCAAGTCTCTGAGACTAGCACAAGCGCTGCGTTCCAACTTCTAACATTCTCTAGCTGTATTCATTCACCCAAATAACATTCAAACTAAAGGTTATCTCTAGAACCCTAACGTGAGTAGGAATGCATAGAGGAAAAAGTGATGGCTCGAATCGTATTCATCGAGTACCCGAAATGTTCGGTACGCCTCGATGAATTCTCAGCTACCGACACGTCATCCTGCCGAAGTTGTATAAGCTGTAGAAAACTCTCAACCACCTCCTCAAGCCAGTCCTCAGCCGCCTGTGAATCAGGTTCGCCTCAGAACTTGAGGGTATCTGATGTTAGAACATGTGTAAGGCAGTAAGCTTACATGTGTCACCTACCGGTACCGCTGGTTGTAACTGCTGAACAACAGGTAGTGATGTATAGCTGACACACTACCCGAAGGCACTATCTCAGGCATCAGTCCACTTACTGAAGCCTCATCACTATGCGGACCATCCTCATGGTCATTCACTGGAAAAAACTAGTGGCCAAGTCCACCATCCACTCTCCTGATGTCTCAGCTAGGCAGAAAACTCTAGCAATCGCCTCCAGCCAGTCCTCTACTGTCTGGGAATCTGCCTCACCTCATAACCTCGGAGGCCTCTACTTCTGGAACTCGTGCAACGCACTCTTCCAGCGTGCAAAGTTCGCTAGTATAGCTGTTGGAATCTACTTCCCAACAGGTGGTGGTGCTGCGGGTACACCACCCGTGGGTTCCAACATAGTAAAAAGGGCCCTGCACCAGAGCCTCGTCGCTCGGTGAGCCGTCATCGAGTACTCTCTCGGAACTCCAACTGACTGTCTGCGTGGAGACATCCTAAAAAGATGCGACACGGTCAACGTCTTATACCTGGTGAGCTGACCTGGTTTTAGATGACTTTAAAACTTTTGGAAACACACACGCAATCAGTGTTTTCGGGCACAAAGTCGGAAATCAGTAGTCAGGGTCCTGGTGTACGGATATGTTGGCCGCCACACCAACACTGGACTCCCTGAACTGAAGACCCCACTCGGTACCCTTAACACTATTGCTTCACAGAAAAGAAAATATCAGAGTTATGAGTCTTGCGGTAGAACCGACTCCTCTAATACCAATTTTTCACGACCCATCCTCGGGGCCGGTGCCGTGACTACCCCAATCCCGCCTTCCATAGGCCAGGGGCTGGAGACTAGCACCAAAGGCGTAAATCCCGATAACTGGGTAGGCATTGCCTTTATAAAAGTAAACAAAACACCACAGAGTACAAGAGGAAGTAAAACACTAAGTAAAACTGAAACAAGATGTGATAAAATTAAAGGGGCCATAAATTCATGCCCAACTGTAAAGTACAAGGAAAAAGATAAAACAGCCGGAAGGTGACAAGCTACTCCTGGATCGTCCACCAAGGATCCTACCTGAAGGGTAGGTACAGATAGCGCATCTCCTGGATCATCCACCACTGATCCTACCTGAAGGGTAGGTACAGATAGCCTCCACAATGCTCTCGCCCATCAACCTCCTTCGAGTGTCGTCTCGTCGTGAAGTCCACCACCAGATACTGTCTCATCGTGAGGTCCACCTCTGGGTACCATCCAGTGCTTGAACACTCGACCTCTGTCTGCGCTGCCCGTCGTCTGCAACGAACACAACGAGGTGCGGGCATAGCCCCTGCAGGGGTGAGTATAATGATACTCAGTAGGGACCCCGAGACCCTCAAGGTCTCACTAAACACAACAAGGATCACCACAAAGAAGATCTCAACAGATAACCTCTACCTAGGTATATGCCCATATATATACCCAATTTATCAAGTAACCCATCTCAATCATGAGGAAACACAAAGATTATGAAATCAACGGATAACCACTACCCATGTATATGCCCATACATATACCTAAGTTATCAAGTGACCCATCTCAATCATAAGGTAAACACATAGGTCATAGACTCAGCTCAAACCAGGATTTTCATTATCGAAACCGTAACTGCTGAAGAGTCCCGTCTCTAGAGTGTACAGTGGTCTTGTCACGACTCCGAGGTACTGCTCACTAACCTAAGACTACTGAGGTACTCCTCCTGTCGAGTACTGTGGGCCAGCCACCCAAACACAGTAGTGCTTCCCGCCGGGGTATGCCACCCAAACACAGTAGTGCACACCCCTAATAGCCTGCAGAGGTACTCTTCGGACGAGTACCGTGGGTCTGCACTGTCACAAAGGTAGTGCTCCGTCCTCCATGGGTCTGCACCCAACAAAGTAGTGCTCCATCCACTGGGCTAGTCAACTCACTCCAAGTCGAGTCGGTCAAGCAGTCGTCAGGTCTCAGCTGGCTACATGGTCTCCGTACTCCGAAAGATCATCTCTGGGAGGGTCCGCTCCACGAGCTACAGGTCTATACTCCAAGTATCTCAAAGTCCCATGAAGAAGTATCTCAAAGGACCGCCTCGTCATAGGGGTCTCAACGCAACAGACGGTGCGTCAATCAGACGCCTGGTCTGTGAGTTATTAGCCTTTTCGTCCCAGGGGCCCGGTTGGTTTCATGTGCGAACCAACCCGGCCGTATCTCAACTATACCCCGAACTCTCATAGGGTATACTCAAAGGGATCGTTTCTCAACAAGATCACCAACGCCGCTGACAGTTCGTCAAACGGACATCCAGTCTGAAAGTTATCATCTTTTCCGTTCTAGGGGCCCGGTTGGATTTTGGGTACAATCCAACCCGGCCATATTCCAACAGCATCCAAACCTCAGGCGAAGTATACCAACTGTTCCTTCTCATCAAGAGGAATCCAACAAAGTCGACGTCACTTCAATCGGACGTCCAGAGCTAAAGTTATAAGCGTTTCCGCTCCGAGGGCCCAGTTGGATTCATGTTAGATCCAACCCATTCGTACTTCAAATGACACCGGTTAACCAAACCGGTCACACCATTGCGATCCATACGAAAAAACACACGAGATGGAATACCCATTGGTCCCAAACGGATAGCTGGTGAAAAAGTTGCATTTCACTGCATCATGCGCGAACCGGGCCTCATGGGGCCCGTGCCTCAACCTCGACTTAAATATCCAAAATTAGTCTTGAAATATCCGTCGTAATTCTAGGGTCGCAACGTCATAGACGGTTCATCATTCCGACATCGTATGAGAGATATATGTTCGATACAAGATCCCGTAATAATAATAATATTATTATTATTCGGTGTTTCGTGGCCTCACACCATGAACTAGAATTTAGTATCCAACATTAGACTTGAATCGTCCGTATTAATGACGAGATTATATCGCCACTGACGGTAAGCCAATCGGACGTCGTACACATGAGTTATGGTGGGTCGAAGATTTAATAATAATATTAAATCTATTATTTTTCGTGCGCTTCAGGCACCCGATCCAAACACCCGAAAAGGACATCCAATATTGGACTCATAAATTTCGTCTCGAAGTTAGGGTCGCACTACCACTAATGGTTCGTGAAACCGAAGTCGCACGAAGAAGATACCATCAAAATACGGTTTTCCCAACAAAAATAATAATAACATTATTATATTATTATTATTTTTAATTTAATTTAATTCTTAACTTAACACACCCTAAAGCCATTCACCACCAGCCAAACTAGCGCCTCCTCTTTTTTACGCATGGCCACCACCTTTGGCTGCCCGCCAGCTGGGCCTCAATATCCATCCGCACTCCAATCCGACTTTAATTTAACTCGAAAAAAAGATACGAACGCATATCCTTGATCCTCGGGTCGAGATCTTCACGTCCATATGTCGCCCTCAGGGAAACATTGAGTTTCCAGCGTCAATAAGTATTTGGACGCCTCCTTCCGCGAGCCATTGCGGCTTCATTCTAAGACCGAAAAATTAAACGATCGCATATTTGTGATCCTTGCGTCAAGGGCTTCGCATCCATATATTGTTCTCAACAAAACCCTGCGTTTCCAGCGTCAATAAATATTGGGACATTGAAGAACGTACGATGAACATGTGAAGAATAAAAAGGAAAAAGAGAATTGTTTATGTGGAGGATGATGATCATGTTCATTTGGTCATAATCTTCGTGAATTTAGGATACGAAGAATCAATAAAACGAATTCAAACATATATAAAAACCCCTATAGTTTTCCCCACAAACAAGAATTCCCAACCCGCAAACATATTCTTCGCGGATCAACTTAATGATGAGTTGATCCGGGTTCTTTGTTTTAGAAGGAACAACCAAGGGAATAATACCATTTTCAAATTAATCCCTCTACCTCGATTCACAAAGGTTGATTACTTGATGAAGAAAAGGAAAGCTCCGTAGTTATGTAGACGTTGCCGCGGGATGACGGCGCCGCTTCGTCAAAAGTCGAGAAAAAGGAAGCTGAGGTTGGCACCGACCTTCTTCGTGTTCTTAAACGATGAGGATGGAGTTCTTCGTGGAAGGATGAAACTCTTCAAAAACTAGAACTCTCCCAAAAACTCAACTCCACAAGCTAAAACCCAGATAAAATAAGAAACCTATTATTTTATTACTTAAGCCATCCATTTCAAAAAAATCCAAAATTCAAAACCTAACATTCATAATTAAATGATATTAAGTTGTCATATTAATTAGTGTTTAGGTGGAATGAATTAATGTGGGAGGTGAGGAGTCACTCAATTAAAGTTTAGAGGGGTTAGGGAATTTGAAAAGGTGGGGGCTCGTGTGGGCCCCACCTCACCCTTACTCTTCTCATGGGAAGTTAACAACTGGTGGGTCCCACACCTAGGATCTAACACCTAGAGAAGAGAAATTAAGTTGAGACACAACTTAATTTTCACTTAAACCGATTAGTGAAGAAATAAAAATAAAACAATTATATTTTTATTCCCAACTTTTTTTTTACACCAACACCCGAGCAAACACACCTTCAGAAAAGGTGTTCCTAAGCAATTACCGGCGCTACGGTTTCATCAGTTCCCTCAGATTTCGATTCCGAGTACCGGTTCAAAAGATAGAAAAACCCACACATACGTTTACTGAACGTACACGAAAAAAAGTTCAGAAAATTATTATCAGTCACCCTCGACCCACGACGGTCAAGGTCTAGCTCTCCCTAAGTGAAACACGCCCCAAAGAATCCAACGGTACTCTCGGATTTTCAATCTGAGTTACCGTTTAAAAGATACGAATTTTACAATAAAATAATGGTCATTTAATTATTTTATTTGCAGCCAAAAACTAACTTTTTCTGGTGTCCCACATCGGCCAAAGTTAGTATATGCTTAAATAAACCATGCCCTCATGAGTTCAGCGGTTGTCTTAGATTTTTAATCCGAGCTACCATTTGTGAGTTATAAGAATTTGAAAAATAAAATAATTTATTTAATTATTTTATTTACTGTTAAGCCATTTTTGGAATTTCTCACAGGAGGCCCACACCGACTAAACTTAAGTCGTGCCTAGGGTAAAACCGCCATCCTGAGCGCAACGGTGCCCTCAGATTTCTGATCAGAGTAACCGTTTAAATGTTATTACACTTTTTCAGTAAAACTGTTTTCACGCGTTAATTTATGCTTATCAAAACATCATAAATTGATTCTGGGCACACCGGGCCTCGGAATCAGGTGCCGTCAGAAACCACGTTCTTGTAAAATCAAAAAGAATTTATGAAAAAAAATTTCCTTAAAATTTCCTGGTCTTTAAATTACTCCCGCCTCAGGACTTTACGTCCCCGTAAAGCTTTAACAAAAACTAGGGATAAAAAAGCAGTACCGAGCATTCATCTAAGCCTTCCACTCCCATGTGCTCACCTGGAGGTTCCCGTGCTTCCTAAAAAAACGCACCAGAGGAATCGACTTTCCTCGTACGACCTGCTCCCGTCGATCCTCAATCTCTTCTGGAACCTCCGTGCATGTTGCCTTGTGATCGACTTCCAACTCCCTGAGGTCTATGATGTGTGAAGGATCAAGCACGTATCTCCTCAGCCGAGGTACGTGGAAGATTTCATGCACCCGATGCAACTAAGGTGGAAAGGTGAAGCGGTAAACCACCTCGCCTACGCTACTTGGAACCTAGAAATGGCCGTTGAACCTCGGAGATATCTCGCCACCTCGGCTACATCTCTATAAACCTCGTCGAGGTGAGAGCCATAAAAGAACGTGGTCGCCATCCTCGAACTCTAGAGGTCTCCCTTTCTTGATTAGAACTGAAACTCAAACTCCTAATGCCACGAGGGTAAGGTTGGCTGACTTAAGAATGATCGGCTACACCATCCAATGCACGAGTTTATCCTGTGCTGCTTGGGGTTTCCTTTTCGCCGACCAAGGAAAACCTATCCCGACGTTTGCCTAATATCTTTAATTTGAGTATGAACAGTGATTTCCCAATCCATACTCAAACTAACATCATAAGGCCTCGACGTTGTCACCAAGAGGTCCCAACCGAGACTCTCGCCGAAAGGGTCAGATCACACCGTCGGCGTAAGTGTGACTATCGAGTCTCCTCCCCAAGTTATCTCCAGACGTGAGGGTCAAGTCAACGGCTTAACCAGAAACTCTAGGTATGGGACTAGATTCATAGAAGGAAGGGATGATTCGTATCAATTTCTATGGCTACGGCATCTAGTAGAAGACAAAGTCCGCCCTTCGAATCATCCATTGAGCCATTTCGCTCGCACTCCTTGACCGCATGCAGCTACTCTTTTCCCCTGCCCTCCAGCTCCCTGAGCCTGGAGGGGACAACAAAGGCGGGTGGTTGTAATATGTTGAAATGTACACCACCTCATGATGCTCTCCTAGCTCTGCCTCCATGTCTGATGCTCTACAGATTTATCTATCCTTAACATTTCCTCTTCTTGAAACATTCGCATTCCCAAGTCTCTGAGACTGGCACCAGCGCTGCGTTCCAACTTCTAACATTCTCTAGCTATATTCAATCAGCCAACGAACATTCAACCTCAAGGTTCTCTCTAGCACCCTAACGTGAGTAGGAATGCATAGAGGAAAAAGTGATGGCTCGAATCGTATTCATCATGTACCTGGAATGTTCGGTATGCCTCGATGAATTCTCAGCTACCGACACGTTGTCCTGCCGAAGTTGTATAAGCTCTAGAAAACTCTCAGCCACCTCCTCAAGCCAGTCCTCAGTCGCCTGTGAATCAGGTTCTCCTCGGAACATGAGGGTATCTGATGTTAGAACATGTGTAAGGTAGTAAGCTTACATGTGTCACCTACCGGTACCGCCGGTTGTAACTGCTGACCAACAGGTAGTGATGTATAACAGAAACACTACCCGAAGGCACTATCTCAGGCATCGGTCCACGTACTGAAGCCTCATCACTATGCGGACCATCCTCATGGTCATTCACTAGAAAACACTAGTGGCCAAGTCCACCATCCACTCTCCTGATGTCTCGGCTAGGCAGAAATCTCTAGCAATCGCCTCCAGCTAGTCCTCTACTGTCTGGAAATCTGCCTCACCTCGTAACCTCGGAGTCCTCTACTACTGGAACTCGTGCAACACGCTCTCCCAGCATGCACAGTTCACTAGTATAGCTCTTGGAATCTGCTTCCCAACAGGTGGTGGTGCTGCTGGTACACCACCCGAGGGTGCCAACATAGTAAAAAGGGCCCTGCACCAGAGCCTTGTTGCTCGGTGAGCCATCATCGAGTACTCTCTCGGAACTCCAACTGACTGTCTTCATGGAGACATCCTGAACAGATGCGACATGGTCAACATCTTATACCTGGTGATCTGACCTGGTTTTAGCTGACTTTAAAACATTTGGAAACACACACGCAATCAGTGTTTTCGTGCACAAAGTCGAAAATCAGTAGTCAGGGACCTGGTGTACGGACACATCGGCCGCCGCACCAACACTGGACTCCCTGAACTGAAGACCCCACTTGGTATCCTTAACACTATTTCTTCACAGAAAAGAAAATATCAGAGTTATAAGTCCTGTGGTAGAACCAACTCCTCTGATACCAATTTGTCACGAACCGTCCTCGGGGCCCGTGTCATGACAACCCCAAGCCCACCTTCCATAGGACAAGGGCTGGAGACTAGCACCAATGGAATAAATCCCGATAACTGGGAAGTCATTGCCTTTATAAAAGTAAAAAAAAACACCACAGAGTACAAGAAGAAGTAAAACACTAAGTAAAACTGAAACAAGATGTGCTGAAAGTAAAGGGGCCAGAAATACAAGCCGAACTGTAAAGTATAAGGAAAAAGATAAAACAGACGGAAGGGGACAAGCTGCTCCTAGATCGTCCACCAAGGATCCTACCTGATGGGTAGGTACAGATAGCGCTGCTCCTGGATCATCCAACATGGATCCTACCTGAAGGGTAGGTACCGATAGCCTCCACAATGCTCTCGCCCATCAACCTCCTCTGAGTGTCGTCTCATTGTGAAGTCCACCACCAGATACTGTCTCGTCGTGAGGTCCACCTCTGGGTACCGTCGAGTTCTCGAACACTCGGTCTTTGTCTGTGCTGCCCGTCGTCTACAACCAACACAACGAGGTGCGGGCATAGCCCGTGCTGGGGTGAGTATTATTATACTCAGTAGGGAACTCGAGACCCTCAAGGTCTCACTAAACACAACAAGGATAACCACAAAGAAGATCTCAATAGATAACCTCTACCTAGGTATATGCCCATACATATACCCAATTTATCAAGTAACCCATATCAATCATGAGGAAACACATAGATTATGAAATCAACGGATAACCACTACCCATGTATATACCCATATATATACCTAAGTTATCAAGTGACCCATCTCAATCATGAGGTAAACACAAATGTCATAGACTTAGCTCAAACCAGGATTTTCATTATCAAAACTGTAACTACTGAAGAGTCCCATCTCTAGAGTGTACAGTGGTCATGTCACGGCTTCAAGGTACTTCTCACTATCCTAAGACTGCTGAGGTACTCCTCCTGTCGAGTACCACGGGCCAGCCACCCAAACACAGTAGTGCTTCCCGTCGGGGTATGCCACCCAAACATAGTAGTGCACACTCCCTAATAGCCTGCAGAGGTACTCTCTGGACAAGTACCGCGGGTCTGCACTGTCACACAGGTAGTGCTCCATCTTCCATGGGTCTCCACCGAACAATGTAATGCTCCGTCCATTGGGCCAGTCGACTCACTCCAAGTCGAGTCGGTCAAGCAGTCGTCAGGTCTCAGCAGGCTACACGGTCTTCGTACTCTGAACACTTGTCTCCGAGAGGGTCCGCTCCACGAGCTACAGGTCGAAACTCCAAGTATCTCAAAGTCACACTAAGAAGTATCTCAAAGGTCCACCTCGTCATAGGGGTCTCAACACAACAGACGGCGCATCAATCGGACGCATGGTGTATCAGTTATTAACTTTTTTGTCCCAGGGGCCCGGTTGGTTTCGTGTGCGAACCAACCTGGCCGTATCTCAACTATACCCTGAACTCTAATAGGGTATACTCAAAGGGACAGTTTCTCGACAAGATCACCAACGCCGATGATGGTTCTTCAAACAGACGTCCAGTCTGAAAGTTATCAGCTTTTCCGTTCGAGGGGCCCGGTTGGATTTCGGGTACAATCCAACCCGACCATATTCCAATAGCGTCCAAACCTTAGGAGAAGTTTACCAAAAGTTTTTTCTCATCAAGAGGAATCCAACAAAGTCGACAGCACATCAATCGGACGTCCAGAGCTCAAGTTATAAGCGTTTCCGCTCCGAGGGCCCGGTTGGATTCATGTTTGATCGAACCCCGTCCTACTTCAAATGACACCGGTTAACCAAACTGGTCACACCATTGTGATCTATACGAAAAAACACACGAGATGGACTACCCATTGGTCCCAAACGGATAGCCGGTGAAAAAGATTCATTTCATCGCATCATGCGCGAACCGGGCCTCATGGGGACTGTGCCTCAACCTCGAATTAAATATCCAAAATTAGTCTTGAAACATCCGTCATAATTCCAGGGTCGCAACCTCGCAGACGGTTTGTCATTCCGACATCGTATGAGAGAGACATGTCCGATACAAGATCCCGTAATAATAATAATAATAATATTATTCGGTGTTTCGTGGCCCCGCACTACGAACTAGAATTTAGTATCCAACATTAGACATGAGTCAACCGTATTAATGACTGGATTATATTGCCACTGATGGCAAGCCAATCGGACGTCGCACGCATGGGTTATGGTGGGTCGAAGATTTAATAATAATATTAAATCTACTATTTTTCGAGTGCTTCAGGTACCCGATCCAAAAACCCGAAAAGGACATCCAATATTGGACTCATAAAATTCCGTCTCGAGGTCAGGGTCGCACCGCCACTAACGGTTCGTGAAATAGAGATCTCACAAAGAAGATACCGTCAAAATACGGTTTTCCCAACGAAAATAATAATAACATTATTATTATTATATTATTATTATTTTTAATTTAATTTAATTCTTAACTTAACACACCCAAAAGCCACGCACCACCACCCAAACTAGCGCCTCCTCTTCTTTACCCATGGCCACCACCTTTTCCAGCCTCCAGATCCTTCCGCACTCAATTCCAACTTCAATTTAACTCGTAAAAAAGATATGAATGCATATCCTTGATCATCGGGTCGAGATCTTCGCGTCCGTATGTCGCGCTCAGGGAAACATTGAGTTTCCAGCGTCAATAAATATTTGGACGCCTCCTTCTGCGAGCCATTGCGGCTTCGTTCCAAGCCCGAAAAATTAAAAGATCGCATATTTGTGATCCTTGCGTCGAGGGCTTCACATCCATATATTGCGCTCAACAAAACTCCGTGCTTCCAGCGTAAATAAATATTTGGACATTGAAGAACGCACGAAGAACACGTGAAGAATAAAAAGAAAAAGGAGAATGGTTTATGTGTAGGACGATGATCAGGTTCATTTGGTCATAATGGTCATGAATTTAGGATATGAAAAATCAATAAAACAAATTCAAACATATATAAAAACCCCTATAGTTTTCCCCGCAAACAAGAATTCCCAACCCGCAAACATATTCTTCGCGGATCAACTTAATGATGAGTTGATCTGGATTCTTTGTTTTAGAAGGAACAACCAAGGGAATAATACCATTCTCAAATTAATCCCTCTACCTCGATTCAGAAAGGTTGATTGCTTGATGAAGAAAAGGAAAGCTCCGTTGTTCCGTAGACGTTTCCACGGGATGACGACATCGCTTCGTCAAGCATCGAGAAAAAGGAAGCCGAGGTTTGCACCGGCCTTCTTCGCGTTCTTCAACGATGAGGATGGAGTTCTTCATGGAAGGATAAAACTCTTAAAAAACTAGAACGCTCCCAAAAACTCAACTCCACAAGCTAAAACCCAAATAAAATAAGACACCTCTTATTTTATTACTTAAGCCATCCATTTCAAAAAAATCCAAAATTCAAAACCTAACATACATAATTAAATGATCTTAAGTTGTCATATTAATTAGTGTTTAGGTGGCATGAATTAATGTGGGAGGTGAGGAGTCACTCAATTATGTTTAGAGGGGATAGGGAATTTGAAAAGGTGGGGGCTCGTGTGGGCCCCACCTCACCCTTAATCCTCTCATGGGAAGTTAACAACTGGTGGGTCCCACTCCAACTCCCACACCTAGGATCTAACACCTAGAGAAGAGAAATTAAGTTGAGACACAACTTAATTTTCACTTAAACCGCTTAGTGAAGAAATAAAAATAAAACAATTATATTTTTTTCCCACTTTTTTTTACACCAACACCCGAGTAAACACACCTTCAAAAAAGGTGTTCCTAAGCAATTACCGGCACTGCGGTTTCATCGGTTCCCTCGGATTTCGATTCCGAATAACGGTTCAAAAGATTGAAAAACCCAGACGTACGTTTACTGAATATACCCAAAAAAAAGTTCGGAAAATTATTATCAGTCACCCTCGACCCGCGATGGTCAAGGTCAAGCTCTGCCTAAGTGAAAAACGCCCCAACGAATCCAATGGTACTCTCGGATTGTCAATCCGAGTTACCGTTTAAAATAAAAGAATTTTACAATAAAATAATTGTCATTTAATTATTTTATTTACGGCCAAAAACTAACTTTTTCTGTTGGCCCGCACCGGCCAAATTTAGTATCTGCTTAAATAAACAATTCCCTCAGGAGTTCAGCGGTTGTCTCAGATTTTTAATCCGAGCAACTGTTTGTGAGTTATAAGCATTTGAAAAATAAAATAATTTATTTAATTATTTTATTTAATGTTAAGCCATTTTTTAGAATTTCTCACAGGAGGCCCGCGCCGACTAAACTTAAGTTGCACCTAGGGTAAACCCACCATCTTGAGCGCAATGGTGCCCTCAGATTTCTTGATCCGAGTAACCGTTTTAGAGATATTACAGTTTTTCAGTAAAACTGCATACGCACATTAATTTAAGCTTAATAAAACTTCAGAAATTGATTCCAGGCACACCGGGCCTCGAAATCAGGTGCCATCAGGAACCGCGTTCTTGCAAAATCCCAAAGAATTTAAGAAAACAATTTCCTTAATATTTCCGTGTCTTTACATAAAAACACTTTATATTTATCATATTTAAATAATATTAGGAAAAAATATTCTTATAACACCCCAATATTTCATAGTAATTAATTTTCTGTAAATTAATTCAATAGCTTGCGCTACACGCAACACCGAGTTCGAGCGCACCACGACTTAACAAACTAGCCGTTCAAAAAGTTTTTATGAATAATATTAACTAAATTTTTAATTTTATATAATCCATATAATTTTAGAATCCATATGATGTGTTTCTTACTCATAATATAAGAACAAATTCATTTTTTCAGATAAAATATGTTTTTTTCAAAACATGCAATTTAACCACCTTTTAATGGAGAACCCATTTTAAAACCAATATTTGACACTTTTATATATTAAATTTAATTAAATTATATTCTTCTTTAGAATCGGAACATAAAAATTTATTTTGGATAAATTTTTGGTACTTTTCTAATAACATTCATTTTTTGACGAAGAGTGAAAAATACTAAATTTTAATTAAAAACTACTTTTTAATTGAAATAATTTATAGCATTAAATTATAAATTTGAATGGATTTTATGTATAATTATATTATATTCTTATGATTTAATATAATTTATTTCATTGGATGTAATTTCAGTTTTAAAATTGACATAAACAAGTGTCAGTCTTTTGATAGTTATTATTTCTTAAAAACACACTCTTTATTTTGGAAATGGGAATTAATTTTAAATTAATTTGTGCCTCTTCTGTGTTTTAAATTTGGAAAAATGGATTCCATATTTGTAATTAAGAGTTTTAAATTCTATAAATATGTATCTTTTATTTTTAGACATTATGAATATCTAATTCAGTAAATTTTTAATTTACTCTGGTTAAAGTGGTAAATCCGGTAAATAAGGGTAAAAAAATATTATAATAATATTAAATTACCCTAATACGCATCCCATTACTATTTTTTTTGATACATATCCAACCATGGGAATCCTTGGGTCAATTATGGGACCTCATGGAGCCACTTGAGAGTGATAATGACACTTTATATTAATTATTTTAAAGTAAAGACAAAAATGACACAACCATATATCTTTTAGTAAACAATTTTTACATGGGGTTATAAAAGTTATGTTTTCAACTATAAATATTCATTTAAAATATAAAAATATTTCCTAAATCGTGAATTTTTTTTATAATTTTGAGAAATAAAATAATAAATATTATTTATGACACAATAATGATGCAGTGTTTACCTCATTAATAAATGATTTAAATAAATAATATTATAAAAATTAAAAAAATAACCAAAACCTATATAATTATTATTTGATGATTTTATTTATAACATGAGTCATTTTATATTTTACTATAATGATTTTTTGACATTTATAAACCGAAACCATTATATAAAAAAAATAATATTTTCAAACATTCCTAAAGAGCCCCTCCTCCCCCTTATAAAAAGCCCTCACTTATAACCCATCCCTCACACCAATAAAGCCCCTTGGCTTGACCAAACTCTACCAAAATAAGATCCTTACATCCCTCTATTCCCCTTATAATCCTTACCTTAGGCAGAAGGCACTTTATGGAAGCCTTTTGATTCAAACCAAAGGGAGTTACCCGATTTAAAGGTACCATCTCCTATTAAGTTGTTTTTCTTTTATTTTTCTTATAAAACCCCCTAAAATCTCTTTATTCCTTTATTTGATAACAACAACAGTATGATAAATATACTAGGTTGTTGTTATTAAATGTATTTGAACTAAACTTAAACACACCTCCATCTAAAGGGTATAGAACATAATGTTTTTGTGGATGACAAACTACTACCTCACGAAATGATGGTTGTTCAATCTTATAATACCACCTCTTATGGTGGCCATTATGATGAAAATTTAATTATATATTATATATATGATATTTATTTTATCAATAATCTTATTTAATTCTCTATTATACCATACCGTTATTTTTTTCATGTTGTATATATACGATAATTTCATTTGAGGAAGTGCAGACTACAACCCCTCAAAGTGATATGACTCATTCATACCATACATGGAACATATAAAGGACTATGCTAATGAAATTATGTATCATATATAAAATATTATATTATAATGGAATAATAAAATACCAATTTATCATTTGGAATTATTTAATTTTAATATAAAAAAATGGAAGTAGCATTCGTGCGTACGTACAGATTACCGTCTCCATGAACACAATGAGATTCATTCCCCATTGTAACAATTAAAGAATAATTTTTATTTGATTATTAAAAATAAGTATTTAATAACATATTATATTTTTGGATATGAATAAAATAAATCCTATCTAAAACAAACAAGAATTACATAATAAAACAAATAAATGCAAACGAATCAATTAACACATGAAACAATGATACTACTAAAATATTATTAACAAAGAAATGTTAGAAGATCATATATTATATCATATTTATGTATGTAGTTATTTTATAATTTAATAAAAATTATTTAACTACTATAAATGAGGTTAAATTACCCTCAAACAAAGAAAAATTACAAGGTAAGGGTTAATTCGGCAATCTCTTTATTATCCGAGGTTGTTTTATGTAAGTATCTACTGGGACCTCTTTATCATCCACATCCATGTTTCACAAAAATGTATTTCAAAACATTTTTTTACTATTTAATATATTATGGTTTAAATTCATTTATACCCTTGTTTTATTTTTTATAAAATGGTTTGAAAGGAATCTTTTTGTCGTTTTCCAAACAAGGTACATTATGACCTTTTTGAAAAATTAAGGTAAGAATGTTTTTTTAAATTATACGGTTGGTGTGGTTATTCGCCGTTGTTATATCACCTTTGAAGATTCCATTAAAATATTATATGAATATTTTCAAAATAAATGTTTTCTTTTATAATTATGTGACTCTTAAATTATTACAAAATAGAAAGAGATATTTCTCTCAAATAGTTTTGATTTCATCTATGTCAATATCCTTTGATAAATTTTACATATTTTTTGATGTTGATTTATTATGATACAAATATTCAATTTTTTTATTTAAGGTTTTGTGATATGTTTGACTATGTATGGGTTATGGTTAAAATATTTACATTTCATATAGTATTTTTAATATGAATGTTTTTGTTAT
This sequence comes from Viscum album, assembly GCA_963277665.1. Lineage (NCBI taxonomy): Eukaryota > Viridiplantae > Streptophyta > Magnoliopsida > Santalales > Viscaceae > Viscum > Viscum album. The sequence goes on from OY728156.1 coordinate 1,279,860,581, forward strand.
GTTTCAATCTATTCATATGAGGAATGTATTGGACATACTACGTAATGGGTGGAGCCCTCTATAGATCATCGGTAGGTCTCATTAGACAATTATATATGGAATTGACCAATTATTTCCCAAATTTTATATATGGTTTTGGATGAGGCCTTAATAATTTTTTGACGTGTTGGCCGAGGACTTGATAAAATGTTTCAGAATATACAACATTATACATTCCATCATTATGAAAATAATATTGATGGTTAATGTGGTTATTCAACCAATTGAATATCCATGAATATGTTTTTATGGAATTATTTACTCAGCTCATATTCCTTCCATAAATTATTCATGTTTATTATTTGTAAATAAATGTGTTTTCAATTATTCTATATTCTTAATTTTCATATTATCTTCATCTATATTGCTTACTCTTACTCAGCATTTCAGATCACCCATTTCTTATGATTCATTTTACTATAATATGAATAAGTTATTAATTAGTGACTTTCAGGAATATCTAGGAGTCTTGGATTCTTCTAATTGAATAAATTAGTGTTGAATTTCTTTTCAATTTGTAATGTCGAAGTTATGTATGTATCTTGTTTTCAAGAATACTGAACTGACCTGTCCATCGGGACTCGATTACTTATATCATGCAAATATTATATAATAATGCACAAAATATGGGTAATTGGGGTTGGGGTGTTAAAATTATTTTATGTAAACATACAGAGAATGATTCTAGGAAATGATGGTCAAGATGGAGGGTAAGTCCATATATGCCAAATATTTATTTTGAACCTTAAAAGTTTAAAAAATTGTCTTTATCAGAAAATGAAAAAAATATTCCTTTTAATTTTTTATATAAATTTAAAACATGGGTATAAATTTCCTTTAAACTTCATTGAATAATAGTTATTTTTTAAAACATTTCTAGAAAACATGGTTTTTAAAGGAAACCGATTTCCGACTGAATGGAAAAAAGTTAGATTTCAATAATTTGTTTCTTAATTATCTTAAGTACCAAATAGTGGGAAAATGGTAATAATTCATGAATAAAACATGAATATATAAAGGAGAATGAAAATATAGAGTTCTTTAGAGATATTTATTATAATATTTTATCAATGGAGCATTATCATAAACAATCTCAATAAATGATGATATTGTAGCAATAAGATTTTACAAATTTGGTAAATTTGAATCATAGTCACCATGAAATAAAAAAATTAAATAAAGATTAAAATATAATTAATGAAACAAGAGAAATTATATAAAATTTTAAATGGCAGTATATACATCCCATAGAAAAATATAAGTGCATAACATAGAATGTTTCTCAAAGATGGAAAATTGAGACAAAATTACTTTACCGATTTGGTAACATGTGAAACATAAAACCCATGAAATAAATTTAAGAAAACAGATATATAAATAACAATAAATTTAACTATAATTAACATATAATAACTCCTTGGTCAGTAATAACACCAAATATAAAAAATAGGTGCTGAACATGGCTTTTGTCTCATAGAAAATAATGAGAAAACTGTTACATAAAATCTTGACTCTATTTTTACTCATTTAAAAATACTATATAATAAATATATGTTTATTATTAATATATAAAAGAAATATATTATTATATATAATACCATATATGATCTAATTCTGAATTTATATTACTCTTTTATTAACAACTCAATGTTAATGTTACGTTTCCAGTAATAACCAATTTGTTTTTCTCTTGTGTTTTGATTTGTTATATTTTTTATCCTCTTAGTTATATCATTATATAAAAAATTTAAAACATGATTTAAATATCATATATATTTATTGTAAATGTATTTATATTAATCAATAACATATATATACATTAAACTAAATATATTATTCATGGAGACAGTATGCCTTACGTATGCATAAACGTTTTCATGTTTTATGGTCGTATTGAAAGAAATAAAGTAAATGATATATATGTATATATATAATATAATTATATAAGAACTATTATTTCATATATATCATATAAATTTACTAAAACCATCCTTAATACATTCTATGTAATGCGTGACCGAATCACATCGCTTTGAGAAGGCGGTATTCCACACTACCACAAATGAAGTTATCATATATAAAAAAATGGAGTGAATGAAGGTATATTTTATATAATAATTAAAGAAGAATAATAAATAATAAATATCATAAATATCATATAAAAACATAGTTTACATCATAGTTAACATCCATGGGAGGTGGGAAATGAAAAACAAACAACTTTATTTTGTGAGACGGTAGTTCACTATACACAAGAATAGCATGTTCATTACGCATTAGATGGAAGTGTGTTCAAGTATAGGTAAAAAAATTAGAATAAAAATATCTCATTATATTTAGTATAATATTTTTATTATATTATCATGGAATAATGACACAATAAGGGCTGTAGAAAAAAATAAAATTTAAGTGATTGTTGAAGAAGGATACCTCTTTTCTGGGCAAATCCTTTTAATTTTCCCCAATGGGATTACATGGATCAATTTATACATGAAGTGAGTCTTCTAGGATGAGGGGAGTAATTTCGGGGGATTATTTGAGTATATTTTGGGTGATCCAAATGGATTTAGAGGTGTTAATAAGTGGTAGGTGTGAGTGCCTTTTTATAGTGGAGGAGGAGTTGCATTCTTATAAATTTTAAAAAAAGGAATTTCAGCCACATTTTCCATTGAAAGGTGGATCCAATAAAAAAAATTAGATAAAAGGGATTATAGGGCTTAAATATGAAAATAAATGAGATTTTGTATAAGATTCTAGGTCATTTTGGCCTTTTATGTGTATGGTTAAGTCCCATTTTAATCCATTTCTTCTCTTAATCATTTTATTAATTTTTTTTCACTTTCACTAGTATTTTTTTTTTCAATGACTAAGTAGAAATTATTAGATATTATAAATTATAAATTATTATCATAAAAAATCTGGAATTAATTTTTCCAAATTTTAATCATAGATGTGGAAGAAGTTAATTTAAATTTAACCCTTCAGATGGGACTACACACCGAGTTTTCAATGTAAAAATGTTCAAAAGTTTGGTAAGTTTTTATATTAAATTTTAAAGTTAAACTAATTAAAATAACATAAATTTGACTAATTTATGTATTATTTATCTAATGTAACTTTAAAACCAATCAAAAACATAATGTAACCTTATAAATAATTTTATATTAAAAAGTTGTTTGGATTTAAAATTCAATATTATTCACTATTCATAAAAAATAAAACTTCATAGAAAAATACAAAAAATTCATGTTATTCTAATTATTGTGTTACAATTTCAAAAAATGATGTATATTTTATAAAATAAAAATTCTAAATTTTTCAAAATCATATTCAAAATCGGTTCACTATTAAAAGTCGGAAAATTACCTTTTTGAAATAATACATCTTTTAATTCAAAAAATATGATTTATTATTATCTTATACATATAAAATATAATTGATGAGTATAAAAAATAATATTTCAATTAATAATATATAATTTTTTAAAACAATAATCAATTTTTTTAAATTATAGAGATAAACTATGTTTGAACGTACAAAATAGTTTTCTTCGAGAAGTATTTTTTTTATTTTCAAATGGTTATTACATTAAATTATAGTAATTGATAACCAAATTATTCATTTTATATACATGTTTAAATAATATTTTGACAATTTATTTAACATTATCATTAACTTCCATTCTGATGACTAGGTGGTTTCTATAATAATATTTTAATAATAATGATAATAGTATTTTATAGTCTGATAAAAATAGACCTTGTGGGTAATAAAAGATATCAAAGGGAATCAATATTGTGTGAAATAGAAGACAAACATATTTTTTCATGTATAAAAAGATAATATATGTGTTTATTATAGTACAACTTTAACTTAGTGTAGTGTATAACACAATCTACACTTGGTGATTTCATATAAAAAATGATATATTCATTGTTGTGTGAAAAACATATCAAATGATTTAATTTATTCAAAAAATAAATCACAAAATCTATGGGTGTTATATTCTACCAGCTTTAAAATAATTTTTTCCCATGAAATTATTCAGGTTTATTAAAGGTTTAATACTTGAAAGTTCCTTTTAGAAACCCACACCTTAAAAATGAATACTAAAATATCATTTAAAAGGGAATGTTCGAAATATGACAACTACCTAAAGTAACTCATAACCAGGTTTCCATATACGATAACATAGGCCCAAGTAAAAATATGGGCATGGAGGAAAATCATAAATATTTTTGGGTTGTGATTGAGACCTTCAATCAAAAACAATTTAACTATCAATGGAAAGTCAAGGGACTCAAAGTCATAAATCAGCGACTATATATAGGTCCATCAGGTCAACAAAAATTAAGGTATTACGAAAAAATCTTATTTCAAGATAGTTTTCTTAAAGTTGAATAATTTTAAGGAAAAGAAATATTTTCATTATTTCAGGACAACCTCACCCTTTATTGTTTCCGGATCAATTCCCACTTCACTTCTATTTACAAAAAGGTAGGTTATTTTTTCATTCCTGAAGCACTAATAGATCATGAGATCCATAATAATTCTTCCCATATGCCATCATTTATAATCAACATAATGTTTTTTGAATAGGTTATCCAATATTCAAAAAATCCTCATCTCACTAAATTTATCTGAATATTAACTTTAACTTTCCATAAATGGATAACCTCATAACCCTTCCAAAAGATGAAAATTCAAAATCTTTTGAAATAAGATCACTGAACATCTTAATAATGACCCCAAATATTTGGAAATCTAGTTATTGGTTGTTATATTCCAAACAAGTTAATACCCTCATCAGATATTCTTTTGACACATGATAATAACCTAAATTACCATAAATAATTTTTTGAAAACATGCATGCTACATTATTCCAAAGATTACTGAAAATATTCCTTGAATAAAAGAAGTTTTAATTTTCATCCATGATAACATAAACCAATCTGTAAACAAATACTTTATCATTTATGATTTCATAAATACTATCCAATTGACTTTATCCACATCATCATCTCTTTATCCATAAAAAATATAATTTTATCATCCTTAGGAACATGTTAAGGGTTAACTTACCCTAATATAACCTTTCCATTAAATAAATTTTCTAGTTCATTAGTATCATTTAAAATATTCATGAAAATATAAAAACTTCTATAAACAATCCTTATATACTTAATGATTCACATAACATAATAATCAAGTTCAAAAACATATACAGTTAAATAATCCAACTTTATTCTCAAATAATTACTAAGGATTCACCGTCTTAATCATTAATACCTATTTTTTATAATATGAAATATAAATCATATCTTAAGGTTCTTTAACCTTAATCTAATAATGATACTTTCATTTAATCTAAATAATAATAGAATAACATTTTATACCTTTCACATGTTGTTTTAAATCTCCTTATCTTTAGAAATATATCCAATACTCGTACTAACTTTCTGATTCTCTTCATAAGGTTTCTACTTAGGGAATCAATTTGAATAATTACTGCACTTTCCATATCTGAAAATTCAATGCTAACCCAGTTCCTTCATGTTCCTGATATTGACTAACACCATAAAGCCTGGGGTGAGAAACACTTATCATAACTAAAAACCACATAATCACGAAAAACTACTTACATGATATCTAAATAATGACACCTAATTATTTAATCAATGACACCATAGTTTTATACAAGGTTATTTATAGTCATATTGTATTAAATTACATCATCATGGTATGAAAGGTTCTTGTGAATTACCAAATCATATCCCCCCAAGAGTATCAAACCAGCTGCATAGTAGGGCTTGTTAATCTGTACCAGGATACACTAGAGTCTGGATTAACACAACTTGTCAGAGTTTTTACTCATATGTACATCGATTCCAGTATCACATCCAATTTTAGTATCTATATAGGGATTTATTTCTAAGAAACCACCAACTCTATCCTTTACCAAAATTTCGAGACATTTTTCAAGACATAAACTCATCCTCAGAATTATCTTTAAAGATAGTATATACATATCCTTAAAAATATCCCTAGGGATCTGAAAAGGTTTTCTCATCCGAGTTTATAATGGTTTTCTAAAGCTATCAATTATACCAACTATAAAGCCTCATGCTTAAAATTCCTGGATATTACATAATTTGATATGAATATTTATAACATTACAAAATACATTCCTGATGACGATAATAGATTAGAGTATTTGGAATCATAGAACACATTGTTCTATTTTGGTTAAATATATTCAAAATATTCATTAAAGATTTTCCCCTATAGTAATCTTACATAAAACCATTTTTTATAATCTAGGGAAAGGAAACATAAGAAATGGGTGAGATCCAATGATCAGTAAGGGTAAATAAAGAAAATGCATAATCCTAACATTAACATAAATCTATGAGAACATGAACATAACATATTAAGATCATACCCTACATAAAAAATCATAATCATGAGACATGGAATAAATATTGGAAGTTCATAAAACATTAATCACAAAGTAATCAGGAACATGAACCAGGTGAGAAATTCAAAGGAATATGTTATAGAATTTTTGGCAGATATATAAACATGAAACATCAATCCCTATAAGTCAAAGCTCATCATCAAAAACTTATCATTGTACATCAAGGGGAATGAACATACTTGGTGGGACAAACCAACATCCCCAGTCATAGTAATTTCTATGTAAAGGATCAGGTTTCCCCATATTCCCATAGTGGATTGTGTTTCCCCATCTTCCAAAAGTGGATTGGGTTTCCCCATCTTTCTACAGTGGATCAAGACATACGTATTTCATCATTTGGATCTAGAACATCATATTGTTTTCCACCATTATCTCATGAGATATAAATCATTACCCAATTAATTTTAGGGAGATATAGGTACCACTTATCACATAATAAAATCATACATACATGTTCCACAAGAGAAAAAAACATTCATCATATCATGACCCAAAAAAATAGATTGGTTTCATAGACATCATATCATATCCCATAATATGAAATTGGTATCATAAATATATCATCATATAATTACCTATTGAAAATATATAGGTCAAATAATCATTTCATAAAAGAATAACCCATGAAAATAAGTGGGTTTTAAAATTATATATCCTGTAGAAGATAAATGGGTGTCATAAAAATAATTCCATCAAAATAGAATCTATTAAAGAAATAATATGAATGGTATTCTTGAATAATATCCATAATAAATTATAAACTATTAAAAATAATTTAATCATATATATATTTGTAATTTTAAAGATCACATGGTATATTTATTAATTTAAATTTTATTTCTATGAATTTACATTCGAGAAAACCATTTCAATAATCTGTTTCTTATAAAGTAAACTTTAACATTTCATTTAAAAGTTATATTAAATAAAATATCTTTTATAATTTGATAATTATTTTTAAAATATAAGGAATTTTGAAAACCATTTTCATTGAAAATAAACTAGAAAAATTATAAAGGGGGCTAGAAAACCTTTTGAAAATAGTTTTCCTTGAAAAATTATAAATTAAGCTTGAAATCATTTTTAAAATCCCTTTCCTTGAAAAATTATAAATTAATATTTTAAATATTTTAAAAAACTTTATATTGGAAAATTATTTGAAAAACTAAAAAAAAGGCTGAAAATAATTTTGAAAACTTAAAAAGAATGCTTGAAATCATTGAAATAATATTTATTGAATATAACCTTTTAAAAATAGATAAAATAATATTTGTAAATAATTTATAAAAAATTTTAGAAATACTTTTTAATTTTTTTTGAAAATCAATTTAGATTAAAAAAATATCCATAATATTAGGTAAAAATTTTCTTTTATGTAAACATTCATGAGAATATTTTAGGAAATAATGGTCATGATAGTAGGTAAGTTTGTACATGCCGGATATTCTTTTTACACATTAAAAGTTTAGAAATATGTCTTGATCAGACAACGGAAAGATGATTCACTTTGAAACCAATTGTTAAAAATTAAAAAATGGGTAGAAATTTCCTTTAATCATCATATTATAATAGTAGAAAAATAAAAACATTTTTTGAAAACACCTTTTTGGAAGAACAAAGATGTATGACCAAAAAGAGGAAATTTTGTCAGATTTTAATAAAAGAATTTTCTAAATTATCTTAAGTACCAAAGAGTGGGAATATTGTAATAATACATGAATAAATCATTAATATATATTGTATAATAAAATTAATCTATGATCTTGAGATATGGATCATAAGATTTCGTCTATGGAAGCATAATAATAAACAATCTTGATAAATGATGAGATTATTGAAATAAATTGTTTCCACTTTGGTAACATTGAATAATAATATCCATGAAATTTAAAAATTAAATGAAGCTTAAAGTATCATTAATGTAATGAGAGTTATGATATAACATGTAAAATTGAAGTATATACACCTCATATAAAAATATAGGTGCATAGAATGGCATGTATCTCAAGAAAAGAAAACATGATAAAGTCAATGTAATATATATATATATATATATCTTCATTAAAATAAAATTATACAATAATATATATCATATAATTTTACTAAACCCATCTATAATACATTCCATGTAAAATGTTAACGAATCACATTGCTTTGAAGAGTCTGTAATCCACAGATCCACAAACTAAGTTATCATATTTGCACAAAACGGAAATCATGAAGGTTTTTATATATAATAATTATATAATATTAAATACATCATACATATCATATATATAATATGAAAATATAGTTCTTTTCATAATTACTGACAATTAGATATGGTAATGGAAACACGAACAACATCATTTTGTGAGGTGTTAGTTCACCATACACAAGAATGGTAAGTCTGTTACACATTAGATGAAAGTGTGTGTAATTGTAGGTACAAACATTAAAATTAAAAAATATTTGTATGTTTAGGATAATGTTTATATTATAAGAGAATGTAATAAGGATAATTTATGTAGTTGAGGAAGAAGTAAAATTGAAGTGATCATTGAAGAAGGTTACCTTTGTTTTGAGGTAACTCCTTTTGTTTTTCACCAAAGTACTTACTTGAAACCTTTATGTCCAAATTTAATGTTATAAGATGAAATTAGGAATTTTTTAAGAATATTTTAGAATATTTCAAGTGAGAAAATGGTATTTATAGGTGTAAATAAGTGGGAGTGTCGGGTTCATTTTTATAATGGAGAAGGAGTGGCATTCTTGTAAATTTTTGAAAAGGGAATTCCAATAAAGTTTTTCCTATAAAAATTACCTCAAATAATGAAAAAAATTAGATCAATGGAATTATATGGTAAAATATGTCCATAAAATGGATTTTGAAAATTTTTCTAGGATATTTGGTCATGAAGTGTAAGGTTATGTCCCTAATTAAGTTATATTTTCTCTTAATCACATAATAAATTTTAATCACTTTTACTATTTTGTTGTTCAAAAATAAGTTGAAATTATTATAAATTAGAAATTATTATTATCCCAAATATGGAATATATTTTTATAAATTCTAATAATATATGTATTATAAATTAAATTAAATTTAATCCAACAGACGGGATGACACAACATGTTTTTAAAGTGAAAATCTTCAAAAGCTTGTAAGGTTTTTATATCAAATTTCATAGTGAAATTGACTAAAATGATCTAAATTGTATTAATTGATATATAATTTATCTAATTTAACTTTAAAACAAATCAAAAAAATAATTTATCCTTATAATTAAATTATATAAATTAACATTTTTAAATTAATTTTTTTATTATTCACCATTCATAAAAAATGACCTAAAAATAAAAAAATCACCCTATCTATTTTTTTGTTCTAATTTTATAAATGAAGTTTTTTTTCAAATCAAAAGTAAAAAATTTAAAAAATTACATTTAAAATGGGTTCTCCACTAATAGGTGGTAAAATTACCTCTTAGAAAAACACATCTTCTTACTCATAAAGGATTTACACTTATCTTATAACTATTTAATCAATTATAAGAATATAAAAAATATTGATTTAAAATATAATATATAATATAAATTGTAATCATTAATCAAAATTTTTTCTATAAAAATTATTGAGATAAAATTGTGTTTGTATATAGAAAAATAGTTTTCTTATAAAAGTAGTATCTTTACATTTTAATAGTTCTTACATTCATTTCTACTAATTGGAAACTAAAGGTTTAATTTTATATACATGTGTAAATAGTAATTTAACAATTTATTTATTCTTATTAATAAATTCCATTCCCACAAGTAGGTGGTATCTATAATAATGTTTTAATAATAATATTTATATTAACTTGTAGTCTGGTAAAATTTGACCTTACTTGTAACACAAGCTTTTGAAGGGACTCAGTGTTGTGTGTAATAAAATAAAAACATAGTGCTTAATGTATTGAAAGATAATATATGTGTTGCATGTAGTAAAATAATTACTTGGTATTGTATATAATTCATTCCATATTTATTTCATTCATATAACAAAATATATATTCTACGTTGTGTGAAAAAATATCAAAATATTAAATTAATTTGAAAAAATAATCCAAAAAATCTCTTTGTGTTAAATAAGGATAATGTTTTGATATATAATGGGGGATATTCAGGGTTTTTATAATGACCCATACTTTACATACATTGTTATTACTTCAAAGTTGAAGCATACTTATTACAACATATAACAAAACCATGAAAGGACCGTATCGGTATAGTGTCTTTAGAAACTGGGAAACATAAACAACTGGTTCATAAAGCGTCTACAATATCTCCCATTTATTTCATCATATCTATATTCCCTTTTGGAATATCTTAATTAATAACCTTCTTCCTGACCTGGGGAAAGAAAACATACAAAAGGGTGAGCTCAAATACTCAGTAAGGGTAAAAAAAAGAAATATCAATCACATCAAAATAAGAACATAACATTTTGGAAATCTTACCCTGCAAAAGAGATCATAATTTCATAACATGGGATAAATCATGGTAGTGAAATGTAATCCCAATAATCATAACATAAAACATTAAACTTTTTGGCATACACACATAATAATATAGAATCATTTCTTATTAGTCAAGACTCATTGCCAAGACTATCTTAGTGGACAAAGTCCATTTCTGAACCGAGTTCACTCCTCGTTTCAGTCCTGTTTTACTGAACCGGTTTAACCTTCCATTATATCCATGTATATCTCATTAGATATAAAATCTTTACCCAATTCATTGGAGGGAGATATAGGTCCCACCCATCTCATAATGACACCATTCTTATGTGTGCCACAAAATCAAAAATCATACCTCATTGCATAACCCATGTAATAAAAATGGGATTCATAAACAACATGACAGCATAAAACAATTCATATAAGATAATGGAATTCATAAAAATAATTCCATCACAACATAATCAAATCAATGTAATAATAGGGATAGAAATAGAACCCTATATTATCTTATATGGAAAATAATTTTGATAAAACACTTGAACTCCATTCTTGAGGAAAATATCCTTTCTACTGCAAAAACATTTTCCTTTCTTAATATGTCATACAATTTTAAACTAAAAGAAGTTGATTAAAAATAAACTTTAAAACTTGTAAAGGAAGCTTCATGGAAATAATGTTTTAAAAATCCATTCATGTCTTATAAGTTAAAAAAAAATATTCTACTCGTACTTTTATCAGAAAAGTAAAAAAGTACCTCGTACGAAAAATGACAAAAGATTTCTTTCATATATTTTACTAAAAACTCACCGAAGGGTAAAATTGGATTTAAACAATTTTATGTGGATGGAAACAATATTACAAATCGATGAAACATGGAAGTGGATGATAAAATACACCCTAGTAAATACCAATGTATAAACAATCTCGGATAAAATGAGATTGTGATATCTTCCCTTACCTTAGGTCCAATTTGCTTCATAAGTGTCCGAAACTCCTGTATAATGATTGAAATAATGTTATTGACTTATTCCAGAATCATAATTATTTTTATGATATCATATATGGTCATATTCTTAGCTTCTTATTAGTAATATTACTACTTGTTATTTGGGTGTTTATTACTTTTTGTTCTTATGCGTGTTTTGTCGAATAAATTCTTATTTTTCTTTTTAGGTTATAGATACCTTATTTCCAGAATGGTATTAGTGTAATATATATCATATTAATTCATTCAATTCATTTATATAATCATTATGCAATGAACATCATGCAGAACGAGTTGCATCACATCATGGAGACGGTATTCCGTACGTACGCACGAGCGATGATATCGTTCCCATGATCATGGAATTGTATTGGAGTGTATATATACTATTTCAGAATCAATATCACTTTAAAATAATCATATATAGTCATTATTTACACCATTATACCCATCCAAATAAGGTGGTGGTGGAAAATAGATTACACCACGGTGTGGAGACGGTATTCCGTACGTACGCACGCACAGTGATTTCATTTTCCGTAGGATGGATAGATGGTGAAATAGGGTTTTTTCATACTTATAATAAGATATCACTATATGTGGGATACTGATGTTATTACTTCATAATGAAACAACTAAGTAAGAAGAAGTGGAAGAAGAAATAAAGATGAAACAATCGGTAACAGACATTACCTCTTCTTTGAAGCGCTTCTTTGAGACCTCCTTTTAGGGCACTAAAATTGGTCTTTGAAGAATACCAGGACATCTAGGATGTATCTAGGGAAGTGGAGAGGAGATATTGGCATGGTTTTTCCGATCTTGAAGGCTCAAAGTGGTGTGAGGAAGAGAGGGAGGAGGTGCCCTTTTATAAGGGAGGAGAGGAGCACCTTTGGAATAACTAAAAATATTATTTTATTATAAAGTCAAATTTGGGTTTTAATAGCTCCAAATTGATATATTTAGAATCTATGGTGGGGATGAGTCTAAATCCTCTCATCCAATAGAATTTATACAAGTTTATGTATTAATTTTAACCTTATCATTTAGATTTAACTTTAAGTTAGATAATTTAACTTTTACCATGTCTTCTTGTTTTTCTTACACTATAAGGTTAATAAACTTACTATATCAAGCCAAACGAAACCCAAGTTGTTTATTATTAATATATATAACCTTATCTAAGTCCTTTGGCCGAAACTTAGTTTTTTAGGAATAAAATAACAATTAATAATATAGTATTTTTTTTAAAAACTATTTTTTGTCGATTTTGACACTATTTGGTAATTGATCATTGTGAAAATTATAACAGAATGATTAGTTCAAAAAAATTTAATTAAATCAATAATAACATGTCATAGTAAGCTATAAAATTAGTTCAATTCATAAAAAGTCTCAAATTACATTTATTTGGGTATTTATAACATCAATTATTTCAATATTTCATTAATAAGATAATTACTGCATCATCTTTATGTCATAAATAAATTAAATTATTTAATGTCTAAAAATTACAAATAAAATACTATTACTTAGGAAATATTTTTATCTTTCTAATTAATATTTATAGTCGAATTTATATTATGTATAATCCTATATTAAAAATGATTTTCTTATTAAACTTTGATTTTAACTATTTTGACCCTTCTTTAAATAAATAAATAATAAATGTCCTAATGTAATCCATGTGGGCCTAAATGGTCATATTTTATTCCTAAGGTTGTTTTTGGTCGAATTACACTTATCCAATAGAATTAGGACATGTGTTAGGGTAATAATAATAACACTTTTACCCTTAATTACCCTATTTACTTTTAACCGTGGTAAAAAAAAGTAAAAAGTTACTATTCACCAAATATTATTTTCATCTCATTGAACCACATTTTAGTCCTCGATATTAACTGTGTCTCTTGGATTTTCAAAATTCCACTCACAGAAGCGGTAAAATTAAGTTTTATGAAAAATTCAGTTTTTTTTAACTACCACTTAGTGGTTTCACTATTCATCAAAAATTGAAAATTTTCAGAAAATACCAAAATTTCACCCTAGGCTAATTTCGATATTCCGAATCCAAAAATGAAGTCCATTTTGAAAAATAAAAATTATAAAATTTCAAAAAGTGGTTATTACTATTCATAACGGCTAGTTTTAATAATATTTTAATAGCATATCGTTGTTTAGTGAAACTCGGTATTACGTACGACGCAAGATATTAAGGAAGGCCACAGTTGTGTGTAAAGCAAGACAAGCTAGTATTGTGTGTAGTGAAATATTCCTTTGATAAATTTTTTTTTTCTCATAAAAGTCTCAGGCGTTACATTCTACCTCCCCTTAAAATGAATTTCTCCCTCGAAATTCGTCACTTTGTAACAAAAAGATGAGTATACCTCTCTCTCATCATATCCTCAAGCTCCCATGTAGCTTCTTCTAATTGGTGGTTCCTCCATAAAACTTTCACCAATCGAGTGGTCTTGTTTCTTAGGACTTTTTCGCTACGATCCAGAATCTCTATCGACTGTTCTTCATAAGAAAGATCTTGCTCCAGCGGTACAACTTCTGAGCTGAGTACATGTGAAGGATCAGGTATGTACTTTATCAGGAGAGATACATGGAACACATCGTGAACTTGAGAGAGAATCAGTGGAAGCTCCAATCAGTAAGCTACCTTTCCAACATGATCCAGTATTTCGAAAGGACCGATATATCTAGGGCTCAACTTCCCCTTCTTTCCAAATCTCATGACCCTCTTCCAGGGAGATATTCATAAGAACACATTATCACCCACTTCAAACTCTATGTCCTTTCTTCGGTTGTCGGCATAACTTTTCTGTCTAATCTGATCTACAATTATGTGTTGTTGAATAGATTGGACCTTTTCTTCCATCTCATCAACAAGATCAGGTCCTAATAGCTTTCTTTCCCCAACTTCATCCCAACAAGTTGGAGTCCTGTATTTCTTTCCATAGAGAGAATCATAAGGAGCCATCTGAATACTAGATTGAAAGCTATTATTATAAGAAAATTCCACCAAAGGTAGGTGTTTATCCCAACCACCTTTGAAATCCCTAGAGCATGCTCTCAACATATCTTCTAGAGTTTGAATTGTTCTCTCAGACTGACTGTCTGTCTGAGGATGATAAGCAGTGCTGAAACTCAACACTATATCCAGAGTATGCAGAAGACATCGCCAGAACTTCGAGGTAAATCTTGGATCCCGATCAGATATAATAGAAAGTGGTACTCCATGCAATCTTACCACATCCTTTACATATATCCTGGCAAGCTGATCCAGAGATAAATCCTCTCTAATAGCAATGAAGTGTGCAGACTTTGTAAGACGATCAACTATGACCCAGATAGCATTATTGCCTTTGGATGTTTAGGATGTCCTGTGACAAAGTCCATAGTGATGTTTTCCCATTTCCATTCGGGTATGGGTAATGGTTGTAACATTCCCTTAGACTTCTGTCTCTCAGCTTTAACTTTCTGACAAACCGAGCATCGTGAGACATATTCAGCAACATCTCTTTTCATGCCATCCCACCAGAAGTACTATTTCAGGTCCCTATACATCTTTGTGCTTCCATGATGAATATGGAATGAAGAACTATGAGCCTCATCCAGCAGCTCCTTCTTTAATTCGGGGATGGGAGGAACACAATCCCTATTCATGAACTTTATTATCCCATCACAATCAAGGTTGAATTCAGGAACATTTCTCACCTTCTTTTGTAACTTGACATCTTCTTTCTGTGCCTCTTTAATCTTCACATGTATAGACGATTGAACATTCATTTAAGAAAGATAAGATTTTTCTCTTTCTATTATAATTCCAAGATCCATCCTTTATAAATCCATAAATATTGGATCTTTTTTGATCCTCATCATGGATAAACTGGCATGGTCTTGTCGACTTAATGCATCTGCCACCTTGTTTGCTTTCCCAGGGTGGTAATGGATTGAGCAGTCGTAATCCTTAATCAGCTCCAACCATCTTCTTTGGCGCATATTCAGCTCCTTTTGTGTGAAAATATACTTTAAACTTTTATGATCAGTATAAATATCAAACCATTTACCATAAAGGTAATGCATCCAATTCTTTAATGCAAAGATTACCGCAACTAACTCCAAATCATGAGTTGGGTAATTTTTCTCATGGTTTTTTAACTGTCGTGAGGCATAATCTATCACCATACCATTTTGCATAAGAACACACCCCAATCCCTTCTTGGATGCATCACTATATATCACAAACCTTTCTCCACCACAAGGTAGTGTGATCACAGGTGCACTGGATAAACATCTTTTCAACTCCTTGAAATTCTCATCACATTCCTCCGTCCAAACAAACTTAACTCATTTCCGAGTCAACCTGGTGATTGGATTAGATAATCGTGAAAAAGCTTTCACAAAACGTCTATAATATCCATCCAAACCAAGAAAACTTCAGATATCAGTTACTGTTGTTGGTCTCGACCATCTTTCAATAACCTCTGTTTTTGCTGGATCCACAGATATCCCCTCTTTTGAGATTATGTGACCCAAAAGTGCAACTTTTTGAAGCCAAAATTCACTCTTTGTAAATTTGGAATAATGCTTCTCCTTTGCCAGGGTCTTTAATATAATTCTCAAGTGATTTTCATGTTCTTCCTTTCTCTTTGAATAGACAAGAATATAATCTATAAATACTACCACAAATTGATCAAGATAGTCTCTAAAGACTCTATTCATCAGATCCATGAAGATAGCAGGGACAGTAGTAAGGCCAAATGGCATCACTACAAATTCCTAGTGTCCATACCATGTACGGAAAGCCGTATTTGGTATATCCTCCCTTTTGACCCTAAATTTATGATACCCTGAACGAATATCAATCTTGGAAAAGTATTGAGCTCCGCGTAGTTGGTCAAATAAGTCATCAATGTGTGGGAGAGGATATTTGTTCTTGATAGTGATCTTGTTAAGTTCTCGATAATCAATGCAGAGTCTCATTGATCCATCTTTCTTCTTAACAAATATAAAAGGTGCTCCCCAAGGTGATGCACTAGGGAGTATGAATCCCTTATCAAGATTCTCTTGGAGTTGCTTTTTCAATTCCTGCAACTCAATTGGGGCCATTCTATAAGGTGTCTTTGAAATAGGCAAAGCACCTAGTATGAGTTCTATTGAAAACTCAACTTCACGATTTGGTGGAAGACCTAGAAATTCCTCTGGAAAGACATCATCAAACTTCCATACAACATGCATCTTATTAATCATGAGTTTCTCACCAACCATTTGAGATAAATAACCCTCATTTAGTGGAATCAAGACCCATAAGATGGAAGAAATTTCCACTGGAAGGTTATGTTCATCCTTGCATCGATAGAGGATCATAGATTGATATGGAATATGAAATGTGACTTCCCTTACTTGGAAATTGATATGAGCTCCATATAAATAAAGCCAATACATGCCAAGAATCACATCAAATTCCACTATAGGAAGGATCACAAGATTTGCAGGAAGCACTTTCCCACAAACTTCAATCGGGGAATAATTATAAACTTTTGATGCGACTGTTGTGCCATTAGGTGTTGTCACAGCTAACTCAACATCTAATTGTTGAGGTAATACGGTGATACCCTTAGAAAAATCTTCAGAAATAAAAGAGTGGGTGTATCCAGAATCAAATAAAACATTTTCTACTTTAGAGTGTATGGTAAGTGTACCTTTCACCACATCGTTATCGTACTCCACATCGCTGATAGAAATTTCATGTGACTTTCCTTTGTCTTTAGCCTTAAGATTTTTCTGATGTCGATCATCATCAACAACCCTTGGATTAGGGCATTTATTGGAATAATGCCCCATCTCCTTGCACTTGAAACATTGAAGTGTAGTAGGTTTATTCTGTGTGTCCCTTCCTTTGTTTGCATCATTGGACATCTTCTTCCCATCATTACGACATTAAAATGCCTGATGACCTTCCACATTTGAAACATTTACTTTCCCCTTTAAGAAAACTACCTCTATGTTTCTTTCCACACTTTTAGTATAAGGGAATGCTCATCTTCTTTTCAGTGTTCTCTTTAGATTTTCCTTTAAATTCCATTTTCCTCTTCATATCAAAGACTTGGTTTTAAGACACTAAAGAATCGATCAATCTTACTCTCAGGTTGGATAATAATACAGAAGCGTACCTTGAAAGTCTTGTAAAATTTGCATCATAGGTCCCAGCAGATTCATCATCCTTTTTCATTAGTTCAAGAAACTCTTTCTCCATCTTTGTTCGGAGAATACGAGGGAAGTAATTATTGAAAAATAAGTTCTTGAACTCGTCCCATTCCATGGACTCAATTTCATCCCTTTACCTCGTATTCTTAATAAGATTCCACCATTGATCAGCATCTCCTTACAAACGATACACTGCTAGGATGAGTTTATCATGTTTAGAACATTGAAGAACTGAAAATATCTTTTTAGTAGTATTGATCCATTGTTCAGCAACTAATGGATCAGTAGACCCGCTGAATGGGGGTGGACACTGCCTCATGAAGGATTCAACAGAATGTTGCTCCTTCCTTTTCTCGTTTGGAAGTCCTGCATGATTCATAGCTTGAGAAAGTTTTGTGAGCATGGATACAAGATTTTTCATTATAGCTCCCATAACGTTTGGTTGCTCAGGGGGACAATCATTGCATTTCCCGTCGCATTCCACATTAACACGGTTCCTTCAGGTTCCAGCCATTGACTAAAACCAAGAAGAATAGTGTGAGAAACACTAATTATAATAGGAAAACTACACAATCAAGAATAAAATTTCACACTTAAGGTCTTATCCTAGGTTATTCATGGCCATTTCTAAAACACTAATATTGTGTTCAATGCTTAGACTTATCCTTAGGGTTCTTACTAAGGCTTTCACATCCTAGTTTCCAAAGGTTGACTATAACTTTCCTCTAATACCAACTGTAATGACCCATACTTTACATACATTGTTATTACTTCAAAATTGAAGCATACTTATTACAACATATAACAAATCCATTAAAGGATAGTATAGGTATAGTGTCTTTAGAAACTGGGAAACATAAACAACTGGTTCATAAAGCGTCTACACTGTCTCCCATTTATTTCATCATATCTATAGTCCCTTTTGGCATATCTTACTTAATAACCTTCTTCCTGACCTGGGGAAAGAAAACATACAAAAGGGTGAGCTCAAATGCTCAGTAAGGGTAAACAAAATAAATATAAATCATATCAAAATAAGAACATAACATTTTGGAAATCTTACCCTGCAAAAGAGATCATAATTTCATAACATGGGATAAATCATGGTAGTGAAATGTAATCCCAATAATCATAACATAAAACATGATACTTTTTTACATACACACATAATCATATAGAATCATTTATTATTAGTCAAGACTCATTTCCAAGACTATCTTGGTGGATAAAGTCCATTTCTGAACCGAGTTCACTCCTCGTTTCAGTCCTGTTTTACTGAACCGGTTTAACCTGCCGTTCCAGCCATGTCTATCTCATGAGATATAAAATCATTACCCAATGCATTGGATGGAGATATAGGTCTCACCCATCTCATAATGATACCATTCATATGTTTGCCACAAAATCAAAAATCATACATCATTGCATAACCCATATAATAAATATGGGATTCTAAAACAACATGACATCATAAAACAATTCATATAAGATAAAGGAATTCATAAAACTAATTCCATCACAACATAAACCAATCAATGTAATAATAGGGATAGAAACAGAACCCTATATTATCTTAGATGGAAAATAATTTTGATAAAACACTTGAACTCTATTCTTGAGGAAAATATCCTTTCTACTCTAAAAACATTTTCCTTTCTTAACATGTCATACAATTTTAAACTAAAAGTAGTTGATTAAAAATAAACTTTAAAACTTGTAAAGGAATCTTCTTGGAAATAATGTTTTAAAAATCCATTCATGCCGTATACATTAAAAAACATTCTTCTCGTACTTTTGTCGGAAAAGTCAAAAAGTACCTCGTACAAAAAACTACAAAAGATTCCTTTCATATCATTTACTAAAAATTCACCGAAGGGTAAAATTAGATTTAAAAAATTGTAGGTGGATGGAAACAATATTACATATCAAGGAAACATGGATGTGGATGATAAAATACACCCCAGTAAATACCAAAGTATAAATAATCTCGGATAAAATGAGATTGTGATATTTTCCCTTACCTTAGGTCCAATTTGCTTCGTAAGTGTCCGAACCAACTGTATAATGATTTAAATAATTCTATTGAATTATTCCAGAATCATACTTATTTTTATGATATCATATATTGTCATATTCTTAGCTTCTTATTAGTAATATTAATACTTGTTATTTGGGTGTTTATTACTTTTTGTTCTTAGGCGTGTTTTGTCGAATAAATTCTTATTTTTTTTAGGTTATAGATACCTCATTTCCAGAATGGTATTAGTGTAATATATATCATATTAAATCATTCAATTCATTTATATATTCATTATTCAATGAATATCATGTAGAACGAGTCGCATCACATCATGGAGAAGGTATTCCGTACGTACGCACGAGCGATGATATCGTTCCCATGATCGTGGAATTGTATTGGAGTGTATATATACTATTTTAGAATCAATATCACTTTACAATAATAATATATAGTCATTATTTACACCATTATACCCATCCAAATAAGGTTGTGGTGGAAAATAGATTACACCACGGCGTGGAGACGGTATTCCGTACGTACGCACGCGCGGTGATTTCATTTTCCGTACGATGGATAGATGGTGAAATAGGGTTGTTTCATACTTATAATAACATATCAGTATATGATTGATACTTATGTTATTACTTCATAATTAAACAACTAAAGAAGAATAAGTGGAAGAAGAAATAAAGATGAAAGAATCGGTAACGAACATTACCTCTTCTTTGAAGTGCTTCTTTGAGACCTCCTTTTAGGGCACTAAAATTGGTCTTTGAAGAAGACCAGGACCTCTAGGATGTCTCTAGGGAAGTGGAGAGGAGATATTGGCAGGGTTTGGCCGAGATTTAAGGCTCAAAGTGGTGTGAGGAAGAGAGGGAGGATGTGCCCTTTTATAAGGGAGGAGAGGGGCACCTTTGGAATAAATAAAAATATTATTTTATTATAAAGTAAAATTCGGCTTTTAATAGCTCAAAATTGATATATTTAGAAGCTAAGGTGGGGATGAGTCGAAATACTCTCATCCAATAGAATTTAGACAAGTTGAGGTATCAATTTTAACCTTATCATTTAGATTAAACTTTAAGTTAGATAATTTAACTTTTATCGTGTCTTCTTGTTTTCTTACACTATAAGGTTAATAAACTTACTATATCAAGCCAAAAGAACCCCAAGTGTTTTATTATTAATATATATAACATTATCTAAGTCCTTTGTCTGAACATTATATTTTTTGGAATAAAATAACAATTAATAATATAGTATTTGTTTTAAAAACTATTTTATTTCAATTTTGGTACTATTTGGTAATTGATTTTTGTGAAAATCATAACAGAATGATTAGTTCGAAAAAATTTAATTAAATAAATAATAACATGTAATATTAAGCTAAAGAATTAGTGGAATTCATAAAAAGTATCAAATTACATTTATTTGGGTATTTATAACATCAATTATGTCAATATTTTATTAATAAGATAATTACAGTATCATCGTTATGTCATAAATAAATTAAATTATTTAATGTCTAAAAATTACAAATAAAATAATATTATATAGGAAATATTTTTAGCTTTCTAATGAATATTTATAGTCGAATTTATCTTATGTATAACCCTATATTAAAAATTCTTTACTTATTAAACTTTGATTTTAACTATTTTGACCTTCTTTAAATAAATTAATAATAAATGTCCTAATCTAATCCAAGTGGCCCTAAATGGTCATATTTTATTACTAAGGTTGTTTTTGGTCGAATTACACTTATCCAATAGAATTAGGACATGTGTTAGGGTAATAATAATAACACGTTTTCCCTTTAATTACCCTATTTACTTTTAACCGTGGTAAAAAAGTAAAAAGTTACTATTCACCAAAAATTATTTTAATCTCATTGAACCGCATTTTAGTCCATGATATTAACCGTGTCTCTCGGATTTTCTAAATTCCACTCATAGAAGTGGTAAAATTATGTTTTATGAAAAATTCAGTTTTTTTAACTACCACTTAGTGGTTTCACTATTCATAAAAAATTGAATGTTTTCAGAAAAATACCAAAGTTTCACTCTAGGATAATTTCGATATTCCAAATCCAAAAATGAAGTCCATTTTGAAAAATAAAAATTATAAAATTTCAAAAAGTGGTTATTACTATTCATAATGGCTAGTTTTAATAATATTTTAATAGCATATCGTTGTTTAGTGAAACTCGATATTGCGTACGATGCACACTATTGAGGAAGGTCGCGGTTGCGTGTAAAGAAATCCAAGCTAGTGTTTTGTTTATTGAAAGATTCCTTTGATAAAAACAAAATATTTCTCATAAAAGTATCGGGCGTTACAATTTTAGTATGGAATGAGGTTGATTTATTTCATGTTCATGACACCCTTTTATATTGTACATGTGATATATAGATGAGGTTTGATAAATGGAAGTGGATATATAATGATGAAGATAATGTTTCAATGACCTGTGGAATGGTTTTGGTTATGGAATGGATGGAATAAAGATAACATGGGATGCTGGACCCAATGAGAGGATGGGTGTCATAACCCCATCCCTCCAAAATACCATAATGAAGGGAGGAGATAATGACCCCCTATGTCCTGCCTTTAGTAGGCCCTAGGTTAGATACTAATGCTAAGGGTGTACAAGTCTCAAAATATTGGAGGCATTACCCTTTATAATAAAATGGGATTGAGAGATAGAATGAATCATCCACAACAACCCCAAGACATTATATAAAATGGAAACCCAAAATATCCTACATGCATGTATAAATAGAAGTGATATAGATAAAAATATCCAAAGTAAATACCCAAAAGTTAAGCTAAAGAAGCAACACAAAACCTATCAATGTTCTAAGATAATAAGGTGTAGTGTGGTCCATGAAATCCTCCCATAAACCTAAAAACAGTTTTATTTATGTATAGGGAGAAAAAAAGTATACTCAGCAAGAAAAACTAAGTCTCTCATGCACATGTGAAATACACATACTAATGCACCTTTGAGAAAATATCCGAACCAGACCACTCCTAAACAAGAATACTTAACATCGAATCGTAACCAAGTTATGCTCATAAAATTACACAATCAAGGTAATATAATTTAATGTAAAGCACGTCGATGATAGGGTACGCCGAACCACTTTCCCACTAATTAGCCACTTTCTCACCCCAAAAGTAGACTCCATAACACTCTCAACTCTTCCGAATATACCACATCACATACCACCCACACACACCTGGGTTACATATCACCACACTCTCCTCTCGCACACACCTAGGTCTTACAACACATCACACCTACACACACCTGGCCTGCACAACACATCCCGCCATAAGACACCTGGTCCACACCTCACATCACATCTCAGCGCATATCTTCCTAAAGAAAACATGGAAAGAACATGAAAACTTATCCCAAATACACCTGGTACACCACATCCTAAATCATCCTAAAGACACATGGGACACCACATCACAACTCTCCAGAATAATTTTAGTCCATCATCAGCTGGAAGAGGGAGCAAGGAAGAGTGGGTGGATATCCAACCATCATCTCGTCAGGTTGTTGGGAAAGATACCCCCCATGTTACTATGTGTGTGTTTGGTATATAGTGCTCAATGTGGGTGGGGTGCACATATAATCCACAAGAAAAAAACAAGTATAAATATGTAGTATTAAACACTCTAGCCTAACCTATGGGTTATCAATCAAAAAACCAACTCACAACACCATCAATTTTTCTTCCAACTCTAAATTCATAATATCCCATAATAAGTCACAAACCCCATTTCATGTTTCCAACCAATTTCTTTTTAATTACCCCATTAATTTAATTATTTATCACCAACCTTATTTAATCACACAAATCATCGTTAAATTTTCCATTGGAAAATTTCCATCCCATTTACCAATACGACCTATAACACTTAAAACATTATTAATGATTAATTTATCCCATCACCACTATTCCATTTTGTTCAATATAACCACATATCACAAAAAAATTCACCCCCAACAACATCACATTGCCACCCCAAAAGAATGGCCCAAAAACTATTACCTCGCATCACCAAAAGTAAAACCAACAAAAAATAACCTCACCACCACAAAATCATGAAACAAAAACCATAAACCCAACATTACACAACCACACATCACAACACATCAATATTAATTTACATATTGACAAAGGGTTTTTTATCAGATTCCACTATATTTTAGGGATCTCATCACGTAAATCACAATCCTAGAGAAACCAATTTATTAACCAAATACAACCAATTATCAAATTTCTATTTCAGGGTGAAATCAAAACAATCAAAATATTCACAACATTAAAAACATTCACAAAATCCATAACACATATATATAGTGAAAAAATCCTCAACGACCACTTTTTTTCGTAGGCATCAAGCCCGTACAGTTCAAAATATTACAATATAATATCAACTCTGTAAAAGCATGCAAATAAAACCTCATTTTCCACATTAATTCAATAATCAAATTATTAGTCTTTGAGTAAGCTTGAAAAAAAATAATCTATATATTAAAAAGTAAACCCCTCCTGCATGACACATAATAAAGAGAAACAAGGGAAACCCTATATCAAAGAGGATTTTCAACTCTCTACGCACCTCTGGGCAGAAAATAATGTATTCAAATCACAAATACTCTATGAGAATCATTGATTAAGCTACACCACTCTAATTATCCATCAAGACGAAACCAAAATAACCCCCAAAACAAAGAAACACCACCTTATCAGAACCCCAATGAATAACAAAAGAAAATAGGTGAGAATGAGTGGATAAATCACCATAGACTGAATACGGGAAACTAGGAACCAATACCCATAAAAAGGAATCACAAAACACTAGAAAGGAGAGCCACTATCCACATGGAATGAGAGAGAGAGAGAGAGTAGGTTTTGAGAAAACCCAAGTGTCTAAATCCTTTAAAACTATACAGTATTGAGTACTTACATGATGTGTTATCCCCTTTCATGTTATGTAATCCTGGAATTCTAGGTTTCATTGAAAAAATGTGTCAACATTTTATTATATGACTCTAATAGTATACACACCATGAATATCCCTAGAAAAACCATGAATCCAACTTTCACATCGTGTAATACACATATATGATATGTATTTCCTATAGTAGTTCTGTTGCACCTCCATCTTCCACAAAAAACTCCCAGAACCTTCCCTAAACACCTCCTACAACCAAAATTAGAAAATTAATAGACTGAGGGGGGGATAGATTGTAAAATCATATACCTATCAAATTATTCTTGACCTCAAGAATATAAATACAAGCCTAGATGAATAGGGGATTCAAACAACCACCCCATGTGATACCACTAAAGAGTCTCACCACACCTCAAATGCTACGACCGACTAAATACTCCAATAAAAATGGCCACAAAACACACTACAGAACCATAAGATGCCTCCCCAGACACAACCACACTAATACAAAACCAATTCAAAACCATATCAACATCCACACAAACCAAACCAAAAACCATTACAACCAATGAATTACACCATCCCAAACACCCAAAATCAAGTAATTCATCTTATATTTCAAGAAACTATCTAATCTGGGTGAAACCAAATCACCCGCATGGGTTTAAACACATTGTAGTTAATGCATCTTGATTAGTAATGAGGTCCTCTTATTTTAATATTTCAGAAATTTATCACAAATCACACCACAAACATCAAAAATCAAGGAAAATAATTCATTTCATAAAAAATGATCAAACATCACCTCACAAATCAAGATAGAAAAACTCAAAACAACTCTGGGTACTAGTCAGAGATCTGTGTATCTTTATACCAAGTACTATCCTCTCATCCACCATGCCTCAAAAACACACAAACCAAATAAAAAACATGTATACTAAATTAATTCTCTTGGAAATCCTAGATATCTACTTTTTACTCCAAAAATGTCACATCATCCTCAATACCCAACTCTCCCCAGTCAAGGAAGTGGGAGTCATCGGAAGATATAGAAGAAGTTGAGAGATGTGGAAGACTTTGTGTATCCTCTATAACCATGGTGGAAATACCAACTGATACACCACTTCTCCAACTCACCCCAACACCTCAAAGGGACCAAAAAACCTGGAATAATGATTACTCCTTCTTCCATTCCTCCACTTCCCACATCGAGGGGAAACCTTCAAGAATAAATAGCCTCCAACCTCTAACTCTAAGGTCCTCCCTCTATGAATAGGATAATACTTTTTTCTATCTTGTACCACTTTAAACCTCTCACGATTGAGTTTAACCTTCTCTATCATGCTATTCACCACATCAAAAACTTGAACAGTTGTCTCCCTAGCCATAATCTGACACAATAGAGAACAAAACAGTCTTCCATAAAAATCATGGAATGGGGATTTTCCAATGGAAGAGTGATAACTATTATTATAAGAAAACTCTACTAAGGGAAGATTTTATACCCAAGACGCACCCAAGATCAAAATCCAATCCCACAAAATATTCTCCAGCACCTAGATAGTTTGTTCCATTTTTTATTTGTTTGGGGTTGGAAATTAGTGATGAGGCATAACGGATATCCAAAAGAATGATGTTACCCCCTATAGAACTATGAGGTAATATGTGTGTCCTGATTCTAGAAAATGGACCTCATAACTCCATTGAACCACACCACCTCATCCTTGTACCTATTATCCAAGTAATCTACTATTCCTGACTCCTTGATAACTAAGAAGTGGTCTAATTTTGTCAACTAATACACTATCACCCAGAGAGCATGACAACCTCCTTGAGTTTTGGGAGACCCTGTGAAAAAATCCATTGATTTTTCATCACATTTACACTTAGAGAAATATATGGGATGTAAAAAACCACATGGAACACGATGATCATCCATTAACTACTAGAAAACAAAGAACCTTACGAAAAACCCGACCACTCCCTTCTTGCCACAAAAAGTGTATCCTAAAGCCGTGGTACATCTATGAAATTATCTAGTGTAACACCAAGGGTGATCCATGGAACTCACGAAGAAATTATTTTCACATTGCTCTCAGAACAAATGGAATTTTAAAAAACAACTTTTAGTTCTGACCGTCCTCTGACCATCCCTCTAGATCATCACCATGTCCAACAAGATCACACATCACCTCTACCTTTGAGTCTCCCTGATGAGACTCCTCCACCTATTGCATCATAGAAGATTGAAATGTCATCTGAAATAAAGATCCTATACCACCATCCACCATTTCATGTAAGTGAAAGGTTTCAAACTCCAAAATTCCTCTCGAAGAATTCTCAAACTCCAAAAAAACACCATTCTGCAAAATCCTATTCAATTAATGGGCCTAAATTTTTCTTTTTCCAGAGGTTTGGGAGATCTCAAATTTACAATCCTGAAGAAATTCCATCCACCTCCATTACTGGAAGTTCAAATAATAATGGGAAAAGATATACCTCAAACTCTTGTTATCTATAAAGATAAAAAATTTCTCCCTAATAAGGTAATGTCACCACAACATTAGTGAAAACACAACCGCTACTAGCTCTAGATAGGGTTGGAATTGTTATGATCATGGGAAGATAACTATATAGACCCATAAGAGATCACTGCCTAATACTACATCAAGAAACATCCCAATCCAAAGAGAGAAGCATCATAAAAAACCTTAAATGACACCCCTTCCTCAAGAAATTGGATCACTATAGCACTGATCAACATCCTCATTAGGTAACAAAAAGATTCCAAGTAGTGATCACTCCACACAAAATATTGGTCTTTCCGGGTCAAAGATATCAACAGGGATGAAACTCAAGAGAAATCAGGCACAAAAAATTGATAATAACTTATGATACTAAGGAAACTAACAACCTATACCACATTCTTGGGAGCGTCCCTAGAAAAAACTATTTCAACCTTCGATGGGTCTACTACCAGACCCTGCTAGGACACCACCTGCCCAAGGAAATGCACCTCTAATGTTTATAACCTAAACATAGACAACCTTCCATTGAGTTGGTGGCATTAAATAATATAAAACATAGTTATGAGATGCTGAAATTTCTCTTCAATTGACTTCTAGAAGATTAAGTTATCATCAATGAATATGAAGACAAATCGATCTAATAAATCATGAAACATGGATTTCACAAGCTTGATGAACACGACTGGTGCACTTGTAACACCAAATGATATGACTACAAAATATACATGCCAATAAATTCATCTATGGAAGTCTTCATGATATCTCCCTCTTTCACTCTCAAATGGTGATATCTAGACCATAGAGAAATCATTGAAAACCAACTCACCCTTCTCAACTATTTGAAAGGATATTTTATCCTTAAATTAGGGTATTGTTTTTTACCATCACTGAATTCAACCTCCAGTAGTCTATACACAACTTTAAACAACCATTATACTTCTTATAATACAATACCGGAGCTCCCAACGGTGACACACTTGGCCGAATGAATCCCTTATGCATCAAATCATCTATTTTATTGCTCAAATCTCACAACTTTGAAGGTACTATCTGATAAATATCCATAAAAATTTGAGAGGCACTCAGATACCAGTTTATCCAAAACTAAACATTGTGCCAAGGGGGTAGTGTCACAACCTCTTCAAGAAACATATCCTGGAACTCTCCAATGACCCTAGGAACCTCTACCATCCCAACATCTACTGATTCAACTAAAAACTCATCCAACAAGAAATAATGTAGCTCCACATTCCGATTACCCACCTGAAAACCCCACTCACCAATGAAAACAACACATTTTCCATACACCTATGAAAACATGACTATCCTATGAAAGTAGTCAATAACATCAGGTAAAAAATTAAACTAGTCAATATTGATGATGAAATAATATGGATACATATTTAGAAAGAAACTATCCCTAGAGAGATAATGCTTCCCATCATCTATCTACACTCCTAGCACACATCAAACAAGATGGTCTATCATCAAAAAAGTGTATTTAACACCAGTGGTATGGGAAGCTTCTCTAAATCTAGTACCACAGCATGGGATATAGATGGTGAAAAAAGAAGTGTGAATCTCTTCAACCAAACAAGTCACAAATAAGTGTACTAAACAAAATTATCATACATATGACGATATCTAGCACCTATGAAACTGCTACCTCAACCGCATGTTTCTAACTATGCCCAACTCCTCTACATCTCTATTGACAACCAACTCCATGGCCATACTCGAACTGTTGTCTCTAAAGTCAATGAACATCCTGAGGTCAGACTCTACATGCTCTATATCCCCTGAGAAGAGAATAATACTACTGCCCCTACTGCTGAAATTACCTCACTGGTAACTATTTATGAGGCTGATGCTGAACCTATCCACCTTGGGAAAACTAAGCATGGGAAACCACTGGCTACTAGTCCCGAAGATATCCTAAAACACCACAGAAGAGATAAATCATCACCAAATCCATATGAAAGGAATAGAAACTAGAAGGTTGAAAGGGAATCTACTGAGGTCGAATCCCGACTGGTCGAAAACTCAAAGTTCCTAGTTCCTGATACCTATCACAAGAAACTATTTCCCTCAATGAACCCTTTTGGTTCCCATTCCCACAGAAAACCTCCTCACATGTGAATTTTCTCAATCACCTCAACCTTCTTATGAACTGCTATATATATAGACAATGTGAAAGGAGTTATTGCATACTGGATTAAAGTATGGAGTGCCTCCTAAAGATATCTCACATGAGACTCCTAATATGGAAAAAGATATAGGAAAAAAATGATGAATATCCTTGAACCTAATTCCCAAATCCTACACTGACATACTCCCATACTGAAGATAATGAAGCTCTATCCTATTCAATATATTGATGGTCAATGAAAGGAACTATACTTGGAACTTATCTAGAAGTCAACCCACAAAATATCTACCTCCATCCACTCTCCCAGATACATCGTCTCCCACTGACATGCAACTCCTCACATTTGACTGACTACCAAAGGGACCAAGTACTCTGTTAGGGCCTAAATCAAACTGAAAGTGATCTCAAGATCCTCCAACCGTCTATCATTATCCCCATATAAAACACATCCTTAATACATCCCCAAATCCTACCGTTAGAAAGCACATAATTTCCTCTAGCACTGATCCTCCTCATCAACCAGATAAACCCTAAGACGATCTATCTGATCAGCCTGCTGATCCTAGACTACCTGAGCAACATGTAGATGATGAAAATGATCCATAGATTAAAGGTAAATTTTTTCCAAGGCCGTTATATTGGGGTTTTATTATGATTCATTTCAATTCATTTTATATATTTCATCCACTGTAACCTTTCTAAAACTACCTTATTCAATCCATAACACAATACATTATGATGCATGTACCTATCCTATGTCTATACCCTCCAAAAAGGTCCATCTCACATGGCCACTCAATAATCTCAGAGTTTGTGCACTTGATCATGGGGGGGGGGCTAAAATCCCATGTCATAGTTGGTCTCCCTGTGCTATGTCACTTTCCAAGGTCAAAGAGCACCGTTTCTATACCATCCCCGGAAATCCTCACTATTCCTAACTCCAAAATTTATCTTATCTATCAACTACCCCTTTGATACCACTCTTTCATGCCCATCCCTCTAAGGATACCAAATTGAGGGGAGTGAGATAATGAATGATGAGTTATGCCTCCAATAGGCCCATGATGGTGATTAGCACCAAGGGTGTAAAAATATCACAATATGGGTGGCATTAACCTTTATAGGGAAATAAGAACATGATATTGAATGAATTATACATAGAAACTGAATGACCTAATATTAAAGAGAAAACCAAACCATCCTACATGCATGTATAAATAGAATTGAAAACGAAAAAATTCTCCAAAGTAAATACCCACAAGTAATGCTAATGTAGAGACACAATAATTGTCAAGGATCTGAGTTAGCAAGGTCTAGAATGATCCATGAAATCCTCATGGAAACTTGAAAATAGTTTTATATACATAGTGTGACCATAAAAG
The DNA here is from genome assembly GCA_963277665.1 of Viscum album. Classification (NCBI taxonomy): domain Eukaryota; kingdom Viridiplantae; phylum Streptophyta; class Magnoliopsida; order Santalales; family Viscaceae; genus Viscum; species Viscum album. Next base: position 1,279,891,837 of record OY728156.1, read on the forward strand.
TATACTTAGTAGAAAAACTAAAGTCTCTCACGCATATGATAAAGAATCATAGTAATGCACCTCTGAGAAAATAGTAGAACCAAAAAACACATAAACCAATATACTAACCATCCCAACCTCACCATGGAATGCTTCATATATAAATTAGTCTGGTAATATAATATAAAGTTTTAAACATGGATGATACAATACCCCACACCACATTCCCACGAATTAGCTGCTCTCATATTCCAATGAAAAATATCCTAGAACTCCCACCTCTTCTGAATATACAATATCACATACCAACCACACACACCTGGACCCCATGTGATATCATATCCCCCAGCACACACATCGGCCTCACAAAAAATCCAGCCCGCACACACCTGAGCCTCATAACACATCATTCTCACACACACATCAGCTACACATCCCATAACATCTCATCACATATCATCCTGAAGACACCTGGGAAATGACATAACAACTCATCCAGAAGACACCTAGGACATCACATGAAAACTTTCCCGAATAATCTTGGGAGTTCATCACCTAGAAGAGTGATCATGAAAGATTAGGTGGCCAGCCAGCCATCCTTCCTCTAGGATATTGGGAATGTCACCACCTCGAGTAACTATATCGGTGTTCCACACATAGTTCTTAATATTGGTGGGGTGATTATAGAAATCACAAGTAAAACACAAGTATATATATAATATCAAATAATCAAGATCAACCAATGGGTTCTCAAAAAAAAACCCAACTCACAACACCATCACTTTTTTTCCACCTCTTAATGCATAACATCCAATAACAAGCCACAAACCCCATTTCACATTTCCAAACAATTTCATTTAATCAACATATTCATTTAATTATTTAACACCATCAACATTTAATCCTTCAAGACATCCTTAAATATTCCATTAGAAAGTTTTCATCCACTTAACCAATCTGACCCTTGAAATTTAAGACATTATTAAACATTATTTTATACCATCACCACTCAAGAATCCAGAGAAACATATCCACATATCACAAGAAACCTATCATCCTCAATAACCTTCCCTTGGAACTCCAAAATAATGGACCACAAACTATCATCTCACTGCCCCAAGATAATGGCCCACAAAATATCTCCTCACTGTCCCAAAAGCATGACACACAAATCATCATCCCCACATGCCCCGACCACACATCACAACACATCAAGATTCCTGTATAGATTTAAAAAGAGGAATTTATCACATTTTACTATATTTTAGGGTTATCTTCACAGAAATCATAATCTTAGGGAAACCAATTTATTAACCAAATATATGAAATCAACCAATTTCTATTTTAGAGTGATAACACAATAATCACAATAGTCAGAACTATCACAATACATATATTAGGTGAAAAAACCCCCCAATAGCCACATTTTTTAGTGGGGAATTAGGCATGTACAAGTCACAATGTCACAATATAATATAAATTCTATAAAAGCAGTTAAATTAAACCCCATTTTACCATTTCAATTTAAATAACCAATTGTCTATATTTGATTGAACTTGAATAACCATAATCCCTTGATAAATAAAAGTAAACTCCACCCAAATGGTAAAAAATAAAGAGAAACCAGCGAAACCCTACCTCAATGAAGAATTTCAACATTTTTTACACAACAAGGTGAAGAAGAATGCCCGAAAACCACATCCACAACATGAGATCCATGGATCAACCTATACCCCATAAAGGATCTATGAAAATAAAACCCAAAACACCCCAAAACCAATTACAAAAAACTATTTAAGAACCCCAATGAAGAACGAAATGAAATAGGTGAAAACAAGAAGATAAATCACCATGGATTTAAGATAAGAAGCCAAAACCAGTTATACACAACCACAAAAAAACTCCTCTATTAGATATCTCTCTTGAGGATTCAAATCACTTGGTTCACTTTGATCGACCTCCTTTTAATTTATGTATTATTCTTGAATTTTATTGTCTTCCACATTTTCTGATTTCTTTTCAGGTGCTACAATGGGGGATTCCCTCTAGTTTTTGGTCAATTTTTGGGAATGTATTGATGGTGGCTTAGTTTAAAGAGGTTCTGAGGTGGTTTCCTTAAATTTTGGGGGGTCGTTAATAATTTTCCCCAATTATTTCTTCGTAATCATTAAAAATTTTGAATCGTGGTTGGGGATTTTATAACTCCTCCTTTTTCCATGTAAACTATGGGATTAAAATGATTTTTTTATTATTTTTAAAAGTAGTATATATTAAACTAAAAAATATTACTAATATAACTAAGGATAATTTATGGGAAAAGGGTGATTTATATGTTTTTACAATTTTTCTTTTATTTTTATCTCACACTTGGTGCTTGTATAAGGATATTTTTGAAATTCATTGATGTTGTTTAGACTTGTGAAAGATCCCAATCCTCATGAAGTTATGTCATTGTTTAATCATTGGTTTTAATCTCTCTTTTTGGTTAATGAAATGTTTTCCAAGATTTAGGGGATCATCGGGGGTGTTATACTAGTTCAAGATTTGAAAATATGGAAAACAAAGACCACATGTGAAAGGATCATAGTTGGTTCACGGTTACGTAAGCCATGCAGATTTCCTAGGAAAACCATGCAACCATGAACAAAAGAATTATGTATTATTTTACCATAGTTAGTAAAAAAATGTGGAACTACCTAGGTAAACATGCAACCCAACCTCCTTAGAAAGTGGCTTGCACATGTTTTTCACACTGTTTAAGAACTATGTGGCCCTCTAATGTTGGAAAATTTAAAAATTTGCAATTCTGATATTTTTAGGTTCTACAGAAATTTTCCTCCCATCATTCCCCTATGAACCCTAATGGTTATCTAGAACCCTCATGATCATACAAGGATTGATCTCCCTCATATCTTAGCTATTAGGAGCATAGTTGGTTGCAGATCGAAGCCCTGTGTATGTTTAATGCTCCTCTTGCTTCTCTTTTCTAGATTAAGGTTTTTAGTTTGTCCCACTTTCTTAAAAAGACCCTAAAAACCTCTTTTTCGAGTGTAATCTAGGTTAGGGATTCAAAGTGTGTTTGAATCCAGATCTAAGGCCATGATTAGGATTGTTTTAATCATTATATTTAGGGTAGGTTTTCTATAAGATATATCCCATTTTTTGTTATATATTAGTGCTTATGTGTGAAGATATTTCTTCCCTCTTGTTTTAAATTTGTTACCTTGACTAGTATTACATAATATGGTTGGATAATTAATGAATTAGACCCCTCATGGTCCCCATGATATGCATTTAGGATGAATATAATGATTTAGGGGCACCCATAGGGGTGCACTGACATTATTGAGGATAGAAATTGGTAAAGTTAGGTGTAGAATTGACTTAAAATAACATAGATCCCATACTGGGTATGTTGAATATGTTTAGTGGAGTTGAAAATGGAATTTTATTAGTTGTTACTAGGTTGTGATATTGTCCTAATGGGTTGTTTATCATGTCTTGAAAAAAGGTTGATTGGGTTAATTGGGATAGTGTGAAATGGATTATGAATTATGTTGAAATTCCTAAAAGGATTAATATTTGTGAAATGATGAACATGTAAAATTGTAAATCGACTGGGAATTGAGGAACACGTAAATCAGAATATATAATGGAATTTATAATTTTTTTAATGGTTTAGCACATGGGAATTATAGGGTATACCTGAGGGGTTGAATGTAATAAAGTGGTTGTGCTACATGACAAAATAATTGCTCTTAAAATTCCAGAGTGGGAAAATGATTGTGGAATGATAAATTGGATCAGTGGGATAATGTATGGTAATTTAAGAATATTGGAAAATGTATGGGTATTGTTGAATATACGTACTGGGTTAATGCCAAATAACGGGATTTTCAGATAAAAAACTATGCAATGTAAATGGGAAATGTGGTAATGGGTTATAGGATTGTATTAATTCCCATTTTGTTAGTTAGGTATTATGATTGTTATATGTGTTTGTTGTATTTGGTTGTGATATTGACTGTGTATGGTAAATGGATGAATAAACATATGCACATGGATTGTGGTATGGGATAAAGGACTAAGGCTCCTACTAGAGGTCAAGTTAGAAGGATGCTATAACCCCACCCAAAATGCACATGTTATGGAAGGAGATAGATCTCCATTCCCATAATGGTTGCATTCAAACAGGAATGTGGCCTCAAGGTGAATACATTGTGATGTTGTGATGTATTATCCCTAGTGAGATAGGGACTTGACATTTTATTTTATGTGGAATGATAAATTTAATGAACCTTTTTCTAAATGATGTAAACGATTAACCCGTGGATTTTAAAATTATGATGAACTGTATAATGAAGATGTTGATTAATAAATTGAAAATATGATTAGCAACATTTTTTTAAATATTTTTAACTATTTCCCTAGAGTTATCTATTATTTAATTTAAATTTATTTAATATTGTCATGAAGTATTTTTTAGACTATAAATTTTTTAGACACTGTTTGTGGTGGCCTACTGATTATTACTAACACCTTGATTAGGATGTCATTGGGTACCCAAGAAGATTTCATTCTTAAAAGTCCGGAAAAGGGAAATTTTTCTATTCTTTGGAGTTGATTCATTATTTAGAGTTCTGTGAATGATGTTATATACATAGAGTTAGTACGATTGTGGGTATTATTATGTTTTTCTTTATTTTGGGGATTTATACAGTTGGAAATATAGTATGACTTGACTTATTTACTTTTGGTTGTGATTTGTGCCATGTTTTGAGAGATGGTTATTTATTCATGTGCATAAGATATTATATATTTTTTATACTATTATATTTATTTTCTATTGTGTATTACTCTAGTAGAGGGGGTATAGTCTCCCACTATGACTTTTAGACCCTCGCTACTGGTCAATAACATCTGGTGTTGGAGGAGGAACGCTTGAGGTAATGTGACTACCCAGACCAGGGTATATGTTTAGTGGATCCCGAGTTAGGGACGTGAAAAAGTGCTATCAAAAAAGGTTTCCTTCTGGGTTCGTGTAATTTGGGATAATATATAAGAGGTTAGGATGTGTCAGGACTTTGTAATGAGCTTGTTCATGGGAGTATCTATCCAATGTATGAGGGAAAACCCAAGTCACAAAGGGTGGGAATTATTTTTCTTGATATGTGTTGTTGTAGTTGAATGATATTACACCATTGGGTGATGAACATGTTGTGTGATGTGACTATTTTATGATATTTTTTTAATGGATGAAATGGAATGAGGTTGTGCATTCAAGCATCATTTTAGGAACCTAAAGATATAGGTGTCATGTATCATGGTTGGAACACATGGGATGGGTGTGTAGGGAATGAAGAGAAGAATACATTACAATATTTTAGTAATTTGAAAAAACAATGTCTAATAAAGATGACAAAACTAGTTAAATAAAAAAAAGTTAATGTGTGATTAAATAATTGCATCCAATGAAATTTGTAAATGAGTTAAAATGATTATTTTAATGAGTTGTGAAAAGGAAAATGTTCCTAAGAGAAAATATTTGAGCTGCGAAAGAAAAAATTGTTTAATGATGTGCTTGATGAAAAAAGTGTGGTTAAGTAAATTATTTTACCCCATGTTAACCATGACACATGGTTGGTATGATAGAGGGTAGTTTTCTAAGAGTGATGACGACTTCTGGGATAATGTGTGTGGAATATGATGTTTAATGTTGATAGTGTATGATCTTTCCATCCATGTTTTATTATTGTTGATCATTCGTCAATTTTTTTTTCCAAAATGTTTTGGATTATCATCATGAATAACATAGAGACATTTTATGCATCAGGTTAATGGTTGGGGTCATAGATAAAAAATTCAATTATGAAGGGATGTGTGGTGATGGAACTTTAGGGTGATCTAGGTAGTGGGTATTCTTTATTTTGTCAATTTTAAACTTTTATATTTGTTTTAGGGTAGTTTTTTTTCCATGTTTTAGAAAATTTTGTAGGGTTATGATGAATTTGTAGTTATGATTTGGAATAAGAGATATGCTTAGAGAACCCTTGGTAGGGTTGTCACCATTGGGTTGTGAGGAGTTTTTCGGTAATGCAGATGTGTAAACTCTCATGGGTTTTGATTGTACAGAGTGAATGTTTTACCTTATGGATGGTTCTTGGGTTTTATTGACCTCATTTTTAGGGACCTTGTGAGTTATTTTTTGGATTCTAGATAGGGTTAAGTGGTAAGGTTATTGGTTTGGGATTCAACGTGAGTTGTGGTTACACATTGACAGTTTTGTGGAAAAAAGGGTGACCTCATGTGAGGATGGCCCAATGATGTTGAATCCTTAGAATATGATGCATGAGAGATGATTAAATGGTATAATCAATTCATAGAGTATCATCATGTTTCAGTAAAAGGTATAGTTGTGATCCTGTTCTTTTAGAAGGGAACCCAAATGATTGTTATGGTTTTTAAGAATTCTTTTGAAGGATTTTATCATATGGATTCCAAAACAATATATTTTGATGGTGATTAAATGATGTCTCATTTATTTTTTAGAAAAAGAGATAGGGGTGACTGAACCATGATTAGATTCTTTTGTTTTGAAGGTGACACCTGATGTGAGGTTGGTCATGTGGCTGAGCTTGTTTGTATGAATGGTTTGGTTAATGGGTGAGATATTTAGAATGACATGGGGTTGATGAGGATGATAATCTAAGATTCATGGTTTGGTGAGTAATTAGGGATGGGGCTATGCTCAGGTGGTGGTTGGATTGTGGGAATTAAAGTCAGTGTATGAGTGGTCATAGGGATGTGTGGAACCTTGAAGACTCTATTTAAGTCCAGATGTGGTCACGTGCTGGTAAGGCATGATTTAGTCTGGGATAAGAATCCATCATTATTTATGAAACCAAATTGGGAATAATGGATATGTGATAGATTCTTTAGTTTCTATTGGTGTGGTGTACCTTTTTGTGGTGACGGTTAACTATTAGGGACGTACCAAAAGAGATCAAGGGGTGTGGTAGAAGTAGTTCCACAAGAAATGTTGTTTAATGATTGCTTGGTGGATGGTCATGGAGAAGAGATGGTTAAGTGATGATGAGATGTGTGAAATAGGGAAGTCTGAGATCCTTGTATGGTTATGGTTTTCTATAGTGGGAGGTGACAACAACAATGGATAAGTTTGTAGTGGTGTTCTTCGACAACTTCTTAGCATAACTCAGCCAAGGACGATTAGGACCATCATCTTGACATTTTCCCAGGTACATTGAGAAGCTATGGATTTATTCCTAAAGACTTGATGATGTTTTGTTTGGATATGTTACATTATTGATTTTATGCTCACGGGGGCGATATATGTGGAGATGGATGATTGGATGTACACCCTCAATGGTTTTAGCGTGAGGTCCTCGAGATGGGTCCAGAGTTGATGAATATCATGGGTTCTATTTATAGAAGATGGGATGAGTAGTTGGTGACCTTAATTTTCTCATTATATAAAAAGGTATACAACCATGTCTATGTTTTGGGGTTCATCTTGTGATCAGGTGTGATCCTTGGTGGTTGTAATTCCCCATAAAGATTGATTATAATAACACTCCTATGCTGGGGAGTGATAAGTGAGTCCTGGATGTGGGGAGGAATATGTTGAGTTAATTTGGTGGCATTGTGATGCCAATGAGTAACCTATGAGGTGTATGTTGGGTATCTCAGAGATTCAAGGTGAGACATGATTATGGTTCTTGATTGAGCCAAGTGGTGGACATAAGTTCTGGGTAGTTACAAATGAATTCGATAGGCCTATGTTAAATCCATTTAATGTGGTTGGTAATACATGAAAATAGTTTTCTGTAAGAGAGGTTGAGTTCTAGAAGTCCGAAAAAATCATAAGTAGACTCTGGTATTTTTCTTTGGGTGGTATTGAAATGTTCTTATATTTGAGGGAACCATGGCCATGTGATGTAGTGCCATTCCATTGGTGAAGCTAAATGTTACACGATGAGTCAGTCGGGGATAGCTCGACTCAGTTAGAAGTGGCGTACAGTTATGGAAGGTGGTAAATACCATTTGATGGATGTTTTTGGGTGATAATTACATTTCAAATTTTATAATGGGTAAGAGTGAGACCTATCCTTATATAGTTAGTTTATGAATGGTAGGAGCTCTTCTGTTGGGATTGTTGATGGGGGAAGTAGAGCCCAATGATGGTTTGTGGGGAAGTGATTTCTTGATGTTAGAGTTCTACAAGAGGTTAGAGAATGATCTCATTAGGCATGTTGGATGATATTTGTAGGCATAAAGTCAGTAATTTCCTTGGGAAGGTAAAAATGGGATAGCATGATAGCGTTAGAAGACATGTGCTCTGGGATAAGCCAGTTGGTGGCAGTCCAACCTGAGATGGAAAAAATTAATGTGTGTGATGAGAGTGACCCAAATTTGGTTTGATGTTACAGTAGAAAGATCCATTAAAAAATGAATCCATATATGAGTGAGATCAAGTTGATATTATTTCTTGAATGGATAGTGTAGTAATGTCCTTCTTGGCGGTTTAATGGTAAGGACAGAGGCCAGTGTAGGGAGATGTCTATATAGATGTTCAGCTGTAGTGAGTTGGGAACATGTCCAGTATGTTTTGGATATTGAGTTGATATTATGGTGTTCATTTTTTAATATTAGGGGTTCTCAATAACATAATATTGTGAGGGTAAACAAGATGAGTAACTTTTTGGTTGATGACGTGATTAGTGTTTCGGGTCAGAGGGACTCGAGTGATCACTATTCCGTTGAGTTGGCCCTGATAGAGAGCATTAGTACTCATTTAATTGGTTGCGTAACAAAATAATTTTTGTTGTATTTGGATGTATGATTATGGGATGGGATCATCAAGACATGAGTGGTGGATCGACATAATTTTTGGAATGTGGTTAGAAAGATCGTGTGTTTTCTTTTGCGTGATAAATGGATTTGTTCACCGTTAGAATTTTTAAAACCAAGTAATATGATTTCAAGAAATTAAGGTCATGAGTTGTGATTAGGATTAGATGTATGGGGTGTTTATTGGTTCCTACACTATGGTATGATATTGTTTGTGATGTTTTTGTGTGCTTGGAAAAAGGCATTGTTGCCTACGATTTCCTTATGAAGTTTTAGTGGTTGATGTATGGTTGAATTTGATGCGTCTATAGAGGAGTATTCAGTTTGTGTTTTGGGTTGTGGAGAGTAAGACTTGCGGAGAAATATCATACCTTTCATTCTAATTCTATGGTATTAGTGTAATGATCAATGAGAAAGTTGAAAAAGTGGAATGGATAGGCAGGCCTACTTGGCAAATCTATTTGTTATGGAAGATTACTGATGCTTTGTTATGTGGCTCGAGGATGAAGCATTATATAGTGGATAGGTTGTAAGATCCAAGTCCTTTTGATGTTATGAACTTATTTAAATATTTTTTTAATATATATTTTTTCTTCAATGAAATTTTTCCCAGGAATAAGGGGATCCTTAGGGGTATATCTGGGGTTTGAGACATAAAAAGAAGGAAAACTGAGCCAACATGTGCAAGGCGCATGGTAGACGCATGATTATGTAAACTGTAATTCCTTTCTAGGAAGACCAAGAAACCATGGATAGTGTAATTACAAACTATTGGTGCCTGGGGAGCTCCCTAGGTAACCGTCCGACCCAACCCTACTTGGATACTGGCTTGCACATGGTCTGCAAACAATTTAAAAATCTATGTGGGTAAACCGTGCATCCCACTAATGTTGGAAATTTTAAAAAAAAATTATTTTAGGATTTTTATGTTCTACCTTATTTTTTTCCCATAATTCCCCTTTCAACCCTCGTGATGATCTAGAACCTTAAATATCTTCCAAGGGCCAATCTCAATTACTTATTGGCCATTTGGAGAACATTTGGTTGCAGGTCGAATCTGTAGGTAAGTCAAAGTCTCCTATTTCTTATCTGATATGGATTAGGTGTTGTAACTTCTTACAATTTATTTTGAAGCCCTAATACCCTATTTTTCTATAGTAATCTATATTGGGGATTCAAAGGGTGTTTTAATCTTGATCTGATGCCACAATGAAGAGTTCTTTCATCATCAGATTCGTGGTAGGTGGTCTACAAGTTATATCCCATAGTTTTTGTTATAGATTTGTGGATTTTTGTTGAGATATTTCTTCCATATTATTGTGAATTTATTACCTCGAGTAGGATTTGGTAAAATGGTTGGATAAATAATTATTTATACCCCTATTAGTCCTTCTGGTATGAATTGAGGATGATTTGAATGATTTAGGGCCACCCATGGGGTGCACTGGCATTCACAAACATAGAATTTGATGAGATGAGGTGTAAATTTGAATTGAAATAACATTGAACCCATATTGAGTTTATTTAATATGTTTAGTGGAGTTGAAAATATAATGTTGATATTTGTTCTTAGGTTTTGATAATGGTATAAGACTTTGTTTGTAATTGATTGAAAAAGGGTTAATTAGGTTAATTGAGATAATGTCGAATGGATTATGAATTATGTTGAAATTACTAAAAGGATTAGTATATATGAAATTATGAACATGTTAAATTGGAAATTTCAAGTGAATTGAGGAACATGTGAAGGATTTTTCATATAGGAATTGATGAATATGTCGAACGACATAACACATGGGAATTATGGAGTATACCAAATGGGTTGAATGAAATAAAGTGGTTGTCGTACGCGATATATGAATTGAAGTTGAAATGCATAAGTGGGAAAATTCTTATGAAATGATAAATGGGATAATGTATTGTAATTGATGAATTTCGGATAATGTATGGGGATTATTGAATATAGATAATGGGTTAAGGAACGAGAATTGGATTTGGGATAAATGACTATGTAATGTAAATGGAAAATGTGTTAATGGGTTATGGAATTATATTAATTCCCATATTGTTGGTTATGGATTATGATTGTTATATGTATTGGTTGTGTTTTGATATGATATGGGTTATGTGTGGTGAATGGATTAATAATAATGTGCACATGGCATGAGGTGTGGGATAAAGGACTCACTATTATAAATGATGGATATAATGACAGAGAAATGAAGTCAGTTTTTTATAAACCGGTGAAAAAAGTATGTGTGTGAGGTTTTCAGAATTAGTTTTACTAAATACCGACATGGGAAATTTTTTATGCATTGATTTTCATGTCAATTTTTAGTAAGATCAACACCAAAAATCACAAACTAATCTTCTTATAATGTGGGATTTCAGAAAAATTGATTATAATTTTTTTTCTCAGACACTTTTGAATTAGTTTTTCTAATAACCAATTCCAAAAACCTTTTAAAATTATTTGGGATGGAGAAAACCTCATTCTTTGGATCAATGAAAGCTCTCTCCCAACTCGTGAAAACTCTTTCCTGACTTACGATGAATCTAAAGGCAACCTAATGATCCCTAACGACCATTGTTGTTGATTTTCATAAATTTTCATAATCTACGATATCCATTCATCATCCTATACCATTTTTTTCATCATCTACCGAATTATTTTTCCACAAAAACCTATTTTCAACTGAAATTCAACCATGAATTGATTTGATTTTTTTGTTCATCTTTATTGTTATATTTACAATCATTTATATATAGATCTTATAATGTTTATTCCTCTAACACATTAAAGGAAGAAAATTCTAGATTAAGGATCCATTTTCTTTGTTGAACTCCAATTTTTTTTTATTTTAATTTTAATGATAAATTCATTATCATTTAATTATATTTCTGAGTTTTTTTCAATTATTAGTTTCTAAATTATTGTGATTTTTAAATGATATAATTTTTATGAAGAACAAATATTTGTTGAAATTATCAAATGGACTTGATGAAATTATTAAATGATAAATGATATATGGTGTAATATTTCATTAATAAAACAAGAATCGCATATAATGACTCCATATTTTTCACCAGTAAAATTAATGCAAACTTCAATAATTTTGATACACACAACACCAAACTAATTTAACAACTATGTATATTTAACCAATAAATGTTAGACAATTAAAAATAATTAAATTATAATATCAATAAAAAACATGTATGTAATATGGATTTTTTTACTATTTGAAAATGTGTTTTATATCTGATGTTTCCTATTTGATTATAAATAGTTTTTATTGAATGTGTTTCTATTTAAAATTTATTTTTTTGTAAATATGTATATATTTAAATGTTTATATGTTTTAATATATTCACCAATTATATTGTGATATCAGGTGTTGAATGTATCATAATTGGTTAAATTTATGAAGAACCACTTGTGAATTTGAAAAATGAGTTGATGAATTCTTATAATTTTTGAAAAAGAATCTTCAAAACATTGATTCGATTTTATTTCCATTTGTGAAGTGTTTGAATTTGAGAAAGTTAAAATGCAGAGAAATCTAGGTTTATCTCATTTGTTATGGTTTTAGACTTAATTATACATGTTGGATATGGCATGGTGAAAGAACTAAAAATTCAACATCCAATGTTGATGAAAATATTCATAATGTGGAAGATGATCATATTTAAAATTTATTCATGTTTTTTGTGTTGAAAATATCGAAAAATATTAAAAGTTGAACAATTGTATGGAGATTCTATGAAACCATTATTCCCTGGTTATAATAAATATATAGTGTTATCATTATTTTTGAGATTACATAACTTGAAAGAAATAAATAGGTGGAGTTATAAAAGTTTCTCCAACATACTTGAGATTTTAAAAGAGCCACTTCTAGAGGGAAATGAGATTCCAAATTCCAATTATGAGTTGAATAAAATATTATGACCAATGGGATTGGGGTATAAAAAGATACATGCCTTCCCCAGTGAATGCGTGTTGTATAGGAAAGAATATGAATATTTATCAAGATGTTCAACATGTGGTACATCAAACTATAATATGGATGAAAAGGTAAACTCAGATTCATTCTCAGGTACTAATATCTAAACTCATGAAAAATCAATTTTGTACTTTCAAATGATATAATCTAATAATTCTTTCTCACATTATTGATAATTCAACTATGATTCATTCTTAAGTAACAAAATCACAGCTCCAACAAAATAAATTTGGTTCCATCCAATAATTACACATTTTAAGCATATATTTACAAATTCAATTGATGTAAAAAGGTTTATATAGAATTCAGATGAGCACATATCTGATTGTAACTTATTTCACCTTGTTTATTCACTACAGTGGAAGAGATTTGATAACAATTTCATGATTTTGGAAGTGAAGTTAGAAATCTCAGAATGGGATTTTGTGTTAATGGAATGAATCCATATCAAAGACTAAGTATCCAATATATTTCATGGCCTATTGTGTTGGTAGTTTACAACTTGTCCGCACATCTATTTATAAAGATAATATATGTTATGATGAACATTATGATTTGTGGATGAAAACATCCGTGAAATGATATTGATGTGTATCTTTCACCATTGATTGATGATTTGAGACTACTACAGGAGACATGTGTTAAAGATTTCGATGCATACAAGAAAGAGTATTTTCTTTTATGTGATAAGATATAGTTCACTATAAATGAATTTCCTACAAATGGAAACATATCAGGATACAGTGCTATGGGACATAAATCATTTCCAATTGTTAATGAAGAGATTTTGTATTATCAATTGCGGAATGGATGAATAAAAATGTACATAACACATCATTTTTTTAATTGATCACCCTTATCATTGATTGAAAAAATAATTCAATAGTTTAAAGGAATAAGACTGTCTACGTCAACCATTGTTAGTTGAAGAATATTACGATAGGGAGAGAAATAATGACCTGAAATTGGGAAAGAAAATAAGATCTTGTATTCAAAAAAATATATATAAGAAAAGATCTATATTTTTTGATCTATGTTTTTAGACAGATTTAGTTTTAAAAAATAATACTCATGTTATGCATGTTGAGAAAAATATTTGTGAATGTTTGATTGGAACTTTTTTTGACATAAAAGGAATGAAAAAAATATGGATTTCATGCTAGATTGGATTTGATATAAATGGGAATACTCTTGGAGTTAACCCCCACAATGAAGGATAATAGAACATATTTACCTCCATCTTGTCACAAATTATGAAATATTGAGAAGTTTAATTTTTTTCACTATCTTCATTGTATTAAAGAACATAGTGGTTATTATTAAATTGTGAAAATTTGGAGTCATTAAATGATTGTAAATTAATAGGTATGAAATATCCTGATTGTCATGTATTGGTGAAAAAAAATCTACCAGTCGCTATGTGTGGTATACTACTGACAAAAGTTAGAAATACCACCATTTGGATATTTAAGTTTTTTAAATCCATTTGTAGTGAAGTCCAAGATCAAAATTTGATAGATGTGTTGGAGAATGAATTAGATATTATTCTTTGTCAACTAGAAATGTATTTCCCACCTATGTTTTTTGATAAAATATTTCTTTTAGTGATTCATTTGGGGCGTGAGATAAAAATAAGTGGGCCTATATATTTATGATGGATGTATCCTTTTGAAAGATATATGAAAATTCTGAAGGGCTATTTTAAAAATCCTTACATACCAAAGGCATCTATTATTCAAAATATGCATCGGAAGGGGTGATTGAGTACTTTACTGATTATTTGTATGAGGTGGGTCATATTAGTATCCCTATATATTGACATATGATAGTTAATAGTAAAGGTTGAGGGACTTGATGCTTAAAGTTAAAGATCATTCAATGTGATGAAGTGATGAAGGAACATTTATATATTTTTAAAAACACAAATGAGGTTCAATTATATATATCATCACATAATGTATAATTAAAGTAAGTATATTGAAAATGAAATGAAAGGTAGTTGATTATTGAGCATAAAATAACATTTATTTGATGGTTTAAAGATAAATTCATCACAGATATATCTACATCAGGAATATTGAAATGGTTGGCAGGGGGTCTATCTCTATATGTGATCACATGTTTGGGTTTTGATATTAATGGGTACACATTTTACAAAAATAATCAAGATGACAAGAGCACCATTATAAATAGTGGTGTCATGGACATTACTGAAGCACTGTATCTTTTTGAGTGAATAGGATAAAAACAAAATTTCTCCATCAACTCCATATTTTGGAGTTCTTGAAGACACATGGGAAATTGATTATATTAAATTTTGAGTCACCATGTTTATATGTAATTGGTTTTAAATTAATATTGGGGTTAAAAATGATATAGATGTGTTTAAACTGGTTGATTTGAAAAGATTTAGTAGCAGTGAGGAACCATTTATCATGGACACACCTGTAAAGAATATATTTTATCTCATCGATCCATCGAATAACCACTAGTCTATCTTTTTTGAAGGGAAAAAATCATTTTGGATGATGATGATGTTATTAATTTATATGAGGATTCTTTATCCATTCCAAAATTTTTGGATAACAATGACTATAACACAAACATAGTGCATGGAATATAAAGTGATCATGCAGAAGGGATATGGGAAAATACTAAAGTAAAATCATTATTAATTTGGTAATTATTTACATTATATTTTTTTTGAAATTTACATGTGTAAAAACTGTATTATTTAATAACTATTTGATATTTAATTATATATAATTGATTATTTATATGATATTTTGTGTACAATTTTGATATTCCATAGTTATAGTTAAATATTTTTTCATTGAAACACATGACATACATTATTATATTTTGGTTTAATTTACACATATGAGAACACCTTTTTATATGTTGATATTTAATATTTTAAATGTATATGACTATTTAGAAGTAATGTTTATACTTAATAGTTTACGTTGCATATTTTCAGCGTCAAGAATCATAGCATTTTTCTTTAAAACATAGACATTCATGCCACATTTTTTATGTACATGTTTCTATTTTCATGTTTTTTAATTTCCTACTTGTCTAATAATATTTAGGTACACATGAATTTTAGAAGATTTTCTTGTTACAATGATATATACCAATATGTAGATTGATGAGAATCAATTGAGGTTTTTTTCTTTTTTCATATTATTAAATATCTAGTAATATAATTACCTACTGAAAGAAATCTTTTAATTTACAAAAAATTAATTGCAGGCCTATCGATGTGACTTCAACCGAGGAGTCTTCTTAATTTATTATTTGGGAATTGACTCATCGAGTTGTTAAATATGGAATTAAATGTTTACTAAATATGTCACTTTCTTATGTAAAAGAGTGATTATATATTCGTTTTTATCATAATAATAATGAAAATGATCTAAATTCAATCCAATTTATTAGTTATATTAGCATGAAAAGCCATTATAGGATAACTATTTTTTATCTTAATTCGAAGCCTATAGACAAGATGGTGATAGATCATATTTGGGAGGCTGTGAAGGTAGAATAAATCAATTGATTTATTTAATATCATTGTTACAATATGATATATTTTAAATCACTAATATTTATTTTATGAAACTACATATGGAATTCAATTATTAAGAAATACAATTAGTTAATAAAATATTTATTACTTTAGTAGAGGTTCTATTTAGATATTTCAAAATGAAGTTGAAAAAAAATATATTTTGGGAATGGGATAAAATGAAATCCCATTCCTCAAGAATTATTTTTTTGATGAAGATACATGGAATAAATTTTTTCCCACATGAACAGATGAAACATTTCAGGTTTGATAATTATATTATATTGTATTGTAAAATTTCTTATATATGTACCAAATTACTTATTAGTTTACATATTACATAATATGGCTCCATGAAATCCCATCAAGACACTATATTTTAGAATGTTAACCCTCATTCATTATCATGTTGAGGGTATCATATATTTTTAGTAAAAAATGATTAGGGAAAAGTTTGGAGCACTAAGAGCTCACTCCACAAGTGGTTCTAATGAGTTTCAATTCAGTTATTCATCTCTATCCACCTACCATGATAAATGGAAAATATAGAGAAGAAGGAAAAAATAAATGTATCTTACATGAAAAGCTAAGGATGTAACTTGAAGAATATTAAGTAAAAAAATATAATTTTTCATGATTTTTGGTAATTTATAAATTAATGATAGTAATATTAAAATTGTAATTTTCATTTCAGGATGATCTTTAGGAGAAATTGACACAATAAAACTTTATCCACGAGGGTAGGATGAACATCCTCGCCACTACATTAAAAAATCCAAAACAACCCAACCTCATAATAGGATATGAAGTGGGTATTAGTATTTGAAAAGATTTTGGTCATAAAAGTAAACAATAAAGAGACCCAGATATTAAATCCATAATATCATAGATAAAAGATATGAAAGAGTCTGTCGGTGATCAAATTATAGAATCTAAACAATAAGATATATTAGAGCAAATGAAGGGACAATCACAGTTTAGACAACCTTCCTAGCCTGCCTAGACTTCCCACCCCACCTACTCAGATCCTCCACCTCCTCACTTGGACCCAACCTTATACAATGAGTTGTATATAAGAGATACTGATGAATATATTTTAGCATTTGGAGTCAGGATGTTTTTGTGGAATTCTGTACATCACCTTCTTATTATGATGGGTTAGGTTAGAGTATCAATACATGATATTATTGATCATACTACTCTACTACAATTCCCTACCACAAAGGGTACTAGAGTTGGGGATTGTATGGGTCATTTTTTAGTCTCTCTATATAGTCTTCTTTATTATATTTCATATGAGGAATGTGATTTTTAAATATTAATTACACCAAATTGAAAATTATTTATAATTTTTTCTAACATTTAACTTATATATGATTATTTGAAATCCAAAGAAATGGAAAAAAGGAAACAAAAGGTTCAGGAAGAAAAAACCATAGTTAATTTAGATATTTCTGATGGGATAGAATGATTATCTCAAGTTTCTTTTTCCTTGGATAATATCTATGAGTTTTGGATATCATCCGATATATATGTATGTTATTATATATTGAGAATATTCTATAAAGATATCATGGTTCTAATTGATTTTAAAGAGCTCACTATGAATGTGTTTCAGTTTATTTCCATGTATGTAAATTGTCTTTTCAATTTTTTTTAAATTAATGATTATTTAAATTGACCAATTATATTATTTTTTTAATGAAGAATCTACACACAATAATTGCACAAATTGACATCACAAGTTTTTATGGCTTCATAGATCCAGAATATATTTCAATGGATGTGTAATATGTGTTGACTGAGAATAGAGTGGCATATATATGTGAGATGTTATCAATGATGAATATCAGGTGTCTCTTTTGGAAATTTATTGATGGGTAAGAGAATAAACATAATTATGAACTAATGTTAATTATAATGTCATTAAATGTGAACTTTTTGTATTTTAGTTGGCATTGTACGTTAGGAGTATTCTGCCGAAGTGAAAACACATTATATTTATTTTTATCTTTATTAGGGGATGTTAGTAGGAAATTTTTAAACTGGTTAGAAAAGTAATTTTATTTTTATTTTTATATGCACATTATGATTAATTATCATTTCTTATACATGTATTATTTGTTTTTATGTATGAAAATGAAAGTCATGGAAAAAATTTAAGAAATATCACTTGTTAATATAGAAACCAAATGCAATATAATACATGAATGTAAAGGAAATTATTTTATATATTAGATATTATTTTTATTTATATATATATGCATATATATTGGTTTTTATTATCTTGTTTCTATTTTATTAACTAAAGTGTCATTGTCAACAGGGATATATCAAATGTGGTTATTATGGTATACAATTCATTTATGAGATAATCAAAATTGGGGTAACAACTAATTATGATGAGTTAGTCACAATAATTATTTTATATTTTCTATCCCACTATTCAACTTTTTAATATTATATAATTCAATGTTTTTGTTGATATTCAATGATGTCGATTCGTACAAGCATGCTATTCATAAACAACTTCAATAATTGTTTGCGAACTACTTGTTTAGTATGATTAGAATTTATGGTATGTATATTTTTATGTTTCTCATTACTCTTATTTTTTCCTAAAAAAATATGTTCAAATAACTTTTAATTCTTTTTTATAATATGTGTTTGAATGTAATTGTATCAAATGAATGCTTCAACAATGACAAAAAATCACCATGTTGTAATTTTCAGGCATGTTTTTTTAATTCTAATTTATAATTCAAATTCATAGATAACGTTTTGATTAACTAGATAAAACTATGTACTATTTGTAGATTTTTAGTCAATGTGACATGATTATTAACTAATGTATATTGGTTTTTTATTACATGTATTTTTTTTTATAATGGGGGTGTAATATTCAAATATTTCAATTTTTTTAACTTTTGGAATTTTTTTTATAGAAACTGAAACATAATCATAAAAATAAAATAACACAGTTTTCGATGTTGGTTTACTATAATACCTGATGCAGAAAATCCAATTGAATTTTTTTTTCAGCATGGGTTTTTTTTTAAAAACTGATGCGGAAAACCTTATTATTTGTGTCACCTATATAGATATATGTTAGTTAAAATCGACATCTAAATTGAAAAACAACTGACATTTATTTATCATTTTTCGAAAGTGAATAAGGATCCTCACACGTGTTAAGTTTGAATGATGCTCTAACGCCTCCCACAATGCAAGAGTTAGGAATGCAGAAAAATCTCCATTTCCTTAACGATTTCATTCCAACTAGACTGAGTCTTCTAGGTGAGAGAATTTTGATATTGTGATGTTTTATCCCTAGTGATAGAGGGACTTGACTTATTACCTTATGTAGAATGATAAATCACACGAACCTTTATGTGAATGAAGTAAATTCCTAACCCATATATTAATTTTGATGATGAACTATATAATGAAGATGATTCATAATGAATTGGAACCATGGTTAGTAATAGTTAAGTAACAATTGTTAACTATTATCCCCCAAATTTTCATTTATTTAATACTTTCATACAATATCTATTTATATTGGATATTTTCTATACACTGTTGGTGGTGGCCTACTGTGTTGTAATCACACCCATCTCATGACACAGTTGGGTTCCTAAGTAGATTTCAAGCTAGTCGATTTAGAAAAGGTATAGGGACATGTTCTTCGTAGTTTTTCCAGGCTTGAGAAGAAAATGAATGAGGTTTAGAAATGGATTTAGGACCATTTTGGGGATTCCATTATCTGTATTTATTTTGCATCTTTGTTCACTTGGCACTATAGTATGACATGACATATTTATTATTGGTTGTGGTTTGTGCCATGTTTTTGGAGATGGTTTTTTATGCATGGAAATTGGTTATTCTATATTTTTTTACAATATTATATTTTTTATGGCATACTTTGGATGAGAGAGTATAGTATTCCCTAATGAATTTTAGACCCTAGATATTAGTTAGAACATCTGGCATGTGAGGAGGTGTTCATGAGGTCAGGTGAAAAAATAGCCCAGGGCACCGATTTTGTGGCTCCTTGGTCAAGGATGTTATTACTTCTATGATATTTTTAAGAATATGCTATGGATCACTTTTATAAAATTATAATCACTTAAAAATTGAAATGATCCAGTTGAATAGAAGTAAGAAATTGGTATGAAAGAATGTTTTAATATGGAAGAGTGTGATGTTACTGGATACTAAAATTACTTTTGTTTTATATTAGAGTAATTTTATTTGGTGTGTCTAGGTTTTCTTGATATTTTTGGGTATTTTGTGATTTTTTATATTGGGGATGTGGATTCCATGCCATAGCGTACAAGTGGTTATTTTGGGTTTTTGAATGTGATATCTTGTTTGGTTGATGTGTGATCTTTTGATAGTTTCCCAATGGTATAGAATATAGTTCATAGTGATGGACTTGGTAATGGTTTGAAATAATGTGAATGATGGTTATTATTAGTTTTCATTAAATATGATTAATAAGAGAGAAAAAAGAATACATTAAGGTTGGTAATGGTAAATAGGATAATTGAATAATGGTATGATTACCAAGGATATTATACATATATGATATTGCTGTTTTCCTTGGATGTGGGGCTTGTTATGGTGTAATATTTGGAAATGGGGGTTGTATAATTTTGGAGTGGTATAGTGATGTTGTAGTATGTCAAGGTGTTTTGGGGTGGATTATTTTAGTTTTTATTGTGTGTTTAATATATATATATATAATTCCATTTCCTTTTAGATTTACTCACACACCCCACCTAATCCAGATAGCTTTATTAATGCCCCACATGTTTTATTTTTTCACCCCTAATATCTAGGATACTGAGGGAATAGAATGATGCCCTCTCATTCTTCCATGATCACCCATCTAGGTGTATCAAAGACTGTGATGGATGAAGAGGTAATTTATTTATTGGAATATCCTATGAGTTATTGGTGTGAATAATGGTACCTAATATACTTGTTGACCCTACAGGTATGGAGGAGGTAGTACATGATGTACTAGAAGACCCTGTAGGTTATTGGTGAGATAATATTATATATCAAGGGATGCTAATAGTAAGAGAATAGAATTAGGTTGATGCATTTATTTTTTTTGATACCAAACTATACTGGATATGGAATATAGATAAGATTGATTTGATATAAGGTTCGATTTATGAAATGAGATCGGGTGTGCTGTGACACGATTATAGATGGGATTGTGAGAACATGAATTTTGATGTTTGGGAATGAGAGAGAGAAAACAGTGGGTAAAAAACTATATGGTAAAATCTTATTATATTTTTCAATATTAATTTACAATTCTTCGGATGCAATATATAGTGAGTGAGCCTTTGTGAGGCTGGGTGTAGTTGACCATATAGGTATTTTTCAGTGGTAATATTTGTTTAATAGTTAATTCGTATGCTCCTTCTACACTTCCATGAGAGGCATTAGGAATTAATCTAATAGTTATAAATGTTAATCTAACCAATATATATAAATTATTTTTCAATTCCACAGGAGTTATTTGGTGATCGATCAAGGAATTATTAGCTCAAAGTATTTTTTCAGAAGATATAGATGTTCTGAGTAACTATCTAGGATAATTATTTGGAATTTTATATGTTTTCCATTTGTTATGATATTTTATATATTTATTTTTATAATTTACATATTATATATGTGATGGTATTGATTAGTAGATACCATATTATCCCATTTCCTTAAAAATTATATAAATTGGGAAATTCCTCCCACTATATTCATTATATATCATCATTGTTAGTCGAAATCATATGAAACATTAGACGTGGGATTTAGGGGTCATCCCCATATTCAATTATATAATAGGATGGGTACCAGTAGAGGGGGGATTCTTGATAGGATTTTTCATAATAGGTGTAATTGAATTGATTAATGGATATAACGTGGATATTTATGGTAAATCTGGAAATGGCATAATTAACATGGATTTCATGAACATTTATAGTGGCAGTTTTGTGTGGGAAAGTAGGATAGTTAATATTGTTATCAATTTAAATAGTGTATGTGTGTGGAAATGGTAGTATAAATATGGATGTGGGTTGTGATGATGTTTTATTGGTGTGTAACCTTTAGGATGGGCTTGTGCATGGTAGATATATATGATGTATCTTATTGTGGTTTCTTTTATCACACCACCTAAGTCATATTACCATACTAACAACCAACAGTTTTAGATTCTAGGTATATTACCCAATATAGTTGTTGGGAAGGATGGATGTATGACCACTACCACTTCCATACTCTCCCTTTTAGGTATGGTACCATGGATTGTCTATGTTAATGATGCGATGAGATAAAATAGAGATTATGCATGCTAGGAGGAAGGTATGATATTTATGTCCTTCATATTCAAGATAAATTATTGTACTGTATATATGATGCATGGATGTGATGTGATGTGGTGCAATGGATATGAGTCGGTGAGGATGATTTGGAGTGGATTATGATATTGTTTTTGTAATGGTATGAAAGAACCAATCCCAAGAAAAGATATTAAACACTATAAAAGGTTGGGGTAGGTAAGGTTGTGACCTGAACTATATCAATATTGGAGGGATTAATCACATGGTAATTTTCATTGGTGAGTGAGAGTGTGAAATTTGAGGGAATGTAGTTACATGGTTTTTATTTTTATAAATTCGTTATATTATGTCATATTTGATTCTTTTTTTGTGCACCAAAGAATTATTATGATTATTATACATTTTCATAAAAGGTATTTAGTATTATCCTACAATGTATACATGTTATTCCAACCAATATATAGATATATATACGTACTATTTTTCATGGTTCCTAGGTGATTTTGGTGATTTTAGTTAGGTAGTATTAGCTTAGAGCTTTTGATTGTCTTTCATATTGATTCCTATGAAATTATTTGTTATTTTGTCATGGATTTTTTTTCTGATGTATTCATGTATTATAGGATTACTATGGATCTTGGTTTATTTATATAATGGAATTCATTAGTTGTTTTATTTATGTTTTCCTAGGATATGTGAGGGTAATCCCTCTCATTGCCACGTTTTATACCCAGAGTGCTAGTTTCTATCCCGAGGACTTTTGTAGGCGAGCCTCAGGGGTCACTCTCATCTTCACTGTTTCTTGGGTGGGTTTCACAGTGGGGGTGGTTTGTCAAATATTATAGTAAATGACCATATGGAAAATATTTCATGTGAAAAAATTTATTTTTCATTTATTATACTAAATAACCCAAGACATGTATTCTTGAACTAAACACTATGTGGAAGGGGTTTTACAAATGAAAACCCCATTAAAATTTCATGAAACCCTTGTTTTACCCCAAACCATCAATATAAAAGCCTCAAAACAACCATAATAGTCAATATATCATCATAAAAATTAAAACTACCAATAAACTGGTGGGAATGATGAGAACCTAAAATAAATTCTTACCTCACAGTGAAACAACCAAAACATCAATCTTAGATACAGAATCCCTAAATGCTCCATCACAACACAACTCTAATTGACACTTTAGTATGAATCCTAATATGCCTCCCTATTCCACCACCACTCATCTTAATATCACATAATGGAGAGATTTTCCCCCACTAGTACCCTTTTTCATTCTTTACCATCCACCAAAAGATCTCACCAGAACCACTATCCTTCCAACATGAGGGTCATTTATCTATCATTGATGAGATGCTCCCCACTATAAGAATATCCTTATAATCACTCTATTGAAACAAAAACCCATAAAGAGGTTCACATTATTCAATATCCAATGTTATGAAACCTACCAAATAGATTTCCTCATTCCACTCTTTTATAACAACCTCAACAGGTTCTTCCATCTCACATGTGTCACTCTACTCATGATATGCTCATGAATTTACGATAACCTATTTCAGGTAACAAACATGGATGAAATATATTAATATATTCTAATAAATCAAAAATATCACCATATTTTTAATGTGGAACATCTCCTATCCTCATCAAAACCCTGGGCCACCATTCCTACAAGTGTCTCATCAAATCCATTGGTCCACAATCCACACATATATTCTCACCTATCCATAATAAATGGGAACAACACATAACCAATGTGTATTAAATTGATCACATTAGAATAAATGGGTCTAACCACTCATAAAACCTAATCAAGAAGAGAAACTCATAACCCTATGAGTCACACTTATCTGAATCTTGGATCACATACCTTTATTATTGACCATGCACCATGACATTTCAATATCATCTAATGAGAAGAAAACATTATCTATATTCTAGAAAGCCCAATGAATCTAATTTCCTATAATTAATATTTGATAGAACATCCCATGTATCATGAATAATTACTAGAATCTACCAATTTTTTTCCTTCCCAACGTGTACTCACTTATATGGTTTTAATCATCTCATGGGTGACCCACATATATGAAAACATATATTAGATACACTGGGAATGTGTCCCACTACTTGATCATATCACCTAACTCCACAATATTCCATGAAGCATCACAAAGAGCATATAATTTACTATGTAGAACATAAAACTTGTATCTTATAATCCAATAATATTGGGGAAATATCTACACATCTATATCATTATAATAAGGAAACTGACACACTAAAATATCCACAATAGGGTTCTGATATACATATACATATCAAACATCACCAAACTAGTCATCATCCCACTATTGGGAACTCATCTTTAATGGTAATCCACATACTAGAACACCCTTGTGAGGATCACTATCTCATCACTATACATATATTATCATTTTACAATGAAATTTTATATAGATTATAACTATATTCATATGGTTAAATTATGAATAATTCCACTTATAATATTTATAAGAAAACACCATATAGGTTATTATTAATACAATAAGTAACCAAACCTATTTTCAATCAACCAAAAGGGATTAATCATTAAGGAATCCAACGCCTATTTTAACCTAGTATGGTGTTGCATAATATGTTCATACAATGGATACAAGAGGGTGGGGTGAATTATATTTAAAAATTTGAACAAACACATAATCCCAAAAACTTTTGTAATAGTGATCGGGCTCAGAAATAATTTATGGGTCAAAGTATAGGTACTAGATGTAGAAATTTTCTAATATATTAGAGTTATTAATTGCGTGCATAGGCAGTCTTATAAAATAGATATTATAATGATTTAGTAAGAAAAAAAAATATAAATTACACAAAGGAATATCAAACTTTTCAAAATAGGTAGTATGAAATATTATAGTAATGTAAGAATGAATTACAAGTTTTATCAAATATATTCCACTATTTAATCACAATAGATATAAACATTATAAATTTTATCTTTAAATATCCTTATATTTGACCTAACTCTATGTTTTTTATTTTCACACCATGAAATACCTCGATATGAATATCATAATAGCTCTATATTCTAAAACCATGGAATTTCTTGATACTATGATCATTATTACATGTCTTCCAAAACCCTATAAGCCCTCAAGAATCTTGATCAGTATCATATGTCTTCTTATCCCTATAATCCCTCAATCTAAACCCTTATAAAAACAAGAAAATACCAAAGAAAATTTTTTCTAAGGATTTTACAATTCTTCATTTTGAATAATGAAAATACACTCACTAAAAGATTACAAAGTGAAAGAAAAATACATTTAGGTAGTTTGAACCTCA
This sequence comes from Viscum album, assembly GCA_963277665.1. NCBI lineage: Eukaryota > Viridiplantae > Streptophyta > Magnoliopsida > Santalales > Viscaceae > Viscum > Viscum album. The sequence continues at coordinate 1,279,917,982 of OY728156.1, forward strand.
GATGTGTGGATTTGTAAATTAATTATCTCAAAGATCCTCAAATAAAATACTATTTATATCCATACCATTAGTGGTCATATTTCACTTGAATCTTAGAGTTGGTTATACCAGACTCAAATGATCATTACACGACAACTTAAAAAAACATCTCTAACCAATGTGATTTTGATGTCACTATTACAATGATGTAATAAATTTAGTTTGATATAAATAATTCCAACACTAATATTATAATAATTTAATAGCCTAATAGACTATAATTTTTTTACTAAAATGGAATGAATTATGGTCAATTCGATGGATATGAAATCAGTTTTTCCGAAGGACATAACATTTTTAATTCTGATGAACAAGACAAAGTTAAGTCTAATGAACTAGACTAATTTTTAGTCTGATGGGTTTGACTCAAGTATTAAAATTTTGTATTTCTTTAGTTATGTATTTCCTACATATTTTTTAGAAAAATATACCTTCTAGAAACATACTCTAAAATGATTTAGACAAACAATGTTAGTTAAATAAAGTTTTAGTAAAGTTTTTGTGATTTTATAAACTGAAGAATGTAAAATTATAAAGAATAAAATTTTTACAGAAAAATATGCCCATTTTTGAAAAAGACAAAACATGTCACTTAAAAAGAAAATATATCAACTTATAGAAACATACAACCTTTTGTACATTTAATAACTTAAAATATTTTATTCCTAATAAATACACCCCCTTTTATTATCTTAACTCCCCTAATCTTAATAACTTATATTTATTCAATATTATTCATTCAATAGGAAATATTATTACTTTGGAAGAATGAGAATAAATTCTCCTTAATCATGTTCTCCCACTTAATAAAATTTTCCTCTTTAGATAACTTATCACTATTTATGATTATCCAAAAGGAATAGGGGAAGTGAAATATTCTCTTGAAATGTTAGAATGTAGAATATCAAACAAATGTGGTTGAATAACTATTAACCCATGATAAAAAGAAACAATTCATCCATGTAAACTTTTAAAACATTCAAATAGTTATGTATTTGGGATATAATTCATTCAAATAAGAATTCATTAATTTTTTTTATTTAACATACATCAAGTGTATAGAAATAAAACAATTCATTATTTCTTGTATATATTATTGAATATGGATTTTATCTTTTGGAAATAAACCTAATTCTTTTCAGACTCAATGACTGTAGACTTAATGATATCTATTTTTACTTTCATGATTGAGAAATTTTGATTATTTACTATCAATGTGAGTACCTCTTTTTCAAGAATTATGATCTTTTTGTTTTTATCTTTTATCCCTATAAATTCTTATTTTGAATATCATATACAGTCATTATCTTCCTTTAACTTATAAAATTCATCCTTAAGTTAATAGATTTATGGGTTTCAATAATTTGATAAATCTTTGTATTATTCGATAAAAATGAATCTTTTAGAAACATTTAATGATATCCTATCAAAATATAGATAAATATTAAAGGATACATTATTAGACTACTTAAACTATTTATAATGATTCTTAAAATGTACACCCACATGTCTCAACCATTTTACTATTTGATTAAAACTTATTTTCTATGCCTTTGATTTATGTTTTAAATACTTTTTCTCAGCTAAATTTTGAACAGAAGACTCTATCAACTACTTCAAATACTCTGAATTCTCATCTAAACAATTTCAAATTTTATTTCATCGGGTTTAAATATTCTAAAGACAAGGCATATGATCAGTTACTTGTTTAAAGGTTTAAAAAATATACTGAATTTACTTAGGTGATTTAGTAACTGATATATTATATGAATCTGATGATGCTTTATAAATATGTTGGAATGATGGTCCAAGATCTATCTTTTATTTTCATTTAACATTTTCATTATCTAAAACATTAACCACATAAACTTCCATATCAATTTTAGTATTTTTATGGAACTATTTTCCTTACTGTTCCTCACATGATTATGATTTTTCATTCATAAAACATCAAACATTATATCATTATTATATTGGGTTGATAAGGAAATAGAGGATGAAGATAAATTCAAAGATATTTCTTTATCTTTTCTATATTCCTCCTCTTTCTACTTGTATTCTTATTCCTCTTGTAATTATTTTTCCAACTCACTTGTAGTTATTAAAACACCATTTCCAGAAATCTAAATTGATTTTTAGCTATCTTATGAGCTAAATTAATAACTAATATTTGAACAGATTTCCCAATAAACATTTCAACTTGAGTTTCAACTTCAACTTATTTACCCTTATCCTCTTAAATAATAAATGGAACCCAAAATTTTTCATAAATTTCTAAATATGTTGGATCAAATTGATCTTGAAAATTATAATCAGTAGTAGAAAGTGTTTCAAACCTCAAAATAGGTTGAATGACTGATAATAGTATTATTGTTAAAGTTAAACTGACCACATCTTATTCTACTCCTTTAATTTGTTTACCCATCAAAAATTAATTTGAATAAATTTTATTACATTTTCTTCTTCTCAAACAATTTTATTTTGTTAGATAACTTTTCTTTAAATCTAAATCCTCATCTTCGTTGAGTCTAAAACATGGATCTCTTGGTTTTTTTCCAAGCCTTGGGTGCGATCAACATTTAAATTTCCTAATAATACATAGTTTTTAGTTTTTTTAAATATTTGAAGGAGAGGAGTTTTCTTTTCTTTTTTATTTTATTGAATCATTCCTTTTAACTGATTTGACATCAAATAAATCATTTTATTATTTTTCTATAAAAATTTTTAGTTAATGATTTATGACTAACTTCATATTTGTTATAGTTTCTTTTCCAATCAATGAAACCTTTAATCGAATCGTATTGGTATAATTATATTATTGAAAAACTTCCAAATAATTAACCAATATTTTTTTATAAAGCATGGAAACATAAGTATTATTGACATCATGGAGGTTTTCTTAATATAATAAATTAAAATAAACAAAAACATGAGCTCTTTTATATTCCTCATATTGATATGGAAAACTAATATGAAAATGTCAAGAACATTCAGCATATCCATGTATCCTTTTCTTGGAATCAGATACCCTTTTATCCATAATATAATTAGTCTCGTGTCTTGATTTAGATGAAATACTTTTTAAATCTTCTAAAAATATGAATATATTAATGTTTTGGAATTTAGTTTTTAAAAATTCTAAGATTATCTAGAATCTTATGAGATGGAAGGTAAGCATATTCTTGCAATGGCACTTCTACTAAATAATCCACTTATTTATAAGATAATTTGAAATATTCAAAAAAAATATTGAAAACTTTTATCTCCAAATCATATTGCACACTGAATTAAATTAAAAAAATATACTTCTTTTACTGTTTCTGGATAACCAAATTTATAATCATCATTTCCCACATAATATTTTTCCCATCCTTAAAATTATATAACTTGTTGTCATAGTGAATAATACTTATCATATAATGATTTCTTGATCAATATTTCTTTTATTACTTCTCTCTTGGAAAAATCATCATCAAATACCATCATAATAAGACTGATAATTAGAATAAATATTCTTAAAAGTTCCAAATTTTTGGCTAGTCAATAAAATCAGTGTTGAGAGTAGCATTAAAATCCTTGGAATTAATATGGGAATGGATGACCCAGTACATTATATATAGTTTATAAGAGCTACCGTTAAAATTCTAGAGATCTAATATCTCAAATTAGAAACCATATTCTAATATGGTGGATGATATTCCCCATCAAATGATTTAATTAATATTCATAACTCTATATGTTTTAATTATAAAAATTATTCCTCAGACTACGTTATTTTTAAATTATATAAACTGTATTATTTTTAACAATTTGAAAGTTTATCAAAATTAATCTTTTTAAATAAAATTTGAAAAAGAAAATTTATGGATAATTTAATAAATACAATTATTATAAGAATACATCACAAAGTAAAAAACTAACCTTCAGTATGAATGTATTATCCAATAACATATTCTTCTTGGTTTTATAAAAATAAATGCATAGGATAATATTTTTAACTAAAAGGCCATACAATAATATTTTAGAATGATTTCCTGCCTCTCGATTATTTTTAGGAAAAATTATTATTGTAAAATAATTTTAGAATATTTTTTTATGCCAGATTTTTTTTTTAAAATTTTTGATTCCAAAAATACTAAACGATTTGAAAACAAACTATAGAAAATATGGCCTTTATCAGTGATATAAAATGTCATTAAGAGTGCTAGAAAAGTGTTGTTAATGACTGTGAAGATAGGGGGACCCTTTTATTCGTTCTCATAAAAGAGTTGATAAAGGACCATTTTACAAGTGTTTTTTAGAGTTGATTAAAATCACATTTTATTTGTGCATTGTTTTAGCACTGATAAAAATCATCTTTTATCAGCACTTTTCTTGCACTGATAAAAGTTTTTAAATAAATTTATTAAAAGTTAAACAGAAAATACAATGCTTAGGGAGATTTTAACAGCACTTGACCCCCTCTTTTATCGGTATTAGGCAGACCCCCACCCACTCTCCACACGTTGCACTTGGCCGCGCATCCCCTACTTGCCCCCAGACCCCTACTTCCACCCATACTCAAACCCGAGACCTCCCCCCTTGTGTGCCTGCACCATTACCACTAAGCTAGTTAGTTTTTTCTCTATTTAATTATATATCTAAATATATATAGTTATATTTATACGTATATTAATATAGATTCATATTAATATAAATGTATTTAGTTATATTAATATAAATATATTTATTCATATATATATATATATTCGTATATTAATACATATTTATATTTATTTAAATATATAGTTATATTTATTCATATATTAATATAGATTCATATTAATATAAATATATTTAGTTATATTAATATCTATATTTTTATTCATATATTAATATATATAGATTTATTTGTAAATTAATATAGATTCATATTAATATAAATATATTTTGTTATATTAAGACATATATATTTATTCATATATTAATATATATTATTTTTTATTTATATATATATTTTTCTTTATAAATTTTTATCCATATATTTATTTGATAATTAATATGTATCGATAAGATTAGTTTTAAATATATTTATAAAATATGTTTTTATGTGTGTTTATAAATAAATAAATATATACATATATACAACACACACACACACACATTTACGAAAAAACACATATATATGTGTATTTGGGAAGCCACAGAATTTTAAAACCATCATAACTTCTAATCCAGAAGTCCTTTTCTACTCTAAAACTAGTCAAGTCAAAGAAAATAAAATAATATTCGATATGATATGTGGTATATGCCTAGAGAATATCTGGATCAGAAGTTATACATATTTGAATGTTAAAAAATAGGGGGATCTCAAATAAAAATTTACTTTTAGAAGCCTTTTGAACCTTTTGGGCCTTAAAAAACATGAAAATAGGTTCCCTTGTACCACTAGCATGCATAGCTCATCGCTAGATTCGATTTGATATGATGTGGAGCTCAAAGGGACACCCATATCAAAAGTTAATTCCATTTAAAGTTTAAGTTACATTTTCAAATTATTTTAAATCTTTTATTATTTTTTTAGAATTTTTGTGTATTCAAATTTTTATTAAATAATTATTAATTTGTTATAATTAAACAAATATTAATTAATAATATTTTTTTAAAATATTTTATATCCATTTTAACTAATTTTTTTTATATTAAATGTAATAGTCTATTTATCCTAATCTAAAATATATTTGAGAAATATATATTATATTTATATCAATGTAAATATACATATATAAAAATATATTATTTTTCATGATTTTTTTTAAAATATACATTTTATCAGAACTAGTATAAAACCCTCATAAAGCCCTCGTATTATCATCACTACTAAAAAAAGTGATGATAAAGGGGTCCCCTTTAACAGCGCTAAAAAAACACTGATAAAGCGGGGGGGGGAGAGATTTATCAACGCTAAAAAAACGTCGATAAAGGTTTAATTTTCACAGTGCTTTTCTTATTGCAGATAAAGGAACCCCATTTATCAGCTCATTTTTCATCACTGTTAAAGGGTAGAATTGTAAAAACCCAGTTTTGTGGAAGTGATAAATTTTTTTAGGAAAAATAATATTTTTTAAAAAAGATGTTAGAAAATAACAACATATCTATTCCCCCATTTAAAATGAGTTCATTAATTTATGGACATTTGAAAATGTGAATAAGATATGAATGATCAGTTGATATTGATAATTCCACAATTCATCTTAGTATATTCAAATCTATCATAACTAATATGTCTATTTAAAATATCTCCACGTTTTTCTAAAATTATGATGAATTGTAAAATGATATCTCATTTCCATGTGTGATAGTAATGAAAATGGTGTATTATACCTATATTCTTTTCTCATTAGTGATTTTTTTGTGTTTTTATATAAAGTAATGGAACTTTTGTTATAAAAAAAAATTGATTTTTATTAAAACTCATGAAATAATCAATGAGTTTGTGTTTCATCCAAGACACATGAGAAACAAAAACCTTGATACTACATATTTGAATTCATTAGTGGAAAGTAATACTCATTGTTGTTTCTTACAAGACCATTAAACTAATGTTTCTCCTTAGAAGTGATAAGTTTCGGGAGTACTTTTTCTATCCATTTTAAAACCACCAATGTCATCATCTGAGAAACATTTATTTCAAAATCATACTATAACTAAAAAATAAACCTAAATCCAAATATTCCTTTAGATAATGAAATTTTTGTTTAACATATTTAAGGTGAGAAAATTTTGGTTTTTTGATATCTGATTCATAAGAATAATGAAAAAATTATATTCAGATGACTGGGTTCTAATTTAACTAAACTTCCAATAATTCCTCTAAATATATTTTGATCAACTTGTTTTCCAGATACATCAATATATAATGAATTTGATATTCCAATTGGAGAAATTATAACTTTAGTATTGTCATATATGAACTTATTAATATGATAATTTATATGGTTATGTTAAGATATAAAATACACTTGTGGTTTTTGTGAAATTACAATAACAAGAAGATATAAAAGTTCTCTCACTATTCTCATTTCAAAATCATACTTTATATGTTCTAGAATATAATCTATTAACTATTTTTGTGGAATACCAAATATATTGTATCTACATAATTTTTAATTATGATAATGCTTTTAGAAATTTTTTTTATAAGAAGTGTTGGATATGCATCTCCATTAACATTGTTTATCTTGTAACAAAAATATAGTTAATCAATAATTCTATGATCTATGGGCTTGTTTAATTATGTAATGTTCCATAATGAGTTTAAAAATTTGTTTTGGATTAAATTTAAATTTTAAATTCATTGTTTTGTTTTACATAAACATTCTTCTAAACATATCTGTTAAAAAATGAAAACATAAAATTCATTTAAAGTAGTGTAAAATTAAAAAAATATATATATTCTTGAAGTTTACAAATAGGGTCGAGTATTTTTATAGGATATTATGTTTATTCAGAATATATGTTCTCCTTTTTATTATATCTTTTAGCAAGAAGTCTAGTTTTTTAATAATTATTCTATTTTAATCACATTTTTTCTGGAAAAAAAATTTTACTCTAATTATTGATGAATCTTTAGGTCGTTCAACCAATGTACAAATTTTTTTTATGTTTACATAATTGAGTTTATCTTTCATTTATTTTATGAAATTGTCATCCCCTAGATCCTGATGATGATTACAAGGATTAAATTGACATAAAAAAGGTAAAAGGTAAAATTTCATTTCTTAAAGAACTTTAAGTTCTAACTAGTTGTCCTATATCTCCAATGATGTTATCACTATGTTGATTCTTTAGAAATAAATGATTTATTATATTTAAAAATATTTTTTCTTTAACAAATTTTTTAAAATATTATTGAGACAGAACATCATGAAAGTATTATTAAGTTTTTATCTCATGATAATAACATCCAATCATAGGTTTAAAATTAGTTTTTGAAATAAAATCTCCAGACATGGATTGAGTTTGTTTGAAAACAAAATAATCAATTTCATTAAATTTAACATTCACTTTTCCCACAACATTACATTTATTTTTATTAAATACTCAACATGCCTTACTACGTATAGAGTAATCTTAGAATATTCATTCAATATATTTTGGTGTATACTTAATTAAATAATATTTAGTATTCAGAATGAATAATTTTCATCCAAAAACATTTAATTATGAATGTTTTGGTTTCCTTTTAGTCCAAAACTCATACGTAGTTGTATTAATAAAAGGCCTTGTTAAAACTCGATTTATAATTTAATAGGTTGTACCAACTACTTCAGACAAAAAATATTTTAAACCTGAGTACTCACTCAGTATGGATTTTTTAATTTCTTGAAGAATTATATTTATTATTTTGATGACACCAAATTGATACAGTGTTCTAGGTGATTTTTTTATATATAATACCTTTTAAAATAAAATATTTTAAAATAAATATTAAAAAATTCTTAACCATGGTCTATAATAATAGTTATCAAAGATATGTTTTTATAATTGTTTACTCTTAATATACAATTTTTTTAAAAAAAAGGGTTCATAATTTTTTATTATAAAATATAGCCAAGTATAACTAATGTAATCATCAACTAAAACATATACATTATAGTTTACACCAATTATTAGGGTTTGTGTAGGACCAAATAATTCCATGTGCACGAACTATAAAACAACAAAAGTTTATAGTTCACTAATATATTTAAAACAATACATATGTTTCATTCCAAATTTTCACGGATCACAAACTTTTGACGTATCAAACCTATGTTCTGGTAGATCTTTAACTTGTTATTTCATAGGAAAATTTGCAAAGGTTAAAACATTATAGTTTCATAAATTTATATTCCATGACCGATAATGGTATTCCATTGCACTAAGGAAAGGAAAATCACATATCCCAAGGTATTCTATGTCTAGTGTGTATATATTATCATGTCTATGGGATAAGAAATAAAATTATCATTATAACTATAAAAAATAAAATTTTTATTCATGAAGTTCAAAAGATATTCCGGATAAAATAATTGTATTATTATAATAAGTTTTTGGTCAATTATTATGCCAAATAAAACATTTGAAATTAAGACTTTCCCAATAAGAACAATGTTACATATTCTGATGATCTTTCTTTGATCATTATCACCGAAATTTAATTTTCCACATTTAAAATTAATAATATTTTTGAAGAAATCCTTATTTCATATCATATTCATTGAGAAACCACTATCCATGTACAAAATATTTTTTTGTACATTCATTATTATCTTAAAAATATAATGATTAGTTTTTAAGAAACAACATTGTATTAGTTTTAATATTATTAGAATGTAAAATTTTAGTAATCCAAATTTATCCAAATTTACATTGTTGAGAAAATGTTAACTCTTTTCAAACATAATATTTTTGAAATCATAAGGATTTAATTTAATTTAATGAAAATTTGCTCTTCTAGTGACCACCAATTTGATATTTTTTGAAAAAATGGATCACTTTTAAGCATGAAAATAATTTTTTCCATTATCATAAGCTAGTTAATCAAATCCAGTACCCCAAAACGGTTTAAGGAAAATTGGAAACCGTACAAGAATATCCCAACCTTCATACAGAATCCAGCGAAATTCATAATTTAAATTCAAACCAACCACATTCCATTTTTAAAAATAAGTTTTCTATTAATAAAATCCATTCTGGATACTTTTCTTCGAGGTCTAAATTGATTTTATATATTATCAAAATTTTCCATAAAAGTGGTAAACTTTTAAAAAACCATATCCAAGCAAGAAATTTATGAATTCATTTTTTTAGTAGTAGTTATATTTAAATTATATTTTTATATATCATTTAGTGAAATAATTTTCCATAATTATGGCTTTTAATTTTCTTTTGAAAGATTAAATTTTTAAAAATTTAATTTATCTAACTCTTCATAAATATATGATATTTCAGTAGTAAGTTTAAAAATCATTGAATTTTCATTCACAATTTTTTCTTGAGAAATATCACATTTTTTATAAATTTTATAGTTCTCATTTACTATTTTTTTAGTAAATTTAAAAACCTCTTCAAAACATGATAAATTTTTATTTTCATTAGATGATGAATATTATTCAACAAAAAATGTAGAAATATTATCATCATTATTATTAGGGTAATTATACTTTAAGGAAATAGTTTTAGAGATTCTGCACTTACCTTCGCCATGAGGCATTTGTTAACCTTTAGAACTTTTTTATATAATCCAACATTTTTCTAACTTGATCATTAAATGTGTAATGAATTATTATATGAACTATCACCACCCTATCAATCTAGGTATCTAATGATTTTTGACTCTTATTATTTTCTTTTTTTGGATGTAATTCATATAATTTCTATTAGAATTTACATCCGCCTTATCCTTTATCTCCAGCTTAGAAAAATCCATTTTAATATGTAAAAAATTGTTATTTTCATAAAATATAACTTGTAAAGAATCCTTATCAACACCTCCATACCTTTTATTCTTATTATATATATATTTTAAATCTTTATTTCCACAAAATTAATTCATTTTTTTAATCTTAGTCCATTAATTTATATATTATTCTAGTGAACTATTAGCTGATTCAATAACAGCTTTATTCTTCTTAGAAGACTTTACAAAATTATCATTATGTTGAACTTTATTTGTGACTTTAAAATTTTTTAGGGAGAAATTCCTATATTATTTATCTTCATTTTTCTACATATATTTTTAATCTCCCCTCAAACTATATAAGTGTTCCAATCAAATAATCATGTGTATGTTGAGTAATCCTTCGAGTATCATTCAAAGAAGTTATCTTTAACTAAAACTCTATGAATAAGATTTAAATAATATTCTCAACTAAAATTCAATATGTAATATCTTTATCTCTAAGTGATTTTAAACTATTTAAAATATTCATGAACCTTTGTTTCATTTTTTGAAACTATATAAACAAGTATGAAATCAAATTCTTGATAATCTTCATGAAGCTTATCTCTTATAGTTTCAATAACTAATGTAGTTCCAATATGTTACCTCTAATTTCTTCTAAATGATATCAGAAGCTACATAAGAAAACATTAGAATATAATTTTTTTTTAGAAATATAACATTATAGAGTATTCCTTACACTATAATTCAAATGATATTCTAACTTCACCTTATTAGTAAAAAATATTACTTCCATATCACGAATCTTATAACTTCTAGTCAACATAATAATGTTTTAAACTCCAGTATTTCTAAAAAAATTATACATCTTATCTCTCCAATATTCATTAAAATTATGGTAAAAAATTAGTGGTCTACTAGGATTCAAATTCTAATGATTAATTACAGTTAATTTTTCCATATTAACAGAAATAGAATCAGTTTCTTTAAATAACCTATTATTATATTAATATTTTTTTAAAAAAGATTATAAAAAACATAATATATGTGTATTAGATAAAAAAAGTAAAAACACATAAAGTATTGATATATATCATTCTATGATATAATTATTGGATCATAAGATTATAATAGGGGTGGGGGTGAATTATAGTTTAACAAATTAAATTTACAAAAATCCCAAAACAAATTTGTAATATTTTTGGACTCAGAAATTATTTGATGGTCAAAGTATAGGTATCCAACTCAGAAATTGATTGATAAATCAAAGATATTAATCGACCTCATAGAAATTTTGATAAAACATATGTCATAGATATTGAAATAAACATCCTATTATAAATTTAATACATAATATAAAACTTTTCAAAAAACTAGCGTGAAATCCTATAGTAAATTAATAATGATGTAAAATATTTATAAAATATATTATACTCTTTAACATTAAGAGTTATAAAAGTATAAAATCATAACGTAAGATATCCATAGTTTTCTTCATAACTGTAAGGTCTGCCTTTCCACACTTATAAATACCTTGATCTGAGTAATGAAAAATCCATGTCTTCCAAAACCATGGAATTATTTAATATGATGATCGATATCACATATCTTCCAATACTATGGAAGCTGTTGATCATCCTGATCATTATCTAATATCTTCATATATTTGGAAGACCTGAACTAAACCTTAAACAGAATAATATAATAATAAACCAAATATGTTCTATTGATTCTACAATTCCCCACTTATAATCCTTTTGAAAACGAATCTCTAAATGATTAGTAATCATAATAATGAGATTTTCTGGTAGAGTGATCCTTAGAAATGTATATTTGAAAATGAATCATCTTCCTGCTCCATGAAGGCACTTTTATTTATGTGAATCAATACAATGGTCATATTGTCCATGAATCATGGATTTTTTTGAAATATCCTTAGGTGATATTCACTTGGAAGCTCAGTAAAACATCTCTCTACGATGTTGTCTTGATAGCACCATTACAATAACATAATAATTTCTGTCCATTAGAATGAAGTCCAAAATTCCAATTATAAACTTTTGAGAGTATGATAGGCTATACTATTTTCATTCATATGATCTGAAATATTTTCATTCTGATGGATATGAATTTGGTCAGTCCTAAGGACATAACAATATTCAATTCAATTAACAAGAAACAAGTCAGTTCGATGGACCATACTCTTTTTCAATCTAGTGGGTCAAACCCAAGTATTAAAAGATTATATTTATTTAGTTAATGATTATTTATATGTGTGGTAGAAAAATATTATTTCTACAAAACATTCTAAAATACTGGGGACAAAAATATTTATTAAATTAATATTTTAATAAGTCAATGTGATTTTTCTAACTAAGGAAAGGAAAATTATAAAGTATAACATTTTGAATCAGTATAGGGGTCACTTCAAATCCCACATAAAGAGTGACTATAATGCGATCTAAATTTTCCCTATAATACCATTATATGATTATAAGATAAATAAATAATAGTAATTCATTCAAGGAAAAAAAAATTAGTATCTTAATAATATTAGGTTCATATAATACTTATATATAATAAAAAACAAACAATTTCAAAAGAATTTTTCTTTATCCAAGTCAAATCTATCACATTCTCATTATAAAATTTAATTGCCTAAGGATATAAATCAAACAAAGGAGTGACCTATGATCCTAGAAAGGGTAAGTATAATATATAATGAATAAGATACTTGAATCAATAGTACATTGGTAAGAATAATCATCATCATATCATAAGAATACGATAATTATCATAATAAAAAGGGAAACATTTAATAATGAAATTAATTTTTTTATAAGAATAATAATGAAACATCATACCATAGTTGTAAAATACCATATATAGTTGGCAAAAAAAATCAATCACCATGTTCATGCATAATATATGTGCACACATTAGAATGAAATAATTATGAAAAAAATAATAGCACCATGTTCATGCATAATACACATAATTTCATAACATATGCCAAATTACCTAGCATATTGGAGGGATATATAATTATAGACCCAGTCATCACATAAAAAAATTCCCATAATCATGAATTTACTTGGAAAAATAACATATAATAATAATAGTCATAAAATAAACCCATGGAAAGGAATGGGTTTTATAGATAATTTCAAATATAATACTTCTTGTAATAACATTTTGGGTTAAAAAATTAATAAGGGATATCATACTATATAATAAAAGATATTTTTTAGCTTAGGAATAAATTGTTGAAGAGGAGTCAATGTGGTATTTCAAAAACCAAATTATTAAAAAAAACATTGTAAATGTCTTAGAAAATATTTTGAAAGGGTAAAAACATGTATATCCTTTTAAATTAATAGGAAATTATTAAGTAAGTTTATTTAAGGATATAATATGAATATACATATAGAAAATATTTTTAATGCGAAGATAACCCAAAAATAAAGAGTTTCGGTTCGAGAATCTCCTAACCTGAAATCCCACATTATTTCGTCTCCCTTTCACCTAATAAATAATAAAACTAGGTTTAATAAAAAATGTAACTATAAGTTAACTACTTTTATTTTTTCACTATTTATCAATTATAATAATTGGATGTTATTTTTTAATTGTAATCATTAATGTTGAATGATTTTGATATGATATTTCCTTTAATATATTCTATAGTATTTGGATTTAATGATTTTTTAATTCATATTTATACATTATTATGATTAACTATAAAAGATTATATATATATATATATTTAATTATATATTAATTAGTGAAATTTTTTTATGATCATATATAAGGGTGGGAATAAGTAAAGAATTAGAAACATCCTCATTGGTGGTCAATTGATTGTTAACGAGACATTATCAAAAGAAGTAGGAAGAGAAGTGTGAAGTAAAGATAAATGTAATTATATTAATTTCAATAGGTTAAAATCAATAATATAATATTAAAATACTTATCAAATACTGTAATATGATTTGGATTGAATCTAACTTGGAAATATATGAAGTGGAGAGGATAATGAGAAGGGAAGTAGATTCAGACTTACTCTTTTCTCATTGTTTTTTCTTTTCATAGAGACTAAATTTTTTTATTGTTTAAAATTTCGTTTCTCCAAAACATACCTATTGATTATAATGTTCTTAATAATGTTTATTTAGGAATTTTTTTTCTTATGTATGTGACGGAGGATTATTTTTCCCAGGGAGGGGTTAGGGATTATTTATTGCTAAGGAGAGGAGTATTTTAAGGATAAAATATTGATTAAAATATAATAAATGAGGTAAACCCTTGAATGGAATCATTTTCGATATTATGAAATATATTTGAATAAAATAACATGTTTTATTACTTTAAAACAATTTATAATCCAAATTTATTAGTTTAATCTAATGAAAAATTGAAAAAATTATAGAATATTATTGTAATAAAAAAATTTGATTTTAGACATTGGAAAATACCTTTTATGTTTGTAATTTTAATTTCATGGACTATTTACCTTAGAAAACGTGTTTATTGTCATGAATCAAATTATAGAATTAATTTGGCCATTATTATATCATGGATCAGGTAATTTAAGATACACTGACTATAAAAAACCATATTTTACTATTCGCCTAAGAATTGAAGTATTTCTGAAAACTATGAAAAAACCATAGAAAATTTCATATTTATTATTTTAAAAACATCATTCACTTTATAAAAATATTTTTCTATAAAAATCAATTTTATTTCTTAATATAAATATTATTAATTTTTTCACATACATCAAAATAGTATATTAAAAATTGCTTATAATTTTGTTGAGTTTTTAATATTAATATTTATATTATGGAAATTTGGTATTTATATTCTAATAAATTAATCCAAATAAATATTATTTAGATATTATTTTATTATTTTTGGTCAAATTAATATTCAAATGTTCAGGTTACCATACCTAATGACTTGGTCACTATTCCAATGTTCACATTATTATTCCAATGATCACATTACTATTATAATGACAATATTACCTCTTATAAATACCTATTTATTATTTTATTAAACATATAATATATTTACTCCAAAGTTTTTATATTTTCCTTATCTAATAGTTTGATTGGATTTCTAATAATTTATTTTTCATATCTATAGTATTGTTTATGGGTGAGATGATTCTAGTAGATTAGGGTGATCCAAATTTTCCAATTCCAAATTTTTTATATTTTATATTAATGTAATATTTTTCATTTTAATGGGTTTATTATTTGAATAATGAAATTATTTTCATTAATGAAAAAAAGTTTTGTTAAATTATCTTTGTGCTATATGTGTATAATACTATATAATATAATATGAAATACATCCATTTAAGAAACATTATTCATTTAAAATGTCATGGTCATTACATTATTCCCTATTTTATAAATTTAATCATCAATATTTCAACTTATATTCTCAGTTGAGTATATATGGCATTACTTTTTTTTCATCATTTCAATAGGTTCCCACATCACCTATTCAAAATTTTGGTTTTTCCAAAAAACATTGACAAGATGACCTGTCTTATTTTGTATGATTTTGTGCATTTATTCCAAGATCTTAACTGGTTTTTCATCCTAAGAGATTTAATTCTCCAGTTGCACCACCACATGATTTATTACATGTGAGGGATCGATTATGTACTTCCTTAGGATAGGTACATGGAACACATCCTAAAATTAAGCCCGATTGGGTGCTAGTTCTAGATGATAAGCCACTACTCCTATACTATAAATGATATTACAGGGGTCAATATACCTAGTAATAGGATAATTTTTTTTCAAACCTCATAACTCTATTTCATGGTGATATTCAAAGTAATTATTTTCTCTCACTTCAAACTCCAAGTCCCTTCGATAGTTTCCATGATAGATCTTCTACCGACACTGAACAACTTTTATGTATTGCAGATTGACTTGATCCTTTTCTATCATTTTTTTCATAAGATTGGTCCTAAGTGGCTTTCTTTCACCAAAATCATCCCAACAAGAAGGAATTATAAATTTCTTTCCATACTTTTATTAGTGTAGATCCATTTGAATACATGAATGGAAACTATTATTCTTTAGGAAGTCAACTAATAGAAGGTTTTGATCTGATACTCTTTTAAATTACATTGAGTAGGATCTCCATAATTCCTCAAGTGTTTAAATGGTCCTTTCAAATTGACTATATGATTGGGGTGATAGTTTATATAAAAATTCAATTGATCATTTAGATCAAGTTGATGGCTTATCCAGAATTTGAGAAGTTAATATTGTATCAAGATTAAAGATGATCAAAAGTAGTTCCCCATGTTTCCTCACCACGTATTTTATGTATATATTATGCAATTATTAAAGAGAGATATATTACTGAATAATGATGAAGTAAGAAGTCTTGGTGAGTCGATAAACCACAACCCAAATCACATTTTTTCTTTTAGATATATTCAAGAAACGAGTAACAATGTACATAGTGATGTTTTCCCATTTCCATTTTGCTATGTGAAATGATAACATCATTACACTAGACATCTATAACTATTCATTAACTTGATGAAATACCAATCACCTTGAGATGAAATCAAATGTATCCTTCATTATGTTGTCCCAACATGGGTTCTATCAATGATCAGAATACATCTTGGTGCGGTTAGGATGGATGGAGTAATATATGCAATGTGCATGATCAAATATCTATTTTTTTATATCAAGTGATGTTGGAACAAAAATTAATGTTCCCAATTGAATAAAACTATCATTATTGATGTGTATACATGAATCTTACCTTATTATACTAATTCCACCTTCTTCTGAAGATCCAAATCATCCCTTTGTTCCACATTGATCTTCTATTGAATGTATTGTTGGGAAATAATTTTGGAAAATGTACAATTTATTACCTACCATTAGGATATATAGATTAATAATTTTCATAACCATGAAGGTATGGAATTTTGAAATCTACACCATAGATATATTAGCTAGTTCTTTTCTATTATGAGTATCAACTTCCTTGTTCGCCACTCTTGGATTACTGTAAATAGTGAAATCAAAGTCTTTGATTAGAACATACAATTTTCGTGGATGCATGTTGAGATCCATCAATGTGAATATATACTTAATTCTATTGTGATATATATATATATGTCACACCTCTCACAATAGAGGTATTTCATCCAAATATTCAAGGCAAAGATCACATATTAAAACTCTAGATCACATAATAGGTAGTTCTTCTTTTGGATATTTATCTTTCATAAATCATAAGCTATCACTTTTTTCATCATGAGTAAATAACCCATGTTTTTCATTGAAGCATCACTTTATATGAAAATACCTTAACTACTAGATAGTAGTGTGAGTAATAGTGAATTGAATAGTCTATTATTGAGGTCTTTAATGATTTCCTCAAATTCTACTAGCCAAACAAAATTTAATTATTTCATTGTAACTGAGTTAGAGAGCTATAAAATTATGATAATTTTTTCTAAAAAACATATGTATCACACATATAATCTATGAAAACTAGGGATATTTGTCACACTTTTGTATCTGTGTAATTCCTAAATTTTTTTAGTGATGGGTCTAAAAAAATACTCTCACTTGTGATCACAAACCCCAATAATGTTACCTTTTTATACAAAATTCACACTTTCTAAACATAGAAAATATTTTCTCTATTCTTTATATCATTAGTAAAATCCCTAGATTCTCTTCATGTTCCTCCTTACACTTGGAGTAAATGATAATATCATTAATAAATACTACTAATAAATTTTCAAGGCAATATCTGAAGACTCTATTCATCCAATGCATGAATATTGTAGGGGAATTAGAATGTACAAAGGAAATTACTATAAAATAATTGTACTCGGGTGTGCGCTGAATTTGTTTGGTTTGAAATTTGAAATTTGAATTGCGATGAAATCTCGGGAAGTGTTTTGAGGTTTCATGTTTTTATTAAACCTGTTTGGGTTACCGGTATGCTTAAATAGGCTTCTGAAAAAGGGAAAAAATGATTTTCAGGTAGGATAACTTAAATTCATGGTTTTATTTAAAAAATATTTTTTATTCACCTTCAGTTGATGATATTCCGAATGAATATCCAATTTTTAAATGTACCAAACTCCTCAAAGTTTATTGAACAATTCAACAATCCATGGAAGGGGAGAATTGTTCTTTATGGTGATCTTTTTGTGATTCTAGTTATTTTTATAGAGCCACATTGATCAGTCCAATTTCATGACAATAACATTGATGCATACCGAGGTGATGAAGTAGGTTGTTTGAACCCTTTGTCCAAAATGTCTTAGGGGTAATTCTTTAACTCCAGTTTTATCATGGCTATCCTACAGGGAAATTTGAAGATAAGAGTGTCTTTGGGAATAAGATATTTTGATAAATCTACCTCATGATCTAGGGAATTATAGGAAGAACAATGAAAAATACATCTCTATATTCACTCGTAATGGGAATTTACAAAAGGTTGATACTTTCTTTAGACTCAACCATTTGGGAATGGTATTCCACTTCACAGGTATCAACACCCAAACCATTGATTTATTTTCCAAATGATATTAATTATCTTCCTTACATTTTTACTAGAGCATTGGATGGTTCATAATATAGAAAGATATTTCCATTTCTAGAAAGTTGGCGTGATATCTATTTAATTATAGAAAATCCATGCCCAATATAGTATCAAACTCCTCATAGGGATGGATTATAATATTAACTTGAAGGATCTTACCACAAATTATTACAAAAGAAGATTCCAACATTTGGGTTGTATTGATCAGTTAACTAGGAGTTTTTAAAAATATATATACCTCATGTTATCAATGGCTTGATTTAATAGCTCCAGAGAAAATCCATGATAAAATGGAATACATAGAATGAGAATAAAATAAAACTTTTTCCCTTATTAAGTAAATAGGATGTGTACCTTATACAACATAATTTTTCCCTCCTCAATGGTAGTGATGAAATATTCTTTCCATTTATCCTTTGTATTTGGGGGTTACTAATGTTGATAACACTCAATGGTTGATGGTTTGGTGCACTAACTTGAATAATTCCCTTTCTCCCTATACATTGAGCATTAAACCATGGGTGGTGCATTTGGAGGTACCTTCCTTTTATCAATATACTTAGAAGACTTCCTCTCATATCTTCATCATTCATGATCTATGTAGATTTACATCCTTCACTTGAATCATTTCAGTATTCATTTGAGGTAATTACTAAAATTCTTCTTTCAACATTTTTTGACCCGTGAGTGGTTTTATATTCATTCCTCCTTTATCATTCTATCAACATTCTTGAGATTCCATTCTTCTGTTCTTGTCTTCATGTCTATGTGACCATTCTAAGAACTCTATATCTACATTGATAGGGCATAAAGATAATTCTTCACAAGTTCCAAACTCTTAGATAGCTATATCATTTCAAGTGTGTGGTTTTAAACTACTAAATCATCTTTCTACTTTTCTATTGTTGTTGATAAAAAACAGAAGTAATATACTGAATGACTTGTGAATGTTTCATTGTAATATGTGAAAAATTTTCTTTCATTTTTTAGTAATAATAAATATCTATCTATATTTGTTTGAAGAGATAGAGGAAAATAGTTTTTAAGAAACAACATCTTATATTATTCACACTCCATTTCATTATTCTAATAGGTATTATTTATAGAAGAATAAAATTTATAAACATATATATCTAAATGATTAATGAACACAACTACCTTATCCTTCTAATAATATTTGAGACCAAAAAATACATTATCCGTTGGGTTATGAAACTGTTCCATGAACTGTTGATCAAAAGGTCCACTAAGCATCGATGGTCATTGCCACATAATAGAACCGAGGTCCAGTTATTCCTTATTATAAAAATGTTTTAATTACATAAGGTTTAGGTAATTTTTCATAGGCTATGATATTTGGGTAATCATTTCCATGATGTTTATAACTTCATCTCCCATCACATTGGGAACACCATTTGGACAATCATTCAATTATCCCTCAAACAGGTTGTTGGTATAGTTTTTACAATTTCACTCTTGATTTTAATATAGAAAAGGTATGAACAAGTAATAAGTCAATAGATAATGAATAAATTATTTATTATTATTCGAATATTATTTATGATTTCATATATTATGGGATCCCAAAATTTATCATTTTTCTTCAAGTGATATTTCTTTGATGTTTAACTAAACTTAGAAACATTCTTATGGTTTTCACAAATGTTTTCTAATCCTAATTCCAATTTTAACTAAAAAAAATTCTAATACCAACTATATAGATTTAAAATTTCAATACAATAAATTTGTATATTTTTTAAAAACAAATAATGGAATAATAATTCATTCAAGGATTGAAAGGTTTAGTATCAAGGGAAAATTAGGTTCTTACATAACATATACATTACAAAAAATTAATCTTATAAAAAATTCTTCATTATCCACTTAAAGTCTCTCACATTATCATAAATACATGTAATCACATGAGGATACATTTCAATGAAACTGGGGATCTAAAATAACATAAAGTATAAGGATAATATATAATGAAGAAGTGGTATGAATCAATAGTATATGAGTGAGAATATATGTTATTATGACATAACAACGGAGTCATCATCATAAGCATGAGGGAAAAAATTCATATAGACCATGAATTGAGCATTTGAAAAATAATGAGACATCATAAAATATTTATCAAATATGACACTTAGTTGTTAATAATGCTTTCATCATGATTACACATACCATATGTGTATAAAGCATAACATCATAAATGAGAATAAATATAACATCATATTCATACATAATACACATTATATCACAAGATATATTACCATACCCAATGATATAGAGGGATATATAATTCCACACACCCACATCATTAAATCATCATAATGATTCCTTCTACATGGAAAGATAACATATAACCATCGTATCTATAAAACAAACCATTGGAAAGAATTGAGTTTCATAAATAATTTCATATATAGTACTTCATGGAATAAACATTGGGGTTCCCAAATTAATAATGGATATTATAGTATTTTATTAATGTTCATTTTTTTGAATAATAAATTACTCAAGAGGATTCAATGAGTTGTTTTTGGAAATTAATGAATTTTTAAAAAATGTTTTTTAAATGGAATAGAGAAAAATTTGAAATGGTTCAATCATATATATCCAAAAAAAATAATAGGTAAAGGATAGTTTAATAATTTCTTTCGGATATTATATGAAAATCCATTTAGAAAATAATGTGAAATAGGTGATAACCCAAAAGATGTTGTTTCGGTTTGATAATCCCCTTACCATAAATCCCATTTTAGTGCATCACTTTTTAACATCCTGAATAATATAATCTGGTTTATTAAACATGGAAATAAAATTGAATTATATTTTTTATTTTAAAAATTAATAAAATATAATCATTGCATTATATTTATTAATTTACATCATTAAAGGTGAAACATTTGGAAATGATATTTTCCTTAAAATATCCCATCTTTCTTCGATTTAATGATCTTGTTTAATTTCAATTTAAAAAAATTTAATATTAACTACAGAAGATTTTAAATAATTTTATTTAAAATTGTATATATTATAAATAATTTATTATGATAATTTATAAGGGATTATATAGGAAAATAACTGTAAATGTCCTCGTTGGTGGTTAACCGGATATTAATGAGACATTTTCAAGAGAAAGAGGAAGAGAGGTTTGCAGTGGAAACAAAATATATGTATATTCACTAGAGTAGGTTAAAATAATAAATAAAATATTAATAAACAATTAAATAAATATTATAATATTTGTGATTTAATGGAATTAGGAAAACCTTGAAGAGAAGAGGATAATAAGTGGAGGAGTAGATGAAAACACAATCTTTTCTGGACATTTATTCTTTATAAGGAACTAAAATTCGCGAATGATTAGAATTGCGTGTCTCCATAATTTACCTATTATTTTTAAGTGGAGTAATAGAGAGTATTTTGATAGATAAAATTGCTTTGGTAAGCATGGGATGAGTGGTTTTTCAATAGAGGGGTGAGGGGTTATTTAAACTTGGGAAGAAGGGATATTTTAAGGATAATATATTGAATAAAATATAATATCCACGAAAAAACATTGATTAATAACTTTTGAGAATTAGGAAATATATTTGAATAAAATAATATGATTATAAGGTTTTAAACCACATTGTAATAAAATTTTATTTCTCTATTCAAAAGGTAATGTGAAAATATTACAAAACATTATTTTAATGTAATACTTTAGAGTTTTAATAATGGAAAATAATTTTTAGCTTTGTAATTTTATTTTAATTAATTATTTAACTTATTAAATATGTCATCAGTCAGAATTCATGATATATAATTGATTAGGTAATTAGTAAATTCTAAATCTGGTAATTTAAGATACACTAGTCATGAATCAACTATATTTACGTAAAAATTAAAATATTATAAAAAATTACCAAAAAAATAACCATTGTTAAATATTGATATGATGATTAGTAAAATGTAACTAATTTTATCAAAATGATTTTATATCATAAGAAACTTAAATTTTTAATAAAAAAATAATCTTTTTTACGAAATAAATTAACATTAAGTTTACTAAAGTGGTTCTTATAAATTAATTGATTTTATAATCTTGATTATTTTTTATGGAATTGAATTATTTATATTTTCTTAAATTATTCATGTTAAATATTATTTACATTGAAATTTATTATTCATTAGTCAAATTAGTATTCTAGATGTTAGGTTACTATTCCCAATGGTCATGTTACTATTCTAATGTTCACATTACTATTCCAGTGGTCATATTACCTCCTATAAATACATCATCACTATTTCATTAAAAATTCACTACATCTCCACCAAGGCTATGTATTATGATTTTTGAATATGTCATGTGGTTTAATAATATTTTTTTTTCAATGTTTTGTTTGTAGGAGTGATGGTTCTAGAAGATCGGGGGTTTGATATCTTCAAATATATTCCTGGAATAATAAAAAGAGACCCTATGTTTACAAGCCTATTTATTTTGGATTAGGAGGCACTCTAGAAAAACATTCAAAAAGTCTTGGAGGATGGGAGTTTGATTCATTTCAAAAAAAGAACTAGAAAGATCTTGGTTTCACATCTCATGTTTTCTAATGACTTTCTATTCTTTATTAATGGTAGGAAAATATGAGTCTATGGTTTCATCAAGATCATGTTAACCTATGGGGAACTGAGTGGGAAAATATTAATTTTAGGAAAACCAAAATTTTTATTTCCAAAAAATCCTCATAGTGGTGATATAATGAAATCCATGATAAATTGGATATGCAACAACATCAACTACCAATGATTTACCTTAGAACTCCTATATTAAATGGTAGGGGTCAATAAAGTGATTCTTAATAGAATTTTAAATCAGTTCAAATGGAGAATATGAAATTGGAGAATAATGTTTTTTTGGGTGGAAGGATCACATTATCAACAATGTTCTTATGTGTATTCCAATTCATATTCTCTCTCTCCTCATGCCTTTAAAAGGTACAATCATAAAATTTGAGAATATAAATAATGCATTTATTTGGGATGCCAATAATATTGTTCACTTCCATTGGGACTCCTGGAAGCACATTACCATGCTCGTTGAAGATGGTGGTATTGGTCTACATAGTGTGATTGAAACATTGCAAGGCATGCAAGAAAGATAGGCGTGGGATGTGATTGAAAGGAAATATTTATGGTAAAAATAAAAAAATTGGTATGAGGAGAATTGGATGGATTTGGTAGACCTAAAATGTGGATTAAATAGACTTACCTGGACCGTGATTGAACATATGGAGGTTTTAGAGGGTCACACTCGTTGGATAGTTTGATGTGGAAACATTAATTTATGGACTGACAACTTGGATGGGGATATTTTTTCCTATCTATAGTACCCAACTCTGTGTATTTACTTCAAATAGGCCAGCCCTTTTCTATTTTCTCTAAAATCTATTATGAATAATTATTTGGAAAACCATTTAGAAAACATTAGGCTAATTAAGTGCTGAAAAAATGTAGATTTATAGGTTCATCTTTTGGGTGTTTTTGTGGTTGGGATTATGTGAAACTCATTCATACAAGAGGAAATGTTGAAAATTAGTAATGATTAATTTTGTGTATAGAGATTCATGGAAAGATCAACTTCCATGTTTGGTTATTGAGGAATGATTCACTTCCCTAGGAAAAGAATATTTATAAGGGAATTGAACTGGGTTCTCATTTCTAGTATTGTGTAATCTCTCAATGTGAAATGGCTTGTCATGTTTTATTCCTAAGAGATTGGGTGAAGGGAATTTGGGGCTACAAGAGGTAATAATTGAACATATCCAGTGGTTGGGGTTTGGTTCAAAAATTTATAGAAGCTTCATCCTAAGGCACTGGTATAAAAGGGGTAGAACTCAAGGCTCGGAGTATGGTTTCTGGTTTGATCTATTGGGTTCTCTAGGAAGAAATAAATAATTAAATGGGAGGTATCAAACTATCTATCCTTTTTGTGTAGGTGCATGTGATTTTTATGGAAGCTAAATTATAAGTGATGATCAATGGTGGAATGTATTCTTTCAACTTGAGAAGGATTATTCCATCAGATTTCATCAGTTGGGGTAACATAATTTCTAACTAGGGATGATAGGGTATTTACAAATCCCCAAATTATAGGATTAAATTGAACGTGGATGGATCCTACAATGATGGAATGATGAGAGGAGGTGGTATTGTAAGGGATATGATGAGACCTTTTATCATCATCTTCTATTCCTTTTATTGTCTAGTAACATCTTTATGAGCCATGTCTAGATCCATGCACACTGGTATCACTATCTGTAGGGATCTCAACATTCAAATTATTGAATTTGAGTTGGATTTAGATGTGATTATTGGGATACTAAAAAATAAGGATCATATTCAATGGGATATGATTGATTACATTAGAAGTTGCATATTTTATCTAAATCAAGGCATGTCCATTCATCACACATGGACGGAAGGGAATTGTGTGGAATTTATCTATCCAATAATGGGAGACCAAGTGATCATATAACAGTGTACACTGGTTTGGGGCCTTTACCCAACTATTGTAAACTCATAGCTAGAGGTGATACACTAGGACTTCACCATTTCTGCCCCCTTGAGTGGTGTGTTTTGTATGATGCAACTTCATTTCTCTAATAAAAAATAATTTTTAGTTAGTTCATTTATATAATATAATATATCAACTATTTATTTAGGAAAAAATCATCATTTAAAAACTAAGGGTTGTTATAGACTCTATTACCATCATAAAAAACAACATATTCTAGAATCCATACAATCTATCATCAAAAGGAATAACATGGTACATGTTAGTAGAATTACACTAACAAGTTATACGATAAAACATCATATATGTTTTTATGACACTTTAATGAGTTGAATACACTATCATTAATGATATCAATCACATTTAAGAACACAAATTTCATGTATGACCAACATGGACACCAACCAATTACAAAAATTTCAAGATCCAAAAATAAAAATAAAAATCACAATTCAACCATTACATTTTGATAAATATATCAATCATAACAGATAAATCTATGAAAACAAAGACCATATCCCTAGTAACATGGGATTACCATTTTAAAAGGTGTTTATTATACACCCATTTTAGGCCCATCACTGGATACAAAATATTATTATTCCTTGTCATAATATACAAAATAATAAAAAAAAAATATAAAATTTTATCCCACATTTTAATATACAATTATCTAGGGAACCTTTGATAGTGTCCATGATGAAGGGGTCATGAGAAACTAGGCACACATCCCTGTCTGCTAGAGACAACCAACTAATGACAAGATTCTATGGTGTAACCATGGACATACTATACACTCATATTAGAGTATAAAAACTAAAAAAATAACCAAAAATAATTTATAATAATAATTATAATAATCATCATCATCATATTTTACAAAATAAATAACACATATCAACGCTATAACAAATGTAATTAAACATAAAACTTTACATGGATGGATCACCCATTGGGTGATCACATATATAAATAAAAAAAGAAGATAAAATACAGAAAAGGATTTAAATAAATTTATGATCCACACCTGAATCTGAGTTCCAAAATACCTTTTTATTTTCTCTATCCTGATCATGAAGAAATGAACCTCTACCCTGTATATGGAACTTTAAATTCCCTATTTAAAATAAGATATAAGGTCTTTATATGTAGTAAGGGTCCCATGATAGTTTAAAAAAAAATCTTAGTAAGTAAACCCCAACTATATCTCTGACATATCATATCTTATAAAAGTTTAAGGAAAATTATATTAATATCCTAGTAAAATAATAACTAGAATAAAATAAATAAATAAATCACTAATGACTCTCATGTTCTATGGTGACACCCAATATTGATCAAACATACTTCAACAAGTGATGGATGTATCTAAAGATGACAAATATCATTGAGTAAATACAAATACTTCCACCAAAACTCATGAATATGTATATAATTATATATCATCAATTTAGGGGAGATTTATAATAGGCGTGGCCAGATTATCTTATATATATAACACTTGGTGAGAAGAGTGGTCCAACTCAAAATCCCCGATAAAAATTCAGTAGAAGAATAATCACACAATGAATATTATTCAAAATTGAATAAGGGAAGAGAGCCCCACATTAAAATATTAGAAAAAATTTGTCATGGTGGAATAGTGAACCACCCATTGATCCCATGAATGAAACACCTAAGGAAAGTGTATCCTTCCTTGTTAATCTTAGAAAAAAAAGTTTCTAGGGGAAGAGATCCCCACGCAATGATCTAAAGAATGACCCAACTAGGAAAATATGGCAATTAGAGTAATATTAGATAACATATCGGGTGAGAAGTATCCCAAACATAAATATATCATTTAGTTGAAAAGAACCCACCATTTTATATCTCATATTTTCATATTATCTAAAAAACCCCAACCTTCTCTCTCTTGGTCAAACCAACATCAACCTCATCATCCTTTATCAATAAATATTAGGATTATACCATGAAAACAAGGGATATTACACCATACCATGAGCTCAATAGTTCATCAATAGGGTGATAATCCCTCATAACCCAACCCTATGTCTCAAACAATACATCATGGTCCATCTACCTACATAGGTTATTATTCTCTGACCGTCTTTGCCAGACTATGACATCATAAAAAACCCATCATCATCCCCATATCACATCAATGATAATCCAATATATCCCCCCATACCTATCTCAATATATTTTAATCAACACAAAATTGTATTTTAATGCCCCATGATGTTCTTTAATTGTTTGTCTTTAACAAAATCAATCATCAAGAGGCTGATCAAAAATATAATCCAATTTATTGTGTCATATATCAGTACCACTAACCAAGTACCATCCAATTATATTTCAGCTAAGGAACTTTGAAATTTGATTCAATGTTATCTAGTTATTCTAATGACTCTCGTATGGGTCTCATTCCATGCATCCTATATGAGATCTCTCAATCCATCACATAGTATAAAATTATCTCCATAATAAACCATTAGCCTCAAATCATATTAAATATGAACAATAATAGAAAATTTGTACTCACTAAGGAATTATATGTAGGAGAATAATTAGAATAGAGAATAAGTTGACTAATTCTGATAAAATTTCATAAAAAGAGAAAAAAAATACTTATAGGCAATGGAGCATGATGTGTTTCTCAGTGTACGTAGTGTGTACCTCTAATTACCCACTCGGGTGTGTACCTCATCCAATATAAGAATGTGTTTCCAAAATACATGTCATGAAACATGAATATATATATTGTGTAACAAGACTTGGTATCTATATGTGTTATTTACAAGGAATTTTTTAAAGTACTTCTCAAAATGTCTAGCTGTGTACCACACACAGGGTCTTGCTGTGTACTTTAAATGCCAAGTTCCCCACATGGGGTGATTGGCCGAGTACTCATCCACACTCGAGGTCATGCAATGACATGAGTACATATTATTTATATATGTATTACATTCCATTTATACATAATCTTCTAACTTCATCTAACCATATAATAGACAACATTTTTTATTTAACTGCACACCTTGTTATTAGGTTTTCCGAATGAAGGCTATGAGTGAATAACTTTAAAACTATTTCCCAAAAAATCATGCCTCTACTAGCATCATACCATCCCCAAATTCACATTTCATCATTAAAATTTTAAACCAATAGTCAAATAGAGAAAATAACAAAAATTAAAATAATATCATACCTCAAGATAAAATCACTAAAGCTTTGTGCATTTATCTACACACCATGGCTACTGAATCCCAGTCCAGTATTGATCAATATTTTGGATGATTCAAAACATGACTCCCTATCCCTCCTCCTATCATGGTGTTGTGTGATGGCGATATGACCTTCCCTCTCTTGTGTGTGTGGGAAGGAATAGGGAGAGGGGAGGAACCAAAATAAAATTAAATACCCATTTAAAGTATTGACCTGAGACCCAAAACCCATAAAAAATTTCTATCCTTGTTGGGTAATATTTACCAATCATAATTCAACCAAAAAGATATAATTTTAATCAAATAATCTATTTAGGATAAATAAATTCTCCTACAAATAGGGTTAATTAATATTTATTTGATATATTTTAAAATATTCCAAAAAATATATCATAATCTCACAAAATTCCATTCCAAGCGTAGACATAAATCCTAAAATCAATAAAAAAATTTAAATTATTTTTACATAATTTAATAATGTGAATTTTTAATAGTCACCACATCAGTAATTTGGTATAAAAATTCAAATTGCCTTAAAATTTAAAAACTCATAAAAATGTGCGTCTCTATAGAGGATTAAATATCCTAGTGTAAAAATCATGAAAACATTACTAGGGGATGATATCCTAGTATTTATGAGATATCTTATCAAATGATTATAAATAATAAGATGGATAATGAAATAAACTATGTATAAAAAATGGATTCACTTCTATTTTGTTAGCTTTTGTGACTAATTCCATTCCCTTTCTTTATTTTACATTATGTTTTTACAAAAAAAAACACTTTTATTTTTTTTAGTTTTCAAATACATTTAAAAATATAAATAAAGTGATAAATATAGTAAATAAATGATAAATAATGATTCTTATGAGAGGAACTTGGTTAGTTATTATGATGTACTAGGGGTATTAAAAATTGTTTTTTGAAAAACCTGTGATAAGTGTTTTAAAAGATGTTTCATAGAACTTTTTCTTCCCTCCATTATTACTTGTAGATATTATGTTGTTGATGGAGATATGTTTTGTCAATTTTGGATGGTTCTTCAACCTTTATTTTCAATTTATCTTCTACTTTGATTACTAAAATTTTAGATGGTTTCACTTTAAGTTTTATATTTTATTTTGTCTGAAAATGATGAAATATGATCTAAATTATGATTTTTTGTATGTAGTGGATAATATGGGATTAGTAAAGAGTAATGAACATGGGTTCTCTCTGTTTGGACTAATGTACTTCTCCCGGAGAGTTTTCCTAGTGACTTTATCAGTTTTTTAAATTTATGATAGATTGGATTTTAAATCATTATGATTTTTCTCACAGTTAATTTAGGTTAATTCCATTGACCATTTATGTATTGTAGGTTTTTCTTTTGGCATCATCACCCTTAATAGTGGGTATATGAATATTATTCCACCTTCAATAAATTACGATAAATTAATTCCAAATTATATTATTAATTATTTTTGTTTTATGTTCCATGATAATGCATTATTTTGATTGAGGTGGATTGACACTATATTATATAAGGATAAAAAATATTTAATTAATGTGATAAATTATTAGTAAATAAGAGGAATATTAATTATAAGGATATGATTATTTGGGATTTATGTGTTTGGTATTATCTAAACATGGGAAATTTGGTCAAGGACTGTGAGGGAGAAATGAGATGTTTCAGATGTATGAGATAAATATGTAGTGCCTACTATCATAAAAAAATATTTTCTAGGGGAAGATTGGGGATTTTTGGATTTCTCAACCATTAAGTTACATTGTGATCATTTTGAAATTAAATATAATGGATTCCTCACGTGTTTCCCAAGTTGAAGTTGAATAAGTGGGGGCTAGTATGGAGTCTTATGACTATAGAAATGGGGTTAGATTGGGGATGAAACTTTTTATTTACAAGATGGTGAATTATTTACCTTGCGAGTTATAATCCCAGAGGTATATGAGGCATTTTCCTTGGGATTTATTAATCACCGTTGAGGTTATTGAATATCTCACCATGAGTATATCATAAGAGTCCAAGTGATTTTATATATGAATAAAGAGATATTATAAATAATATAATAGTGAATTAAATGACTTTGGAGAGAATTATAATTTGAGTAGACCATGGGGCTGATAGTTTGTGAGTAGTTTTCTTAAAGTATTATTTCATTGATGGAAACATAATAAG
Source organism: Viscum album (assembly GCA_963277665.1). Classification (NCBI taxonomy): domain Eukaryota; kingdom Viridiplantae; phylum Streptophyta; class Magnoliopsida; order Santalales; family Viscaceae; genus Viscum; species Viscum album. The sequence continues at coordinate 1,279,949,037 of OY728156.1, forward strand.
TCCTAAGAGGTGTGACATAAATTTTAGATAACTGTATAGAAGAAATAATATATAAGCATAGTCCAAAATGAGATAATGAGATAATGAGATAATCTACGATGGGTATGGTTAGTTAACATATTTATTAGTTTATCATTTCTTAAGAGTTATGAAATTACAATGAATGTATATAAACTATGGGTTAAGTGATCATCTATGAGATGTTCTTAGAGTAAAACAAGTAGTTACTGGTTATTATGATAACATTATTAGTGGATTAGGTATTGAGGGATATGGAATGTATTGATTACTAAATTAGTGATATGTAGAGTCTATTGAGACATGAAATAATTGGGACACATTGATATACATCTATGGGATATGTGTGAGAACTATGATGCATTTTTTTCTTTACATGATAGTTATTGGATTCTAGATGATAAATTAGTGTTCCATGGTACCCATGGTGAGGTTTATTTACAAAATCATTTAATATTCTAGGGGAAATGGGTTAGAAACGATCTACTTGATGTGTGTTTCTATCCAAGTGGTATCATAATATATAGAAAAAGGTTTTGTTGCAAGGAACCTTTAGGGTGGATTATCCCTAATTGATTTTGATTCTATGAATCTAAATGATAGTTTTATAGTAAACATATAATGATTTCTTCTTGAGGTATTAGACATAATGTGACTTTATTAATATTTTAATTCCAATATATTATTTAGTAGGCCGACTAGATGGAGTGTTCCATCATGTCATAATCTCCCAGTGTGCTGATATTTTCCACCAACATTATTTCATGTAGGTAGTATTAGGTGTTATTGTTTACTGGTATGTTCGTGATGAATTGAGATGAATTCTACTTATTGAAGGTTATAGATTTATATTCTAGATTGTACCTTGCCTTGAAATATATACCCTACGATGCACATTAGGGACCCCATTAGTGGTGGTATTTTGTGTTTATCACATATACCCCATGCATATTAATTAGATTGTGTGAAAATTTTATATTTAGGATTTAGGACGGGGTAAAAACCTGAGGGTAGGTTTGTGGGATTGAGTACATTGGTACATATGCATATCTGTTTCAAATTATAGGTTGTGAACCTTTTGCAAAGATTAATTCATACTTTTAATTTTAGTCTTCTTCACTATTCCATTTGTATGATTGAAAAAATGAGGGAAAGAAGTGTATTCATGATTGGTATATGTTTTATCACTGGTTATATTTTGATATAACATGTTCAATATTATGGTTATGGTTTCCAATTCATTATATTTTAATATTTTTATATTAATTTATATTTCATGTTTCACTGGATCTCCATTATAGAGTGTTCATGGTAATAACTATATAACATACCAACTGTCAAGATTATAATGTCACCCATAATTGGAAAACATAGAAATATATGGAAAAATTATTGAGGAGATATAGTAACATGGATCTGATTTTATTTTGTTATATGACACTATGGACCTTATTATCTTGAACCATGTCAATAAAACATAAAACCCTCTTAATCATATTTAGTTTATAGGCGTATTAAATAATCTTCTCTCTTATGTATATACTAAAATTATTCTCTCATTTCACATTCAAAATTTTAATTTCAATAACTATATTAATACTTGAATGTTTTATATAAATCATTGATGAACATGCCTTATTTATCATTTCATAAACTATCTTTATCTTTAGTAGTAAGAAAAACTATATTTTCCTTATCATTCAATTAATAAATATATAAATAATTTATTTTATCACATAGATTAAAAAATCACTATTATAAATATTAATAATACATCCCACTTGTTGAATACAACACAATGTATAGGGTCATATAATTTAATCAGGAGCATGTTGTTGAGATGAAGTCTATCTATAAATTTTATTTACATGTTGTTCAATTCATAAATAAATATCCTCATATTTTTTACTTTTCGTTTAAATTATCTTCCACTTCCAAATAAAATCATTCAATTTATATGATTCTTAATTATTCTCTATATTCACATATTTCTCATCATCTAGGATTGTAATTCACTATTGAATATCTTGGTGATACTTTTCTATGTTTTATTAACATGAGTATAACCAAAAATTATTTGTTATTTCATTTTATCTTGGTTCTATTAATAGTTTTGATAATTTGGGATATGTTTGAATTTCACCCAATTTATCAATATATGTCTAAAACCTGATTTTCATACTCTTCAAGTAATAATTATATTTTATTCAATAAAATATTGTTTATGGAATCTATTTTATCATTTTTGAATAATTTCTATATTGTTTTAAAATATCATTTTTCTTATAATCTAAGGATTTTTGTGAATAATTAAAATAGTGAAAAAAATAACCATTGAATGATTTTCTCAAAATTTGGAGGGTTTGTTTCTACTAAATTTCATTATCACAATTACATAGCCTTATATATGTATCCTCATCCCATTATAATATGTCATAGTGTCAACCAAGAACCATAAAGTTGACAACTCATAAGAGGGAATTCCTTCTCACTTCTTTTATGAATCTATTCTGAATAAATTTTAGATTTTTGTACACTCTCACAGATCATTTAAGTGTCACCTCCAATGATTTACTTTCATTCCACTATCATGCTTATATGAAAACTATTAATTATTAAATATATGGATGTTTCACATTTATATCAATCTTTTACCATTATTATATCACATTGTCCTTTTTGAATAATATTTATTATTTTTAAGGATTATTAAATTTTCTCCTTCTATATATCAGTATTTATGATTTTAAATTTTAGCTTCATTTATGATTTTATGGTTTTTCATAAGATTTAATGATTATATTCAAAGTGGCCTACATTTACCTGAGGAAATCAATACTCTTGCGTCATTTTTAATATATGAATTGAGGTCATTAGTTAGATTATCTAGTTCTTAAAATTTTAGATTGAAATTTTCTATATATTTTAATTTCTCTTAATTAAAAATATTATTCTAAAAATTCCTTCCATATAAGCGATTTTAACTTTAACCTCGTCAATATACTTACATGAATGATTATATAATCGTTATATTTGGTATCTAATTTTTATTTTGATATTCAGTTCCTCATGAATAACTATAAGTTTGATTTTAATTTCAATTAGATATTTCTTTTGGACTTCATCGTTGATTTTTGTTAGATCCTCATAGACTACTATGATCATAAAATCATTTCGGTTGTATTTAAACTCAAACTATTCTTATTTAAGTGTTAATTTATTATCATCTTCATCCATGAATAGGAAATTTCATAGAGTTTTATTTCATATTTGATACTAAATATTTATGTGTAATTTCTTCAAGTGGAACATATTTTTTATTCATTATCAGAAATATCAATATCACTATTTTATTCATTTGTACTCTTGGGAATGTATCTATGATGAAACAAAAATTTCAAAAAATTAATAATTAAACATATAGGTTTCCATTAGTATAACATTTTATATGTTTTAATTTTCATTAAATAAATTATAATAATTCATTTCAGACATCTTTAATATTTTTATCATCTTGTTTTAACTCCCAGGCCTGCATCTCCTTGATTGAAATATATTTTGATGAGAATTTTTTCTAAATAAGGATTTATACTTGTCTAATATACTAAAAAATTATTTTATACATCATTAATTAATTCTTAATTAATATTCTATTCTTCTAGAAAAAGTAACTTCATAATGTATGAAGGAAATAATCACTCAAAAAATATTCAACAAAATTCCCATATGTACAATATTTTTTTATTTCCTCACAAAATGTTGATTAATAATATCTATAATGTTTTTGTATTTTTATATGATTAATTTATGTATTTTAATGTCTTAATATTCTCTTTTTATTTGTATTTTTAGTTTTTTATAGTGGGATTTAGGTTAAATATAAGGCTATATGAGTTTTTAAGCATTACGTTTATATGATAAAATCATAGAGTAATAATAAATTATTATGGTGTGATTCATTTTAGAATACAAAGCTTGAATTGACATAAAATATTAGAAAATACAAGGATAATATTACACCAATATTTTTTCACATGAGTGAGGGATTATGAATGAATGAAGGTATCGGGGTAAGATAATGTAAAAACAATAGAAAACTATGTGAAAAATAATTCATAAGGTAACATCTAAAATTAATTATTAAGGTGTAATGGATAATGTGAATGGGGTAGAACTAAGGGATGATGTGATAATAAGATGATTTGACTATGATTATTAGAGGATAATGTTTTTTGGAGATTATGACATAATATGTAAACATTTTAGAAAAATATGTTTTAGATCTGATAAGATATAATGATTTTTATTTTTTGGTATAGAAAAGGATTTTGAATACTTATCCTTGTTTTTTGAATGATTCATTTGTTATGTTGGGATTTATTTTAACCAAAAACTCTATAAATACATGTGACTATTTGATGGATAAAACAAAAATCATTAACACATAATCATTAATTTGATGTCATGGAGGGCTAGAACTCTCTAATTTTGTTTATTTCTTATAGATTTGGACCTTTTTCAATGGTTAACATGAATCAATTTTTTTTTGTGAATTCACTCATGGGTAAAAATATTATTCATAGTTTTATATTTAATAGTGATTAAATGATTAACATATTTTTTAATGGGGTTTTAAATTATGTTCTTGTGAAAAATTATTATTTTTATATATTTCCTTACAATTTAATAATCATCATTTTTATTTAATTAATGAATTACCATTTAATGCATTAACTATTTTATTTATATTTTTCTTTATTGTAGAATACGATTGAGTAGATATGTTTAAATATAATTTTGAATCATTTAATTATTAAAAAAATCAAGGTAAGTGATCATAGGAAGAAAAAAATTAAATAATACAATAAAAATCACTAAAACCAAACATTTTTTCGATCTAATTATGATAATAACAAGATCATTCATTAAAATTATTAGAATCTCAAATAACATATTGCTGAAAATTTATAAAATCTCAATATTATATTATCATTCAGTGTTCATTTAAGTATTTATTTATTTCAATAAATCATTTGAATTAACCATTGAATCAATATTTTTATCATGGGACCACTATTCTCTATGGGTTCAACTATAGACTATCCACAATATATGGCTTGACATTTTTTTATTAGAAAGACAAGTTTTATACTTTTTAAAGTTGATTTCCATGAGAATTAAGAATACCATGTTGAAAATCAATGTTTTTTGTGAAATTTAAGTGGACTTGTGAACTTATTGTTATCTTATAATTGATTCTATATGAAAATCATTTCCTCATCCTATTTCCATTTTTAGAATTTATTTTTCATATTATTATTAGTGTGTTGTGCCTTGGTTTTCAACTTAAATATTATTGATATAAGAAAATCAATTTATAAAAAGGGTCTGGAAATCCAAAATGATATTTTTAGAGGATGATATTGAGATTTATATGATCCTTAGAAAAATAAAACAAAATTAAAAATATGGCCAAATATATCCAAATTCAAGGAGTGGAATAAGCTATGTATGGATAGAAACCAATAAAAAGAACATTGATATACCTTATATAGTAGATAACCATGTATCATTATTCCTTTGGTTATATCAAATGTCTCCTAGATAAAACAAATGATCATATACATGATATCAAACTGAACTCATTTCATTAGGATACCAAATAAATATTTGAATTCTCACATGGGATGTTTCCTTGATCTCTACAGAACTTTCTAGTTTATTAGTGTTTATTAGTGTTTATTATAGTGTGGTAATTATTACAATATTTATGTTTTCATTAATATAAATGAAAAAATAATGAATTTATTTCATGGAACTATATTCTATTATAATATGGTATGATTTAAAAATAATATTCTGAATATGATTCTTTTCTCCCTTAAATTAAATATATATTCATTTTGATATTTTATATTTGCACTAACTTGAAAAAGATGACTTTATTCACCATAATATAGATTTACAGACTTATTAGTGAAGTTTCCAATAATTGATTATATATTTAGATGTGAATTAAAACTTTTATACGTTCATTATATAATAAATTGGTATATTATTGAAACTTCACAGATAGATCATTCATAAAAAGAGTTTCTAGGAGAGAGATATAATTTTCTTGATGAGATATCTATTTATATTAATCAATAGAAAACAAAAAGTGGTACAATAATGGAGTGGAGTACACATTTTATACACCAGTAGACTGATGTATGTTTAATTTTAGCCATTAGAAAAAATGATGAAATAATTATGGTCATGAAACAACCCCTGCGTATGTACACAAATGATTTTAATTACTTATATTTTAGTCATCATAATAAATTTTAGTGTCAAAAGATACATTAAAATCATGGATATAATAAATTTTTAATTCATTAAATTGTAGGACCACTAGAGTTTCAATAATAAAAAAATGAATAATTATTCAAACTAAAATAAGTTTATTATAGGTGACATTATCAACATTTCTGGAAACTAAATTGTCTGTAATCAAGGAGTTTGGAGATAATTCAGCCACTAAATTTTCTATTATCATAAATCAAAATAATTATTTTGGGTAGGTTATAGATCAATTGAATAATTGGGATATAGGAGTATAAACATCTTAAATGAATATCAACCTATGTGAAAAGGTCAAGTAAATTCTCCATAGAAGTGAAAAAATAATTGAGGAAGGTAGTAACCTAAGATAAATAAAAACAATAAGAAATAAAAAATAATATAAGAAGAATTGAGTGAGTATAAAGAAAAAAATATAAGAATAAATTTATAAAATGGGTTTTCACAACCATATAATCAACCATTTCCATTCCTATAAAGGATAAATCATTTTTTAATTGTTTAATAAAGAGGCACATTCTTGGATTTTTCAATGAAAATTCATACTAATATTTATTTCATAGAATAATTACAAATTATTACCATATATGAAACTATATTGAAATACATTGTTTTAAACAAGAGTAACCTTAAAGAGATTATTATAATAAAACTAATGAGGGGGCACTTAGCTAAGATATTGGAGATTATATGAAAGATTAAATAAGATCCAAGTAATTTTTACTTCATATTTGTTATGTATATAATGTATTTTAAAATGTTTTTTTTGTGATATAGGTGTGAGTGTGAACATCATTTCATACTCAAATTTTTAACGATTTTAATTTGTGTTGATAAAGAACCCAATTTTTGTTTTCAAATGAAAGATACAATGTTGATATATCTATAATATTTGGTTGATGATGTTTTAGTTACATTGGATATATTTTACATTTTATTATAATATGTTGTTCTTAATATTGATGAAGATAAATTATCTATAATACATGGAAGTCATTTTTTAGAAATTATAATATAATTTATTTATGTTTTATGTGGGAAGATATATTTGAGAGATAGAGGAGAAAAAGAGTGGTTGAATATTTAATGAGTGATGAAAACCATTGATAATGAAATTGAGGTTTTGAATAATGAAAACTAGATAAAATTTTAAGATAGTTCTTCTATTAATATAAGAAAAATAGTGATTATTCAAGAGATATAATTGATAAATTTAATAAAATAGAAAACAAAAAGGTTAGATCAAGAGGATAAATGATGTAAAAAAATTAATTAATAAGATAATGTAATACAGGGTTAAAAATGTTGTATAGTATAAAAGAACCATTGATTTTTAAATATAAACAATGGTTTGGTCCTCTGAAAGTGTAAAAGGTTCTATCTATAGAAATATTAAAATATATTAGATAAAAGAAAAATACACATATATATGAATACAACTCAATATAAACAATTTTTTTATCTAGATCAGATAAAATCATCATATTTTTCTATTAATTGACATAAAAAATCCTGTTTAGCTAAAAAATACATTAAATAATAAATTTATGGTATGAAACCATGGTTTTTTTACTTTAATAGAAATTATTTTTTATAATTTATTTTAGGACTTTATAGTATATGGAATTTAGTCATTATATTTTTTTAGATTTAATATAATGGATCTAGTATATTCAATTGTTTATTTTTATTTTATAAGGATATAATGATAATAATATAAGTAATATGATAAATAAGAGATAAATTATGATTTTTAATGAAAAGTGGATTGTTTCTCTATATTCTTTATATTCTAATAATTACTATATTTATTTAACTCACATTGTTTAAAAATTTAAATTTTCATTCCATAGATATTTTTTTCAATATTTCTTACCTATGATGGAAGTTATTTATTAGGAATAAAAACATAAATTTTTTAAAGGTCAATATTTATCTGGTTTAATAAATAAGATGATATATGGATATATAAGTGTATGGATGACTCTAATCATTGGTTTTTTGATGTGTGTTAGTTTTTACTGTTTTTGAGGATCATTAGTCTAGGACTTGTAATTTTGATATATTGATGTTATATGATTAATAATGTGGTATTTGATTTAGAAACTAGATCAATAATAGGGAATTTACTTTAGGATAAATGTTTTCTATGATGTTTTTTTAAAGAGTATTTTGGAGAAGTTTTTATTGGTTGGTACGATCACATAAATGATCCAAGATGTTATACATGAAAGATAAGTATTTTGAGAACTTTAGACGGGTAGGTTTGAAATTGTTACTAGTATGGTTCTAAGGATAATATATGGAATCCATGCATTTTTGGATTTTTTATGCTAGTAGACAATTCACAATTTAATACATGGTCTTGAGTAATATACATAAAAACCATGAATTTGTTTAAAGTGAAATATTTTTTCATTTTAATGAAAATATCTTATCTAAAACACCATATTTACAGTCCTAAAATATATTGGATGATTTTATTTAAATTTAATTAAAATTTAATTAGAATATTAATATTCTATTGGTGAATAAACCATGTAAAGATGGTATTTGATGTTGGATCTTTTGTAAAGACCTAGGTCTCAATTATATATCTAATTTTTTACATGATGAATCTCTCTATACATCTATTATTTCTGAACCTGGCTAAATTGTATTCATATATATATATATATATATTGATTAGGTATTTTTATTGAGGTTGTTTAAAATTTGAAGATTCATTCAATCAATGTGACTTTATACCATTTATTTTGAGAAACGATTAATCTAATTTGGTTGATTCAATCCCTTTTATTAAATTTTATTTTTTTATCTATTTTTTTGATGGATTGGTGATTATAAAAAAATGATTTGTAAAGAATTATCGTATTTTGGAAAATATGTTTTTTAGAAAAGTTATATTTTTCTAAGATATATGTATTCTAATAAATATTAATGTTTTTAATTGAAAATGTATTTCTAAATTGAAATTGACCTATTAATAAAACATTAGATGATTCTGATCATTGTTTTAATTTTATTTCTATTAAAAAATGTGTAATTTTATTGTCAGCCTATTTAATGTGTAATACATCAGTGGATTGATGATATTGAAATGTAATTTGTATTATTTATTTGGATTACTGAATTATGATGGTGTATATATAAAATATATTTTGGTTAGAATAGTTTTTATAAAACCTCTAGAGCACTTTTATGGTAATATAGAGACATAAAGCATCTCTGTTAAGGGAAAAACAATTTGGATAACCAGAAATAAAAGGTAACCCTCCATATAATGTGGTTTTAGAGGTGTCAATGTGGATTAAAAACATGAAAAATTGTGAATCAGATGAATTATTATATTATAATCTTGGATTCCCAAGTATTTGGGTTTTTAGTGACCATTGAATTTCTATTTAACTACAGGGAAAAGATATATTTCCTAATGGATTTTGGGAATGGAATGTCTCTTTGAATGTTGAAATAATGAGTGTATTTCAGAAATTATGATTTCTAGGGGTAAAAATGATTCATAGATTACTTGTAATAAAATATTATAATTTGAATCATTCTGATAAATTACGAGTTTGGGAAATAAATATATTATATATTCTGATATCTTGATTTTGGAAGTGCATAGTTAAATCAATTATTTTTTTAAAATAGTTTTGATTTATAATGATTGATTTATTTTTTATATTCATATTTATTATTAATCTAAGAGAATTAAAGGTTTCTGGGAACTCCTACCTTGTTTATATTGACCTCATAGATGTGTAGTTTTGTGTCCATGTAGACTTGATTAGTTATAATTTTGTTAAGATTGAGATGTTGTTCTTTATCAATGGAGTATTGTTGATCCAATTTTTTACATATGGTATATAATTTAGATGATTAGTGTTTGAGACCATTATTTTATTAGGAATCATGTATTTCATACTATTTTTAAAATTTGAATTTTTAAAAACATGTATTAAATTTAAATGATTTGATATTAACTTGTCTATATTTAAATAATTTTGCAACCATGTGAAATATTTTTGTTTTTTTTCTTGAGGTAAATAATTAAAAAATGGTTTATTATAACCTCATAATATTTTAGTTTCATCTAATGATTAGGTAATACGATTGAGGATATGTGGTATCCTTTCATGGATATATTAATTTAGGGTATCTAGGCCTGGGTGGTACAAAATTGTATAAGTGTGTGGGTTTTGAGATGAGTATTGTGATATATAATAGGCTTGGAGAATTGACTAATTCAAACATAAAATATACCAATTAAAAGGAATAACTAATGGTATTTTGTTTTAATTTTTTTTATTTTTAATAAGTTTGACTAGAAATTAATGTTTGTGATTTACTTTTAGGATTGAGATTAGAGTTGTTTTAACCCATGAAGTGTTAGATAAGAAAGGATTTAATGAATCATGATATGAATGGTAAGGAATAAATCACATGAACAAGTCTTAAAAAAGGTTTTATTTTATGAAATGTATTTCTAATTAGTTTTTATTTATTAGTTTTCCAAATGTGTTTTTAAAATGATTATTGTGTGACTTGTTTGTTTTATTGTCACAAAAGGAATATAATATGAATTTATATAGTAATATTATGGAAACTATTCATACTATGTAACTTATGTTTTTATAATTATAATTTGTGATGGATCATATGGAATTTAAGGAGATATTCAATATGATAAGGAATATGTATCCAAGAAGTTACTTCATGACATGGAAATGCACTGGTGGATATTTCTATAATTAACCATCTATTTTTGGGTGTGGTGTTGTATGATAACCATGTGATTGGATGTTATACTAATATCTATAGATCGAGGGAGGTGGATTATGACATAAATTATTTGAAGAAAAACCCTACTTCATTCAATGATGTTGTTTTATCAGAGAATATAAACTTTAGTTTGATAATATCAAACAAATAATTAAGGTTATGTAAATTCAATAGACCTTTAAGGATGATTTTAGATCATGTTTATTAAAGAGACTAAGTAGAAGTATTGGTAATAGATCAAGGAAGTTTGTTTAAATAATGGTCATGACTAAAGGGCTTCGATTGTATATTAAATGATCAACAATATTAAGAGTGTTTAAAGTTAGCTAGAGCGTAATCATGTTGTATTTTGAGTAATACAATATGTATGTTATTAAATATACATTAAAATTTTTTAGGGATTGGAAATATAGGATTTGTTGAGTGATGAATGCAAAAAATCAAAGGTTAGAGGCTTGAGATTTTTTTGTGACCAAATATATTATTGAGTATTGTTTACTAAACCTACTTCCTTAATTGTATATTGTTAAAATAACGACTATAAAAGAAGAATATATTGTTGATACTAGGGAGGTGATTTATTTTCTTCCTTGATCAATATGAGAATATATTTATTTTGTTTTTAGAGGAGAAGGTGGATGTGATTCGATGGAAACATAATAGAGATGTCATCTCAGGTATTCTAGAAGAAGGGCTCATTAGAGTGATCACAATACAAAAAGGTATATGACCCAATGTTAATGATTATGAAACCTCAATGCATATTATTTTTGTATATTATAGTGGTACATGTGAAGAAATATTTATCCAATTCTCATGTACAGGTAGTGTTAGTGCATTTAACCAAGTATACAGTTTAAAAATTTAGATTGATGAACCAAATAAATATGATTCTGGGTATCATTGATATGTGGAAATACATCATCAAAATGACTGGTTTCCCCTTAAAAGAGTCTCAAGAAACTTTTTATTATTTATAATACATAAAATAATACATAAAATATTGCATAGAATGATTCATGATTATTTATAGTGGGATGCACCATTATGATAGTTGTTAGGATTATTTCAAATTATATAATACTATAAAATTATCTTCATTTTTCTATCTATAATTAAGTGGTTGATTGAGATTATAGGAAGATTGGATGAAATATTACATAAAAACATATAATTCTCATAGTGAGAGAATTGGGAGAGGAATAAAGTGTCAATATTTATTATTATGATTGGTAATGTGGAAAAATATTTCAAATTTTTAGTTCTTGGGATGAAAAAACAAAAATTTATCATTTATATGGTTTGGTATAACAAATTCCTTGATCAAATAAACTGTTACTATTTATTAGTACTCATTTCTGTAATGGATGGGACTATCCACTCTTTTAGTGGATAGTGGGATATTCCACTGTGTAAGGAAGGGCTAATGAGTAACATTTTTAGATCAACATCATGTATTTTTATGGGTCTGGTGCTCAAATTAAAGGATGGGAATAATTTTCATTCACTTTCAAGGGAACTAGATTAAAGAAATCACAATTTTTATTAATGGATTTACTTGGATTAACACCAATGAGAGACATGTAATTTTCCAATGACCATGTACTTAATATTAAACCAAAATAATATTAGAATTTGAAGGTGTATCAATATGATATTGAGAATAGTGGGTCCATTCAATTGAGTGTTTCCCCATGGGAAACACTAATAATAGTTTCTTTTAAATCCTATATTACATAGAGGCTATATTTTAACTATCTAATGATGAAAAATCCCACTATGAAGAATAAGTATCCCCTACATTAGAAGAATGATTTATTTGACCACTATAAGAGAGATCATTGGTTTTCCAAGATGGAATTTTTTAGGAGTGAGATCATTGTATGAACCCATAATGGATGGGGGTTGATAATGGTACATAATGGTTGATCATTTTTATCTTATTTTATTACCGAAGGATTTTAGTATGATTTTACCTTATTATAAGTTACACATTGAATATTTCAACCTCTCGATGCAATTCTCTCCGAATCATTGAAATCAAATATAGAAATTTTATAAATGCATAAAACACAAAGATTCTACATGGTTTACTACAGAGGGATAATCAAATGAAATAACACAAATGTTGTATTGGTGTAATAATAGAAAAAATTATAGACTATAAATGTTACAATGGATAGAGATAATCAAACCATTTATCCTTGGGTAAATTTCTCTTAGTCTCATATATTCAATACTTTGGTGAAGGAAAATTTTATTTATAGACTTGCGGTACAGTTAAATAGTTTATAAACCTGATGGTCTCTTCCATATCAACATAGGAAGTTGGGATAAATTGAATCATCATCCCAAAATAGATGCTCTATTAAGTTCCAAATTCATTATACTATCCCTATTTAATTCAAGATGATATAAACTAAATGTAAAGAGTCATGTATTTTGTCATCCATGTTCAATTATTGACATGTGTGTCCTTTTCATGTGAATATTATCTCTTTGTCTTACAAATGAACACAATAGTGATCTCTACCTAAATATAAATACTATTTATATGAATAATTTTATTGTAATCTATTTTTTATTTAAAATAAAAATATTGTAATACAACTCATTTTTCTTCAAGCATTATTTTTTTAAAGAACCATATATATCAATGAAAACCCCTAATGGGTTCCCCTCTCTTATTCTTATCTGAACTATTAATTCAATATTTTTTCCTCTTTTTTATAAGAACTAATACAATTATTTTTTATAAATTCTCCAAGTCTCCAAACCTTGTTTAATTTATTGTTATTTATTCCCTTTCAACCCTAATCCACCAATATTTATCCATGTTTCCCATATAATTTAATATGGTTATAGTATTATGAATTTGTTATCCATATATCTAAAAATTCAATACATATATTTTCATTTATAAAACTAAAATTATATCATCATGATATTATAAAAATCAATAAATTATGGTGTGATGAACATCACTGTGACATGATCCCACTTGGATTTATTCATATTTTGATGTGATATTTTTCCTATAAAATTATTCTCTATAAATCTTTGTGTAAAAAAAATATATACAATACCTAAATGAAAATTCTAAAAATATCATGACATGGAATTCTAAATATTCTAAAATTATAATTGATCTGGAGAAAAATATGAAATGTGTCTTTAGAATATAATTACCAAAAAATTAATTAATTTCATATTCTTGCATCTACCAAAACCAGCTCCCCATAGTGAAATCTCTATTTTTTTTCACATAATCATTCTTTGGAATAAAATAATTTTTGCACGATCTAAATATTTTGGAGTGATACCTCTAATCCATCATATTCTCAAATGAGACTTATTTATCCTATATTATCATTACAACATTGCTTTAACCTATAGTCCTCTCATCACTAGTAATTTTAATATTTCTTTTCTAATGTTATGAAAAAATTGTATTAGTTATGGATTAGGATTTTTAAAATGATTCTCACATTACTCCTTTAAATATCTATGTTTAATGTTATATAAATGTAAATAATTAAAATTATTCAAACATATTAACCTATTGGATCATAATAATCATCTTCAAGGACCAGATATCCATTTGCAACATCTTGATTAATCTAACATTGAAACATTTTTGGCAGGGTGCATTCGTTTTTGATCAAACTGTTGAATATTATCTTTAGTTATCCTTTCAAATAATCTATTTTAATCTTATTTAAGAATATATTATAATTTTTATACTATAGAAACCTAGGATTTTCATTTAGAATAACCATGAAAATTTAAAAAGTAAGTTTCAAACAAAATAATAGTCTTAAATATGGGAAGTTTCACTCATACCATACATTTTAAAATAAACATTTATTTCACATTTTCGATAAAATAAAAGTGGAAATTGTTTGAAAAAATTAAATGAATATTAATTTATAATTTTTTGGTTTATAAATTAAAAAATGTGTAGAAATTTCTTCTAAAAATCATATAGGAATAAATAATACATTATTTGAAATATATTTTGAAAAAGTGTTTTTGGAAGGGAAAAAATTTTTGATCGAAGAAAAAATAATTTTGAATTATCTAGAACAAATTTTTCAATAATTTTATATACCAAGGATTATAAATATGTTAATAATACATTAAAATATATTAAATTACTATAGGATAATAATATTCATGAGTTTCTTGGGAGTTGAATCATAATATCTTATCATCAGAAATATAATCATAAATAATCCCAATAAATTATGAGTTTGTAACATAACATCCATACCACTTTGGTAACTTTGAATAATATGATCCATGAATTAATAACATAATATTTAACTTAAAATTATATTAGGATAAATAAATTCCTAAAATTTCACGTAAAATAGGATGCATATGCACTATGTGAAAGAATAAAGGCGTATAACATATCAGACATCTCAATGGAGGAAAATTGAGATAAAAATCCCTTACCAAATTGGTAAATTTTGAAAAGTAATTCCCCTAAAAGATAAATCATCAATTTTATATTTAAATGTTTTGATTAGATGAATCATAAAATAAATTCATGGTTTATATATACTTCCTATAAAATAATCGAGTGGTGAATATGGCATGTGTCTCATAGAAAAACAAAAGTGAGACAGGAATCCCTTACCTTAAGTATCAACTTCTTTTATACAAATTTAATCAATCTATATAATAACTATATTCTTATTGTAAATATATTATAGATATTTTTATATATATAATATTATGTATTTTTTTATAATGACCTTTTACTGCATGCTTAAAAATAATTATATGTTAATGTTACGTTTTGGGTAATAACTTTCTAGTTTTTCGTATATTTTTGGTTTTTTATTTTTGGTCCTAATAATTTGACAATTTTATGATAATATCAAAAAATTTAACCATGATATAATTATCATATTTATTCATTATTTATGTATTTAGAGTAATCCATAGTATTTTGTAATAAAAATGGAATACACTATTGTTGGAGACGATAGTCCATACGTAAGCATGAATACTGTTTCCATTTTCTTATTAGATCAAATAAAAGAAATTTAATTTATATTTTATCATTAAATAAGTATTTTTATATCATATATATGACATATATTTATTAAAACCATCATCACTACCTTCCATGTAAATCATAAATGAATCACATCACTTTGTGAGGCGTTAGTCCGCCACACACACTTGAGCGATGTTATTATCTTCCAAAAAAATAGAGTGCATAAGCATATGAATGATATAATATTTCAAAAAGTATAAAAATTTCAAATTATTCATATATAAATAGTAAATCTATCAGTATTTATTTCCTTTAGATGTGTTAATTGAAAAACTACTAACATTAGTTCCCAAGGTAGTAGTCTGCCGTACACACAAAAGAGGATTTTGTAACCAATTTGATGGAAGTGGAGATGGTTGTATAACAATCCCTTAACATAAAAAAATATATTTTTATGGAATATATTTTTTTATTATACCATCATGTTATAATAATTATTTCATGTGTTGGAGTAATAAATAAAACCAAAATTCTCACTGGTGACTGTTACCTCATTTTGATATATACTCCTTAGGTTTCCCACCAAAAGAATTATTAAGATGGATTTTTTCTATAAGGACGTTTATAAAATTAGAGGAGGGAATTTTTTAAGTTATATAGGAATTTATTTTTTAAAAAAATGGTTTTTATTTATGATTATGAGAGGATAGGGGTGGTCTTTTATTAGTGAGGTGATTTTCACACTTATAATCTTTTGAAAAAAAGGAACACCCACATTTTTATCCTGAGAAATTTTTCCAAAATTGATCATTATAGAAAATATATGATATAAGGTTGAAATATTTCCATAAAATGAGTTCTATTAATATTTTGGTTTATTTTTATCATTTATATTTTTAACCCTCAGTTAACCCAATTTTACTTGAACCATGGTAAATACTTTTTTCTTTTTCTAAAAGTAATTTTATTCCAAAATTCGGTTTCCTTTATTAGTTAATATAAATTAATATTATTTCAAAAATGAAATCCATTTTTTCAAATACCATTCACTGAAGTGAAAAAAATAAATTTCAAATTAATCCAAGTATGTGATGAGAAAATGTGTTTTTAAAGATTAAATGTTCAAATGTTTACAAAGTATTTATATAGAAAATCATAATGAAAATTATTATAGTGGAAGAATCTTGATTAATGTATTAATCATTGTAAAAATATTACCTTAATATAAAATTGAAATATAATTTTACTTTATTAATAAATTAAACATATTTGTTTCCAATTATAAAATAGTGTTTTTAACTATCCATTTGAATATTAAACTTTTTAGAGATGTCCAAAAAATTATTCGAAGATATTTTTGACATGATGATTTAAAAAATAAATTTTATTTTATCAAATTTATTTTATAAATGTTTCGAAAATTAATATTATTGTTGTCTAAAAATGTAATAATATAAAAACGTTTTTTGAAAATAGTATTTTTAAGACATATAATGATTTTTAAGAAAAATAATTAGTTTTTTTATCCATATGTTTTCTTTATATAAATATGTTATTCATAATATTTAAAAATTAGCTATTAATATTAATATTTATATGTTTAATGACTGGGTTATAATGGTTGTGTTAAAATATATACATTAATAATATATCATGGATTTTTTAAAAATCAGTGTCGTGTGTAACAAAAGCTAACCCAGTGTTTCATTAAGTGAAAGATTAACTTGGTGTTTCTTTTATAAATTATATGAATGAAATTTTATATATTCTAATAAATAATTCATAAAAACATGGGTTGTAAAATTTTACCCCTCTAAAAATGAATTTCAACCCCAAAATATGTGGCTTCGATAAAAAAAATGATGATGCATCTTCATCATTATATCTTCAATTTCCAATGTTTCTTTCTCAAAATTGTAGTTTTTTCAAAAAAACATTCACCAAGAGAGTAGTATTTATTTTTATTACATTCTCTGTATGATCCAGAATCTACACTGGTTTTCCCTCATACAAAAGTTCATTCTCTAGTGGTATGACCTATGAGTTCAGTACATATAAAGGTTCAGGTATGTATTTCCTCACGAAAGATATATAGGACACATCTAGGAATTATGGTAGGTTTGATAAAAAACTAAGAAAGATTATATTTCCACAATATAATCAATAATTTAAATGGTATTTATATACCTAGGACTTATTATTACATTCCTTCCAAATCACATAACCTTCTTCCATTAAGAAATTCTAAGAAACAACTTGTTGCAAACATCAAATTTTAAATCTCATAAGCAATTATCAGTATAAAATTTATACTGATTCTAGGATGTCTTTATCTGTTATGGAATGGATTAAACCTTCTCTGCCATTTCTATAGATATATTCGGTCTCAATATATTTATTTCTCTAAATTCATTCCAATAGGTTGGAGCTCTACATTTATTTCCATAGAGGTCATCATAAGATTCTATTTGAATGATTCAATGAGTGAATTTTTTTGTATGAAATCTGAACTATAGTAAAGTGTTAATATTGGACACATTTTAAATATAATTACTAAGACATTAAAATATCATCTAGTGTTTGAATTTTTATCTCGGACTGACCATCTTTAATAGGAAGATACGCAGTACTGAAAATCAACTCTATATGAAGTTCGTACAGAAGTCTTCACCAAAACATTTTGGTAAACATCATATCTGAATCAGACATAATGGAATTTGGTACTCCATACAACCTTACCACTTCCTTGATGTATATCATTAAAAAATAATCTTGAATGAATTAATCCATGATGGTAATGAAGTGTGAAAAATTAGTATAGTTATTGACTATAACACATATAGAATCATTCCATTTAGATATTTTGGGGAGTCTAATGACAATGTCCATGGGGATGTTTTCCATTTTCATTCTGTAATGGGTAGTGGATATAAATTCTTCTTCCAATATTTTGTTTTATTTTTAACATTATGACATACCATGCAATGAGATACAAAATCTATGATATCTCACTTCTTTCCATCCCTCTAAAAATACTCTTTCAAATCCCCATACATTATCATACTTCTTGAATGAATGTAGAATTAAGAACAATGAGCTTCCTATAAAAACTCATTTATAAAATCTAGTAGGGAAATTACACATACACATTTCATGAATTTTATCATTCAATCATTATCAAGGTTATACTTACGAACATTTTTTACCATTTATTATAGCTTAATACCATTATTATGCACCTTATTATTATTCACCCAGATAGATGGCTCAAAATTCAACCGATAAAGATCATATTTTTACCCTTCTATTTGGATTTATAGACCCATACATTAGAAATTTTGAAATATTGGATCTTTGGAATGATCCTTTATACTAAAATCATTATCCATATTTTTTTTTCATTCTGAGTGTGGTATTTTATTGAGTAGTAATAAAGTTTAATCATATATAACTATCTTTTTTGGAACATATTCAAATATTTCAATGTGAATATATACTTTAAAATTTTATGATCAGTATATATATGATACTTTCATCCATAAAGATAATTCCTTCATATCTGTAATAAAAAATTTACCATAGTTAACTCCAAATTATTAGTTGGGTAATTTTTCTCATGAATACTTCATTGTGAAGAAGAATAAGTTATAACCATGTCATATTTCATATGAAAACATCCAAAAAACGTAATGGATGAATCACTATATATTAAAAACACTTATCCACTATAGGGAAATGTAAGAATAGATTCATTGAATAATATTCTCATTAGTTCATTGAAATTTTCCTCACATTCAATTCTGTAGAGAAACTTGTATCCTTTCTGATTTAACTTGGTTAGAGGGTTAGATATTAATAATAAATTCTACATGAACCATAGATTATTTCCAACTAAACCCAGAGAATTATGGATCTCAGTCATCATGGTTGGTTTGGTCCAACATTAAATAGCCTCCATCTTTGATGTATCAACCGATATACAATATATTGAGATTATATGACCATAAAATGAAACCTTTTATAAGGAAAATTGACATTTTGTAAAATTTTTATATAGTTTCTCCTTCCATGGGGTCATTTGTACGATTCTTAAATGGTTTTCATGATCTTAATTTCTTATTGAATATATAATAATATCATCTATAAATAATACCACAAACAAATCATGGCAATATCTAAAGAATCTATTCATTAAGTCTATTAATATTGAAAGTGAATTGGTAAGACCAAATAGAGTCACTATATATTTATAATGACTATAACTTTTACAAAATACTATATTGGATATATACTCATCCTTGTCCCTCAACTGATGATATATAGAATAATGCTCAATCTTGGAAAAGTATTGATCTCTATACAGTTGATCAAACAAGTTAATAATACATGGAATAAGATAATTATTATTAATTATGATATCATTTTGTTTCAGATAATCAATGCATAGTCTCATTGATCCATATTTTTTTAATAGAAATAATTGGTACATCCCAAGGTGACATAGTTGGATGAATGAATCCCTTTCCGAGTTTATCTTAGATTTTATTCTTCAATTCAAGTAACTGAATCGATCCCACTTTAGAGTGAGTATTTGAAATTAGTGTCTTGCCATGTATGAGTTCTATTGAGAACTCAAATTCATATTTTAGAGTATGGAAATGTAACTCTTCCGGAAATATATCCACAAATTCACAAGCAGTAAGAATACAATCGAGTTCATGTTTCTTCCTAACCATCTAAGATAATCAACCATTATTAATTAGAATTAAGACCCATATAATAGATCTGATATCTACAAAAAGTTTATTCTTATTGTTACATTGTATAAGATCATAGTTTTGGTTTCTAATATTAAACAAAAAATGCATTCATAAAAACATTATGTGGGATATATGTAGAGAAATATGATCCATGCCTAATATGATATCAAATTCAACCAGAGGAAGAATGAAAATGTTTTGAGGAAGTGCATTACCACCAAAAAAAACCCGATATCAACCATAAAATTGAGATGTGATAATAATACCATTATTGGGTTTTAATATTAAATATATATCTAATCATTTAGGTATCACCATGAAATGATTATATTTTTTTCAATAAGAACCAATGGGTAGCTCCACAATATATAGGAGATTATTCATTCTAGAGTGGGCTGTAAGTGTACCATTGAACATTTTGTATTTCACCCCTCATCAAAAAACTGTAATCACATGATATTTCCTTTTGTCTCTTTGATTAATAGGGTTTTGACATAAATCATCATCATTATCCTTTATATTTGAATTTTTTTTAGAATAACTCACATACTAATAAAATTTGAAAGACTGTATTGTGGGTGGTGAATTATATATAGAATTATCTCTATTCACATTTTCCTCTAACTTCATAACGTCACTTCAACGATTAATTTCTTGATGAACATCCCATACACACATAAAAATTTTAATATCCCCCTTAAGATAATTTCCTCTATTCTTTTTCCCACACTTTGAGAATAAAGTAAAGCTAATATTCTTCCACCCATGGTTCTTAGATTTTTCATTGAATTCCATTTTCCTGTTATTATCAAAACCATGGTATTGATACATAACTACAACATACAATTCTTCATTGAAATTATATAAAAACATCTCTTCATGTCGACCAATATCTCTTATGATTAATACCCTTTGTGTAATTGGTTTTAACCCATTGATTAATCGTTCATCCTTACATTCAGGTTGGATGATAAGGCCATATGTATACCTTGGAAGTCCTAGAAAATTTTCCTTATTGGTACCAATTGATTCTTCACCCTTTTCATCTTGATCAAGGAATGCATTTTCCATCTTCTAAAAAAGAATACAAGTAAATTACTTATTTAGAAATATGTTCTTGAAATCATTCCAATCCTTGGAGTCGTTTTCACCTAGTTGACTTATATTCATGATAAGAGTATTACATCGATCCGCTTCACCAGCCAAATAGTAGAACGTCAAAATTAACTTTTCATTCTATGACCAATAAAAAATGGAAAATATATTTTCAGTGATGTTAATCCATTATTTAGAAACTATTGGATCAGAATACCCACTGAAAGAAGGTGGACATTGCCTCATTAAGTACTAAACATAATTTTTCTATCCTTTGTTTGTTCATATGTAAATCATTATTCTTATCATGAGAATTTTTTTTGAGCATAACATTGATATTTTTCATTCTATATCTTATAATTTTTGGATTATCATGATGTAAATAATTGAATTTTACATCGCAATCAGCATGAACACAATTCCTTCAGATTCCAATCATTGAATTATATCAAAAGACATAGTGTAAAAAACAAAAATCCTATTGGGGAATCAAAAGTCATGAAAAATAAATTATTAGATGTCTAAATAATGACACCTTATTTTTAATCTATAACACCTTATATTTATACTGGGTCATTCATAGTCATATTTTATTTAAATCCTTTAGGATGGTTTAAAATGTGTTTCTGAATTTCTAATGTATATCCCCTAGGAGTGTCGAACCTAGTGTACATAAAGTCCCATTTTTTCACTAGGTGACTATAGATTCTAGATCAATGATCCATTTTCTGATTTATTACCCCTATGTACCTCTATTTTATATCCATATATACCAGTAGTATTTATACATGGATGCAATTACTTCGAAACTAATCGTTTTATACTTTACCAAAATTCTAGACCATTTTCCTATACATTGACTCAACCATAGACATATCATTAGTCATTCCCTTTGTTATCTCACTAAGGTTTTATCATAATATTTTATAAAGTTTAACTAAACCTATCAAATCATACCATCTATGACGACCATGGCTTTTTATACATATATATTTAATTTTTTAGATAAATATTCAGTGTATAACACAAACACACACCCACGGACCAAAATAGTTTGGTTCATATTGAAACATGGAAACAATAAAAATTGGTTCATAGGTAGACTAAATCATATCAAAATATGATCTTAATTTATCACACCCTCATTAGACATATCATATGTAACAAATTTCATCATAACATGGGTAAAGGAAACATAATAAACGGTGACCTTAGATGCTCAGTAAGGGTAAATAATGGATTTATATAAGTATAACATGAACATAAGATAATATGAGAATAAACATAACATTTTAAAACCATACCCTTTATATAAAATAATAAAATCATTATTCATGACATAAATATATCCATTTAGTGAGACATGAACCATAATGGAATCAAAGAACATGAGCCATGATATTATAACAATGACACAAGACCTAGATTTTAATCATACAAATAATAATCGAAAATAATTTACATATAAATGAAGGATCACTTCCAAGGATGTCATCTTGGAAGAGATTCAATCCCCATACCATCATAGTAGTCAAGGATCACTCCCAATACCATAATAGTTGACAAAGTCCCTTCTTGAACTGGGTTCACTCGCCATTCCATTCTTATATATCTCATGAGATATAAATCATTACCCAATGAATTAGAGGGAGATATAGGTCCCACCCATATCATAATTAAAAAAATTTTATGTATTCCATAAGATCATAAAACATTAATTTTTATCAAAAACCCTGTAATGATATGGGGTTCATAACAAAATAATCATATCACAAACAATGGAAACTAGATATGTGTCATAATTATTTTATCATTTCATTATATTATAAACTATGGAATATTAAGTGGATTTAATAATAATTTTATCTTGTTATAACCCATTAAAGGGAAACAAGTTCCATAAAATCAATTTTTCCATAATTATAAACCATTCACATAAATAATAATAATTATATTCTTGGATAATATTCCTAGTATAAAATAGCTAACACACCCAAATATCATCATATAAGGAATATGATTTGAAATGATTACTTTAAACAAATCATAAGGAAAATACCTGTTATCCATTGAAAAAATACTTTTAAAATATCATGAATTTTGAAAATATTTTTCGTTGAAAATAACATTGAATATTTTCAATGGATAATTCAAACTAAATATTGTTCATAATGATGTGAATTCTTTTTTCATTTAGTAAACATTAAAATAAAATGTCCATCCACATTTTCTGTAAAATCTAAAAGGAAATTGTTTGAAAAAATGATAAGAAAATTACTTTGAATATTTATTTTTTTAAAATTAAAACATTGTTAAAATTTTTTATTAAAATTTATATGATTATAATAAATAAAAATTGAAAATATATTTACAAAACTTGGGTTTGGATGAAAATTGATTTTCATCTAAAGAGATAAATAAAGTGTGATTTTATAAAACAATTAAGATTTATTTGAAATAATAAGAATGAAGAAATTGTAATATTAATTGAAAATATCATGAATAAATAGTGGATAAATAATATTATGAGTTTCTAGAGATGTGGATAATAATATTTTATCATAACAAATATAATCATAAATGGTTCCGATAAATGATGAGATTATAACCTGAAATCATTACCACTTTGGTAACTTTGAATTGTAACATCCATGATTGAATAAAATAAAATTTAATAAAAAATATAATTAGGATAAATAAATTCATCACATTACATGTAAAATAGTCTATATATAAACCTCATGAAAGAATATTGGTGAATAACACAATGTACGTCTCAAAGGAGGAAAATTGAGATAAAAAACCCTTAACAATTTGGTATCTTTTGAACTGTAATCCCCATGAAAGAGTGCTACTCAAATGGTTATATAAATACCAAATTTTTTTTGTTTAATAATTATAGAATACATTAATGATAATTATATACATTACATAAAAACATGTGGTGAATATGGAATGTTTCTCATTGAAAAATAAAAGCGAACTGAAAATCCTTTATCTTATGTATCGTGGCCCTTCATTTACATTCAGACATCATATATAATAAATATAAGTTTATTATAAATTTTTTATAAAAAATATATATATACATATAAATCATACCATATATTATTTTATTTTGACATTTTATTACCCATTTGTTAACAATTCAATGTTAAATGTATGTTTTGGGTAATGATGAATTCGGTTTTCATATAAGTCTTGATTTAATATTTTTTATAATATTAAATTGTTAAATATTTCCACATATAAATAATTATAACCATTATATAAATATCATATATATTTATTATATATGTATTTGGAGTGATTCATATCATTTTATAATAGAAATTGAATTACACCGTTCATTGAGACAGTAGGCCGTATGCATAAATGAACAAAATTTCCATTTTATTTTTAGATTGAAATAAATAAAATTAATTGATATATTATAATTATAAAATTATTTTCACTTTATATATATCATATATTTTTATTAAAAACATCTTTATATTGTTCTATGTAAATCATGGATGAATCGCATCACTTTGTGAGTCAGTAGTCTGTTATACACATGAGTAGTACTACTGTATTCCAATAAAATGGGGTGTATGAAGGTAAATATGATATAATAAATCCATAAATATAATAAAATCATAAATATAATATATAAAATATAAATCCATCATTATTTCTATCCTTCAGATGTGGTAATGGAAGATGAATGTCATCAGTTTGTGAGGTGGTAGTCCACTATACACAGAAATGATTATTTGTAACCCATTTGATGGATGTGGATATGGTTGAATTTAATAACTATAACATAACAATATATAACTATATGGAGTTTAATAATGTTATTATATCATCATGGTTTAATAATAATTTAGGGATTTGGATTAAGAATTTAAATATAATTTCTCATTGATAAACGTTACCTCTTCTTTTGGTATGCTCCTTAGGTTTACAAAAAATCCTTCCAAAGATGGATTCAATTAAACAATAAGGCTTATAAAAAGAAATTATGGAATTTGGGAAGTCATTTGGTAGGTATTTGTACAAAAAAGGGTTCTTATGGCATTAAGAATAAATGAGAGGGGGGTTTCCTTTTATGTGTGAGGTGAGTGGCACACTTATAATATTTTCAAAAGAAAATGGTGTATCCATATTTTTATCCAAAATTAGTGTTCTAAAATGGACCATTATAGATACTATAAGAGATATGATCTATATATGTCTGTTAAATGGATTTTTTAAATGTTTTGTGTTATTTTTAACACTTATCCTTTTAGTTTTACCACCACAGTAAACCTTTTTTTACATTAACCGCAGTAAATAATTTTTGTTGTTCTTACTATAAAATTTGGTCAATAATTAAGTTGAAATTATTAGATGATATAAAATTTTTTGATAAAAAATATTAAATCTATTTTTCCAAATTACATTCATATTATTGTAAAATTTTAATTTAAATGTCATCCTATTGTTGCGATAAGAGAATGAGTTTTTAAAGATAAAATATTCAAAAGATTACAATGTTTTTTATACTAAAATTTTACTTGAAATTGATTCAAATGAACCAATTTTCATTAATAAAGGTGTATTTGAACTATTTTAATTTTGAAACAAATTTTAAAAATAATTATAACTTGTAAATAAATTAAATGAAAAGATTTTTTTTTAATTAAAATTCTATATTTTTCATAGTTTATCCAAAAATAAATTTTTTTAAAAAAATTAAAAAAATGCAGCATAAGATAATTTTCATAAACATATTTGAAAAATAAATATTATTTTATCAATTTTATTTTATAGAATTTTTGATAATTAATTTTATTATTGTTCAAAAATATGAATAGTATGTTTATTTTGAGAAAATATTATTTTCAAAACATATAAAAATTTTAACGAGAAATATTATTTTTATAAATAAGTTTATTATATTAATAATTAAATATAATATTAAAAAAATTAATCATTATTATTAATATTTCTATGTTTAATGACTATGTTATAATGACCACATTTATATAACAATATTAATAATATATTATGGTTTTGTTAAAACTCTGTATCATGTGTAACGCCAGATAACCCAATGTTACATATAGGGAATGCCTATCGTGGTGTTTCATGTAACAAAATATATCAAATATGTTTAATTTATTTTAAAAAAATAATAAAAACATTTGGTGTTACAATTACTCATATTATTGTGTGATGTTCTTTCCAAAGAAAATGGCTTCCTTCAATTTCGGGTATATTTTATTCATGTTTTTTATTCTTCTAATACATCATGAGACAAGGATTATAAATTATACAAACATTAAAATATCTCAAATTATAGATTTATAATTATTCTTCATTTTATGATCTCTATATTCCATGGACTTGATATATAAAATTATCATATCGTATTTATTAAAAATCTTCTATATATTCCCACTTTAATGACATTAATGT
This sequence comes from Viscum album, assembly GCA_963277665.1. Lineage (NCBI taxonomy): Eukaryota > Viridiplantae > Streptophyta > Magnoliopsida > Santalales > Viscaceae > Viscum > Viscum album. The sequence goes on from OY728156.1 coordinate 1,279,976,493, forward strand.
TTACACGCGATATATGAAATTACCACCTGAAAATATCCAATGGAATTTATTTTAATTTTATGTATCCTCAACCACCAAAATTCCATTCCCATATGTATAAAAATTATTCAATTATTCACCCATTTCACCTTGTCTTATAAGTTATTTCTAAATCTTCCATCTATATTATCAAGTGACAAACTTATTAATTAGTAATTAGAATGAAATATAATTCATATCCCTTGTTTAGAGAATTACCCTACTTTGTTTTTTTTATAATTCTACCATAAATCCACATACGTCATGTAAATTATTTTACTGCAAAATAATTTATAAATTTGTGGTCTGTTTTCTTCTTCCCCTTTGATAATGAAATTAAAAGGTCTTCTCATTCTATATTTTATTTTTTATTGTGTTATTTTTTGTTATATTATTCCATATAGTTAAATTCTCAACTCTATTCCCATTTATACTTACACTTCATGCTCCATATTTTTCAATAATCTCCATCAGGGTGTTATTGTGGCTAGTTATACCACCACATCCTAAATAACTATATTTAAGAGAGTTAATAATAACCGTATTCATGAATTTCAGTATATATTAATATTTTTGATTTATTTAACAACTTTAAAACATCATGATATCCCCAATACATATTGATTTTACCTTTTTCCCAATTTTTCATTGGTGGAACTCCAATTTATATACTTAATCCTTGATATCAATTGTTTAAAAAAAAATCTATATTTTGTTTTTATCATGACTTATGCCACATTCAATATCTATTTGTTTTTAATTATTTCAATAAGTAAACATACCATGAAATAATAAGTTATTAACCTATACTATAATCCTACTAAATCAAAACTCAATATAGAAAACATGATTTTAATTCAATAATATTAGTGATAATTATGTCACTCACTTATTTCCATAAACATTTAGAATATAATAATTTAATATCATCCCAGATTTTTTCCCTTTATCACCTTAAAAATTACACAACCATGTTATTGTAAAAAAATAATTCCAAATTGTCAGATTCATAAAACATGTTGAACCAATTAATAACACTTTTTCATGATAAAATTTTGATATCAGCTAATATCCATGATATTCCACTCTTCAAATGGATTCTTCTTTCTTAGGTAATAAAAACAATAATTTAAAAATATTCAATAACTTTCCCATAATTTCCTCATATCATGAAACCAAATATTGATATAATATTACATAAGAGAAAACCACATATTGGTCACAAAACATTCTTCCAGTAACTTTTAGGTAGCATGAAACACACTTAGTTGATAAAATATTTTTTCCAATAAACAAGTAAACATGAATTTCGTGAAAAATAAAAATTATTATATTGAAATGTATTAAACTGTTTGGGGGGGGGGTTTCCCAACATTAAATATATCCTCATCCCATTTTTGGATTAATAATTGGGTTTATACCATAATATATTTTGTGTAAGGATTCGAACACACATTAATTTTTTATTAACTATTATATAATTTAATGTTTTTAACCACAAAATATAGTTTTCTATTTATTTATGACATATAAGGTAGTTTTTATCTCCACTTTTTTCTTGAACATAATTTTGGAATAGACACCCCATAGATCATTCATCCACAGTAATTATATTTCACTTCTAAAAAATAGTTAAAAATAATTTATGACATTTGAAGAGGGTTATATCCAAGTTATCCCCATGTAGAAGAATTTGGTTTTCCCTTTCGAACAATACCTTTACTTATAACAATATTTCAATAATTTATAACAGGTTTTTATTGGGTTACACTACTTTGATAATATTGTATTTGAATATGTAATTTATAGTTATCCATATTTTTGGATTGGGTTTCTCATTCTTTTTTAGAGTAATCCCATATGTATATGATTCTTACTTTGATTCATTACCAATGAATCTTTTATCTTTATTTCTCTAAAATAGGATATAAATTCCCCCAATGTTCAAATCATTACTTATTGTAGAATTTTTGGTACCACTGATGATACATTATGAATATCCTCATTGGGAACCTTTAGAGTCACCTCATACATTTTTATCCATGGTGTATTTTTCTTTTTAAGGTCATATATCTATCTCACTACTAGAGTATCTTCTTTATTTTCCCTCAAAATTTGTTTTTATTATTTACAAGAGGGAACATGTGAGTAATCCTTTATAAATAATTTTGAAAATATTTATCAATTTCCACCATTAATTTACTCAAAAAAGAAAATCTATTTTCAAACATAACATAGTGTCTTTAGTGAATGATATCATTCTAGTGTTCATTGGAATAAATTATTATTTTATAACTTATATAGTTCCAACCTTTAGACAATTACATTATTTATATCTAAATATATTCATTTTTAAAAAATAACTTATTTTTGTCATTCCTTAGTTGAGAGGTCATTTTAGTATATTTTATATCATATCTTAGCCCTTTGACTTCGAGACACATATCTCTGATGTGTTCCATGATTCCCCATTGTAGAACTATGTAGCTATATTCCTTTTAAATCTCTATCCTTTATTATAATAAAACACTGTTTTTATTAACTGATCTCATATTTGAACAATTTATATTTCTAATAATTAAGGATCCTATGATAAGGATATTATTAATCCTTTTTTAGGATTTAAAATCAATCTTATATTAAATTATACTATTATCCTCCTAATTTATTTGAGCACAAATCATCTCCAAAATTAATACATATTCTATTATAAAATTTACACTTCTTTGATTTTGTGTTTTGAGAGGGAAAAATCATAATTGATTTCCTTCTATGTGGAAATTTTTTCTCTCTTCTCATATTTGAGTTCTTTGTGTATTTCACTTTTCCCTTATATCATTGAACATATTAATGAAATGGAGTCATTCAATTACATATATTCCAACTTTAATTGCTTTTTTATTTTTCTAATTCTTCTATAACAAATATCACATCACATTTATGATTTCCTAAAAATAAACCTTTTTATAAAACTATTCGATATTAGCTTTATCATTGTATGAATAACATTTATATTTTGAAAAAAAATTTCATGGCCACTTATTCTATTTAATTGACACATCTATCTTTATATGTAGAGGAATTTTAATTTATAGACGTAATATTTTCTTCTATAAAATTATTAGAATTATATTTAATAATAAATTAATAATTGGTTAAACATTTTGGAGTGTTTTTGTTCTTTGGAGTCTTCAGCTTATTTGTCCTTTTCATATTTTATTTTATCCTATGGAATATTTATCATAATTTTTAAATGATATATCTTCACGCCCCATTTTTTTGTGGTCATCACAATATTTCTTGATTCTTTTATGGTTATATAAGTAACCTCTATTGTTTTCTATATCTCAAATATAATAGAATAATGAATGGCTTTATGATACAACTTATTTGTCATTGAACTAATCATGTTATTATCTATCCCAAAATTCAAAACCATTATCATTGATTTTTTAATTCATTATCTTAATGTATATAAGACAAGATTTTTTATAACTTCCTGATATTTTATAAATTATTTTTATTCAAAAAAATTAATTTATTCGTTATCTTGCATTACACGCAACACCAAATTTTAACAAATTGAAAGACATGGTTAATATTATTATTTTAGGATGACCATTATAAACTATACATTAATCATTTTTTATTTAATTGTAATAATCACATTTTAAAAATTATGTGTAAAACAATTAGATAAAGAAAATATATTGACAAGTAAGTACTTAATTTTTAATAAAATCTTTATATACTTCAAAACTAAATTTCTCAAAGAGAATAATTATTAATTCATTATTTACTATTTTTTATTTTTTTCTTGAAATCAACTTTTCAAAGTGTTCTTAGAGTGATTTTTTGAGATTTATCTAAAAACGATATGATGAAAATTGAAAATTATTGGTTATTATTAAAAAACATCATTTCATTTAAGGATTTTAAAAACATAAAAAATATTTATAGTTTAATTTAAAAGTAAAATCATTTAATTAGTAATATTATTAATTTAATCTATCTCATTTTATTCAATCAAATATTTAATTAAATATATTATTATTTTAACATATGAGAACTTTTTCTTTGGAAAACCGTTTTTATCAAATATGCAACTTTAATATTAAACTAAATTCTCCAAATTATGTGAATTTAATTTAAAAAAATATATTCAATATTTTGAATAAGTGTTATTGGTATTATATAATTAGTAAAACATAATTTCAAGTCATTATGATTAGTAAAAATAGTAAAAATTAATTACCACAGTTAATGTTGAATGGGGTTACCAGCGGTTATTCTGGATATTTTTGGGTTACAAATTACCTAAAACATGTCTAATTCATATTTATGTCCATAATTGGACATTATATCTTCTATGGATAGATAATGGTCAATTTTGGAACCTTTTTTATGTGAAAAACATGGGAATAATTTAATATTTTTAAAAATTCCATGATTATCATCTTTTCTACTTATAAAATCCCACCCACTCTCCTCCTCACTTCACAATTACAATGCCCTTTGGTTCAGAATATCCCAACCAAAATCCCTTAAATAATTACCCCCAAATTTCATAGAGTCTTTAGTTTTATTAGGAACCCATCCAAATAACTCTTTTAGTGCTAACCCATGTAGTTATCTAAAGAAGAGGTATCATTCTTAACTGATTATTTTTATTTTATTTCATATAACACCTCCTTCAAATCTTTTTAAATTAGGATGATATTGTTACATCATAATAAAAAATATAATAATATGTTATTATGTAAATTTAATATATTATAATCACATCTTATTCTATCAAAATTTAAATGAAACCGTTGATCGTATGTATGGTAGACTACCACCTCACGGACTGATGTAATTCATTTTTGATAACCACTTAGGAAAAATTGATATAATTATAGATTTAAAGTATATAAATGAAATTTATTACTAATTTATACATTTATAATTATAATATAACATCTATTTTCTTACTGTGCTACCTGTTAAAAAATAATAACATCACTCATGTGTACATTGAACTATCGCCTCACAAACCGATGTGATGTGTTTTTCATTACCGTTTCTATTGAATAGTAATAAGGGTAGATTTATAGAATTTAAATGATATATTTGATATAATAATGATTCTATAAGGTCATAAAAATTTCCACCCTTAATTTGTTCCATCTAACAAAAAAGTCAAACAACGTTCATGTGTACGTACAACCTACTATCTATATCAACGGTGTAACACATTTTTCTATCTCTAATTTTTGATTTGAAACTATATATATATATATTAAATATATATTATATCTATACCATGGATAAAAATAAATAGATTATAGAACGATGATAAATGTATAATGTGTAACGCACTGTGATTTTTTTGACCATTTTTTAGATAAAGATAATTTATTTGATAACTGGTATTACACAAAATTCCAATCTTAAACAATACACAACATACTATTAATATATTATTAATTAAAATGATACTTATCTACAATCCATTGTAATGTAAGGTAAAAATATAATTAAATAAATTATAAAAATATAGGGTTTACACATGTGTATATATAATGAATTATTTTGCAACTAATTAATTTGAAATGAAAATAAAGACCACTTAAAAATTAAATAAAATATTTTTATGAAATATTATTTTTTACACACAAACATGTTTTATCTTAATAAGTTAATTAAATTACCTTTCTTAATTTATTTTGATGAAATTTATATGTTATATATTTAATAAAATTTTTAAACATTCTTCTTATTTATTTTCAAGGTATGATATAAGAATAAATCAAATTTTATGCATAAAAACCTTTTAAACTAATGCAAGAATTTTATTTTGAAAACCCATTTTCCATGTCTATGAGGTTATTTTTAAATTAAATTAATCCACTTATATGAGTTTAATTTGGAAAAATAGATTAAATATTTGGAATAATTATAAAAAAAATTACCTAATAAGTTTAAATTAATATTTTCTCATAATAAAGAGTAAAAACAGTAAAAATTAATAATCACAATTAAGGTAAAAATGGGTTTATCGGGGGTTAAACTAAAAAGATTAGGGGTAAAAATGAATAAAAATAATACAAATTTATATTTTATGATCATATTTAGAGATAATTACTACTAATATTATATAATAGTATATTTTAGAGAATTTTTTCATGTAATAACCACCGTAATAATTATAAATATCCAAGAATTCCAAGTGTATCCCCTCGCCAACAAATAAAAGGACACCCCTCTCCTCTCTACCTAAAACATAAAAAATTCATTTGGTTTTTCCAATAAATATCCAAATATATTATTTAAAAACATATCCATGACTTATATTCAATGTTTTGATAAGAATTCCTTCTTATAAAGTCTTTTGGTGACAACCTAAAGAGATTGTTTGAAGACGAGAAATTGTTTCTAAATGAGCGTTTCAATTTTATTTTTTCTTACACCCCCTTAGAGTCATGTTAAAACATGATAATATTATAACCATATAATATCATTTATAATTTTTTATGTTGTTATAATTATCTAAATCCACAACATCTTACTTTTAAATGGAAAACAAAACCATTGATCATGTTTAAGATGGACTATCGTCTCACAAACCTATGTAATTTTCTTTCTATTACAAATTCACAAGAATTGGAGTAATGATAATTAAAAAGTATAAATATGGTATTTATGACATAAATTTATTTATTTTAATTACATTATGTAATATTACTTCTTATATTACATTCTTTGTGAAATACGATAACATAACATGTGTGTATGGCAGACCACCACCTCATGAAGTGATGTAATTAATATTTTGATTACTCTTTACATGGAAGTTAATAAATAAATATTTAATGAAAATATGTTATATATAATAAATAATAATAATTTTTTAATGTTGAATTATTATTTACTTTTTTTTAATTTCATCCACCAAAACATGGAAACATTGTTCATGCGTACGTACGACCAACCATCTCTATGAACAATATATTTTCTATTTCTATCAATAATTTTTATAAATAATTTTAAATAGGTATATAATGAATATATATGATATAAAATTTATATTTAATTTTCTATAGATAACTTAATTATTATCAAAGTACAAGGATGAAATCTACTGAATGATAACATATATGAGAAATCAAAGCAGTTATTACCTGAAATAGAGATTTTACAAAAGAATTTGGAATTTATAGATGATAAAAGGTTATAAGTAAATCATATATTCTATTATATATATGATTATATTTTTATAATAGATATATAAAAACATATATTTATTATACATGGGGTTCAAATGTGTATAAAGAAAGTCGAGCTAGGAGGTAAGAGATTTTTGTCTCAAATTACCTTCTTTGGGATGTAATATAATCTTTGCACCTGTCTTATTTTAGGTGGTTTATATACATAACCTTTGTGATAATATAAAAGAATTTATTTTTATATTTATATTTAATTAGTTTTTTTTTTAATTTTATTCTTTCATGGGGACTATTATTCAAATGTTACCAAATTGATAATGATTTTATGTTAAAATTTCATTTTCATTCAGGATTTGTTCTCATTATGTTTTAAAAAATGATATATTATTATAAATTTCCCAATAATTATCATGTTTTTTTATAATATGTTTATATATTTACAAAACATTTTTTTCTCACAATTTGTTTTATTTAATTACTCAATAGACGAAATTATTGTGTTTTTTTTTGAAAAATTGAACTTTTTTTCTCTTTAGTAGAAAAAACTTTTTGTTCAATATCCATCTTTCTAAAAAAAATTTAAATATTTTTTTCTTATATTCATAAAATATTATTTAAAATAATTTTTTCATTTATTATTATTTTTAAAATAATGTTAAAAATGAGCCTTTTTTGAATGAGGTGCTTCCTGACTTTTTATAGAAAATATTAAAGGAATCAGTATTTTAAGGTGCATTACATGAATGGAATTTTTGACCAACATAACCAATAAATGATTTAATGATTCATTTTATAAGACTAAAATTTATATTTAAAGAAAATAATTTTCAATTTTTTGTGAACTATTATTTATTTAGAAAAGTGGTTATCAATATAGAATGAATAACTTCTTCATGAAACTTTCAGACTGTTTTTTCAAAATAATTTTCCATATCTAATGAAATATTTTTATATTACTTATTATTTACTAGAGTTATGATCCAAGGATAAAATTATTATTGCTTCCTTGAATGGTTTATTTTTATGAAGAAAATATTTTAGGAAAACTCATTTCTTTTCCATGAGCTTTACTATAATGAAATTATTATCGAAACTTTTTTCTTTATAAATGGGTTAATTTATGATTAAATTAATATGAAACTTGTTTTTATTCTATAGGTCATTCTATGAGGAGATTTTTATGAAACCCATTTAATTTAAAGGGTTTTTATGAATGTATAATGATCTTAAAGCAAGCATATTAATTATTTTCATTACATAATGGTTGGGACATATATCTTCCTCCAATGAACTGGTTAAATATTGAAATATCCTGAGATAAAAATGACTAGAATTAGAAATAGGCATAGTTTAGTAAGGGAAATTCTACATTATGATAGTATTGGGAGTGAACCTTAACCAATATGATGGTTTGGGGAGCGAATCCATTCCACTATGATATCCTTGGAAACGAGACATAACAATTATGAAAATTAGTTTCCATAAATATGTGTATGACTCGATTAGTTGTTATATACTAATTTTATGATCTCATGGATCTTGATATTTGATTCTTTTATAATTCATGCCTTATTAACTGCTAATATTTATACCTTGACACAACACTGTAATATTTTATAAGTTGTATATGGTTTTAAAACATTATTATCAAGTTTTTATATCGTTTTTCTCATGTTATGTTTATGTATCTCCATTGTGAATTATTACCATAGAACCCCGAGATTTTTAGTAGAACACTATGGTCAAGAGTATATACAAACGCAACATCGAGATTAAACAAACAACTAAATATTATTAATTAAATGTGATTGTAATAACTTATATATTAAATTATTTTATATGAATAATATTAAAATATTTATTAAATAAATATAATGTACATACTCAATGTAATAGTATTTTTAAAATATTTGAAAATAATCACTTAAATTTTAGTAAATAAATTTTATATGTTTTTATCAAAAATGATTTTATTACATTTTATGATAAAATAATAGAATTATTTATTTACACATTTAAAAATTTTATTTTATAAAATTAACTATATTTTTTAAATCAGAATATCAAAATTAATTAGGGTGAAATTTTTAGAATTTTTTGAAAATATTTATTATTCTAGTGAATTGTAGTAAAAAGCATATTATTATTTCAAATATTGAAAAGATACAATTTATTTTTAAATGTTTTAAATGAAATATTAGTTATATTATTTTATTATTAATAATATTATGTACATTGGATTCAATTTCATTGTTTAATTTGGAAGAATAATTTTTTTATACAAAAAATGGGTTTTTAATGGAAAGATTTTTTTCCTTGCATTGTGAAAGTTTAATAATAAATTAAATTATGACACATATGTGTTTTAAATTTTAAAAAATTGAATCAATATTTGTAGTAATAAGGTCCAAATTTATTAAGTAGTTCCGTTTTATTTTTGGTTAATATGAATAGTAACCTTAATAATTTTTATTACCACAATAAAGGGTAAATCATGTAGGCAAGGTTAAAAAAAATACTATAGAGAATAGGAAATGAACCTAAAACATTAATAAATCTTATTGGGTGAATAAATATCATCCATAATAATATAATATTTGGTTATATGTAATTTTATGGCCACATGGATGAGATTATAACAATTATAGTATTTTATTTAATAAAAAGTAAAACATGTAACACTATTATTTATTATTAGTATAACATTTATAATATGGAGTTATTTAAAGAATATGTTTTGATATAAAAATTATTTTGAAATCTAAAATATTTATCTACATAATGGTAATTTTTTTAATTGTTAGTGAAGGAATAATTTCTTTAAATGTTCACCCAACATTGAAACAATTATTATTCAACTAATGGAAAATCAAATAAATGATATTAAAAATATTAAAAGTAAAACAACAAGAATCAATTAATATGATACATGAATTATATATATTTATATAAAATATAAGCGATGTATTTAACTATTTTTATGTTATAATGTTGTATTGATTTTATTAAATTCAAATTAATATATATTTTGAAAATTATGACTAATGATATTTTATGAATATAATATTTTATTAAATATTTAAAAATCATAAAAATCATAAAAATCATAAATAATAATTAAGGTTATAATACATGGTCTAAAATTTCATCTCATGTGAATTTATAAGCCATTTGGAAGCATTTGGACCTTGAACAGTCTTAATATATTTAAATATTTTTGGAAAATCAAAAAGATACCTCACCCCAATTATAAAGGGGAACACCATTATTTAAATTACACCACCTTGAGACATATATCTCAGTAAAAATATAACCATTTATCTCATAAACATGATTTAAAAAGTTCTAGATTATTTCTTCATAAGAAAGACCAACCCTATACCCCTTAAAAAGATATATAAAGTAAGTCCAATGGAGAAGAGGTAATCCTTTTTACCAACTCATTCAAGATTATTTCTTATTATACTTCCCATTGATATGTTTTTTCCATCCTAAGATAATAAATCCAGTATCATATATATATATATATATATATTTATATTTAAAATGATTAGAATTAAACCATATTCAACCATTTATCCATCCTATGAAAAATGAAATCATTGTGGAAGCATATGCATGACTTACCGCCTCCACGTAGTGGTGAAATTTGTTTTTCATATCCACTATACATGGACGGTAATAATTATGGAAATTATAGACATATAATATATTTATGATAATATATTTATTCTAAAAAATTAATATATCATCAAATTCCCTACCCATTCACCACTAAAGGAATGATAATGTCGCTCGTGCACATGTACGACCTACCATCTCCACAATGTGATGTGTCTCCTTTTACATATCCAACTATCACTAATGGTTATAAAATGTCTGAAATCATTAAATATTATAATTATATCCACAATTACATTATGTAGATTATGAATGTATATACCATTAATAGTGACCAAAACTTACATGAAAAAACATCAATAGAAAAATGATGTAGTTAAAACACAAAATTAGGGAAATAATAAAACTAAATTAATGAATGGATGATAAGTTGATATAAGGGATCATACATGATATTATAAATATTAATATGGTTTTGGTATAGATTTATAACATGATTTAAACCATTTTATAATGTTAAAACGTGTTCAACTAAAGGAGAGCACAAGGTAAGGGTTCCTCATCTCAATTTTACATTTGTGAGACATATGTCATATTCATAAGTTATTTTATTTGTTTGTTGTGTATACTACACAATTATTGTTTTATATCATTAATATCTCTTATTGTTGGTATTTAATTTTTAATTTTATGTTATTTCATTCACGAGGCTTATAACATAAAATAAACCAAAGTGGTAAGGGAATTCCTCTAAATTTTACTTAATTGAGTCATATTATAATACTATAAATCTAATTTATTTAATATAGGGCATATACTAACCCTTTGAATTATTTATGAGAATAATTCATTAAAAATATTTGTTCTCTTAAATATTCGGATTACTTGAATCATGGATATTATTATTTCCTAAACTATATACGTATCTTTACATATGGTGAATACAATGAATGTTATTTGAATTTCTAGGTAAATAATATTAAATATGTATCTTTTACTGACTATTAATATATATGTGAAAATAATTTTGATTCGTAAATTAAATCGATCATTTGGATATATGAGGAATGCATTTGACTTGTAGGGAGGGGTGGGGCCTAGAATTATATATCCCTTCAATGCATTAGTAGGTATAATGAGATAAATATATCTGGAAATTTAAATGGGGTTTTACCCATAATGATTAAAATAGATTCTAAATGGTAATGAAACAATAAATACCATTATTTTTTAGATGATGGAAACAAATATTAATAATTTCCCTATTAATAAATCAGTTATTAATATCTATGATATTTTCAATATGATATTATTTTTGGATTCATATTGTGCACAATATATCAATTAAATGGAATTTGTTTCCTATTATTTACAATGCATAATGACTATTCCTTATCTTCTAATGATAGAAAATTTATTTATTAAATGAAATGTGTGTTCATTTATTTAACTTTTATGTTGATTATGAATATTGATTCATGATAGCTTCTTCTATAATTATACCTTACTATTAATTTGAGCTCACCACTTTATTATGTTTTATTTTCCTCAGGATTCTTTGAAATGTTTTATCATTGATATGTAGGGTTATCTTATGGGTAATAATTCTTTTCTCAATGAGATTAATTTGATTAGTTTATGTTTTATATTTAATTTCAATTTTATGTATGTATATATGTTACCAGGACTATTAAACTATTTGATCCCTCGGGGTGAGATTCCTAATATCTAGTTCCAGCGTAATGAAATAAAAATTTATTCTTTGATTCTATAGTTTGGGTTGTTACCGTTGGTATAATATGAAATATAGTAGAAAACATGGGACAAGAATTAGGAAAAAAATATAATTTTTCATAAAACCTTTTTACTACCTTTGAGGACATGTCTAAGTATATGATAACATCATATATATTAGATAATGACCAGTGATATTCTATGTTCAACATAAGTAATAATATATTGAGAAGAATGTGTCCCGATTTAAACATCCTTTGAATAATATTTCATAATTATTTGTTTAATAACCCTGGTTTTTGAAATATGATTATTATAATATTCTTTTTGGATTTGGTCAATGGAAGGAACTAAAAAGAATATGAATAAAATTTTATTTAACAGATAAAATATTTAAAAAGTATTTAACGAAATGTATCATGGTTAGTATAATCATGAAAATTCTATGTATTTTTTTTATTTTTAATGATTATATGTTTTCATTAAATTAAAATTTATAGAAACCATCCTGGGATTATGATTTTAATGTTTATCATATGTTTAAATTCTTAAACACAATTTTTGAGGTTATATATTATGATTTTTAATTAAAATTAAAGACATTTTGGGACAAATTTATTGAAATAAAACCCATTAATTTATCATATGTATTTCTAAAAAAGATATTTAAGGATTAATGATTTTACATTTTATGGACATGAGTTTAAAGGTAATAATAATTTTTAGGGTTTATATGATATTTAATTTTAAGGTAATTATGGGTCATTATATTAGGAATGAAAAATAAAAAATATGATATAAATATTTAGGTAAAAACATTTCTTCAATAATGAATATATTAAGGTTATGTTTGAGAAATTTTATCATATTTTTGGAATTTTTTATAAATTATATTATATTGTATGAGAAAATGGTAACTTGTATATTGGGCAAAAACTCATCGCATTCGGCAAGACTGCGAGGATTGAACCCACAGCCGAAGGGAGACAAGAGTGAATTTCCTACCACTAGGATATATCATGTCCTAATTTGTATCACATAGATATTATTTATTTAAATGGTATGATAGATAAAGGATAATTACATTTTCAAAACATATGTTTTTTCAAATAAAAAACAGTAGGATTGGAAATTAATGTTGTGTTATGTAATTTATGTTATTTTTAATGATTGTCACTATATCGAGAAAGCTATATAATTATAGTCAATAGAATATTACAGAATTTTATTTAAGTGATAAGGGTTTAATTATATTTTGGAGAATTATATGACATTATTGTGGATTTATGGTGTTTTAGGCTATTATGGTAAATAATTAGTATATATTGGATATTCCATTTTTAAAGAACACACAAGTGTGGAGATAAATATTAATTATATATTGAATGACTACATGATCAAATAATTATTATATTTGGGTTTCAATCTTATAATGGACTGTTTTTTGGAATTTAAAGTATACTTATTTGTTGAATGATATAATTTTAATTTTGGGTATTATTATTGTATTTTGGGAGATTAAAGTAGTTTTCCTCAAATGAATGTTTATTTACTTTGGGAATTATCTTGTGTTTTACTAATAGTATTGTTTTTCGTTAATGTATAATGAAAATAGTAATATATATATTTTCTTTTGAGGATTTTGTGATTCATATAAGTTGATTTTAGTGCTTGAGTCTTAAAAATAATCATACTCATCATTTGGATAAAAAGATAAATTTTTGGTTGAAATTGATTAAAGGATGAAACAGTACATATCATGTCAGTATATTTCCTTATTTTCATACTATAGGTTCTAAAATAATTCCATAATGCTAGGAAAAGGATTTTTGGAACAAAAATGTTATCTATTTATTTTCCTATAGAGAAATCAATGGCCTTTAAACCATCATAGATTTACGGTTTTGTGATGTTTAACTTTATCAGGAACATGTTATCTTTCATTATAGATCAGTATTTAGAAGATATTCTTACCATTCATATCCATGTTTTCACTTCCCATATATTTTCTCAATCATGGAAAATTATTACGTTTAATCCATGATGGCCTCCAAAATTATTCTTCTATCTTTTCAAGTAAAAGTTTTATTAACCCTTTTTATAATGTGGTATTTCATAAATGGAATTTTAAAATTTCAAACCTTTTAAGACAAATAAAACGTTAAAATTGATAGGAATAAATATGTTAGATTCGAATTGAATGTAACACCCCTATATTTTCAATAGAACAATATGTATGATAGCGCATACAATACGCAACACCTAGGTCAAATAAATAACTAAATAATGTTAATTAAATGTGACATTTATAACCTAGATGCTATATTCTTAGGTATGAAGTGATCTAAAGGATGACTGCCAAAGAAGATGTAATCATTTTTACCTGGTCTTCCAAGTTTATTTATTATCCTACTTTATCATGTATGGTTTCCCTTATAAATTAATAAATAATGCATCATATATATACTTACATTTAATTTGGATTATTATAAAACCATATTATACATTTTATGAAATCTATTAAAACTGATATCATAGAATATGTATATGTACGACTTACCATCTCCATAAAGCGGTGTAATTCATTTTTCATCACAAATTCACATGGATGGTAATAATGGTGGAAATAATTGATGTGTAAGATAATTATTATCACGAACTAAATAACATCACCATCAAAACCGACACCCGACGAAGTCCATGACAAAACATGACGGGTGTTCCAAATACCCATGGGATGAAACAAGTTACCAGTTATCATAAAATAAAATATGGTAATGATTTACCCTAGTTTATAAACACAAAACAACAAGTTAATCCAATAAAATAGATTTGGATTTTTCAAAAGAAAACATTTTTTACTAAATTTCAGAATTGAATTAAACAATTTAAATCAATGTTTAAAGAATATTAAAAAGGATAAAAACAAAAAAGGATATCCCAAGAACCTCCTCAGGTAAAGAGGCACCGCCCTGAAGCCATCTCCATGACAATTTCCCAAGAATGACTAATATAAACCCGTACCCTTGACACAAAACCCTGTACCCAACCCTGTGACAAAATAAACAAGTCTACTTATACCCAAATGTGTATGTAGGATGCGATCCAAAGTCTAGTATAATTGCACCATGGAAATATTCAATGTGATAACCATTATAAAGAAAAAATCTTGCAAGTTTGGTCAAAAATAAATGCTGGTAACAATTTTTAAAAGATAGAACATTAAATAAAAACATCATTCAAGTGGTATAATTTAAAATAAATCACCACTTTTAAATAGAATGAAAAAGCTAATTAATTTTTTCATCCAAAAATACCAAATTCCAATGGTAAGTATAAGCTATCCAATTAGAACTAGTAATGGAAAACAACCATATGCACTAGCTCACTGTGGGTCTCGGGTACGTTGTATCTCCGTGAAAGAAACCATAAAAATATCCATTCTCATGAACATGATCCACTGATATAAACCATACCAATAACCTAGTGGTCCCCCAATATCATCATCATCATATTTTATTTATTGTTTTCATCATCAAAATTGCTACGTGAAACAGGAGCCAAACTCCCTAGGATCAGTAGCATACTAGTGCACATCCACCCAACTAGATACCCATGTTTCCATTTCGGGCTCAAACAAGTTACACATTTTATAAATAACATTTTTACATGAAGATTACATTCCAAAATCACACAAACAACTAACATCCCACACACATGTCACATAATACCATTTTCACCTTAAAATTTATTTTATCATCATACTAACAAGAAACTTCCCAAAAAATGTTTTACACCCATATCCCAATTTAATATATCATCTAGAAAAATTATAAAATATCTTCAAAACCATTGACATAAAAAATCCCCAATTTATCCTTAAAAAATAATTTTTAAGAACATAAACCCAACAAAAAAGTATATAAACATCATTTGCACACTTTGTGTAACTCATTAAACCATTTAGAGTTTTCATAGAACACATTGAAGAAGCATGAAAATATTTTTCACCTAAAACCCATTCAAAAATCCTATTTTAAACCCAAAACCACACCAAGACCCTATAAAATCAAAATTGGCATCCAAAACAACATTTAATAAACAACTTGAATATGTTGTTAAATAAACCCAAATATTACCACAAGAGTTACACATAGAAAACACCCAATATAAAAAAATGAAACTATAAAATTAAACACTTAACAAACATCATCAAAAATGGTTTTCACACAACAAAAAACATATGAGTAACATGAAAAATAAGTAAACCATGGAATCCTACTCATCAATAAAAGCTTAAACAAGGAATCACCAACCATTTGTGCAAAAAACCCCAATTCGTGGTGCGAGACTTCTACTGCACCCTAATATCACCACAATGGTATGGAATCAAACCTTAAACTGTAATATTTGAACAACAGAAGAAAAAATAAAATCCTAGGTACAAAACCTAGATTCAGGAAAAATGGGAACCACCAGAAAAGGAATGAAAACCAAAAGAAGATGGAAGACACCAAGAAGGAATTCACTTACTTGAAAGATCATGAATAAATCACTCCAAATCCATAGAATGTTGAATCTCTAAGAAACCAAAACTAATAGGAAGTATTAAATTAGGTTGATGAGGTCAAGTGGGGACTCAAATGGGGGTGAACGAGTGAAAAATGAATGGTTTATGAAAGAATCAAATTATATTCTCAAATTTGAATTATTTGGGAAACCATGAGAAGTTTTACCCTAATCTGCAATGAAAATAAGCTCCAAACCAGTGAAATAGATAATGGTGGTGAGAATTAAGGTTTTTTATTAGAGAGGGAGTTTGAGGAATTGATAAAAAAGTAACAATGAATGAGATATTAAGAAGTTAAAGAAATAATTTTATGTAAGAAATGGGCTTATGGGATGGCCCAATACCTTAATAAAAAATCCAAATCAATCATGATTATGGATTCATAGGAGGTCTAAAAAGATCTGGTGGTTTTAATGTACTAGGGGATTCCAATTTCTATGTTTAATGTGTGTAAAATATTGAAAAAAGAAGAATTAATAAAAAAATTGTTTTTAAAACATGAAAAGGGTTCACGGTTTGGCCCAAATCATGAAAACACCCCATTTCTTCAAAAACTACATGAGAAAACCCCACAAAAAAATAATGAATGGAAATTGACTGAAACATACCTTTAAAATAAGTCATGGATATGACAATTCTCTCCAACATAAAACATTCCACCCTTCAAAAGCCACAAAAAGGCCAAAAGAAAAAACTAAACCCAACTGAAAGGCTAAAATGGACTCGTTTGCCAAGTTACACCCATCCCCAATAGGTCAAAACACCTCCAATTGATCAATAAAAGAAAGAATAATATCATAAACAAAATCATACACCACTTCATGAAATAATCAAGAATATTCAAACTAATCCCAAGACAAAACACATAAAAAACATTCTGAACAAGACACAAGAAACTAACTCGAACAAGCAACAACAGCGAACAGGGTTACCACTACCTTACATAACAAAACCGTTGGGTGCACTCCAACCCCAAATCTACCCAAAGAAGATGTTGGTAGTTAGATAGAGTCGAACATGTTTACCTATCAACATGACAAGACCATTGAGAAATCCTTGTTACTAGTATGGGGAGACAAAAATGGGATCTCTACCATAACAAAAAACTTAATTTTTCCCAAGAACAAATTCAGACACTTAGAGGGGAGGCCCGATCAGACTCCCTGGTATAAGGGGTAGTCTTCCATTATAATTTTCCCAAAGAACAAACATGAGGGTCATAGTGGGTCTTCCCACCATAATACCCAACCATCTTAACATATCATCATGTCTTGGCACAAAAAACCCCAAAATTTAATGTTTTGGGATGGATGTATGGTTAGTCCTAATGGTTTGGGGAACCATGTGCTAACCCTAGGGATATTTCTATATGCATGGTTTTCTAGGGAATGTTTACTACTAACCATGCACAAACCGTGAAATCAACCTATCATGAAAAATTTCAATCCTTTCTCCAAAAAATCAATTTAATCCAAAGGGGAATGATTGACATTGGGTGATAACATGGACACAAGGTCCTCCCCCCTCTTTCCAACAAACAGGGACAACATAAGCAAGATGAGGAAATAGGATGTTTAAACTATTACCTTCTTTCATACTAAGGGAATAACTTTGTACAAGGGTTTGAACAACCCTAGTATTTACCTTGACTATATAGAATATTCACTCTAGATCCTATGGCTAGAGCTAAAATGATTGATGCATATACCGCCTCACAGTTTGGCTTTAGACCCCCCCCCCCCCCTCGAACAAAACATCTCCTTTAAGTTCCTTGAAAACTATACTCAGACCCCAGATATGTTCACCAAGTCATAACATATTCCATACTCAATACACTCAAACACAACATTTCAATAAAAAATGTGCTTAGAAGATGCACACACATCACCCCTTTTCATTTCAGATGATAAAATAAAATAGGAAATGATATATGGAAACCCCTTCCTCTAAAAAAAAGGATTTTGAGATTTCCTTTAAGGAGGCACACTTCTGAAAAAACAAAGACTCACAAAAGATTGTACAACATCATCTTTACAGTCAAACAAGAAAATGAAATCACAACGCATCAACGAAAACGACCATTGTAATTGATAAAAACAATACATGGAAAGGGAACTAATGCCAAGTCCCAAAACAACACACAATTACAAGAATTGTCCATAATAGCTTCTCATGACCAGATTTCCTATTCTGGTGGTTCACCATGAACCCCTACATCGAAGAGACTATGAATGAACCATAGACCCTCTTAGACCCCATCCACACTAACAACCCCTAACTACTTTAACCTTCAAAAAATCAGGTAACATAAGAAGCTAAGGTCTCTTTCAACCACCCACAAGCACTCTCCCCCTACATGAGGATCTGGAAAACCAAGAAAAGAAAATGGTGTAGTCCAAATATCCAAATATCAAGAAAAATATTCTCTATATTGACTACCCTAGGGATCATCCAATGAAGAAACAATTTGGGCGGCACTTCAATCATGCATTAACTCTTAATGGGGGAATAAATTATCCAAAAAGAGAACCGAAGAACCCAACCAACCTAGTCCATTGGTCAAAACGGGCCACAATCCAGAACCTAACACATTAGGGAAACAACCATAAAGTATTCCCAAACTTTTCTCAGAAGAGACCACTAACCAACCCTTCAACCCAACATACCAGAGAAACACAAACATAAACACTATTTAAATAAGAGGGGTTCTTGGACTCAAAACAATCCATAATAAAATTTTTCCAAAAACACATAGGTCACACCCCCCCAAACCAATTATCAATAAATCATGTTTTCTTTTATGATCATCTCTTTAAAACTAAATAGTTCAATGGTAGCGTATCCACCAATAATACCCCCATGAATCACACATGCATGTTCCATGCCACACTATGAATCGTTCTTATATCCATCTGAATAGAAATTAAGTCATTCCTTTAACCATCTATCATCCCATATAACTCCATGCATGTGGTCACACATAGAAATACCAATGGTTAAAACAAAAATTCCTTCCACTTTTCAAAATGAAAACATTCAACTGATACTTCCTTTTTCTCAAGACCACTATCCAAAAAATCAAAATCCAATTTACATCCCCAGAAACGTTTCAAAAGATCAAAAATCATTCAATAAATACTCACATTAAATTCATGAACATTAATTTCAAAAAAATCATCCTATTTCAAAACAATTCTAATATCTTGACAAATTCCATTTCATAAATCCATATTAAATTGGGAACTCAACTCTTCTCATTTTAAAATAGGATTCCAAAATTTCATAATACTTTTCAAATAATCCGTAGTTACCAAATAAAAATCCATTTCTAAAATCCACACATGACCTCCAAAACATTCCATTCCATTAAAATACATTTCAATAGTTTAGAAAACACTATTGGAAACAATTTTTCAATATCAACTTTAATATAGTTTATGCTTTAAAAAAATGGTGTAAACTCACCGTTTTCCATTTCAAAACAACTATTAAAAATCAGTTCTATCATTTCAAAAATCAAAAGATTCCCTCTTTATTATAAAATCATTTCAATAAAACATTACGCTTCTTAAAAACAAGTCATTTTTACTTTAAAATAAAACTTCCATGATTTTAGAACTAAAGGAAACACTTCTATGTGAGAGGAAACTAATTGTGGTGGGTAACATGGACATATAGTTGGCTGCCATACACTAATCACATCATCATCACATAGAGTGTACTTGTTAAATATACCCACCTCCACCTGGCTTATAAGGCCCAGTGATCCCATTAATACCATTATCCCAACTCTCTTTTCATATCCAATAATCATCATCAAACCAAGAAAATTGAAGGACTCAGATAAAACCCGACATCTCTTAGCGACTTGAATCACATCATGAGGTTTGATAACCAGGCACACTGCCAAAAAATAGAATGTGAAGTCCCAACAATCCTAGCTCTAGACTATCCAGACTCTCCCCCAAATATCATGACCCAAATAGTTTACATGAACCTCTTTTGATACCATTTTTTCACAAACCGAATATGGTCACTATCAAAACTGACACTCAACCTAGTATACGACAAAACCTGAAGGGATTTACTGATCCCCACTAGATGACACATGTTTTCAGGTATCATAAAATGAAATTTGGGAATGATTTACCCAAGTTCATAAACATAAAACAACAAGTGAATCCCCTAAAATGGATCTTGATTTTTCAATACAAAAGTTCTTTTACTAAATTTCAGAAGTAAATTATATAAATTAAAACAATGTTTAAAGACTACTATAAAGGAAAAAACCAAAAAAGAACATCCCAAAAACCTCACCATAGCAAGAGGCACTTCCCTCATTCCATCTTGATGACACTTTACCAAGAAGGACTGATATAAACTCATCACATTGGCACTTAAAGATTTACCCAATCCCGAGACAAAATAACTAAGTTTACTTACACCCAATGGTGTATGTAGGGTGTGATCCAAATCCTATTATGATTCCACTACTAAAATATTACATCTTATAATCATTATAAGTCAAAAATCTTTCATGTTTTGTGAACAACAAATGATAGTAACAATTTCTAAAAGATGCCACATTAAATAAAAACAACATTCAAGTGGGATACTTTAAAATAATTAAACACTAATATAATGAAAAAGATACTGAATTTTTTTCATCCAAAAATATCTTATTCCAATAGAAAGTATAAGATATCCATTGAGCAATAGAAATGTGAAACAACCATAAGCACTAGCTTATTATGGGTCCAAGGTAACTCATATCTCAGTGAAAGTAACCCTAAAAATATCCATTCTTGTGCACACAAGCCACTACTAGGGATCATACCCATAAACTAGTGTTCCCCCAAAAACATCATCATCATTGTTTAGTTAATTTAGTCTTCGTTAAACAAGCTACATGAAATAGGGGCCAAACCCCATGGGATCACTAGCATACTAGAACATGTCCATCCACCCAGATACCCAAGTTTCTCTTTTGGGGTGAAATAAGTTCCAAATTTTATAAATACCATTTTCACATCAAGATTCCATTCCAAAATCACACACACACACACAAAATCCCACACACACATGTTACTTAATACCCTTTTCACCTTCAAATTCATTTTATCACCATACTCACACAAAACATCCCACAAACATGTTTCACACCCACATCATAGATTAAAAAATCATCTAGAAACTTTTTAAAACATTCTCAAAATTTTTGAAATAAAAAATCACTAATTTCTCTTTCAAAAAAAAATTTTAATAACATAAACCCCCCAAAAGTTTATATAAACATCCTTTTTACACCTTGTATAACTTATTAAACCATTTAGAATTTTCATAGAACACTTTCAAGGTGAAATACATGGTTTTTCACCTAAAACCCATTCAAAAACCCTATTTTAAACCCAAAATCGGACCAATTCCCTTTAAAATCAGAATTAAAATCCCAAAAAACATTTAATAAACCACTTTCATATGTTATAAAATGAACCTAAATATTACCAGAAGAGTTACAGATGGAAAACACCCGATTTAAAGAAAAAATGTAACTATAAAATTAAACACTAAACCAAATTCATCAAGAATGGTTTTAACACGACAAAAAACATATGAGGAACATGAAAAATAACTAAATTGAGCAAGATAACTCATCAATAAATTCTTACACATGGAATCACTAACAATTTGATCCAAACACCAAATCTTGGTGCGATAATTCAACCACACCATCGCCACACCACAAGGGGATGGAAAAAAATATAAACCATAATATTATGACCAAAAAATAAAAAATAAAACCCTAGGTACAAAAAATTACTTTTAGACTAAAGGGATCCTCAAGAAAAGGATATAAAACCAAAAAAATATGGAAGATACCAAGAAAAAATTAACTTACTTGAAAGATCTTGAAGAAACCACTCCAAATCGACCAACGGTTGAATCTTCAAGCAACTAGAAATAATAGTGAGGCTATAATTAGTTGTACTAGTACAAGTAGGGACTTAAATGGGAGATATAGACTAAAAATTGAAAGGATTATGAAAGAATTAAATTTCTTTTTCAAATATGATTGATTTGAGAAACATAGAGAAGTGTTTCCCTTATCTGTGATGAATATGAGCTCCAATGTGGTGAAATAGATATTGGGGGTGAGTATTAGGTTTTTGGATTCATGTAAGATGTGGAATATTTGAAAAAACAGTTAAAAATTAATATGATAATAAAAAGTTAAAACAAATAATTTAAAGCAGGAAATGGGCTTACGGGTTGGTGAAATACATTAATAAAAACCCAAATCCATCATGATTGTGGATTCCAATTATGCCCAAAAGGATATGGTGGTTTTAATATACGTGGAGTGACAATTTGGACGATTAATGGCTATAAAATTTTAAGAAATGAAATATTTATAAAAAATTTGTTTTTAAAATATGAAATGGGCTCATGGTTTGGCCCTAATCATGAAAACACACCCTTTCCTCCAAAAAAACTTTGGAAACCCCCAAAAACACATCATTAATAGTATTCGAATGTGAAATAACTTTAAAATATATCATGGGTGTTTCAATTATCCCCACCAAAAAACTTTCCTCCCTCATAATTCCAAAAAAAGCCAAAAGAATAAACCAAACCCAACCGAAATGACAAAATGGATGGGTTTGCCAATTTTCACCTACCCCCAAAAGTCCAAAACACCTCCAATTGAACAATCGAAGAAATAATATTCTCACCAGCCGAAATATACACCACATCCAAAAACGATGAAGAATTTTCAAACTAATCCCAAACCAAAATAGATGAAACACTATTTGAATAAGACTCAAGCAACTTACCCGAATGAAAAAATAGACAAACAAGGTTACCACTACCTTAAATAGAAAATCATTTCAGCACACTCTGACCCCAAAGTCTACTGAAGGAAGATTTTGGTAGTTAGATAGCTATGAATGAGTCTACCTATCACCAAGACAAGACCATGGAAAAATATGAGTACTAGTAGGGGGAGACACAAATGCGATCTCCACCATAAGAGAACCTAAATTTTCCCAAGATAGAATCAGGAAAAAATAGAGGAGGCCCGATCGGACTTCCTAGTACAAGGTGTAGACTTATATAAGACTTTTCCAAAATAATATACATAAGGCTCATAGTGGGTCTCCCCACCCTAAGAACCAACCATATTAACTGACTAGTATGGGATAGCAAAAAAGGATTCAATATTTAAATATTTGGGATGGATACAAATTTAGTCCATAAGGTTTGGGTAATCATGCACTAACCATGTTGATCCTTCTATATATATGGTTTTTGGGGCACAGTTATTATTAAATAGGTATAAACCGTGTGCTCAACCTTTCAATAAAAATTTCAATCCTTTATCCAAAAACACAATTGAATCCAATGGGGAAAATAATGACATTAGGTGATATAATGGACATGTGGACCTCCCATTTCATTTGAATAAACATGAACAAAAGAAGCCAGATGACAAAACTAGATGTTTAAACAATTCCCATCTTTCATACTAAGAACAGAACACTGTACAAGGGTTTCAATGACCCTTAGATTTCCCCTAACTATGCACCAGCTTCAATCTGTAACCTATGGTTGGAGCTCAGATGATTGTAGCAACTTCAACCTCACAGTTACGATCTGTAATCCCCCCAAACAAAACTTCTTTTTTCAATTCCATGAAAATTGATCTATGATCCCAAATGGGATCACTAAGATATAACCCATTCCCAACTCATTTTACACCACCTTGACATTTCACTAAAATATGTTCTTAGAAGACGCACACACATAACCCCTTGTTACTTCAGATGATAAATAGAAAAAGGAAAGGATATATGGATACATGTTCCACGAAACAAAGGATGTTGAGATTTACTGAAATGAGGAACACTTCTGACAAAACAAAGACTCAAAGAAGATTGTACAACATTACCTTTATAGTCAAACAAGCATATTAAATGAAAATGCATCACCGAACATGACCATTGCGATTTATTGAAACAATACTTGGAAAGTGAACTTATACCTAGACCCCAAACAACACAAAATACCTAAAAGTGGCCATAATAGCCTATCCTGAATATATTTCTTATACTGGTGGTTTAATATGAACCCCTAGTTCTAGGAGACTGTGAAGGGCCTAGAGGCCCTCTTAGACACCATCTGCACCAAAAACCCCAGACTACATTTACCTTTAATGAATCAGGTAAGTTTAGAAACTAATGTATCTTTCATCCTCTAATGAGAACACTCCCACTATAAGAGGATACAAAAAACCAAGAAAGGAAATGGTGTAGGCGAAGATCTAAAAATCTCTAGAAAAATATTCTGTATATTTATCAATTGGAGGATCCTTAAATAGTGAACTACTCTGGGCAGCACTTCTATCATGCATTAACTCTTAATGGGGGCATACCATATCCAAGAGGATAAACCAAGGAACCAACCAAGATGGTCCATTGGTCAAAATGTTCCCCAATATAGAACCGAACACATGAGGGGAACCCCCATAAATGATTACAGAAGATTTCTCAGAAGAGACCACTAACCAACCCTTCAACCCAACATACCAATGAAACACAAACCCATACATAATTCAAACAAGTGGGGTTATTGGACTCAAAACACCCCATAATAAAAAATGTTCAAATAACTCATCAGAAACACCACCCCAAACCAGTTTTAAAGACACCAATTGTTTTTAAAATTAATCTCATTGAAAATAAAAAGTTCAGAAGTTAGCATATCCACCAATGGAACCCCTTGGGCCTCACACATGCATGTTTCCGTGCCATAATGGGAACCCTCATCATATCCATCCCGACACCCATACAGTAGTGAAATAAACCATCCATCATCCCAAATAATCCCATGCATGTCGTCACTCATGGAAATACATAATGATGAAACAAATATTCCTTCCTCTTATCAAAACCAAAACATTCAACCGATACTTCCTTTTAATCAAGACCGTTATCCATGAAATCAAAACCCAATTTACATCTTACAAACATTTCAAATGATCACCAATCATTCAATAAAAACTCAATCTAAATTGTTTCACATTAATTTCAATACATTTCATCCCATTTCAAAACACTTCTAATTTCATGAAAATTTTAATTTCATAATTCCATATTAAATTTGGTAGTCACCTCTTCCCATTTTAAAACAAGGTTCCAAAATTACATAAAATGCTTTAAATGACCTCTAGTTTCCCAATAAAAATACATTTCCAAAATCCCAAAATGATCTTCAAAACATTCCATCCCATTGAAACACCATTCATTCATCTAGAAATCTCTATTGGATTTTTTTTAAAAACCAACTTTAATATCGTTCCTGATTTCAAAAGAGATGTAAACACACCATTTTACATTTTAAAAAAAACTCCAAAAATTCACTTCTACAATTTCAAAAATCATAAAATTTACTTTTTATAAGAAAATTGTTTCACAAAAACATTATTCTTTTTAAAACCAAGTCGTTTTTGCTTTAAAACCAAACTTCCCAAATTTCAGAAGTAAAGGACACAAGATAGGCCAAGAGGAAACTGGTTTCAATGGGTGAATTGAACATATGGTTAGTGGCTATATTACAGTCACATCACCATCACAAAGAGTGTTCTAGGGAAATATCCTCGACTACACATGGCTTTCCAGGATAATCATCCTCATTGAGACCAATAACCCACCTTTATTTTCATTTCTGGTAATCATCATCAAATCAAGAAAACAATAGGACACAGATAAAACCCAACATCCCCTAGTGACATAAATCATGTCATGAGGTGTTATAACTCTGAAAACTACCCATAACCATAATTTAATGTCTCAACAATCCTATCTCTAGACTATATTAACTTTTCTCCAAAAGAAAATGACCTAAAGAGTTAACCTGAACCTCCTTTGATACAATTTCGTCATGAAGCGAATTTGGTCACCATCAAATCCAATACCCGACCCAGTCCACGAAAAAACTTGAAGGGTGTTCTTGATCCCCATGGGCTAGAAGAAGTTCTTAGGTATCAAAAAAGAAAATTTGGTAAAAATTTAAAAATATTTATAAACATA
Organism: Viscum album; assembly: GCA_963277665.1. Taxonomy (NCBI): domain Eukaryota; kingdom Viridiplantae; phylum Streptophyta; class Magnoliopsida; order Santalales; family Viscaceae; genus Viscum; species Viscum album. The sequence goes on from OY728156.1 coordinate 1,280,003,735, forward strand.
AAACAACAAGTGAATCCAATAAAATAGATCTGGGTTTTTAAAACCGAAACATCTTTTAATAAATTTCATAATTGAATTACACAATTTAAAAAAATGTTTAAAATCTATTAAAATGTAATAGAACCAAAAAAGACATCCCATGAACCTCCTCATGGCAAGAGGAACCTCCCTCAATCCATCTCCACGACACTTCACCAAAAAGGAATGATAGGAACTCGTACCATTGGCACTAAAACATTTACTGAAACCTACGACAAAATAACCAAGTCTTATTACACCCAATGTGTATGTAGGTTGTGATAACATGACCAATAGGATGCCACCACTATAATATTTCATGTTATAATCATTACAAGACAAAAATCTTACAATTTTTCTAAACAAGAAATGTTAGTAACAATTTCTAAAAGATGCATCGTGAAATAAAAATAGCATTCATGTGGGCTACTTTATAAGAAATCAACACTTTTAAATATCATTAAAAATCTACTGAATTTTACCAACCAAAAATATTGTATGACGATGGTATGTATAAGATATCAAATGAGAACTAGCAAAGGGAAAAACTCTAGGCACTAGCTCACTGTGGGTCCCAAGTACCTCATATATCAGTGAAAGTGACCACACAAATATCCATTATCGTGAAAACAAGCCACTAGTAGGGATCATACCAATAACCTAGTGGTCCCCATAAAACATCATCATCATAGTTTAGTTAGTGTTTTCATTGCCAAACATTCTACATGAAATAGTGGCCAAACCATACAAGTTCACTAGTACACTAGTACACGTCCACCCACCTAGATACTTGAGTTTCCCTTTTGTGCTAAAAAAAGTTCCACATTTTATAAATACCATTTTCACATGAAGATGCCATTTCAAAATAATATAAACACCAAACAGACCACACACACATGTCACATAATATCATTTTCTCCTTCAAATTCATTTTATCATAATACTCACACGAAACAACACAAAAACATGTTTCACACCCATATCAAAATTTAATAAATAATATTGAAAAATTATAAAACATTATAAAAACGTCTGACAAAAAAAATCAACACTTCCTCTTAAAAAAACACCATTTTAAGAACGTTCACCTACCAAAATAGTAAAAAATATATCATTTTCACACTTTGTGTAACTCATTAAACCATTTAGAATTTTTATAGTACACTTTCAAGAAGCATGAGAAGGTTTTGCACCTAAAACCCATTAAAAACTCTCTTTCAAAACCAAAAGCACACTATAACCCTATAAAATCATAATTGGTAGCCCAAAAAACATTTAATAAACCACTTTAATATGTTATAAAATGAACCCAAATATTACCACAAGAGTTACACATGGAAAACACTCACTTTAAAGAAAAATTCAAACTATAAAATTAAACACATAACCAAATTCAACAAAAATTGTTTTCTCACAACAAAAAAAGTATGATAAACATTAAAAATAAGTAAATCCGGCAAGCTAACTCATCAATAAATGCATACACATTGAATCACATTCCAATTGTGAAAAAACCCCAAATCATGGTGTGAAACTTCAACAGCACCACCGCCACACCACAAGGGGGTGTAAAAAACCGTAAAATATTATATTTGAGCCATTAAGGACAAAATAAAACCATAGGTATAAAACCTAGCTTCTTAAAAAAATGGATCTTCATGAAAAGGAAATAAAACCAAAAAATTATGGGAGACACCAAGAAAGAATTCACTTACTTGAAAGATCTTGATGAAATAACTCCAAATACACCAAAGGATGAATATTCAAACAACCAAAACTAATTGGGATGCTTGAATATGGCTGATGAGGTCAGGTGGGGAATTAAATGGTGGAGAAATAGTGAAAAATAAAACGTTTATAAAATAATAAAATTACTTTCTAAAATATGAACGATTTGAGAAACCCAGAGAAGTTTTACCCTAAACCGTGTTGAAAATGAGATCTAAAGTAAAGAACTAGATAATGGGGGAGAGACTAAGGTTTTTGAATTCTATTTGGAGGTTAAATCACATTAACATAGTTAAAAATGAACAAGATATTGAAAAATTAAATAAAATATTTAAATAAGGAAATTGGCTTATAGGATGGCCCAATAGCTTAATAAAAAACACAAATCCATCATGATTATGGATTCATATAAGTACCAGAAGGATAGAGTGGTTTTAATATACTATGTTATGCTAATTGGTAATTGTAATGGGTGTAAAAGTTTGAAAATGAAAAGGTTAAAATAAACACTTTTTTTTAAAGCAAGAAATGGGATCACGGTTTGGACCAATTCTTGAAAACACACCCTTTACTCCTAAACTACATGGGGAACCCCCACAAACAAATAAAGAATAGTAATTGAATGAAAAATACCATTAAATTAAGTCATGGATGTGTCAATTCTATCCACCATAAAACTTTCCACAATCAGAATGCCAAAACAAGGCCAAAATCAAAAACCAAACATATCTGAAAGGCCGAAATGGACTCCTTTTCCAAGTTTCACCCACACCAAAAGGCCCAAACATTTCCAATTGATCATTATAATAAATAATACTCTCAATAAATAAAACATACACCAATTCCTAAAATGATCAAGAATATTAAAACTAATCCCAAAACAAAACACATTAAACACTATTCGAACAAGACTCAAGCAACTTAGCCGAATGAGCAACAACATCGAACACGATTACCACTAACTTAATTAAGAGAACCATTAAGTGCACTCCAACCCAAAAGTCTACCCCAGTAAGATATTGGCAGTTATATAGATCCTAATGAGTCTACCTACTACCAACCCAAGATCATTGAAAAATCTGAGTTACTATTACCAAGAGATGCAAATGGTCTCTATAACAAAAGAGACAATATAAATTTTCCTGAGAAAGAATAAGGACCCTAATAGGAGAGGCCCTATCAGACTCCCTAGAACAAGGGGTATAATTCCAATTGAATTTTCTAAAAGAACATACATAAGGATCATAGTGGGTCATCCCACCATAAGAACCAACCACATTAACTTACTAGCTTGTGCTGACACAAAAATTCCACGAAATTTAAAGAGTTAGGGCGATAGCATGGTTAGTACACATGGTTTGGGGAACAATGCGCTAACCATGTGGATCATTCTATCTTCATGGTTTTCTGGGTCATGTTTACTACTAATCATGCAAAAACCATGTGCTTAACCTATCTATAAAAATTTCAAACCTCTCTCAAAAAACTCAATTTGAAACCAAAGGGGTAAATAATGACACTGGCTGATAACATGGACACGAGGTCCTCCCACATCTTTCCACCGAACAGGAATAATATAACAAAGATGAAGACACCAGATGTTTAAATGATTCCCTTATTTCCTACTAAGGACATAACTCTGTACAAGGGTTTAAATGGCCCTGGGAGTTCCCCTGACTATGCACCAGCTTCAATTCAGGACCTATGGCTAGAGGTCAAATGATTGAAGAATCTTAGGCCTCACAGTTAGGCCTTGGAATCCCTCTAACTGGAACATATCCTTTTGGTTTCATGAAAACTATAGGCAGATCCCATATGGGTTCACCAAGACATAAAAAACTCCAAACTCACGTTACACCAACCCAACATTTCCCTAAAACATGAGCCTAGGATACACACACACATCACCCCATGTTTCTTTAGATGAGAAACGAAAATAAGAAAGGATATATGGAAAAATATTCTTCTAATCAATGGATGTAGATATTTTTAGAAAGGAGGAACACTTCTAAAAAAATAAAGACTCATAAAAGATTTTATAACTTCACCTTTATAGTCAAATGAGCAGATGACATCACTAAGAGTCACCGAACATGACCATTGCGACTGATAGAAACAATAAAAGGAAAGGGACCTTATGACTTGTCCCAAAACAACAAAAAATTACAACAAGTGTCCATAACAACCTATCATGACCGGATTTCCTTTTCTGGTGGTTTTTCATGAACCCCTGCTATGAATATAGTACGAAGGACCCAGAGGCCCTCTTAGACGTCATCTACACTAACAACCCCAGACCAATTTCATTTTGGATGAATTGGGTAACTTAAGAAGCTAAGGTATGTTTAAACCTCCCACGAGAACTCTCCCACTAAAAGAGGAACCACAAAACCAAGAAAGGAAATAGTGTAGACTCAATATCCAAATCCCTAGAAAAGGATTACTTATATTGATCATCTAAGGGATCTTATAATGGAGAAACAGTCTGGGATACACTTTAGTCACGCATTAACTCTTAATGGGGGTATACCTTATCTAACGAGAGAACCCAGGGACCCGAACAAGATGGTCCATTGGTCCAAACATTCCAAAATCCAAAAGTGAACACAAGATGGGAACCACCATAAAGGTTTCCAAATATTTTCTCAAAAGACACCACTAACAAGACCTTCAACCCAACTTAAAAAAGAAACACAAACCCAAGCACTGTTCAAACAAGAGGGGTTCTTGGACTCAAAACATACCAAAATAAATCATTTCTAAAAACACATAAGAAACACCACCCAAAACTAGTTATCAATACATCAAGCTTTCTTTTAAAATATTCTCTTTGAAAATAAACTGTATGGTGGTTAACGTATCCTCCAATGGTACTCCCCGTGCCTCAAACATGCATGTTTCTATTCCCCACCAGGCACCCACCACATACCCATCTCAGGACTCATCCATCCATGCCATTAACTATCCATTATCCCATATAACCCCATCCATGTGGTCAGTCATGAAAATACCAATGTCTGAAATAATAATTCCTTCTACTTGTCAAAACCAAAACATTCAACTGATAATTCCTTTTTCTCAAGATCGCTATCCAAAAAATTAAAACCAAATTTATGTCTTAAAAAAAATCTCAAAATATCACCAATCATTCAATAAAAACTCACTTTAAATTCATCAACAATAATTTCAAAACATATCATCCTATTTCAAAACACTTTTAATTTCATCAAAAATTCCATTTCGTAAATCCATATTAAATTTGGAACTCAACCCTTCTCATTTCAAAACATGATTCCAAAATTTCATAAAACATTTAAAATGATCACTATTTACCAAATAAAGATCCATTTACAAACTCCACACATTACCTCCAAAATATTTCATCTCATTAAAAACCTTTAAATAGTTTAGAAAACTGTATTTGAAAGACTTTTTCAAAACCAACATTAATATAGTTCCTACTTTCAAAAGAGGTGTAAACATATCATTTTCAATTTCAAAACAACTCTGAAAATTCCGTTCCACCATCTCAAAAATCATACCATTCCCTATTTATTTTAAAATCATTTCACAAAAACATTTAAATTCTTAAAACCAATTAATTTTTACTTTAAAACTTCTAAGATTTCATAACCAAATGTCACAAGATAATTAGACAGGAAACTAGTTTCCGTGGGTGAATTTGACATATGGTTGGCGGATATACGCCAATCACTTCACCATCACATAGAGTGTTCTAGGGAAACATCCCCATCTCCACATGGATTTCCATGCCCTATGGGATCATTGTGAACATTAACCCAACTATATTTTAACTACCCATAATCATCATAAAACCAAGAAAACCAAAAGAATCATATAAAAACCAACTTCCCCTAGCGACTTGAATGACATCATGTGGTGTGATGACCAGAAACACTTTCCATAACCTGAATTTCACATCCCTACAATCTTAGCTCTATACTACCCCGACTCTTCCCTATATAACGTGACCCAATGAGTTAACTTGGACCTCCTTTGGTACCATTTTTTCACAAACTGAATCTTGTCACCATTAAAAGTTGAACTCGACCTAGTCCGTGACAAACCCCAAAAAGAATTACTAATCCCCACAAGTGGGAACAAGTTCCCAGGTATCATAAAATGAAATATGAGAATGATTTAACCAAGTTTATAAACAAAAAACAACAAGTGAATCCCATAAAACGGATCTGGATTTTTCCAACCAAAACATCTTTTACAAAATTTCATAATTGAATTACACAATTTAAAACAATTTTTAAGTACTATTACAAATGAAAAAAACAAAAAGGGACATCCCAAGAACCTCATCAGGGCATGAGAAACCATCCTCCAGCCATCTCCATGACACTTCACCATGAAGGATTGATAGAAACCCTTACCATTGGCACTAAAAGCATTACCCAAACCTATGAAAACATAACAAAGTATACTTACACCCAAAGGTGTAAGTAGGGTGTGACCCAAAGCCTAGTAGGATTCCACCACAAAAATATTGAATTTGATAATCATTATAAGACAAAAATCTTTCATGTTCCACGAATAATAAATTATATTATCAATTTCTAAAAGATGAAACCTTAAATAAAAACATCATTCAAGTGGGATAATTTAGAAGAAATCATCACTTTTAAATAGAATGAATATGATACTGATCTTTTTAGCCAAAAATAACATATTATAATGGTATGTATAATATATCCATTGAGAAATAGAAACAGAAAACAACCCTAGGAAATAACTCAAAGTGGGTCCTAGGTACCTGGTATCTCGGTGAAAGTAACCATACAAATATCTGTTCTTGTGCACCCAAACCACTAGTAGAGATCATACCCATAACAAAGTGGTCCCCCCAACAACATCATTATCATTTTTTAGTTAGTTTTTTCATTCTTAAAAATGATACATGAAATAGGGGCCAAACCCCACAAGATCACTAACATACTAATACACGTCCATCCACCTAGATACCCGAGATTTCCTTTTTTGCTCAAAAAAGTTCCACATTTTATAAATACCATTTGATCATAATGATGCCACTTAAAAATCAATCACACACCATACATCCCACACAAACATGTCACATCATACCATTTTCACCTTCAAATTAATTTTATCATCATACTCACATGAAACAGCCCACAAACATGCTTCATACCCATATCACAATTTAATATATCATCTCAAAAATCATAAAACATTATCAAAATTTTTAACATAAAAAATAACCACTTTCTCATTCAAAAACTTAATTTATGAACATACACCCACCAAAATAGTATATAAACATCCTTTTCACACTTTGTATAACTCATTAAACCATTTAGAGTTTTTATAGAACACTTTCAAGAAGCATGATAAGGTTTTTGCACCTAAAACCATTTAAAACCCACTCTTTTAAACCCAAAAGCACAACAATACCCTATAAAATCAGAATTGGAATCCCAAACAACATTTAATTAACCACTTACATATGTTATAAAATGAACCCAAATATTACCACAAGAGTTACACATGGAAAACACCCTATTTAAAGAGAAAATGAAACTATAAAATTAAAAACAAAACCAAATCTACCAAAAATGGTTTTCTCTCCACAAAAAATATATGAGGAACATGAAAAGTAAGTAAATCGTTCATGCTAACTCATAAATAAATTCATATACATGGAATCACCTACCATTTGTGGGAAAACCCACAAATCATGGTGTGAAACTTCAACCACACCACCGCCGCACCACAATGGGATGGAAACAAACCTTAAACCCTAATATTTGAACCAATAAACACATAATAAAACCCAATCTATGAAACCTAGATTTTGGACAGAAGGGATCCTCAATAAAAGGAATGAAAACCAAAATAATATGGATGATGCCAAGAAGGAACTAACTTACATGAATGATCATGAAAAATCACTCCAAATCCACTAAAGGATGAATATCCAAGAATCCAAAACTGATATGGAGGCTCTAATGAGGATGATGAGCTCATGTTGGGACTTAAATGGGGGATAAAGAGTAAAAATTTAAAGGTTTATCAAAGAATCACATTACCTTATCAAATTTTAATTATTTGAGAAACCCTGACATGTTTCTCCCCAATTCGAGATGAAAATGAGATCAAAGGAGGCCTAATAGACAATGGGGGTTAACATTATGTTTTTGGATTAAATTGGGGCATGGCATCACTGAAAAATAGAAAAAATAAATAATATATTGAATTATTAAAAAAATAATTTAAAGCAATAAATGAGCATATGGGCTGGGCCAATACGTAAATAAAAAACCCAAATCCATCATGATTATAGATTCCTATGACATCCAAAATGAAATCGTGGTTTTAATATACTAGGGGATGCCAATTGAGAAGTATAATGGGTGTAAAATTCTAAAAAATAAAGGAGTTATAAAAAAACAAAATTAGTTTTTAAAACATGAAACGAGCTCACGGTTTGGCCCAAATCATGAGAACACACCATTTACTAAAAAACTACATGGGAAACCCCAAAAAACTAATCAATAATAAAAATTGAATGAAAAATACCTTTAAAAAATTTCATGGATGTGGAAATTTTCCCCAACATAAAACATTCTACCATTGGAAAGGCACAACAAGGCCAAAAGAAAAAACCAAACCTAATAGAGAGGCCAAAATATACTCCTTTCCCATGTTTTTCCCACCCCCAAAAGGCCAAAACACCTCAAATTGATCAATCCAAGAAATACGACTCTCACCAACCAAAACATACGACACTTACATAAATTATCAATCATATTTAAACTAATCCCAAAACAAAACACATCAAACACTATCTGAACAATACTCAAAAAACATTCCCATATGAGCAACTACATTGAACAGGGTTACCACTACATTACTTAACAAAACTGTTGGGAACACTCCAACCCCAACATCTACCCAAGGAATATGTTGGTAGTTAGATAGATCCAATCTAGTCTACCTATCACTAATCCATGACCATGGAAAAATCCAAGTTACTAGTATGGGGGGACAAAAATGAGCTCTCCACTATAAGAGACAACTTAAATTTTTTTTTGAGATTGAATCAGGACACCAATAGGGGAGGTCCGATCAGACTCCCTAGTACAAGGGGTATACTTCAATTATAAATTTAAAAAAAATATACATGAGGATCATAGTAGATATCACCACCATAAGAACCAACCATCTTAATTGGCCATCCTAGGATGACAAAAAAAGAACTCAAAATTTAATGATTTGGGGTGACCACACAGTTTAACCACAGGGATTGGGGAACCATGCGCTGACCGTGTGGATCCTTCTATCAACATTCTTTTTGGAGACTATTTACTACAAACCATGCAAAAACTATATGCTCAACCTATCTAGAAAAATTTCAAACCTTTCTCAAAAAAATCAATTGAAACCAAAGGGGGAAAGATTAACATTGGTTGATAACTTGGACACAAGGTCATCACACCAATTTCCACCGAACGGGAACAACTGGAGCTAGATGAAGTAACCAGATGTTTAACCTTTTCCCATCATTCATAATAAGTAAAAAAAATTGTACAAGTGGTTGGATGACCCTGGGATTTCCCCTGACTACGCACCAACTTCACTCTGGAACCTATGGATGGAGCTCAAATGATTGAATCATCTTCGGCCTCGGAGTTAGACTTTGGAAACACCCTGAATGGGACTTCTCATTTTAGTTCTATGAATACTATATCCTAATCCGAGATGGGTTCACCAAGACATAACACATTCCAAACTCACACCGAACCAACATGAAATATCACTAAAACAAGTTATTAGAAGATGCACACACATCAACCCTTGTTTCTTTAGATGAGAAATGGAAAGAGGAAAGAATATATGGAAACACATTCCTCTAAAAAAAGATGTCGATATTTCTTGAATTAAGGGACAATTATAACAAAACAAAGACTCATAGAAGATTGTACAACTTCAATTTTATATTCAAACGAGCACAAGACATGACAAGGTGTCATCGAAGATGACCGTTGAGACTGATAGAAATAATAAATGGAAAGGGATATTATGCCAAGTCTCCAAAAAACACACAATTCTAAAAAGTGTCCATAACTACCTCTCATGACCGGATTTCCTATAATGGTGGTTTAACATGAACCCCTACTTCTAGGAGACTATGAAGTACCCAGATTCCCTATTAGACACCATCCCCACTAACAACCCCAAACTATATTCACCTTTGACGAATTAGTTAACTTTAAAAACTATGGTCTCTTTCAACCTCCCATGAGCACTCTCATGCTAAAAGAGGATCTGCAAAACCATGAAAGGAAATGGTCTGGAATCAATATCATAATCATGGGAAAAATATTCTTTATATTGATCAACTGGAGGATCTTCCAACAATGAATCAATCTGGGCTACACTTCAGTCATGCATTATCTCTTAATGGGGGCATACCTTATCCAACGAGAGAACCCAAGGACCCAACCAAGATGGCCCTTTGGTCAAAACAGGCCACAAACCAGAACCGAAAACATGAGGGGAACAACAATAAATTCTTCCCAAACTTTTCTTATAAGAGACCACTAACTAGTCATTCATCCCAAATTACCAAAGAAACACAATCACAGACACGCCTAAAAGAAGAGGGCTTCTCGGACTCAAAACATCCCAGAATAATGTTTTTCCAAAAAAAACATAAGCAAAAACACCCCAAAATAGTTTTCAATATATCAAGTTTTCTTTTACAGTCATATATTTGAAAATAATCAGTTCAATGATTAGCGTAGCCACCAATGGTACCCCTCGAGCCTCACATGTGAAAGTTTCTGTGCCACACCATACATCATCCTCATATTCATCCCGAAACACATACATTCATGCCAGTGACCATCCATTATTCCATACAAACCCATACATGTGGTCACTCATGGAAATACTAAAGTCTAAAACAAAAATTTCTTCCACTTTTAAAAACAAAATCATTCAACCAATACATCCTTTTTCACAAGACCACTATCCACAAAATCAACACCCAATTTACATCTTACAAAACTTTTCAAAAGATCACCAATCACTCAAGAAAAAATCAGATTAAATTCATGTACATTAATTTCAAAACATTCCATCCTGTTTCAAAACACTTGTAATTTAATGAAAAATTCCTTTTCAAAAATCTATATTAAAGTGGGAACTAAACTCTTCTCATTTTAAAACATGACTACAAAATTTCATAAAACTTTTGAAATTATCTCTAGTTACCAAATAAAAATCCACTTCCAAACTCCACACATGACCTCCAAAACATTCCATCCCATTAAGAAAATCTTTTAATAGTTTAAAAAACTCTATTTGAAACGCTTTTTTAAAACCGACATTAATCTAGTTCTTACTTTTAAAAGTGGTGTAAACACACCATTTTCCATTTGAAATAAACTCGTAAAATTCAGTTCTACCATTTCAAAAATTAAAACATTCCCAATTTATAATAAAATCATTTTAAAAAGAATTTATGCTTTTTAAAACCAAGTCATTTTATTTAAAATTAAACATCCACGATTTTAGAACTAAAGGACACAAGTCAATGTGAGAGGAATCTAGTTTCGGTGGGTGATGTGGACATTTGGTTGGCAGACATACACTAATCACTTCACCATCATATAAAGTGTTCAAGAGAAATATCCCCGACTCCACATGGATTTCCAGAACCTGTGAGCTCATTGAGACCATTAACCCAACTCTCTATTCATTTCCTATAATCATCATCAACCCAAGAAAACCAAAGGACTCTGATAAAACCTGACATCCCCTAGCGACTTGAATCACGTCATGAGGTGTGTTGACTAGGAACACTGCCCATAACCAGAATTTCAAGTCTTGAAAATTCTATCTTATAACTATCCCGACTCTTCCCCAAATAACATGACACAAAGAGTTAACCTATACCTCCTTTGATCCCATTTTATCAAGAATCGAATTTTGTCACCATAAAAACAATCACTAGACTCGGTCCACGACAAAACCCGAAGGGAATTACTAATCCCCATAGGCTGGAACAAGTTTTCTGGTATCATAAAAGGACATTTGGGAAATATTTACCTGATTTTATAAACATAAAACACAAAGTTAATCATATAAAACAAATCTATATTTTCAAACAAAATCATCTTTTACTAAATTTCATAATTGAATTAAAAATTTTTAAAAAAAATTAAATACCATTAAAAAGGAACAAAACAAAAAACGACAGCCCAAGAAACTTCTCATGGAAATAGGTACCACCCTCAAGCCATCTCCATGACACTTCACGAAGAAGGAATGATAGAAACCAATACCATTGGAACTAAAAACTTTACCCTAACCTGTGGAAAAATAACCAAGTCTACAGACACCAGAAGGTGTAAGTAGGGTGTGAGACATAGCCCAATATGACGCCGACAATAAAATATTCCATGTGATAATTAATATAAGATTTAAGCCAACATGTTTTGTAAAAAAGAAATGCTAGTAAAAATTTATAAAACATGCAACATTAAATCAAAACAACTTTCAAGTGGGAGACATTAAAATTAATCAACACTTTTAAATAGAATGAAAAAGCTACTGAATTTTTCTAGCCAAAAATACTATATGCCAATGGTAAGTATAATATATCCAATGAGAAATAGAAACGGGAAACAAAATTAGGCATAAGCTTGCTGTGGGTCCGAGGTACCTCGTATCTCAAGGAAAGTAACCATACAAATATTCATTCTCATGTACACGAGGGATCATACCCGTAAACTAGGGATCCCCCAAAAACATCAACATCATAGTTTAGTTAGTGTTGTCATTGTAAAAAATTCTACATGAAACAGGGTCCAAACCCCATGAGACAACTATCATACTAGTACACATCCACCCACCTAGATACTCGAGTTTCCCTTTTGTTGTCAAACAAGTTCCACATTTTATACACCCAATTTTCACATTAAGATTCCATTTCAAAAAGACACACACACCAAAAAACCCACACAAACATGTCACATAATACCCTTTTCCCCTTCAAATTCATTTTATCATCATACTCACACGAAACAGTTCACAAACATGTTTCACACCCTTATCACAATTTAATAAATGATCTTGAAAAATTAAAAAATATTCTAAAAAAGTTTGACATTAACAATCACCACTTTATCATTCAAAAACACATTTTAAGGAAGTAATCCCACCAAAATAGTATATAAACATCCTTTTCACACATTGTTTAACTCATTAAACCATTTATAATATTAATAGAACACTTTCAAAAAGGATTACAAAGTTTTTCACCTAGAACCTATTCAAAACCCCTCTTTTAAAACAAAAATCACAACAAGACCCTATAAAATTCGAATTGGCATCCCAAGCAACATTTAATAAACCAATTTTATATGTTATAAAGAGAACCCATATATCACCACAAGGGTTACACATGTAAAACTCCCAATTTAATGAAAATGATGAAACTATAAAATTAAAAACATAAAAAACGTTATGAAAAATGGTTTTCAAACCACAAAAAACATATTAAGAACATGAAAAATAAATAAATCATATAAGATAACCCATAAATAAATTCTTACACATGGAATCACCTACCTTTTGTGCCAAAAAAGCCCAAATCATGGTGCGAAACTTCAACTGCACCACCGCTGCGACACAAGGAAATGAAAAAAACCTTAAAACATAATATTTGAACCAATAAACACAAAATAAAACCCTAGTTACAAATCCTAGCTTTTGGAAATAAGTTAAATTCATGAAAAGGAAAAATAACCAAAAGATGATGGATGATACCAAGAAAGAATTCACTTACATGAAATATCTAAAAGAAATATTTCAAAATCCACCAAATAATGAATCTCCATGCAACAAAAAATGATTGTGAGGCTCGATTGAGGCCGAGGAGGTCAATTTGGGACTAAAATGGGGGATAACAAGTGAAAACTGAATGGTTTATGAAAGAATCAAACTACCTTCTCAAATATGGATGATTTGAGAAACACTAAGATATTTCTCCCTAATCAACAATGAAAATGAGCTCCAAAGAAGAGAAATGGATAATTGGGGTGAGACATAGGTTTCTGGATTAGAGTGGGAGGTGGAATCACTAAAAAAAGTATAAATGGATGAGATAATGAAAAATTAAAAAAATATTTTAATGAAGTAAATAGTCTTACTGGATGGCCCAATACCTAAATAAAAAAACCCAAATCCTTCACGATTATAGATTTATATAATTTCCATAAGGATATGCTAGTTTTAGTTTTCCATGGGATGATAATTGGGATGTGGAATGGGTGTAAAATGTTGAAAAATGAAGAAGTTATAAAAACAATTTTTTTTAAAATATGAAATGGGCTCATGGTTTGACCCAAATAATGAAAACACACACATTCCTCCAAAACTACTTGGGAAACCCACAAAAAATCATGAATAGAAACTGAATGAAAAATAACTTTAAAATAATTCATGTATGTGACAATTATGATTTTATATTTATTCTATAAAATTAAAATATCACCTATTTTCCTACACATTCACCACTAAAGGATTTATACCATCACTCATGCGTACGTACAACCTATCGTCTCAATGATATGATGTGATAGATTTTCTGTATCCAACATTTACTAATGGTTTATGAAATTTATGAAGTTATTAAATATTATAATTATATGATTAATTAAATTATGAATATAATTAATCTATATCTTATACATATGAACTAGAACTCACATGAAAACATACTTGAAAAATGAAGTAGTTATCACCCGAAACAAGGGTAATAATGTAATATTATTAACTAATTGGTGATAGGATGATATAATAGGAATATATATGATATTATAAATGAGAATTTGGTTTGATATAAATTAATAAAACAATTTAAACCATTATAAATGATGATAATTCACATTCAACTAAATTAAAACACGAGGTAAGGGTTTCTCATCTCACTTTTACTTCTATGAGTCAAATGTCATATTCACAACTTATTTTATTTTTTTGGTGAATGTACTACCGTGATAATTTTTTGTATCATTAATATCTTCACATTCGTGGTATTTAATGTTAAATTTCTATTTATTTCATTCATGGGTCTTATGACACAAAAAAACCTACATGGTAAGGGAGTTCATCTCAATTTCACTTCATTGAGGAATATTATAAAAATATACACGTAATATATTTTATATTGTGAATATAATTCCTCATGGATTTATTTATTATAATTTTTCATTAAAAATTTAATATTTCATATGTATCAATATTCGTTGAATCATGAATATGATTATATCGGAAATCGTATACTTGTTTTTATATACGGTGATTACATGGAAATTTATTTGAATTATTATGGAAAGAACATAAAATCCATATATTTTACTCACCAAGGATATTTTTTAATAAGGTATATTAATTCATGAATTATGTTTATCATTTTTATATATGATTAATGCATTGTTCTTATAGTGACTTATGTGACCGATAATTATATAGCCCCTCGATGCATCAGTTGGTCTAATGAGAAAAATAATATATCCATATTAAATATAATTTCACCCTAAATGATTAAACTACCTTTTAAAATGTATAGAAATTATAGATACTATAATTTCTAATGTCATGGTCTTCAATATTAACCATTTTTATCATTAATAATTCAGTTATTATTATCCATGATATTTTCACAATGATATTATCCATTGATTCAGATTGTGAAAATGTTATTGATTAAATGGAATGTTTTTCTAATTGATTGAATTTTTAAAATGGTTATGTCTTATCTTCTCATGAAAGATAATTTATTGATTAAATGGAATGTGTGTTCAATTATTTACCTTTACATGTTATTTATTTTTGTTGATCCATGATATCATAAGTGTACATAACTCTAAATGAGCATCGGATCTCACCCTTTTATTATGTTTTATTTTTTTATCTATGTCGGGAATTGATTTATCATTTATATGAAGGATTTTGTTTAGGGGAATAATGATTTTCTCTAAAAAATACATTTTTAATTTTATATTTACAATTTAATGTTAATTTCAATTATTTATCAAGATTACCAATACAACTTGTCTTTTTGGTCCTTCAGGATATGATTCCTTTTATCTAGTTCAAATGTAATGAAATGACTACTAACTTAATGATTTTAGAGTTGGGGATATTACACATTCTATAAATATGATCTCACCCTTTCTTATTTTTACGTTTTGAAATTAATATATAAATGTATTATGTATGATTTCCATAAGAAGGGTTCAAATTATAAATTATTTTGTGGGAGATAATGTAGTTCAAAAATGAAAAAGTAGTTTATATATCTATATTTTTAGAGACACTAAACCATTATGATCATTATGTGTGTAATTTCATAATTTATTGAATGTTATTGTAAAATATGTAATATATATTTATAATATCTTATGTCACTATAGTTGGAATTAATGGATATGTTTAGTTAACCATTAGATGATAAGATAAAAAATATTTAGTGAGAAACCTTAGGATAAGCCTTATTATAGGATAAAATCCTAGTGTTTTGGTATGGAAGAGGTTATGTAGTTTAGTAAGAAAAAAATATTTTTCTAGATACTCTAAGTGGATGTGGTTTTGACATAGATTTACATACGGGTAATATCTCTAAAAAATGCGTTTCAATATTGGCTCAAGCATTACCTTGTACATGAGAATGGGTCTTACTATGAACAAGGTTTGACACTCTTAGGGGATATGATTTAGTTATTTAACATTTTCCTTATAAAAAATCATCAAAAAATTGAATAGATAATGATCATGGATGACCTATATTAATCCTATAGAGGGAATTATTTAAAATAGATTATCTTGAATTAGACATCCAATAATTGATTTTTCAAAACTATGTGATTTCCCAATATGATTATATTCAATCAACAAAGATTTTTTGATTTTTTCCTATGGATGAAACTACAAGGAATTAGGTTAATGATAAATAAAATTAATAGTATAATGATGGTATGTTGTCACCATGGATGTTCTTTGCTGAAAATGGGGTATGGTTTATGTTTATTTTCAATACACATTGGGTTGATCAAGGAGTTTTCATGTAATATGGTCTTACAATTCAGGGTGAAAGTAGTATTGAAGGAGGTGCAGTTTCCCAGTGTTTTCCCAAATTTTTGGCCTCAAAATAATAATTTTTTTTTGGAAAAGAAAGAGTTTCATAAAAGGAATCATGGACCATGAACAAAGTTCTGGGAATAGTTCACGGATCAGAAATTTTTGTAAGTGGAATGGAGAATCCCGAACCATGAACCACAAAGAGGGAATGGTATACATACCACATAGATGGAATGGTTCACGATGTAAAGGAGGACTGTGGCGAATAATTGCGGTTCATGGGAAGGATCACTATTTATAGAAGGTGTGACAAATAGTAAGATGGTGTGTTGTTCATGAAAACGAGGCACTGTTTTGAGTAACTGCAAAGGGTGTCGTTTGTGGAAATGAGGTAGTTATTTGTGCTGTTGTGTAGGTAGAATAGAAGTACATTGACCAATTGGGGAATGTGGTTCATAGGAGATGTACAATATATAGTGAAGGTGGTTCCATAATAATGATTCATTAAATCTCGGTTTATAAGATTTTTAGGATCTATTTCCTTATACAACGAGCAATAATCCCTTCATTATAATATGTGGCTGAGATTAAAAATCTAGGACAATTATGGTGAATTATAGAGTGGTTCATAGGAATGAAACCTCATGGATAAGGATCTGATTATAAATTTGGTGAGAGTTGGTGAAGTGTGAAGTGGTTTTCAAGAGTACATGTCCGCATTGGAGAGCCAATATAAAGATGTAGAACTCGGTCCATAGATTTCTTACAGTACACGGGGAGGATACAGAGTAGGGTAGTACATGGAGTAGTGTAGTTCATGAAGGAAGAATTCATAATACACAGAGTAGGGTAGTATGAAGAGAAGGCTAGTACCCAGTAGAGCCTAGAAGTATACAGAGTAGGGTAGTATTATGAAGAAGGGGAGAAGTACATAGAGGAAGAAGGCCAGTTCACCGAGGAGCGGTTGGAAAACTATTAGTATGTAGAAAATTAAACTTCATATGTTGATACATATAGAACTTCAATAGAGAATCCATCGATAGTTGAGGATGCTTGATATAATGAAAACCAATTTAAGTGACATTCAAGTTGATAAAATGAGTTCATATTCATCCCAATGATGTGAGGAAGGGGGAGTCACCATTTGTGATCTGAGGTACGCAGGGTGACATACATAAACCGTGCAAATGTACTGAGACTAGAATTGGGTGAATGTGATAAAAAAATTTACTCCAAAACTAGTGAATATTATTCTAATTTTGTAGAACTGAAAAACTGTAGACATATTCAACTTGGACGCAGCCCTTAGTGGTGAACCAAGTAAAATTGACATGTCTTCACTTTTCATGTTATTTTTTGTTTTCTTCTATTCATCATCGAAAAGTTTTAAGAGATTCTTAACAATGGGACGACATCATCAGTTAGTCTAAATGAAAATGTTGACACCCTAATTCACCCCTACCCTCTTAGGGTGTTCCTAGGTCCTTCGGGGTCCTCCTGAGAAATGAATTTTTATAGGAGATGGAATGAAAAATACTATTGCAATGCTCAAAAAAATTTCTCATGTTATGAATCAAGATTAATATCCAAATTATTAGAGGGAAAAATTTTATATTGAGTCCTTGATGAGGAAATTCACATCTAATTTTATTGAATTGGTTGATCAAATATTAACTGAGAAATAGATCAGTACCACTAGACGATATTTTCCATTCTCTAGTGTCTAGAGAATGAAAAAATAATTTTATTTATCTATCATTTGGATTTGAAGTTGATCAATAGTTTAATATTATCAATAATAAGAGGAAACATGATGAAATTGAATCAATTTATTAGGATTAGTTTCAGATATTTTTTTCAATAATTTATCACCATCAATTTTTCTTATGAAAATAGTGAAAGAATTATTTGAGATAAAGAAAAAGAATAATGAACCCATTAAAACCTATGTGGAAAATTTTATAATAATTATGAGGTAAGATTCTTGTACTATAATCCTACATGAACATAATGCCGATCAAATATTCAATTTCTTAAAATCAAAAATTCCAAGGGTGAAAACTATAGAGTACTTTAGTATTTATGATGGAATCATCCGATGATCTATCAAGGTAGAAATTGATATTTTAGTTAGCCATCAATATAGTGGTTTATATTAGAAATTAAAGATAAAATTCAATTAAAAATCTAAAAACTATGAATAGATGAGGATTATATTTCATTCATAGACGATGTGTGGTAAGAAACATAGAGGAAATTTCATAAGGGGAGTAGAAAATTTATTAATTATTGACATGAAGTTCATCAAATAATAAAATTTTAAAGGGACGGGAAGAAGTCTACTAATTATGTGAATAAAGAGAAATATCTAAAAAATAAACCACCCACACTCCAGTGATTCAATATCATGGAGTATGGGAACTATTCTAACGAGCACCCAAATCCATGGGTTAATGATGATGATCAATGTCAGAAACCACTTATGTCATGAGACAAAGGGAAATATCATGAGATAATAATTTATGATGAGGGGCATGACAACAATATGGTTAAATTAAAACTTACCATCTATCCTATAAATTCTAATTCTTTATTTAACAAGGATCTATGTATTCATTTATATGTGAATAACTTTCTAAGGGTATCAAAATTCCAGCAAAATGATTAGATGATGAATTAATATTGAAAAACTATAATTAAATGATTATCTCTTATCAAGTCTATGATTATTCTCCAGGTAATGTTTGTGGGAATGTATTTCGTGAAAATATCATTATACTCCCTCTTGTTGAACTAGTACCCAAACCATGAATTTTCATGACAAAATCATTTAATTACAAATTCTCATACACACGCTCATAATTTGGAGTTAAAAAAACATTAGAAAAATGAAATATAGAAATAGGATGAAACATAAGTGTTAATAATAATTGACACTAATCGGTTTTTGGGAATTAGACATATAGGTAGTAGATATATGAGAAGAAGACAAATGTGTTTACTTAGAATGGACGTATACAAAAAATACCAATATTTACAGCATATATAATGATATTGGGAAAAAGGAAGTTCATATTTAAAAGATAATATCATTGAAATACATGTCCCATGTTGAAGTTGATGGAAGAAGTTGGAACCTTAAAGGATAAATTCTTCTAGGATTTAACGATTATAAATTTAAGGAGAATTGAACATTTTTAGGCTCTATTCCTAGGGAAAATGATTGATTATGGAAGGATAGATAAACTATTATGTATTATCATGGAGAATATATAAGTAAAATTAAGTATTCAAGATAATATGGAAGTGGAAGAACAGATAGTAGTATGGTTTGATGAGGTAGATGGTGGTCATCATCGGTAGAGAGGGATAAAATAAATGGAGAATGGATAATAAAGAATTAATGAACTCAATCTAGAAGAGCTGAAGAAGTAATTTGTGGAAAAAAGTTATTTATAAATTATATGTGAGAAGTGATAAAAACAATAGTATTTAAAAATTTTAACATTAAAGGAAACTATTTCTCTAGATGGAAAATCAATTTTCAAAGAATATTCCCACAAATACTATTCTATTTCTAAAGTAAACTAGAAAAAATAAATTTTTATATTAATCCACTATAAATAGAAAATCATGAATTTGTATTTGAGTCTTTAAAAAATGTTATGAAGGTTAAGAAACAATAAAATAAATAATAAAAATTCATACCTTCAGGATCAATTAATGAATGAATGTGGCCATATATTATTTCATATCAATATGCCATTATATTATTAGAAGAAGTTAAAATTTTATGATAATATTAATCTAAAGAACAAATAAATATATGTTGGAGTTTGGAGTAAGTGATGCTTTATACTATTGTAATAGAACATGAAAAATAAATTATAATTAAATTGATATACATTTATATATAGAAGAAATCACCACAAGATATAATCATAACATCGATTTCTTTCAAAATCTAGTGAATAAATAATCCCTGTGTAATGAGGATAATATATAAGAAAGAAGAAAGGCACCTGATCTAGAGGATATGGAGAGAAATGATTGGGAATGAAAATTATATATTAATTGAATATGAGAGAAATTCTAAAAATAATTTTACTTAAAAAATGAATCATTAATTGAAAATGTTTCAATATAATAAAAAAAATTCATGTTATTAGAAATATATACATGTATAATGTAAAACATTTATGAAGTAATTTTTTTATTATGTAACTCAGTAAATTTCAATGTAGTTAACTTTGATATATTTAATTTTATTACATACTTCTACAACTACATTATAAAATAATGAAATATGCTTATTCTTTAATATGTCTCTGCATAATAAACCTAATTGAGGGGGAACATAATTAATGATGCATTACAGAGGATTCAAAAAAAGTATTTTTATTCCACTTAAATCAATGAAACATGTTCGATATAAATATAATTATCAATATTATAAACATATTAGAAATAATAATCAAAATGAAAAACATTGATCACCAATAACATAAATGATAAAATATGATTACGTATATAGTAGGTGTGAAAATACCAAGCTTAGACAGAGTTTTATTTTCAATTGAATGGAATTTATGACATAATTTTAATGATATGATATGTGGATGAACAAAAATATGATAATGACAAGTTATATAATAATTTTTAACTAAAAATTGTATAAAATATGTAATAAAGTTTTTATACACTGAATTCATATGATTATGTGATTCTATTAAATATATAGAATAATAATCTATAAAATTAGAAAGATTTACTTGGTAATTTATGCTTGAAATAATGATAAAATGAATATCATGATTTGAATATAAAAAGGTGAATAAAATTTTTAGTAGTGACACTGATATTGATACCGATAATATTAAATATTGATGAATTTCTAAAAAAGAACTAGTTTTTATATTAAAATATATAACATCAAATATCAGGTTAGTATTAGAAATTGAAGAAAAGGGAAAACAAATAGTATATATAGAAAAACCATCATAAGAAAAATATATAGAGGATAAATATTAATGATAAGGTAATATCATGGAGCATGAAAGATTAGGGTTAAACAATCACGTAAATAAGAATATCTATGGAAGTGGAATGAGAATAAAATCTATATAAAGGAACAAAGAAAAACATATGCTACTTTTAGTTTTGAGATACTGATAAAAAGTGGATGTATGAAGCTCGGGTTCATGGGAGAAGGATTATGGACCATCTAGAAATCATGGAAGAATGTCCAAGAGTTTTAGGCAACCACATAGATCTGTAAAAGGATTAAGATAAAAAAATAATATCCAATTCAAAGTGAAATAAATTGTGGAAATATAGGGATTGATAATAGGGGAAAATGAATTAGGATATGGAAAGGGAGAATAGAGGAAAAGTGGGAGGAATAGGGGTGTTCAGGAGGTGGGGTGGGGAGAATTGATTAAAGGATAAAGGTCTTTAGGAGTTTTAAATACTAAGGGGAAGGTGGAGTTATAGAAGGAGGTGGAGGTGTAGAAGGAGGATGAGGAAGAGGTATAGACCAAGGAAGAGAAGATGTGGTGAAGGTGAACCCAAAGATATAGATGGATGCTTAGGTGGCAGTGTATACTATGGTGTAGGTGTATACCAAGGTTTAGGAGTATTTTTTGGGTAGATAAGTCAAATGAGGAGGTGTAGACAGAGGCCGAGATGGAGGTGTAGACCTATTCGAAGAAAGAGTTTTAGGTGGAGAAGGAGAATGTGGAGGATATGTAGGCATAGTTAGATGGGGAGGAATAGTTGGAGCAGAGCATGAGGCAGAGGGGGAGGCAGTGGAGGAGGCAGAGGTAGTGGGAACATATTAGGTAATGTGAAGAAAATAAGAGTCACGATTTAGAGGAGAAGGGATAATACAGAGAGTTTTCCATGTAAGGAGGATGGATCTAGGGGCGTCACATGGGTGGATAATTCACAAACTATGGTATATATAATAGATATGAAGTTGTGTGATGAAATTTTAATAAACATGAACCTGTTTTAAAAAAAATTAACATGTATGAAAAAG
This sequence comes from Viscum album, assembly GCA_963277665.1. Classification (NCBI taxonomy): domain Eukaryota; kingdom Viridiplantae; phylum Streptophyta; class Magnoliopsida; order Santalales; family Viscaceae; genus Viscum; species Viscum album. The sequence goes on from OY728156.1 coordinate 1,280,026,662, forward strand.
ATAAGTTTTAAATAAAGAATTCAAACAGATAATAAATTAAATATTTCATAACATTGGGAATAAAGATGAAATTTTATTAGTACTTAAATCAAATTATCAGGAGGATTCATCATAAAAAAACTATAAGATAATAAAAATTGAAGTCAGGATCCAAAAATAACTATAAATTTCATGTTATTCTTACAAATTATATCTGTTCATATTGAAATAAAAAATTTTAATTAATGGGATTTTTATATCCAAATTTAATCTAATTTTAAAACATTTATGAAAATGAAATAATCATGAATGAATGAGTTTTAGAAGAAACCAGACGAATCATTATAATATAATGAATAATTGTTACAAGACCAGTTTTAGCAATCTATCTTTTAATGCCCTAAAACCCCCTATGTGTACCACCTAAAGTGTTTCTAAAAATGAAAAATCCTACTAGACATATCACTAAAATCAACAATAAAATTGTTGATGTATCTAGACTGAATGATGATCAACATCATACCATATTTCTATGGATGTCTCACCAAACCAAAAATAAAATGGATGTGGCGGGATTAGAATGTCTATTCAAGGTAATAAATCTAAAAAATGGGAATGTAAGGAGAAGAAAATGAAGAGTACCATTAGATGATTTTAAATTTTACACTTTCTACAACAACCTTCTCATGTTTAGATGGATTTCCCAAATAATAAAGGTGATGATGATATTGTTTCCTTAGCAATTGGATCTCATGAATGTAATTCAATTCTTCCGCAAAATGAAACGTTTCAAATTCTATCATGTGTTCCAGCTATCTTATCTACTCACACACAATTAATTAGACAATTAATAGCTCGAAAATAGACCTAAATGTGAAATCATATAAAAAACCAATGATAAATTGGATCTAAAGTGGTTGTTCTAGGTGATGTAAGAATTGTTCTTAAAATTCTAGAGTGGGAAAATGGTTTTGAAATGATAAATTGGATCAATGTAATAATTTATGGTAATTTAAAATATTGTAAAATGTATGGGTATTGTCGAATATACATACTGGGTTAATTACAAATAATGGGATTTTCAGATAAATAACTATGTAATGTAAATGGGAAATGTGGTAATGGGTTATAGGATTGTATTAATTCCTATGTTTTTGGTTAGGGATTATGATTTTTATATGTGTTTTTGTGATTGGTTGTGATATTGATTGTGTGTGGTAAATGGATGAATAATGATATGCACATGGATTGTGGTCTGGGATAAATGACTAACTCTCCAACCAGAGGTCAAGTTGGAAGGAAACTATAACCCCACCCAAAATGCACATGTTATTGAAGGGGATATATCTCCATTCCCATAAAGGGTGCATTCAACCCGGAATGGGGCCTCAAGGTGGAGACATTGTGATGTTGTGATGTATTATCCCTAGTGAGATAGGGACTTGACATATTATTTTATGTGGAATGATAAATTTAATGAAAATTTGTGTAAATGATGAAAATGACTAACCCGTAGATTTTAAAAATAATATGAACTGTCTAATGAAGATGTTGCTTAATAAATTGGAACTATGATTAGTAACATTTAATTAAAGAATTTTAACAATTGGCATATAGTTATCTCTTATTTACTTTAACTTTATTTAATATAGTCATGAACTATTTTTAGACTAGAAATTGTGTAGACACTTTTGATGGTGGCCTACTGATTTTTACTAACACCTTGATTGGGATGTCGTTGGGTACCCGAGAAGATTTCACTCATACAGGTCAGGAAAAGGGAAAGGTCCCTATGCTTGGGAGTTGAGTCATTATTGAGAGGTATGTGAATGAGGTTATATACTTTGATTTAGTACGATTGTGGGTATTATTATGTTTTTCTTTATTTTTGGTATTTATTCACTTGGCATTATAGTATGACTTGACTTATTTACTTTTGGTTATGGTTTGTGCCATGTTTTGGGAGATGGTTCTTTATGCATGTGCATGGGATATTCTATATTTTTTACACTATTCTATTTATTTCCTATTGTTTATTACTTTAGTAGAGGGGGTATAGTCTCCCACTATGACTTTTAGTCCCTCACTACTATTCAATAACCTCTAGTGTTGGAAGAGGCACGCTTGAGGTAATGTGACTACCCAGATCGGGGTATATGTTTAGTGGATCCCATGTTCGGGATGTTACAAAGTTGTATGAGAAACGGTTTCCTTCTAGGTTCGTGCAATTTGGGATAGTATATAGGAGGTTAGGATGTTTTAGGACATGGTAATGATCTTGTTCGTGGGAGTATATATCCAATGTATGAGGGAAAACCCATGTCACAAAGGGTGGTAATTATTGTTCTTGATATGTGTTGTTGTATTTGAACGATATTTCACTATTGGGGGATGTACATGTTGTGTGATGTGACTATTTTATGATAATTTGTTTTCATGTATGAAATGGAATGAGGTTGTGCATTCATTCATCATTTTAGTAACCTAAAGATATAGGTAGAACGTATCATGGTAGGCACACATGGGATGGGTGTGTATGGAATGAAGGGAAGAATACATTACAGTATTTTAGTAAATTGAAAACAATGGTGTCTAATAAAGATGAAACAATTAGTTAAATAAAAAAGGAAAGTTAATGAGTGATTAAATAATTGAATCCAATGAAATTTGTAAATGAGTTAAAATGATTATTTTAATGAGTTGTGAAATGGAAAATGTTCCTAAGAGAAAATATTTGAGTTGTGAAAGAAAAAATTGTTTAATGATGTGTTAGATGAAAAAAGTGTGATTAAGTAAATTATTTTACCCCATGTTAACCATAACACACGGTTGGTATGGTAGAGGGTAGTGTTATAAGTGTGATGGCGTCTTTTGGGATAGTGTGTGTGGAATATGTTGTTTAATGTTGACAGTGTAAGATCTTTTCCATCCATGTTTTAATCTTGTTGATCATTCATCAATTTTTTTTAGGAAAATGTTTTGCATTATCTCCAAGAATAACATAGCGACATTTTGTGCATCAGGTGAATGGTTGGGGTCAAAGATAAAGGATTAAATTATGAAAGGATGTGTGGTGATGGAACTTTAGGGTGAACTGGGTAGTGGGTAGTCCTTATGTTGTCAATTTGAAACTTTTATATTTGTTTTAGTGTAGTTTTTTTCCTAGTTTTATACATTGGGTTTTGGTTGTGATTCATTTTTAGTTATCATATGGAATAGGAGATGTGCTTAGGGAACCCATGGTAGGGTTGTCGCCTTTGGGTTGTGAGGAGTTTTTTTAGTAATGCAGATGTGGAAACTCTCATGGTTTTTTATTGTATAGAGTGAATGTTGTTCCTTATATATGGTTCTTGGGTTTTATTGACCTCATTATTAGGGATCTTGTGAGTTATTTTTCAGATTCTATAAAGGGTTAAGTGGTAAGGTTATTGGTTTGGGATGAAACTTGAGTTGTGGTAACACATTGACAGTTTTGTGGAAAAAAGGGTAACCTCATGTGAGGATGGCCCAATGATGTAGAATCCTTAGAATATGATGCATGTGAGATGATTCAATGGTAGAATCGATTCATAACAATTATCATCATGTTTCAGAAAAATGTATAGTTGTGCTCTGGTTCATTTAGAAGGGAACTCAAATGATTGTAATGGTTTGTAAGGTTACTTTTGAAGGATTTTATCATATGGATTCCAAAACTATATATTTTTATGGTGATTAAATGAAGTCTCATTTATTTTTTAGCAAAATAGATAGGGGAGACTGAAGCATGATTAGATTATTTTGTTTTGAAGGTGACACCCAAAGTGAGGTTGGTCACATGGCTGATCATGTTTTTATAAATGGTTTGGTTAAAGGGAAGAGATATTTAGAATGACATGGTGTCGATGAGGATGATAGTCCAAGATGTGTGGTTTGGTGATTAATTAGGAATGGGACTATGCTTATATGGTGGTTGGATTGTGGGAATTAAAGTCAGTGTATGAGTGGTCATAGGGATGTGTGGAACCTTGAAGACTCTATTTAAATCTAGATGCGGTCACGCGCTGGTAAGGTATGATTCCAACTGGGATAAGAATCCATCATTCTTTATGACACCAAATTAGGAATCATGGATATGTGATATATTCATTAGTTTCGATTGGTGTGGATTACCTTTTTGTGTTTGCAGTTAACTATTAGGGACGTACAAAAAGAGATCAAGGGGTGTGGTACATGTAGTGCCACAAGAAATGTTGTTTAATGATTGCTTGGGATATTGTCATGGAGAATAGATGGTTATGTGCTGATGAGATGTGTGCAATAGGGAAGTCTGAAATCCATGTAAGGTTATGGTTTTCTATAGTGGATGGTGACATCAACAATGGATAAGTTGGTGGTGGTGTTCTTTGACAACTTCTTAGCATAACTCGGCCAGGGATGATTAGGACCAACATCTTGACATTTTCCCAGGTACATTGAGATGCTATGGATTTAATCCAAGAGACTTGATGATGTTTTGGTTGAATAAGGTACATTATTGATTTTATGCTCACGGGGGTGATATATGTGGAGCTGGATAATGGGATGTACACCCTCAATGGTTTTAGGGTGCGGTCTTCAATATGGGTCTAGAGTTGATGCATATCATGGGTTCCATTTATCGAAGATGGGATGAGTATTGGGTGACCTTCATTTTCTCATTATAGAAAAAGTTATTACACAATTTCTATGTTTTGGGGTTCATCTTGTGATCAGGTGTGATTCTTGGTGGTTGGAATTCCTCATAGAGAGTGATGGTAATAACACTCCTGAGGTGGGGAGTGATAAGTGAGTCCTGGATGTGGGGAGGAAAATGTGGAGTTAATTTGGTGGAATTGGGATGCCAATGAGTAACCTATGAGGTGTATGTTGGGTCTCCTAAAGAGTCAAGGTGGGACATGATTATGGTTATTGATTGATAAAAGTGGTGGAAATAAGTTCAGGGTAGTTACAAATGAATTCGACATGCCTATGTTAAATCCATTTAATGTGGTTGGTAAGACATGAAAATAGTTTGATGTAAGAGAGGTTGAGTTATATAAGTCCAAAAAAATCAGAATTAGACTCAGGTATGTGTCTTTGGGTGGCATTGTAATGTAATTATATTGGAGGGAACCATGTCCATGTGATGTAGTTTCATTCCATTGGTGAAGCTAAATGTTACACGATGAGTCTGTCGGGGGATAGCTTAACTCAGTTAGAAGTGGCATACAAATATGGAAACTGGTAAATACCATTTGATGGATGTTTTTGGGGGATACTAACATTTCAAATTTTATAATGGTTAAGAGTGAGAACCTATCCTTTTATAGTTAGTTTATGAATGGTAGGAGCTCTTGTGTTGGGACTGTTGATGGGGGATGTAGAGCCCAATGATGGTTTGGGGAGAAGTGATTTCATAATGTTACAGTTCTACAAAAGGTTAGAGAATGATCACATTATTCATGTTCGGTGATATTTATAGGCATAAAGTCATTAATTTACATGTGAAGGTAAAAATGGGATATCATGATAGTGGTGGAAGACATGTATTCTGGGACAACCTAGTCGGAGGCAGTCCAACCTGAGATGGAAAACATTAATGTGTGTGATGAGAGTGACCCGACTTTGGTTCGATGTTACTGTAGAAAGTTCCATTAATAAAAGAAATATTATATGAGTGAGGTCAAGTTGATATTAGTTCTTGAATGGATAGTTTAGTAATGTCCTTCTTGGCAGTTTCAATGGTAAGGAATGTGGCCAGTGCCGGGATATGTCTATATGGATATTCAACTGTAGTGAGTTGGGAACATGTTGAGTATGTTTTGGATGTTGAGTTGAAATTATGGTGGTCATTGTTCAATATTAGGGGTTCTCAATATCATAATATTGCGAGGATAAACATTATGAGTATGTTATTGGTTCATGACGTGATCAGTGTTTTGGGTCAGAGGGACTCGAGTGACCACTATTCCGATGAGTTGGCACTGATAGCGAGCATTAGTACACATTTAATTGGTTGCGTAAACAAATAATTTTGGTTTTATTTAGATGTATGATTATGGGATGGGATCATGGAGACACGAGTGGTGGATCAACATAATTTTAGTAATGTGGTTAGAAAGATCCTGTGTTTTCCTTTGGGTGATAAATGGTTTCGTTCACCGTTAGAATTTTGAAAACCAAGTATATGATGCCAAGAAATTCAGGTCATGAGTTGTGATGAGGATTAGACCTATGGGGTGTTTATTGGATCCTACAATGTGGTATGATAGTGTGTGTGAAGTTTTTGTGTGCTAGAAAAAAGGCATTGTTGCCTATGTTTTCCTTATGAAGTTTTAGTGGTTGATATATGGTTGAAGTTGATGCAACCGTAGAGGAGTATTTGATTTGTGTTGTGGGTTGTGGAGAGGAATCCTTGCAGAGAAATATCATACCATTGATTCTAATTCTATGGTATTAGTGTAATGATCAATGAGAAAGTTGAAAAAGTGGAATGGATAGGCAGTCCTACTAGGCTAATCTATTTGTTATGGAAGCTCAGTGATGCATTGTTATGCAGCTCTAGGATGAAGCGTTATATGGTGGAGAGGTTGTATGTTCCAGGTCCTTTTGAATGTATGACCTTATTTAAATTTTGTTTTTAATATATATTTTTTCTTTAATGAAATGTTTCCCAAAAATAAGGGGATCCTTAGGGGTATATCTGGGGTTTGAGACACAAAAAGAAGGAAAACCGAGCCAACCTGTCCATGGTGCATGGTCGACGCATGATTAAGTCTACTTTATTTCCTTTCTAGGAAAACCATGAAACCATGGATAGTGGAATTACACACTATTGGTGCCTGGGGAGATCCCTAGGTAACCGTGCGACCCAATCCTATGTGGATAGTGGCTTGTACATGGTCTGCAAACAATTTTGAAAACTATGTGGGAAAACCGTGCATCCCACTAATTTTGTAAAATTTACCAAATTTTAATTTTAGGATTTTTATGTTCTACCTTATTTTTTCCATAATCCCCCTTTCAACCATAGTGATGAGCTAGAACCTTGAATATCTTCCAAGGGACGATCTTTATTACTTATTGGCCATTTGGAGCACCTTTGGTTGCAGATCAAATATGTAGGTAAGTCAAAGTCTCTTATTTCATATCCAATATGGAATAGGCATTGAAACTTCTTCCACCTTCTTCTGAATCCCTAATACCCTATTTTTCTAGAGGAATCTATATTGGGGATTAAAAGGTTGTTTTAATCTTGATCTGAGGAAAAAATTAAGAGTTCTTTCATCATCAGATTCGTGGTAGGTGGTCTACAAGTTATATCCCATAGTTTTTGTTATATATCTGTGCATGTTTGTTGATATATTTCTTCCATATTGTTGTGAATTTATTACCTCAAGTAGGATTTGGTAAAATTGTTGGATAATTAATGATTTATACCCCTGTTAGTTTTTCTGGTTTGAATTGAGGATGATTTGAATGATTTAGGGCCACCCATGGGGTGCACTAGCATTCAAAAACATAGAATTTGATGAAATTAAGTATAGATTTGACTTTCAATAACAATGAACTGATATTGAGTTTATTTAATATGTTTAGTGGAGTTGAAAATATAATGTTGATATTTGTTCCTAGGTTTTGATACTTGCATAAGAGTTTGTTTGGATTGGATTGAAAAAGGGTTAATTAGGTTAATTGAGATAATGTCGAATGGATTATGAATTATGTTGAAATAACTAAAAGCATTAGAATATATGAAATCATGAACATGTTAAATTGGAAATTTCAAGTGAATTAAAGAACATGTGAAGGAGTTTTCATATAGGAATTGATGAATATGTTGAACGCTGTAACACATGGGAATTATGGAGTATACCAAATGGGTTGAATGAAATAAAGTGGTTGTGGTATGTGATATATGAATTGAAGTTGAAATGGAAAAGTGGGAGAATTATTTTCAAATGATAAATGGGATAATTTATGGTAATTTATGAATATTGTATAATGTATGGGGATTCTTGAATATATATAATGGGTTAAGGAACGAGAATGAGATTTGGGATAAATGACTATGTATTGTAAATGGAAAATGTGTTAATAGGTTATGGAATTATATTAATTCCCATGTTGTTGGTTATGGATTAGGATTTTTATATGTGTTGGTTGTGTTTTGTTCTGATATGGGTTATGTGTGGTGAATGGATTAATAAGAATGTGCACATGGCATGAGGTGTGGGATAAAAGACTCACTATTTGAAATGATGGCTTTAATGTCAGTGAAATAAAGTCAGTTTTTTATAAATGGTTTAAAAAAGTATGTGTGTGAGGTTTTCAGAATCAGTTTTACTAAATACTGACATGGGAAATTTTTTATACATGGATTTTGGTGTTAAATTTTAGTAAGATCAACACCAAAAATCACTAACAAATCTTCTTATAGCATGGGATTTCAAAAAAAATTGACTCTAATTTTTTTCTCAGACTCTTTGGCATTAGTTTTTCTAATAACCAATGCCAAAAAACCATTAAAATTATTTGGGATGGGGAAAACCGCATTCTTTGGATCTATGAAACCTCTCTCCCGACTCATGACAACTCTTTCCTAACTTATGACGACTCTGAAGGAGACCCGATCATCTTTAACGACCATTGTTGTTGATATTCATTAATTTTCATGATCTGCGATATCCATTGATCATCCTATACTATTTGTTTCATCATCCACCAAATTATTTTTCCTCAAAACATATTTTCAACTGACATTCAACCTTGAATTTATTTGATTTTTTTTCATCTTTATTTTTTTGAAGAATTTTTCATCTTTATTGTTATATTTATAATCATTTATATATATATATATCATATAATGTTTATTCCTCCAACACATTAAAGGAAGTGAATTTTAGATTAAGGATCCATTTTTTTGTTGAACTCCGAATTTTTTAATTTCTTTTCAATTTTAATGATAAATTCATTATCATTTTATTATATTTTTGAGTTGTTTCAATTATTAGTTAATAGTTTATTGTGATTTATAAATGCTATAATTGTTTTTGAAAACCAAATATTTGTTGAAATTATCAAATGGTATTGATGAAATTACAAAAAGAAAAATCATATATGGTGTAATATTTCATTATTAAAATTAGAATCACATATAATGACTCCATATTTTTCACCTATTAAATTAAATAAAACATCAATAATTTTGATACACACAACACTGAACTAATTTAACAACTATTTTAATTAAACCAATAAATGTGAGATAAAATTACACAAATATTTTTTTTACATGAGCGAAGGATTATGAATGAATAAAGGTATTAGAGTAAGATAAGTTAAAAACAATGGACAACTAAGTGAAAAATAATTCATAAGGTAACATATAAAATTAATGAATAAGGTGTACTGGATAACATGAATGGGGTAGATTTATGTCATGATGTGATAGCATGATGATTTGACTATGATGATTAGAGGAGAATGTTTCATAGAGATTATGACATAATATGTAAACATTTTAGAAAAATATGTTTTAGATCTGATAAGATATATTGATTTTTATTTTGTGGTATAAAAAAGGATTTTTAATACTTATACCTATTTTTGGAATGATTCATTTGTTATGTTGTGATTTATGTTAGCCAAAAACTCTAAAAATACATGTGACTATTTTAGGGATAAAACAAAAATCAATAACACATAATCATTAATTTGATGTCATAGAATTCTATAACTCTCTAATTTTGTTTATTTTGTATAGATTTGGACCTTATTCATTGGTTAACATGAATAAATTTTTCATTTTTGTGAACTCACTCATGGGTAAAAAAAGTTAACCATAGTTTTAAAATTAAGAGTGATTATATGATTAAAATATTTTTTAATGGGCATTATATTATGTTCTTGTTTAAAATTATTTTTTATTTATATTTCCATATAATTTATTTATAATCATTATTTTTTAATTAAATAATTACCATTTAATGCATTAACTATTTTATTTATATTTTTCTTTATTGTAGAATTTGTTTGAGTTAATATGTTTAAATATAATTTTGAATCGTGTAATTATTAAACAAATCAATGTAAGTGATCATAGGAAGAAAAAATTTAATAATACAATAAAAATCACCAAAACTAAACGTTTGTAAAATCTAATTATTATAATAACAAGATCATTCATTAAAATTATTAGAATCTCAAATAACATATTTCTGTAAATTTATAAAATCTCAATATTATATTATCATTCAGTGTTCATTTAAGTATTTATTTATTTCAATCACTCATTTGACTTAACCATTGAATCAATATTTTAATCATGGGACCACTATTATCTTTGGGTTCAACTATAGACAATCCACAGTGTATGGTGTTGAGCCCTCTGGAAGACTGTTGAATTCTTCCTATGATTGCTATTTTAATAATCACAAATCATCGATTACTTAATCCGGTTGGATTTCACATATATATAATCACAATATCTTAGTTAATCTGTGTATATTGGTTGGATCATGTTTTTATCTCTTTGATATTGATTTAAAAGTATTCTGGAATTCCTCTGGATCAAACGGACAATGGTCTCACCGATCCATATCAAAGACAATGGTCGCACTGATCCATATCGAAGGACAACGGTCTCACCGATCTATATCGAAGGACAACGGTCTCACCGATCCATATCCAAGAACAACGGTCTCACCGATCCATATTGAAGGACAACGGTCTCACCGATCCATATCAAAGGACAATGGTCTCACCTATCCATATCAAAGGACAACGGTCTCACCGATCTATATTGAAGGACAATGGTCTCACCGATCCATATAAAAGGACAATGGTCGCACCAATCCATATCGAAGGACAACGGTCTCACCAAAGATGACACACCAATGCTGATCATCTGAGTCATCGAAGATGTCTCACCGATGATGATCAAATGAGTCACCGAAGATGACACACCGATCCAGATCAAATGATTCACCGATCATGACACACCGATGCTGATCATCAGAGTCACCGAAGATGTCTCACCAATGCTGAAGCAGATGACCTACCGATCACTTGACTCACCGATAGTCATAAACAGCTATTTGAATTTCTTTATCTTTATTTAATCTAACCAACAATCATATTAGGAATATTTTAATGCTCTGTCATTTATTTAATGAAGGTTGTTGGATGTAAGGGAACCGTACCACGTACCTGAAAAAATAAATCATTTCTTCTACTGGAGCTCGTGCCATAAATACAAGAATTCCCTACTGGTGCAAACAACGAATGGAACAAAGAAAAGACTTACTTGAGAAAAAAGAGTGGTGGATGAGATAACCGTGTAAGACAAGAGAAGACCTCACAATAAGAAGACACATAACCTCATACTCACTCAAGCTTACTCAAGAAGAGTTTTGTACATTCACAAGGACATTGAAGAACTTCATCAACTACTTTTCTCACTATCTTTGAATCTAGATGCCAAGCAGACGACACTATGTTTTTCAGAAAAAAACCAGAAGAGGACTCAGAATCAACTCTGATCAAACTCAAGGAGTCCAAAGCTTCACTGCAATCACAAGATCCATTTCTAAACTCTACATCTCTGCTCTGTGATTCATTATTTAACATTTAGAGCAGTGTGTGTTATCTCCTGCATTTAACATACACACTGTCTCATGTACTTTAACTAGAGGATCTGTAAATCCTCACTCAAACTCTTACATCTTTCATTTCCCACTGAGATAGTGGTAGAGGTTGTGTGTGACCTGGACAGCTGGTTGCTGTTGTTCTATTTCCCATGAATAACAGTGGCATAGGTCTTGGACCTGGACATTTGTAAACTGTTATGAACCCCGATCCAGGGTGTGGATCAATTTTATACAAATTGTTGAGAGGACTAAGTCTCGGCTTGAGACTGAACCTCTTGGTTATATCTTCTGTGATATATCTTTCAAAGTTATTCTTTTATTCCACTACTAATTACTTTAAAAACAAAACTGTTTTAAAGTCACTTTGATAATTAAATTCACAAGTGTTTATATTAGTTGTAAATCAGTAAGTTGGTTTCAAAATTTAATCAACCTTTTTGTTTTGATTAACTGGGAAATAATCAATCCCTTGAGAACCCAACAGAACCTTTATATTGATATAAATTCACTACAGTTTAATTCAGTATTTTATTTGGGGGTTTTTAAGAAAAAGTTTTAAAATAGAAATTTCAATTGGAACTCAATTCACCCCCCTCTTGAGTATCCACTCCGACCAACAATTGGTATCAGAGGTTGTTTAAATATTTTCTAAAGTAATATGTTTTTCAACTGTGATTTTAGTTGTATTTTAATGTTCATAATTTTTTTGTTATTTATAAATTTTTATCTCTTTAAAATCTTTGCTTTAAGTAAGCTATCATGGATAATAGACTTGAAGGTGTTTCTACCAATAGAACACCATTTTTCAATGGCACTAACTATGCTCAGTGGAAAATCAAGCTGAAAATTCATTTAGAAAGCATGGGTTTTGATATTTGGACTTCTATAGAATCAGAATATAAAATTCCTACTACTGTTAGAACTACTTTGAATGAAGATACTAAGGCTGCCTACAATAATAATTGCAAAGCTATGAATGCCTTGCACTGTGCTTTAAGAGATGAGTAATTTAACAGAATATCTGCTTGTAAAACTGCTTAGGAAATTTGGGATACCTTAGCTGTTTCTCATGAAGGAAAAACTAATGTTAAGGAAATGAGATTGAACACTTATACTATTAAGTATGATAATTTTAAGATGAAGCCTAATGAACCCATATCTAACATGTATCTCAGGTTTAATGAAATTTTCAACACAATGACTTCTCTGCGAAAGGATGTTCCATCAAAGGAACAAATTATGAGAATTCTGAGATGTCTACTTGAAAGATGGAGGGTAACTTCTGTCTCAATTAGAGAATCATGTGATATTGGTGAACTACAAGTCAAGGAACTAATTGGAAAGTTGATGATGTATGAAGAGGAACTCAAGGTGAACAAAGAAGAAGAAGATGAACCTAGAAGGAAGTCAGTTGCTTTCAAGACTTCAACTTCAAAGAACAAGGATAAGGAGAAGCTTCATGCTATAAATAAGAGTTCAAGCTGTGAAGACAGTGAAAGTGCTTCTGATAGTGATGCTGAGATGGATCACATTTCCAGAAGGTTTAAAAAGTTTTATAGGAAGAAGAAGTTTTTCAGACAATCAAATTATAAAGGTAAGTATGATAGTAAGGGACTTTGGAAATATAATTGGAAGAAATCCGACAAATCAGATGAAGTTGTCTGCTATGAGTGCAATAGAAAGGGACACATAAAACCAGACTGTCCAAAGATGAAATACAAGAAGAGGTATGATTATAAGGACAATTAGTACAAAAAGTCCATGAAGGCTACTTGGAGTGCTTCTGAGGATAGCTCCACTGAATCTGAGGTTTCTGAAACTGAACACAGTAATAAGGAAAACATGTGTTTTATGAAAAACACCTCTGAGGTAACATCTGAAACTCATACATCAAATTCATATTAATATAAAGATGATTCTGACTCAGAAAACATGTCAAAATCTGAACTATTTGAATACTGTGATATATTAGAAGAAACCTGTAATGAGCTAAAAGACAAATACAAAGGTTTAAAGAAACAGTATGCTTTAACTGTTAAACATATATCTGATCTTGATATTGAAATGGAAAAGAATGATCAGTTGATTAAAGAAAAAACTGAACTGAAATTATCTAATGAGAAACTCAAGAAAGTCTTAGAGAAATTTACAAATGGTAAAGATACTCTTACTCAGATACTAGGTAAGCAAATATCACCTAGATACACTACTGGTATAGGATACCAACCTGGACAAAGGAAAATTACCAAAACTAAATTCCTTCCTAAATCTGGACAGAATGTAGCTAGTTCTGAAACTTCATATGCTTCAACTAGTTATATTCATAGTTATGGATCTAATAAGGTTTATCTTTCAAAGTCTGTTGATTCTACAACTTTCATGAGACCCATAAGACAAATTTGAGTACCAAAAGCTTTGATTGCTAGCCTGTCTGGACCCAAGAAGATCTGGGTACCAAAATCATTTCTTATCTAAATCTGTTTTGTAGGGAACCTACTTAAAGAGCTCCAGTAGAAAGCCTTGTTATTTGGACAGCGGATGTTCAAGACATATGTCAGGATACTTTTCATGCTTTAAAAGATTAGTAAGAGTTGATGGAGGCTTTGTCACCTTTGGTGATAACTCAAAAGGAAAAATCATCAGCTTAGGACAGATTGGTAACACTGACTCAGTATTAATTTCTAAGGTTTTATTTGTTGATGGACATAAATACAATTTGTTAAGTATTTCTCAGTTATGTGATGATGGTTTTTATGTTAAATTTGAAAATGATTACTTCAATGTTTTTAATTCTAAAAATGCTTTAGTGTTTTCTTCTTTAAGAAATGAAAATGTTTATGCAGTTGATTTAAATTATTTAGCTAAGCAAAATATTACTTGTTTAAATGCTTTTCATAAAGATTCTTGGCTTTGGCACAGAAGAGTAGGACACTGCAATGTGCATTCACTTAGAAAACATTCTAGGAAGAACTTAGTTAGAGACCTACCCAAACATGAATTTCCAGCAAACAAAGTTTTTAATCCCTATCAAAAGGGAAAGCAACATAATGTTTCTTTTAAATAAAAGAAAGAAGTTTCAACTTCTCAACCTCTCAAGTTGGTTCACATGGATTTATTTTTACCTTCTAGAGTTTCTAGTTTAAATGGGAAGCATTATGTGTATGTTCTTGTAGATGACTTTTTTAGATATACTTGGGTATATTTTCGAGCTCACAAAAGTGAACCTTGTTCTTGATTTGTAAAATATTGCAAGTCTGTAGAAAACCTTAGTGGACTTAATATTAAAACCCTGAGAAGTGATCATGGCCGTGAGTTTGAAAATCATGAGTTTGAATCTTACTGCTCACACAGTGGCTACAGTCACAATTTCTCGACCCCTAGAACACCTCAACAGAATGGTGTAGTAGAAAGGAGTAATAGAACCCTACAAGAAATCGCTAGGACTATGCTTAATGAATATGACCTACCTGTTTATTTCTGGGCTGAAGCTGTAAATACAACTTGTTATGTTATCAACAGAGTCTTGATCAGACCTGTTCTTAAGAGGACCCCTTATGAGTTGTGGAACCATATGAAACCTAAGGTTAACTACTTCAGAGTTTTTTGCTACAAAGTCTTTTTCTCAACACCAAAGCCAATTTTGACAAGTTTGCATCCAAGAGTGATGAAGGAATTTTCCTAGGTTACTATATTTCTAGTAAAGCATATAGAGTTTTCAATAAGAGAACTAAATGTGTGGAAGAATCTGTTCACATCAAATTTGATGGAACTGATCCACATGAACCTAAGACCTCTCTAGAAAATCTTGAGGATGATCTCTCTGGTTTGAACCTTAATTATAAAGACAGTGGACCTGTAGTTAAAACATCCAATTCTGGAAATTTTCCAGAACCTGCTTCTGTTGAACCTCAACCTGTAGATGAACCTGAAATCTCGAGTCCTACTTTTTCTAGACCAACTAGGATTCTAAAGAACCATCTGTTAGATGCTATTATAGGTAATTTAGATAGAGGAACATAGACTAGAGATTCTCTAAGAAATCAGGTTGAACATCAAGCTTTTCTTTCACAGTTAGAACCTAAAAATATCAATGATGATATCAATGATGAATTTTGGGTAATGGCTATGCAAGAGGAACTAAATCAATTTGAAACAAACAAAGTCTGGAAATTAGTAGAAAGACCTATGGAAAATATAACCTTAGGCACAAAATGGGTATTTAGAAACAAAGTTGATGAATCTGGAAAAATCATTAGAAACAAAGCTAGGATAGTTGCACAAAGTTACAATCATGATGAAAGAATTGACTATGAGGAAACCTTTGCACCTGTAGCTAGATTAGAGGCTATTAGGATCTTACTTGCC
Source organism: Viscum album (assembly GCA_963277665.1). Lineage (NCBI taxonomy): Eukaryota > Viridiplantae > Streptophyta > Magnoliopsida > Santalales > Viscaceae > Viscum > Viscum album. The sequence goes on from OY728156.1 coordinate 1,280,042,657, forward strand.
TATGCATCACATCGAAATTTCAATTTATATCAAATGGATGTGAAAAGTGATTTTTAAATGGTTTTATTGTTGAAGCTGTTTTTTTTAGAACAACCACCTGGTTTCTCAAATCCTCATTTTCAAAATCATGTTTTTAAACGTTCTGAAGCTTTATATTGTTTAAAACAAGCTCCAAGAGCTTGGTATGAAAGACTTTCAAACTTTCTTATTTCAAAATGATTTACAAAAGGAATAGCTGATCCCACTCTTTTTATAAAAAGGATTTCAAATGATGTGTTAATAGTACAAATCTATGTTGATGATATTATTTTTGGATCTTCTAAAAATTCTTTATGTACTGTTTTTTCAAAGATTATGCAAAATGAGTTTGAAATGAGCTTAATGGGAGATCTTAAGTACTATATTGTATTTCAAATCTTTCAATCTAAATATGGTATTATTTTAAATTAAAGTAAATATACTAAGGATTTATTAAAACGTTTTGGTTTATATAGTATTAAGGAAAGTGATATACCTATGAGTACTACCTGTAAATTGGATGTTGATGAAACTTGGAAACCAGTTGATCAAACCTATTACAGAGGCATGATTGGGAGTTTACTTTATCTTACTGCTAATCGACCAGATATTATGTTTAGTGTGTGTATCTGTGCTAGATTTCAAGCTAATCCTAAAGAATCACACTTACTGGCTGTTAAAAGGATTTTTAAATGTCTTCAGTATACTGTGAATTTATGTTTGTTTTATCCAAAAGGAAAATCATTTGACCTAACTAGTTATTCAGATGCTGACTTTTCTGGATGTAAGTTAGATAGGATAAGCATATCTGGAACATATCATTTACTTGGAAAGTCCCTAGTATCATGGTGTAGTAAGAAACAGAACTCAGTTTCATTGTCTACTGCTGAAGCAGAATATATTGCTACTAGTAGTTGCTGTGCACAGATTCTGTGGATGAAACACACTTTATTGGACTATGTATTTTATTTTAAACATGTTTCAATTAACTTTGACAATACTAGTGCGATCAACATATCTAAGAACCATGTGTCTCACTCTAGGACTAAGCACATTGATATGAGACATCACTTTCTAAGAGATCATTATCATAAAGGTGATATTTCTCTAGAATTTATTAGTTCTGAACATCAATTAGATGATATTTTTACAAAGCCTTTTTGTTATAAAAGAATGAATTTTATTAAACAAGAATTGTGAATGATAGATCTGTGAAACTGATCTGTGAAACCGATCTGTGAATCCAATCTGTGAAACTGATCTGTCAAACCGATCTTTCTTTCTATTATTATTTTTATTATGTGGTAATTAATTAATTACTTTTATCTTTATTATGGGAAACCTAAATGATGAAATAAATTATACGCGACTATTTCTATTCCCCAAACCGTCGACCTTTTATTTCTGTCCCGCCAAACCTTATTTCCTCTCTTCTCCTCTACTTCGAACCTTCGAACTCCTGCTTTCCCAAGAATTGTCAAATGGCTAAGCAGAAGTGACCGAGCAAAGGATCAAAAAGTCCTGAACCTTCAAAGCGTGCTCGAGGCGAGTCGAGTAGTACCACTCAAAGATCAGTAAATCCGAACCTGTAAACTCGGATTGTTTCTGTAGAAAAGGAAGTCATCTCCACCTGGCTTTTGACAAGTAAGTCGTTGTTGTTACAAGTTTTAGATTCTCAAGGATGGAAATCCTGGTTCTCAGATAACACTCATGTATACTACCCAAAGCTAGTGCATGAGTTTTATATAAATCTGCAAGTTACATTAGATGGTGTCGAGGCTTCCAGAATGTCTTCTGTAGTGAAAGGAAAGAAAATATCTTTTTCGTCTAAACAATGGGCTGAATGTTTGAATGTACCCCATGAGGGTTGGTATGAGGATTATGCTGGAAACATTCTTCCAAACACTGAATACTTCTATTATGAGTTAGCTTTAGAGATTTTGACTGGAAACAGAGAGTCAAGAATAATCACACCCTCAGAGCTGGATGGTGCATGTAGACTTCTCTTTATGTTTATTCAGAACCAAATTTTCCCCAGGAAAGGAGATTTTGCTTCTGTAAGATACCATGATGTTTTTATATTGTTTTTTCTAAATACCCCTGAGAAGATCAATTTGTGTAGATATCTAATGGGGCGCATAGCTGTAATGGTGAAACCTTCTAAGAAAGCCACTGCCCTGTTCTATTCCAAAATGATCTCTGCTATGTTAAAGAATCTGGAATGTGTTGATGAAGCTGATGAGATAGATGAATCTGATAGTGCTTTTTGTGTTAACAATGAAATTTTTAAATGGATGTAAATAAACTGGAACCCATGGAAGAAATGATGGGTTGCTGATGAGGACAAGTTGTATGAATCTTACAATCCCACTGATCATGGAAAGAGGCTGAAGGGTTTGAGATACCCAGTTTGAAATTAGATGAGGAGCCAATTTATTCTGATAATGAGGAAGAAGTAGATATTTAAAGGAATAAAGAAACTGAAGAGTCTGGTAAACAAGGGATGGAAGAAGCTGAAACAGAAGAAGGAAGTATGTCACCTCCGGATGATAGGAGTGATCCTGATACTATGAGCCCTAAGAGAAGAATAGACTTTGGATCTGCCAGTCCACCTTTACCCTTACCTGAATCAGAACCAGTTCTTAGTGATAAAGAAGCTAGTGACACTGAAGTATCTAACAGTGAAGTTTCTGTGAATAATGGAAATGGAAATGGTAATGATGATGATGGTGATAACCGACCAGTGGATGGTATTGCTATACCTCCAACAGAAACACATCAAACTGTACTAGAAACAAATGTCAATGGAAAGAGAGATTCTCTTGAAATCAGTGGAAAAGCAAGTTATAATAAACCGAAATATACTCTGTGTGCTACTGTATGGGATGATTACCATGGTTTTGCTGTTTTGGTTTTAGAGTATTCTGAAGAAGAAGAAGAAGAATCAAAATCTACTGTGGTTATGATGGAAAGACAACCAGTTGAGGCAAGGTCTGCTCATGTTGTTGATGCTGTAGATTCTCATCTACCTAGTTCTACTATCTCTCAGTCTGATTTTGATAAGTTCAAATGTGAGTTTCTTACTGCTGTGAGAGATACATTCCGAGAAGAAATTTCAAATTCTATTAAACCAGACCTAGCCAATATTGGTGAGTTTATTGGCAGGCACATAGCCTCTCTAAATCAGATTCTAAAGGATCTACAATCTGGCTTAGTTTCTTTATCCAACAAATTTAGATCCACCATCTCTGGTATGATGGAAGTGTTAGGGAATCTGATTGAACATCTTAAGAAGTCTGATCTGAGAAATTTTAAAGCTGAGATAACTCAGATAGTTGCTCAAGCCAGTACATCCAACGTAACCAAGATCACTACTCGTGAGCTAGAGGCTCTAAGGAAGATTGTGAAGGATGAATTGGCCGCCATTAGACAAGTTCATGATTTGGACTCGTTGAGGCAGATGAAGGAGCACAATGATCACATTCATAAGATGGTAATAGTATATTCAGCAGATGCCACTAAATCTTAGAGAGAGATCAAGGAAAAGGTTGAGCACTACCTTTCAAAAATCTATACCAATCATGAGATGAACACGAATCTCAAAGTGTTAGCTGACAATATGAGACTACCTCCAGTCACTCAAGCTTTCAAGACTCAAGTTCGTCAGTTGCAAGATTTTACTCCTACCTTGGAACGGTTCAGGGAGAATAAGGATGATTTTGAGAAGGCTATGCAGTATGGTGCAGAAGTTATTAAGAATTTCATAAATCTTTTGAAGCCTTATCTGAATGCACAAGCCACTGCCATTGTGCTTCCTACTGCTAACCCTCTCAGTGCCTCTGATGTTGCTCCAAAACAGATCTTAGTTGCTCAAGCTCTATCTCAACTCCGACTAATTCCTCAGCAATCTTCTCAAACAGCTCCTACAGCTCCACAGCAAATCCCAGTGGCATCCTCTCCTCCACCTTCGAGAGTCATCTTACCACCTTTTCAAATTCACCCAGTTCAACCTGCCTCCAAGCCTTCCAACTTACCAACCATTGATCCTTCTGACAAATGCAAAGCCCCGTTACATCCCCCGAAATAGTTGTGCGTTGTTGTTGATAGGGTGAACCCTGTTGTGATTGTACTATGATGTATTATAAACTTTATTCTCTTTTCTTTTTATTCTCACTGATGACTTCTTTTAATCTCTTATTTATCTGTTTTCCCTCCTTTTTTATTATCTCAAAGGGGGAGAAATCTATATATCTATGGATCAATGGGGGATATGGGGGAGATATTGTTTATTCATGGGGGAGAACCTTTCTATGGAAATTCTTGCATAAGTATTTAAAGGCATAAATTCTGGGGGAGATTTATATCTCATTATGTTTTTATTCTAATTATGCATTATTATTGATGATATATTATTTTTATTTATGGATAAGATTTGTGATTATCAAAAAGGGAGAGATTGTTGAGCCCTCTGGAAGATTGATGAATTATTCCTATGATTTCTATTTTAATAATCACAAATCATCGATTACTTAATCCGTTTGGATTTCTCATATACATAACCACAATATCTTAGTGAATCTGTGTATATTGGTTGGATCATGTTTTTATCTCTTTGTTATTGATTTACAAGTATTCTGGAAGTCCTCTGGATCAAATGGACAACGGTCTCACTGATCCATATCAAAGGACAAAGGTCGCACCGATCTATATGGAAGGACAATGGTCTCACCGATCCATATCGAAGGACAATGGTCTCACCGATCCATATCAAAGAACAACGGTCTCACCGATCCATATCGAAGGACAAAGGTCTCACCGATACATATCAAAGGACAATGGTCGCACCGATCCATATCAAATGACAACGGTCTCACCGATCCATATCGAAGGACAACGATCTCACTGATCCATATCAACGGACAACGGTCGCACCCATCCATATCGAAGGACAACGGTCTCACCGAAGATGACACACCGATGTTGATCATCTGAGTCACCGAAGATGTGTCACCGATGCTGATCAAATGAGTCACCAAAGATGACACACCGATCCAGATCAAATGAGGCACCGATCATGATACACCGATGCTGATCATCTGAGTCACCGGAGATGTCTCACCGATGCTGATGCTGATGACCTACCGATCATTTGACTCACCGATAGTCATAAACAGCTGTTTTAATTTCTTTATCTTTATTTAATCTAACCAATGATCATATTAGGAATATTTTAATGCTCCTTCATTTATTTAATAAAGGTTGTTGGATGTCAGGGAACCGTACCTCGTACCTGCAAAAATAAATCATTTCTTCTACTAGAGCTCGTTCCATAAATACAAGAAGTCCCTGCTGGTGAAAACAACGAATGGAACAACAACAAGACTTACATGAGAAAAAAGAGTGGTGGATGAGATAACCATGGAAGAAAATAGAAGACCTCACAATAAGAAGACACAGAACCTCATACACACTCAAGATTACTCAAGAAGAGTTCTGTACATTCACGAGGACATTGAAGAACTTCATCGACTACTTTTCTCACTATCTCTGAATCTGGATGCCAAGAAGACGACACTCTGTTTTTCAGAAAAAAACCAGAAGAGGAATCAGAATCATTTCTGATCAAACTGAATGATTCCAAAGATTCACTATAATCACAAGATCCATTTCTAAACTCTACATCTCTACTCGGTGATTCATTATTTCACATTTTGAGTAGTGTGTGTTATCTCCTGCATTTAACATACACACTATCTCCTGTACTTTAACTGGAGGATCTGTAAATCCTCACTCAAACTCTTACATCTTTTATTTCCCAATGAGATAGTGGTAGAGGTCGTGTGTGACCTGGATAGCTGGTTGCTGTTGTTCTGTTTCCCACGAATAATAGTGGTAGAGGTCTTGGACCTGGACAGTTGTAAACAGTTGGGAACCCCGATCTAGGATGTGGATCAATTTTATACAAATTTTTGAGAGGACTAAGTCTTGACTTGAGACTGAACCTCTTGGTTATATCTGTTGTGCTATATCTTTCAAAGTTATTCTTTTATTCCGCTACTAATTACATTAAAACCAAAACTGGTTTAAATTCCCTTTGAAAATTAAATTCGCAAGTGTTTATATTAGTTGTAAATCAGTAAGTTGGTTTCAATAGGGAATCAACCTTTTTGTTTTGATTAACTGGGAAATAATCAATCCCTTGAGAACCCAACAAAACCTTTACTTTGATATAAATTCACTACATTTTAATTCAGTATTTTATTTGGGGGTTTTTAAGACAAAGTTTTAAAACAGAAATTTTAATTGGAACTCAATTCACCCTCCTCTTGAGTATACACTCCGACCAACATATGGCTTGACATTTTTTTATTATAAAGACAAGTTTTATGTATTTGAATGTTGATTTCCATGAGAATTAAGAATACCATGTTGAAAATCAATGTTTTTTGTGCTATTTAAGTGGACTTGTGAACTTATTGTTATCTTATAATTTATGGTATATGGAAATAATTTCTTCAACCTATTTCCATTTTTACAATTTATTTTTCATATTATTATTCGTGTTTTTTGATATGGTTTTCAAATTAAATTTTATTGATACAAGAAATTCAATTTATAAAAAGGGTCCCAAAATCCAAAATGAAAATTTTAAAGGAAGATATTTAGATTTATAAGATCATTATAAAATTAAATAAATTAAAAATATGGCCATAGATATCCAAATTCAAGTAGTGGAATAAGCTATGTAAGGATAGAAACCAAGAAGAAGAACATTGATATAACTTATATAGTAGAAAACCACGTATCATTATGCCTTTGGTTATATCAAATGTCTCCCAGATAAAAAAATGATAAAATAAATGATATTAAACAGAACTCATTTCATTAGGATACCAAATAAAGAATTAAATTTTCAAATGGGATGTTTCCCTGATCTCTATAAAACTTTTTAGTTTATTAGTGTTTATTATGATGTGGTAATTATTATAGTATTTATGTTTTCATTAATATAGGAGAAAAAATAATGGATTTATTACATGGAACTATATTCTATTATAATATGGTATGATTTAAAAAGAATATTTTGAATATGATTCTTTTCTCCCATAAAATAAATATATATTCATTTTGATATTTTATATTTTCACTAATTTGATAAATATGACTTAATTAACCATCATACAGATTTGCAGACATATTAGAGAAGTTACGGATAATGGATTATATATTTGGATGTGAGTTAAAACTTTTATATGGTCAAAATGTAATAAATGGGTATATTATTGAAACTTTCCTAATAGATCATTCATAAAAAGAGTTTCTAGGAGAGTGATATGACTTTTTTGATTAGATATCAATTTATAATTATAAATAGAAAACAAAAATTGGTACAATAATAGAGTGGATTAAACATGTTAAACCCCAGTAGACTGATGTCTGATTAATTTTAGCCAATAGAAAAAATGTGGAATAATGATGGTCATGAAACAACCCCTGAGTATGTACACAAATTATTTTCATTAGTTATATTTTAGTCATCATAATAAATTGTAGTGACAAAGGATACATTTAAATCATGGATATAATAAATTTTTAATTCATGAAATAGTAGGACCACTAGAGTTTCAATAATAAGAAATTTAATAATAATTAAAAATAAAATAAGTTTATTAGAGGTGACATTATCAAAATTTTGGAAACTACATGGTCTGTAATCAAGGAGTTTAGAGATAATTCAGCAACTAAATTTTCTATTATCATAAATCAAAAAAATTATTTTGGGTAGGTTATAGATCAATTTAATGGTAGGGATATAGGCGTATCTATATCTTAAATGAATATCAACCAAAGTGAAAAAGAAAAGTAAATTATCTATAGAAATGAAAAAATAATTGAGGAAAGTAGTAAAACAAGATAAATAAAAACAATAAGAAATAAAAAAGAATATAAGAAGAATTGAGTGAGTATAATGAAAAAAATATAAGAAGAAATTTAGAAAATGGGTTGTCAAAACCATATAAACAACCATTTCCATTCCTATAAAGGATAAATCATGGGTTAATTGAGTAATAAAGAGACACATTCTTGGATTTTTCAATGAAAATTCGTACTAATATTTATTTCAATGAAATATTACCAATTATTACCACATAAGAAATTATATTGAAATACATGGTTTTAAACAAGATTAACCTTGTAGAGATGAGTATAATAAAACTAATGAGGGGGAACTTAGCTAAGCTATTGGAGATTCTATGAAAGATTAAATAAGATCCATGTAATTTTTAACTTCAAATTATTAATGGATATAATGTATTTGAAAATGTTTTTTTGTGTGATATAGGTGTGAGTGTGAACATCATTTCATACTAAACTCTTTAATTGTTTAAATTTTTGTCGATAAAGCTCCCAATTTTTCTTTTCAAATTAAAGATACAATGTTGATATATCTATAATATTTGGTTGATGATGTTTTAGTCACATTGTATATGTTTTACATTTTAGTATAATTATTGTTTTTAATATTGATGAAGAAAAATTATCTTTTATACATGGAAGTTATTTTTTAAAAATTAGAATTGAATTTATTTATGTTTTATGAAGGAAGATATCTTTGAGAGATAGAGGTGAGATAGATTGGTTGAATATTTATGTAGTGATGAAAACCATTGATAAGGAAATTGAGGTTTTGTATAAAGAAAACTAGATAAAATTTTAAGATGGTTCTTCTATTAATAGAAGAAAAATATTGATTATTTAAGAGATAAAATTGAGAAATTTAGGAAAATAAAGAAAAAAAGGTAGATCAAGAGGATAAATGATGTAGAAAAATTTAATTAATAAGATAATGTTATATAGGGTTAAAAAGATTTTACAGTATATAAAAACCATTTATTTTTAAATATAAGTAAAGGATTGGTCCTCTGAAAGTCCATAAGGTTCTATGTCTAGAAATATTATAATATATTAGATAAAGGAAAAATACCCATATATATGAAGAAAACTCAATATAGATAATTGTTTTATCTGGATCAGATAAAATCATCTTATTATTATATTAATTGAATTAGAAAATTGTGTTTATCCAGAAAAATACATTAAAAAATAAATTTTTGTTATGAAAAGTGGTTTTTTTTATTTTAATAGAAATTATTTTTTATAATTTATTTTAGGACCTTATAGTATATGTAATTTAGTCATTAAATTTTTTTAGCTTTAATATAATGGATCTAGTATATTAAATTTTTTATTTTTATTTTATAAGGATATAATGATAATAATATAAGGAATATGATAAATAAGAGATAAATTATTATTTTTAATGAAACGTGGATTGTTTCTCTATATTCTTTATATTCTAATAATTCCTATATTTATTTAACTCATATTCTTTAAAAAGTTAAATTTTCATTCTATAGATAAATGTTTCAATATTTCTTACCTATGATGAATGTTATTTATTAAGAATAAAAATATATATTTTTTTGAAGGTCAATTTTTATATGGTTGAATAAATAAGATGATATATGGATATGTAAGTGTACATATGACTCTAATAAATTGTTTTTTTTATGTGTGTTAGTTTTTACTTTTTTTGAGGATCAGTAGTTTGGGACTTTTAATTTTGAAATATTGATGCTTATATGATTAAAAATGTTGTTTTTGATTTAGAAACTAGATCAATAATAGGGAATTTACTTTAGGATAAATGTTTTCTATGATGTTTTTTTGAAGAGTATTTTGGAGAAGTTTTAATTTGTTGGTACAATCACATAAATGATCCTAGATGTTATACATGAAAGATAAGTATTTTGAGAACTTTGGACTGGTAGGTTTTAAATTGTTACCAGTATGGTCCTAAGGATAATATATGGAAACCATGCATTTTGGATTTTTTATGCTAGTAGAAAATTCACAATTTACTACATGGTCTTGAAGACTATACATGAAAACCATCAATTAGTTTAAAGTGAAAAATTTTCTAATTTTAATGAAAAAATCTCATCTAAAACACCATATTAACAGTCATAAAATATATTGTATGATTCTATTGAAATTTAATTAATATTTCATGAGACTCTTAATATTCTATTGATGAATTAACCATGTAAAGAAGGTATTTGATGTTAGATCTTTTGTAATGTCCTAGGTATCGATTCTATATCTTATTTTTTACATGATGAATTTATCTATACCTCTATTATATCTGAACCAGGCTAAATTGGATTCATATATATATATATATATATTGATTAGGTATTTTTATTTATCTTGTTTAAAATTTGAAGATTCATTAAATCAATGCGACATTATACCTTTTATTTTGAGAAACGATTATTCTAATTAGGTTGATTCAATCCCTTTTATTAAATTAGAATTTTTTTATCTGTTGTTTCGATGGATTTGTGATTGTAAATAAATAATTCGTAAAGATACATCATTTTTTGGAAAATATGTTTTTTAGAAAAGTTATATTTTTCTAAGATATATGTATTTTAATAAATATTAATGTTTTTAATTGATAATGTATTTCTGAATTGAAATTGACCTGTTAATAAAACATTAGATGATTCTAATCAATGTTTTAATTTCATTTCTATTAAAACATTTGTATTTTTTTGTCAGCCTATTTAATGTGAAATACCTGAGTGGATGGATGATATTGAAATTTAATTCGAATTATTTATTTGGATTCCTAAATGATGATGGTGTATATAAAAGAATTATTTTTGTTAGAATAGTTTTTTATAAAACATATAGAGCACTTTTTTGGTAATATGGAGACATATAGCATCTCTGTTAAGGGATAAACAGTTTGGATAACTAGAAATGAAAGGTAACCCTCAATAAAATGTAGGTTTAGAGGTGTCTATGTGGATTAAAAACATATAAAATTGTGCATCATATGAATTATTATATTATAATATAAGATTCCCAAGAATTTGGGTTTTTAGTGACTGTTGAATTTATATTGAACTATAAGGAAAAGATATATTTCCTAATATATTGTGGGAAAGGAATGTTTTCTTTGAATGTTGTAATAATGATTGTATTTTAGAAATTATGATTTCTAGGGGTAAAAATGACTCATAGATTACTTGTAATGAAATATTATAATTTGAATCACTCTGAGAAATTATGAGTTTTGGAAATAATTACATTGTATATTTTGATATCTTGATTTTGGAAGTACATAGTTAAATCAATATTTTTTTAAAATAGTTTTGATTTATAATGATTGATTTATTTTTTATAGTTATATTTATTATTAATCTAAGAGCGTTAAAGTTTTTTGGGAACTCCTACCTTGATTATACAGACCTCATAGATGTGTAGTTTGGTGTGCATATGGACTTGATTAGTTATAATTTTTTTTAATATGGAGACTTTGTTCTTTTTCAATGGAGTGTTGTTGATCCTATTTTTTACATATGGTAACTAATTTAGATGATTAGTTTTTGAGACCATTATTTTATTAGGAAACATGTATTTCATATTATTTTTAAAATTTGAATATTTAAAAACATGTATTATATTTAAAGGATTTGATTTTAACTTTTCTATATTTAAATAATTTTACAACCATGTGAATTTGTTTGTGTTTTTTTTGAGGTAAATAATTAGAAAATGGTTTATTATAGCCTCATCAATTTTTAGTTTCATATAATTATTAGGGAACATGATTGAGGATATGTGGAATCCTTTCTTGGATATATAAATTTAGGGTATCTAGGCCTGGGTGTTACAAAATTGTATAAGTGTGTGGGTTTTGAGTTGAGTATTGTGATATATAATAGGCATGGATAATTGACTAATTCAAAGATAAAATATAACAGTTAAAAGTAATAACTAACTATATTTTGTTTTGAAAAATTTATTAATTATTAAGTTTGACCAGAAATTAATTTTTGTGATTTACTTTTAGGATTGAGATTATAGTTGTTTTAACCCATGATGTGTTAGATAAGAAAGGATTTCATGAATCATGATATGAATGGTAAGGATTACATCACTTAAACATGTTTTAAAAAAAGGTTTTATTCTATGAAATGTATTTCTAATTAATTTCTATGTATTAGTTTTCAAAATGTGTTTTAGAAATGATTATTGTGGAACTTGTTTGGTTTATTATTAAAAAGGAATTAAATATGATTTTATATAGGAATATTATGGAAACTATACATAGTATAGAACATATTTTTTTTTGAAATTATATGTTGTGATTGATCATATGTAATTTAAGGAGATATTCAGTACGATATGGAATATGTATCCAAGAAGTTTCATCATGACATGGAAATAGACTAGTGGATATTTTTATAATGAAACATATATTTTTGGGTGTGGTGGTGTACGATAACCATGTGATTGTATGAGATAGTAATATCGATAGATCGAGGGAGGTGTATTAATCCATAAATTATTTGTAGAAAAACCCTACTTCATTCAATGATGTTGTTTTATCAAAGAATATAAAGTTTAGTTTGAAAATATCAAACAAATAATTAAGATTTTGTAAATTCCATATACATTTAAGGATGATTTTGGATCATATTTATTATAGATACTAAGTAGATGAATTGGTAATAGATCAAGGAAGTTGGTTTAAATAATGTTCATGACTAAAGGGCTTCGATTGTATATTAAATGATCAATAATATTATGAGTGTTTGAAGTTATCTTGAGCGTAATCATATTGTATTTTGAGTAATAAAATATGTAAGTTATTAAATACAAATAAAAATTTTATAGGGTTGGGAAATATAGGATATGTTGAGTGATAAATGAAAAAAATCAAAGGTTATAGGCTTAAGATTTGATTGTGACCAAATATATTATTGAGTATTTTTTACTAAACCTACTTAATTAATTGTATGTGGTTAAAATAGGGATTATAAAAGAGGAATAAATTGTTGAAAAAATGGAGGTGATTTATTTTCTTCCTTGATCAAGCTGAGAATATATTTATTTAGTTTTTATAAGAGAAGGTGGATGCGATTTGATGAAAAATTAATAGAGATGTCATCTTAGGTATTCTATAAGAAGGGTTCATTAGAGTTATCACAATACAAAAAGGTATATGACCCTATGTTAAAGATTATGAAACCTCAATGCATATTATTTTTGAATATTATGGTGGTACATACGAATAAATGTTTATCCAATTCTCATGTACAAGTAGTGTTAGTGAATTTAACCAAGTATACAATTTGAAAATATAGATTGATGAACCAAATAAATACGATTCTGGGTATCATGGATATGTGGGAATACATCATCAAAATGATTGGTTTCCCCTTAAAAGAGTCTCAAGAAACGTTTTATTATTTATAATACATAAAATAATGCATAGAAGGATTCCTGATCATTTATAGTGGGATGCACTCTTATGATAGTTGTTAGGATTATTTCCAAATTATATAATACTATAAAAATAACTTCATTTATCTCTCTATAATTAAGTGGTTTATTGGTATTGTAGGCAGATTGGATGCAATATTACATGGCAACATATAAATACTATAGTGAGATAATTGAGAGATGATTAAAGTGTCAATATTTATTATTATGATTGTTAATGTGGAAAAATCTTGGGATTTTTTAGTTCTTGGGAAGAAAAAACAACAATTTATCATTTATATGGATTGGTTTAACAAATTCCTTGATCAAATAAACTGTCAATACTGGTTATTACTCATTATTTTAATGGATGGGACTATCCACTCTTTTAGTGGATAGTGGGATATTCAAGTGAGTAAGGAAGGGATAATGAGTATCATTTTTAGATCTACATCATGTATTTTTATGGGTCTGGTTCTTAGATTAAAGGAAGGGAATACTTTTCCTTTACTTTCATGGGAACTAGATTAATGAAATCAAAAGTTTTCCAAATGGATTTACTTGTATTAACACCAATGAGAGACATGTAATTTTCCATTGACCTTGTAATTAATATTAGACAAAAATAATATTGGAATTTTAAGGTGTATCAATATGATATTGAGAATTAGGGGTCTATTCAATCGAGTGTTTCCCCATGGGAAACAATAATAATAGTTTCTTCTAAATCCTATATTACAAAGAGGCTATATGTTAACTATTGATTGATAAAAAATCCAATTGTGAAGAATAAGTATCCCTTACATTAAAAGAATTAATTATTTGACCACTACAAGAGAGATCATTGGTTTTCTAAGATGTATTTTTTTTGGAGCGAGATCATTGTATGAACCCATAATGAATGGGCGTGGATAAAGGTATATAATGGTTGATCATTTTTATCTTATTTTATTACCCAGGGATGTTAGTATGATTTTACCTTATTAGAAGTTACACATTTAATATTTCAACCTCTCGATGCAATTCTCTCCTAATCATTGAAAACAAATATAGAAATGTAATAAATACATAAAACACAGAGATTTTACATGGTTTACTACAAAGGGATAATCAAATGAAATAACACAAATGTTGTATTGGTGTAATAAGAGAAAATATTATATATTATAAATGTTACAATGGATAGAGATAATCAAAACATTTATCCTTGGGTTAATTTCTCTTATTCTCATATATTCAATACTTTGGTGAAGGAAAATTTTATTTATAGACATGCGGTAAAATTAAATCGTTTATAGACCTGATGGTCTCTTCTATATCAACATAGGATGATGGGATACCTTCAATCATCATCCCAAAATAGATTCTCAATTAAGCTCAAAATTATCTTTTTGTATTCCAAATGAACACAATAGTGATATCTACCTCAATATAAATATTATTTGTTTGAATAATATTATTGTAATCTATTTTTATTATTTAACAGAATTATTTTGTAATAGAACTCATTTTTCTTCCATCCTTATTTTTTTAAAGCACCGTATATATCAATGTAAACCCCTCATGGGTTCCCCTCTCTTCTTCTAATCTGGACTATTAATTCTATATTTTTTCACTTTTTTACAAGAACTATTACAATTATTTTTTATAAGTTCTCCATGTATGCAACCCATGTTTAATTTATTTTGTTTTATTCCCTTTCGACTCTAATCCACAAATATTGATCTTTGTTTCTCATATAATTTAATATGATTATGGTATTCTGAATGAGTTATCCATATATTAAAAAAATCCAATAAACATATTTTCATTTATAAAACTAAAATTATATCTTCATGATATTATAAAAATCTATAAATCATGGTGTGATGAACATCACTGTGACATGATCCTAGTTGGATTTATTTATATTGTGATATTATATTTTTCCTATGGAATTATTCCCCATAAATATCTATGTCCAAAAAATATATACAATACCTCAATTAAAACTTTACAAATATCATGACATGGTATTATAAATATTCTCAAATTATAATTGATCTTGATAAAATTATGAAATGTTTTTTTACATGTAAATTCCCAAAAAATCAATTATTTTCATATTCTTTCATCAACCAAAATCACCTTCCCATAGTGAAGTCTCTATTTTTTCACATAATCATTCTTAAGATTAAAATAATTTTAGCATGATCTAACTATTATGGAGTGATATCTATAATCCATCATATTTCAGAATGGGACTTATTTATCCTAGATTCTCACTACGACATGGCTTCAACATATAGTCCTCTCATCACTAGTAATTTTAATATTTCTTTTCTTATATTATTGAAAAATGGTATCATTTATGGATTAGGATTTTTAAAATGATTCTCACGTTACTCCTTTAAATATCTATGTTTAATGTTATATAAATATAAATAATTAAAATTATTCAAACATATTAACCAATTGGATCATAATCATCATCTTTAAGGATCAAATATCCATTTTCAACATCTTGATTAATCTAACTCTGAACCATTTGTGGAAGGGTTCATTCCTTTTTGATGAAACCATTGAATATTATCTTTTTTATCCTTAAAAATCATCTATTTTAATATTATTTAAGAATATATTATCATTTTGATACTATAAAAACCTAGGATTTTCATTTAAAATAACCATGAAAACTTAAAAAGCAAGTTACAAACTAAATAATAGTCCAAAATATGGGAAGTTTCACTCATACCATACATGTTAAAACAAACATTTATTTCACATTCTCGATAAAATAAAAGAGGAAATTGTTTGAAAATTTTAATTGGATATTAATTTATAATTTTTTGGTTTATAAATTAAAAAATGTTTAGAAATTTATTCTAAAAATAATGGAGGAATAATAAAACATTATTTGAAATATTTTTTGAAAACATGTTTTTTGAAGGAAAAAAATCACTGACCTAAGAAAAAATAATTATGATTCTTATAGAACACATTTTTCAATTCTTTTATTTACCAAGGATTATAAAAAGGTTAATAATACATTAAAATATAATAAATTACTATAGGATAATAATAATCACGAGTTTCTTGAGAGTTGGATCATAATATTTTATCAACAAAAATATAATCATAAATAATTCCGATAAATTATGAGTTTGTAACATAACATCCATACCACTTTATTAACTTTGAATAATATGATCCATGAAGTAATAACAAAATATTTAACTTAAAATTATATAAGGATAAATAAATTAAAAAAATTACATGTAAAATAGGATGTATATGCACCGTGTGAATGAATAAAGGTGCATAACTTATCATACATCTCAATGGAGGATAATTGAGACAAAAATCCCTTACCTATTTGGTAAATTTTGAAAATTAATTCCCCAAAGGATACATCATCAGTTTTATATTTAAATATTTTTATTAGTTGAATCGTAAAATAAATTTATGGTTTATATATAAATCATATAAAATAATCATGTGGTGAATATGGCATGTGTCTCAAATAAAAACAAAAGTGAGACAGAAATCCCTTACCTTAAGTATCAACTTCCTTTATACAAATAAAAACTACATATATAATAATTATATGCTTATTTTAAATATATTATAGAAATTTTTTTTATATATAATATTATTTATTATTTTATAATGACCTTTTACTACATGTTTAATAATAATTATATGTTAATGTTACTTTTTGGGTAATAAGCGTCTAATTTTTCTTATATTTTTTATTTTTTATTTTTTACCTTAATAATTTGATAATATCAAAAAATTTAACCATGATATAATTATCATATTTATTCATTATATATGTATTTAGAGTAATCCATAAAATTTTGTACTAGAAAATGGAATACATTGTTCTTGGAGATGGTAGTCCATACGTAAGCATGAATACTGTTTCCATTTTCTTATTAGATCAAATAAAAGAAAGTTTATTTATATTTTATCATTAAATAAGTATTTTTATATCATATATATGACATATATATATTAAAACCGTCCTCACTAACTTCCATGTAAAGCATAAATGAATCACATCACTTTGTAAGGCGTCTGTGCACTACACACACACGAGCGATGTTATTGTATTCCCAAAAAATAGAGAGCATAAACATATGAATGATATAATATTTCCAAAAGCATAATAATTTCATAAAATTAATATATACATATTAAATCTATCAGTATTTATTTCCTTTAGATTTGTTAATTAAAAAACTTCTAACATTAGTTCACAAGGTAGTAGTATATCGTACACACAAAAGATGATTTTGTAACAAATTTTATGGATGTGGAGATGGTTGTATAACACTATCTTAACATAAAAAAATATATTTGTATGGAATATTCTTGGTTATTATTCCATCATGTTATAATAATTATTTCTAGAGTTTGAGTAATAAATAAAACCAAAATGCACACTGATGACTGTTACCTCATTTTCAGGTATACTCCTTAGGTTTGCACTAAACGAATTATTAATATGGATTTCATCCAAAAGGAAGTTTATAAAATTAGGGGAGGTAATTTTTAAGTTATGTAGGATTTTTTTTAAAAGGGGTTTTATTTATGATTATGAGAGGAGAGGTGTGGCCTTTTATTAGTGAGGTGATTTTCACACTTATAATCTTTTGAAAAAAAGGAGTACCACATTTTTATCCTGAGAAAATTTCCCAAAATTGAACATTATAGAAAATATATGATATAAGGTTGAAATATTTCCATAAAATGAGTTCTATAAATATTTTGGTTTATTTTTATCAATTATATTTTTAACCCCCAGTTAAACCAATTTTACCTAAACCATGGTAAATACTTTTTTCTTTTTCTAAAATTAATTTTGTTTAAAAAATTAGTTTCCCTTATTAGATAATATAAATTAATATTATTTCAAATATGGAATCTATTTTTTAAAATACCATTCACAGAAGTAAAAAT
Organism: Viscum album; assembly: GCA_963277665.1. NCBI lineage: Eukaryota > Viridiplantae > Streptophyta > Magnoliopsida > Santalales > Viscaceae > Viscum > Viscum album. The sequence continues at coordinate 1,280,060,960 of OY728156.1, forward strand.
AAATAAATTTCAAATTAATCCAAAGATGTGATGAGAAAATGGGGTTTTAAAGAGAAAATGTTCAAATGATTACAAAGTATTTATATAAAAAACCCTAATGAAAATTATTATAGTGGAAGAATATTGAATAGTGTATTAATAATTGTAAAAATATTACCTTTATAAAAAATTGAAATATTATTTAACTTTATTAATAAATTAAACAATTTTTTTTCAATTTTAATTTTGTGTTTTTAACTATCCATTTAAAAATAATACTTTTCAGAGAAATCCAAAAAATTACCCCAAGAGAATTTTTACATGATGATTTAAAAAATAAATTTTAATTTATTAAATTTATTTTATAAATTCTTCTAAAATTAATATTATTGTTTCTTAAAAATGTAATAATAATTTTTTTTTGAAAATAGTATTTTTAAGAAATATAATGATTTTAAAGAAAAGTAATTAGTTTTTTATCAATATGTTTTCTTTATATAAATCCATTATTAATAATATATAAAAATTATCTAATAATATTAATATTTATATATTTAATATCTATGTTATAATGGTGGTGTTAAAATATATATATTAATAATATATCATTTTTTTTAAAAAAATCAGTGTTGTGTGTAACAAAAGCTAACCTAGTGTTGCATGTAGTGAAAGATTAACTTGGTGTTTCATTTAAAAATTATATAAATGAAATTTAATTATTCTAATAAATAATGCATAAAAACATGGGTTGTTAAATTTTACCCCTCTCAAAGTGATTTTTACCCTCGAAATATGTGACTTCAATAAAAAAATTATGATGCATCTTATTCATTATATCCTCAATTTCTCATGTTTCTTTCTCAAACTAGTAGATTTTTCAAAAAAACATTAACCAAGAGAGTAGTATTTCTTTTTATAACATTCTCTATATGATCCATAATCTCCACTGGTTGTCCCTAGTACAAAAGATCATTCCCTAGTGGTATGTCCTTTGAGTTCAGTACATATGAAGGTTCAGGTATCTATTTCCTCAGGAAAGATACATAGAACAAATCGTGGAATTATTGTAGGTTTGATAGAAAAACTAAGAGATATTCTATTTTCCCAATATAATAAATAATATAAATTGGATTGATATACCTAGGAATTATTATTACATTCCTTCCAAATATCATAACCTTCTTCCATGGCGAAATTCTAAGAAACATCTTGTTGCTAACATCAAATTCTAAATCTCATTAGAAATTATTAGTATAACATTTCTACTGATTCTAGGATTCTTTTATCTATTGTGTAATGGATAAAACCTTCTCTACCATTTCTATATATTTATTCAGTCTCAATATATTTATTTCTCTAAATTCATTCCAACAGGTTAGATCTCTAAATTTATTTCAACGGAGGTCATCATAAGATGCTATGTGAATTCTTTAGTGAGTGATTTTTTTGTATGAAATCTGAACTATAGTAAGGTGTTAATATAGAATACCTTTTAAATATAATTAATAATACATTAACATATCATCTAGTGTTTGAATTTTTATCTCAGACTAACCATCTTTTAGAGGAAGATACATAGTACTGAAAATCAACTCTATATCAAGTTCTTACAGAAGACTTCACCAAAACATTTTGGTAAACCTCATATCCTGATCAAACATAATAGAATTTGGAACTCCATACAACCTTACCACTTCCTTGATGTATATCATTTAAAATTATCCTGAAATAATGGTTCTCTTATAGTAATGAAGTGTGAAAAATTAGTATAGTATTTGACTATTACACATATAACATCATTCCATTTAGATATTTTGGGGAGTTTAATGACAAATTCCATGGGGATGTTTTCTATTTTCATTCTATAATTGGTGGTGGATATAAATTCTTCTTCGAATATTTTGTTTTATTTTTAACATTATTACATACCAAGAATTGAGATACAAAATCTATGATATCTCACTTCTTGCCATCCCTCTAAAAATACTCTTTCAAATCCCCATACATTATCATAATTTTTGAATGAATGTAGAATTAAGAACAATGAGCTTCCTCAAAAAAATCATTTATAAAATCTAGTAGGTAAGTTACACATACACAGTTTGGGAATTTTATCGTTCAATCATGATAAAGGTTATACATATGAACATTTTTTACCATTTATTATAGCTCAATACTGTTATTCTGCACCTTATTATTATTCACCCAGATAGATGGGTAAACATTCAATTGACAAAGATCGTATTTTTCCCCTTCTATTAGGATTTACAGACCCATACATTACAAATTTTGGAATATTGGATCTTTGGAATGATCCTTTATACTAAAAGCATTATCCATATTGTTTTCATTCTGAGTGTTGTATTTTATTGAGCAGTTATAATGTTTAATCATATATAACCATATTTTTTGGAACATATTCAAATCTTCCTATGTGAATATATACATTAAAATTTTATGATCAGTATATATATTACACTTTCATCCATAATGATAATACCTTCATATTTGTAATAAAAAAATTACCATAGTAAGCTCCAAATTATTAGTTGGGTAATTTTTCTCATGAATATTTCACTGTGAAGTGGAATAAGTTATAACCATGTCCTATTTCATAAGAACACATCCCAAAAACTTAATGGATGAATCACTATATAATAAAAACACTTATCCACTATAATGTAATGTAAGAATAGATGCATTGACTAATATTATCTTTAGTTCATTGAAATTTTCCTCACATTCAATTGTCCAGAGAAACTTGTATCCTTTTTTATTTAACTTGGTTGGAGGGTTAGATATTCATAATAAATTCTCCATGAACCATAGATTATTTCCAACTAAACCATGAGAATTATGGATATCAGTCATCATGGTTGGTTTGGTCTAACATTAATTATCCTCCATCATTGATGTATCAACCAATATACAATCTCTTGAGATTATATGACCAAATAATGAATCCTTTTATAAGGAAAATTCACATTTTTTAAAATTTTCATATAGTTTGTCCTTCCATGGGGTCATTTGTATAGTTCTAAAATGGTATTCATGATCTGAATTTCTAATTGAATATATAATAATATCATCTATAAATACTACCACAAACAAATCAAGGAAATATCTAAAGACTCTATTCATTAAATCTATTAATATAGAAAGAGAATTGGTAAGACCAAAAAGAGTCACTATAAATTTATAATGACTATAACTTTTACAGAATACTTTCTTGGGTATATCCTCATTCTTGTCCCTTAACTGATGATATCTATAATAATGGTCAATCTTGGAAAAGTATTGAACTCCATATAGTTGATCAAAAAAGTTATCAATACGGGGAATAAGATAATTGTTATTAATTGTGATCTCATTTACTTTCAGATAATCAATGAATAGTCTCATTGATCCATATTTTTTTAATAAAATAATTGGTACTTCCCAAGGTGACATAGTTGGATGAATGAATCCCATTCCAAGGTTATCCTGGATTTTCTTCTTCAACTCAAGTAACTGAATCGAGCCCACTATATAGTGAGTATTTGAAATTTCTATCTTGCCATGTATGAGTTCTATTAAGAACTCAAATTCATATTTTGGAGGAAGGATATATAACTCTTTCGGAAATATATCCACAAATTCCCACACAATAGGAATACAATCCAGTTCATGTTTCTTACTAACCATCTAAGATAATCACCCATTATTAATTGGAATTAAGACCCATACAATAGATGTGATATCTAAAAAATGTTTATACTTATTGTAACATTATAAAAGATCATAGTTTTGGTTTCTAATATTAAACAAAACATGAATTCATAAAAACATTATGTGGGATTTATGTAGAGAAATATGATCCATGCCTAATATGACATCAAATTCAACTAGAGGAAGAATGAAAATATTTTGAGGAAGTGCATTACCACCAAAATAAACCTGATATGAATCATAAAATTGGGATGTGATAATAATACCATTAATGGGGTTTAATATTAAATATATATCTAATAATTTAGGTAGCACCATGACATGATTATAATTTTTTTAAATAAGAATGAATGGGTATCTCCTCAATCTATAGTAGATTGTTCATTCTAGAGTGGGATGTAAGTGTACCATTGAACAAATATTTATTTCACCCCTCATTAAAAACTATGATCACATGATATTTCATTTTTCCTCTTCAATTAAGAGGGTGCTAACATAAATCATCATCATTATCCTTCATATTTGGAATTTTTTTTAGAATAACTCACATACTAATAAAATTTGAAAGACTGGATTGTGGGTGGTGCATTATGTATAACATTATCTCTATTCACATTTTCCTCTAACTTCATAACATCACATCAACAATAAATTTCCTGATGAACATCCCATACACACCTAAAAATTTTAATATCCCCCTTAAGATAATTTCCTTTATTCTTCTTCACACAATTTGAGAATAATGGAATGCTAATATTCTTCCCCCCATGGATCTTATATTTTTCATTGAATTCCATTTTCATCGGATTATCTAAAACATGGTATTGATACATAACAACAACATACATTTCTTCTTTGAAATTATATAAAAATATCTCTTCATATCTACCAATTTCTATTATGATTAATACCCTTTGGATAATTGGTTTTAACCCATTAAAGAATCACTCATCATTACTTTCAGGGTGGATGATATGACCAGAAGTGTACCTTGGATGTCCTGTAATAATTTTCTTATTGGTAACAATTGATTCTTTGTCCTTTTCATCGTGATCAAGGAATGTATTTTCCATATTCTGAAAAATAATACAAGGAAATTACTTATTTAGAAATATGTTCTTGAAATCATTCCAATCCTTAGATTCTTTTTCACCCAGTTGACTTATATTCTTGATAAGAGTATTACATCGATCCGCTTCACCAGTCAAATGGTAAAACATCAAAATTACTTTTTCATGTTCTGACAAAAAAAAAATGGAAAATATATTTTCAGTGATGTTGATCCATTATTTAGAAACTATTGGATCAGAATACCCACTGAAAGAAGGTGGACATTGCCTCATTAAGGACTCAACATACTTTTTTTTCCATCCTTTGTTTGTTCATAAGTCAAGCATGATTCCTATCATGAGAATGTTTTTTGAGCATAACCATGATATTTTTCATTCTATATGTTATAATGTTTGGATTATCATGATGTCAATAATTTAATTTTACATCTCAATCAGCATTAACACAATTCCTTCAGATTCCAATCATTGAGTTATATCAAAATACATAGTGTAAAAAACAAAAAACATATTGGGGAATCAAAAGTCATGAAAAATAACTTATTAGATGCCTAAATAATGACAACTTGTTTTTAATCTATAACACCTTATGTTTATACTTGGTCACTAATCGTCATATTCTATTTAAATCCTTCAGGGTGGTTAAAATGTGTTTTTGAATTTCTAATGTATATCCCCTGGGAGTGTCGAACCGGGTGTACATAAAGTCCCATTTTTTTCACTAGGTGACTATAGATTCTAGCTCAATGATCCCTTTTCTGATTTGTTACCCCTATGTACCTCAATTTTTGATCCATATATACGAGTAATATTTATACATGGATGCAATTACATGGAAACTAATCATTTATTACTTTACCAAAATTCTAGGACATTTTCATATACTTTGACTCAACCATAGACATATCCTTACTCATTCCCTTTGTTATCTCACTAAGATTTTATCATACTATTTTATAAAGTTTAACTAAACCTATAAAATAATACGAGCTATAATTACCATGGATTTATATATATATATATGAATATTTAATTTTTTAGATAAAAATTCAATGTATAACACAAACACACACCCAAGGACTATAATAGTTTGTTTCATATAGAAACACAGAAACAACAAAAATTGGTTCATAGGTAGACTCAATCATATCAAAATATGATATTAACTTCTCACACCCTTATTTGAAATATCATATGTAACAAATTTCATCATAACATGGGTAAAGGAAACATGATAAAGGTTGAGATCAGATGCTCAGTATGGGTAAATAATGGATTTATCTAAGTATAAGATGAAAATAAGAGAATATGAGCATAAAAATAACATTTTAAAACCATAACCTTCATATAAAAGATCAAAATCATTATTCATGGCATAAGTATTTCCATTTAATGAGACATGAATCATAAGGGAATCAAAGAACATGAGCCATGATATCATAACAATGACACAAGGTCTAGATTTTTATTATACAAATAATAATAGAAAATAATTTACATATCAATGAAGGATCACTTCCAAAGATATCATCTTGGAATAGATTCAATCCCCATACCATCATAGTAGTCAAGGATCACTCCCAATACAATCATATTTGACAAAGTCCCTTTCTGAACTGGGTTCACTCACAATTACATTATTATATATCTCATGAGATATAAATCATTACCCAATACGTTATAGGGAGATATAGGTCTCACTCATATCATAACTAAAACTAAATTTATGTATTCCATAAGATCATAAAACATTAATTTTTATTATAACCCCTGAAATGAAATGGGGTTCATAAGAAATTAATCATATCACAACCAATGGAAAAGAGATAGGTGTCATAATCCTTTTATCATTTCATTATAGTATAAACTATGGAATATTAAGTGGATTTAATCATAATTTTATCTTGTTATAACCCATTAAAGGGAAACAAGTTACATAAATTCCATTTTTTTCAAAAACATAAACCATTAAGATAAAGAATAATAATTATATACATGGATAATATCCTAAGTATAAAATAGTAAACACACACAGATATCATCATATAAGGAATATGATTTGAAATGATTAATTAAAACAAATCTTAAGGAAAATACCTTTTATCCATTGAAAAAATACTTTTAAAATATCATGAATTTTGAAAATATTTTTTTATTAAAAATAACATTGAAAACATTTAATGTATAATTCAAACTATGTATTGGCCAAAATGAAGTGAATTTTTTTTCATGAAGTACACATTAAAATAAAGTGTCCTTCCACATTTTCTGTAAAATCTAAATGGTAATTGTTTGAAAAAAAACATAAGGAAATTACTTTGAAACGTTATTTTTTAAAAATTATAACATTTTCAATATTTTCTATTAAAAATCATATGATAATAATAAAAAAACATGAAAACATATTTTTAAAACTTGGGTTTAGTTGAAAATTGATTTCCAGCTGAAGATATCAATAAAGTGTGATTTTATAAAAAAAATTGAGAATTATTTTAAATAATAAGAATTAAAAAATTGTAATATTAATTGAAAATATCATGAATAAATAGTGGATAAATAATATAATGTGTTTCTAGAGATATGGATAATAATATTTCATTATGAAAAATTTAATCATAAATGGTTCCGATAAATGATGAGATTCTAACCTAAAATCATTACCACTTTGGTAACTTTGAATTGTAAAATACATGATTAAATAAAATAAAATTTATCATAAAATATAATTAGGAAAAATAAATTCATGATATTACATGTAAAATAGTCTGTATATAAACCTCATGAAAGAATATTGGTGAATAACACAATGTATGTCTCAAAGGAGGAAAAATGAGATAAAAACCCTTAATAATTTGGTATCTAATGAACTATAATCCCCATGAACGATTCATACTAAAATGGGTATATAAATAACAAAAATTTTATGTTTAATAATTATAGACTACATTAAGAATAATTATATACACTACATAAAAACATGCGGTGAATATGGAATGTGTCTCATAGAAAAATAAAAGCAAACTGAAAATCCTTTATCTTATGTATCATGACCCTTCATTTATATTCAAACATCATATATAATAAATATAAGTTTATTATATATTTATTACAGAAAATATATATATATATATATATATAAATCATACCATATATTATTTTATTATGACATTTTATTACCCATTTGTTAACAATTCAATGCTAAATGTATGTTTTGGGTAATAATGAATTGGTTTTTCATATAAGTCTTGATTTAATATTTTTTGTAATATTAAATTTTTAAATATTTCCACATATATAGAATTATAACCATTATATAAATATCATATATATTCATTATATATGTATTTGGAGTGATCCATATGATTTTTTAATAGAAATTGAATTACACCGTTCATTGAGATAGTAGGCCGTATGGATACATGAACCAAATTTCCATTTTCTTTTAAGATTGAAATATATAAAATTAAATGATATATTATAATTATAAAATTATTTTCACGTCATATATATCATATATGTTTATTAATACCATATTTATAACGTTCTATGTAAAGCATGGCTGAATCACATCACTTTGTGAGTCAGTAGTCCATTATACACATGAGTAATACTACTGTATTCCAATAAAATGGAGTGTATGAAGGTAAATATTATATAATAAATCCATAAATATAATCAAATCATAAATATAATATATAAAAAATGAATCCATCATTATTTTTAGCCATAGGAGGTGGTAATAGAAGATGAATGACATCAGTTTGTGAGGTGGTAGTCCACTATACACATAAATGATGGTTTTGTAACCCATTTGATGGTTGTGGATATGGTTTACATTCATAAAAATAACATAAAAAAATATAACTACATGGAGTTTAATAATGTTATTATATCATCATGGTTTAATAATAATTGAAGGATGTGTATTAAGAATTTAAATATAAATGCTCGTTGATAAACGTTACCTCTTCTTCTGGTATCCTCCTTAGGTTTACAAAAAATACTTCCAAAGATGGATTCAATTAAACAATAAGGCTTATTGGAAGAAATGATGGAATTTGGTAAGTAATTTGGGCAGGTATTGGTATAACAAAATGGTTCTTATGGCATTACGAAGCGAGCAGAGGGGGTTTCCTTTTATGTGTGAGGTGAGTGGCACACTTATAATATTTTTAAAAGAAAATGGTGTACCCATATTTTTATCAAAAAATATGGTTCCAAAATAGATAATTATATATACTAGAAGAGATATGATCTATATATGTCTGTTAAATGGATTTTGTAAATGTTTTGTGTTATTTTTTACACTTATCATTTTAGTTTGATCCCCACAGTAAACCATTTTTTACATTAACCACAGTAAATAATTTTTGTTGTTATTACTGTTCATTTTGGTCAATAATTATGTTGAACTTATTATATAATCTAAATTTTTTTGATACAAAATATTAAATCTATTTTTCCAAATTATATTCATATTAGTGTAAAATTTTAATTTAAATCTTATCCTATAGTTGCGATAAGAGAATGAGTTTTTGAAGAGAAGATATTCAAAAGTTTATGATGTTTTTTATACCAAAATTTAACTTGAAATTGATTCAAATGATCTACTTTAGATTAATAGAGGTGTATTTGAACTATTTTATTTTTGAAACCAATTTTTTTTAAAATATAGTTGTAAATAAATTAAATGAAAAGACAGTTTTTAATTAAAATTTTATATTTCTCATAGTACATCCAAAAATAAATTTTTTAAAAAAATAAAAAAATTCAACATAAGATAATTTTTATAAACAAATTTGAAAAACAAATTTTATTTTATCAATTTAATTTTCTAAAATTTTTGAAAATTAATTTAATTATTGTTCAAAAAATGGAATAGTATGTTTTTTTGAGAAAATATTATTTTCAAAACATATAAAAATTTTAACGAGAATTATTATTTTTATAAATAATATTATAATAATAATAAATATAAATATTATTTAAAAAATTATTAATTATTATTAATATTTCTATGTTTAATGACTATGTTATAATGACCACATTTATATAACTATATTAATAATATATTATGGTTTTTTTAAAACTCGGAATCATGTGTAATGAGAGATAATCTAATGTTACATATATGGAATTCTTAGCTTGGTGTTTCATGTTACACAAGATATTAAATATGTTTAATTTATTTTGAAAAAAATTAATAAAAACATTGCGTGTTACAATTACTCATATTATAGTATGATGTTCCTTCCATAGAAATTGCTTCCTACAATTTCCAGTATATTTGATTCATGTTTTTTATTCTTCTAATACATCACGAGACAAGGATTATAAATTATACGAACATTAAAATATCTAAAATTATAGATTTATAATTATTCTCCATCTCATTATATCTATATTCCATGGACTTGACATATAAAATTATCATATCATATTTAATAAAAATCTATTATATGTTTCAACTTCATTGGCTTTAATGTTTACACACTAGATATGAAATGACCACCCTAAAATATCCAATGGAATTTATTTTAATTTTATGTATCCCCAACCACCAAAATTTCATTACCATATGTATAATAATTATTCAATTCTCCACCCATTTCACATTGTCTTCTAAATTATTTCTAAACCTTAGATCTATATTATCAAGTGACAAACTTATTAATTGGTAATTATAATAAAATATAATTCACATCCTATGTTTAGAGAATTACCCTACTTTGGGTTTTGTTTATAATTCTACCATAAATCCATATACGTCATGTAAATAATTTTATTCCAAAAACATTTATAAATTTACGGTCTGTTTTCTTCTTCCCCTTAGATAATGAAATTTTATGGTCTTCTAATTGTATATTTTATTATTTATTATATAATTCCATATAGTTAAATTCTCAACTCTATTCCCCTTTATACTTACACTTCATGCTCCATATTTTTCAATAATCTCTACCAGGGTGTTATTGGGGATAGTTATACCACCACGTCCTAAATAAATATATTTAAGAGAGTCAATACTAACTCTATTCTTGAATTTTGGTATATATTAATATTTTTGATTTATTTAACAACTTTAAACCTTTAGGATATCCAAAATACATATTGATTTTACCCTTTTACCTATTTTCACTAGTGGAACATCAATTTATATACTTAATCCTTGATATCAGTTGTCGAAAAAAAAATCTATATTTTTTTTATCATGACTTATGCCACATTCAATCTCTATTTGTTCTTAATTATTTCAATAAGTAAACATACCACTGAATAATAAGTTATTAAACAATCCTATAATCCTACTAAATCAGAACTCAATATAGAAAATAGGATTTTAATTCAATAAGATTAGTGATCTTTATGTCACTCACTTATTTCCAAAAAAATTTAGAATATAATACTTTAATATCATCCAAGATTTATTCTTACTATAACCTCATAAATTACACAATCACGTTATTGTGAAAAAATAATTCGCAAGTATCTGATTCATAAAACATGTTTAACCAATTAATACCACTTTTTCATGATAATATTTTGATATCATATGATATCCATGATATTCCACTCTTCACTTGGATTCTTCTTTCTTAGGTAATAATAACTATAATTTAAAAAATATTCAATAACATCCCCATAATTTCCTCATATCATGAAACCAAATATTGATCTAATATTACACAAGAGAAAACCACATATTGGTCACAAAAAATTCTTCTAGTAACTTTTAGGTAGCATAAAAAACACTTAGTTGATAAAACAATGTTATCCAATAAACATGGAAACATGAATATCATGAAAACTAAAAATTATTATATTGAAATGTAATAACCTTTTTGGGGTGTTTTCCCTACTTTAAATGTATCCTCATCCCATTTTTAGAATAATTATTGGGTTTATACCACAATATATTTAATATACGGATTCGACCAAACATTAATTTTTGATTAACTATTATATAATTTAATGTTTTTGACCACAAAATATAGTTTTTTATTTAGATATGACATGAAAGTTAGTTTTTAACTCCACTTTTTTCTTGAACATAATTTTAGAATAGATACCCTAGAGATCATTCATCCACAGTAATTACATATCACTTCTAAAAAATAGTTACCAACATTTTATAAAATTTGAAGAGGGTTATATCCAAGTTATCCCCAAGTAGAAGAATTAGATTGTCCCTTTTTAATAAAACCATTACTTATAACAATATTTCAATAATTTATTATGGGTTTTTATTGGGTTACACTACTTTGATAATATTTTATTTGAATATGTGATTTAACGTTATCTATATTTTTGGATTGGGTTTCTCATTATTTTTTAGTGTAATTCCATATGTATATGATTCTTACTTTGATTCCTTATCATTGAATCCTTTATCTTTATTTCTCTATAATAGGAGAAAAATTCCCCCAGTGGTCAAACCATTCCATATTGTATAATTTTTGTTACCACTGATGATACATTATGAATATCCTCATTGAGAACCTTTAGAGTCACCTCACACATTTCTATCCATGGTGTATTTTTATTTTTATGGTCATATATATATCTCACTACTAGAGTATCTTCTTTATTTTCCCTCAATTTTTTTTTTCAATATTTACAAGAGGGATGATGTGAGTAATACTTTATAAATAATTTGGGAACTCTTCATCAATTTCCACCATTAATTTCCTCAAAAAAGAATATCCATTTTCAAACATAAAAAAGTATCTTTTATAAATGATATCTTTCTAGTTTTCATAGGAATAAATTATTATTTTATAACTTATATAGTTCCAACTTTTAGACAATTTCGTTATTTATATCTACATATATTACTTTTTGAAAACAACTTATTTTTTCATTCCTTAGTTGAGAGGTCATTTTAGAATATTTTATATCATATCATAGCCCTTTGACTTCCAGAAAGACATCTATAATGTGTTCCATTATTCCCCATTATAGGACAATTTAGCTATAATCCTCTGAAACTTTTTCTTTTATTTTAGGAAAACACTGTTTTCATTAACTGATCTCATGTTTGAACAATATATATTTCTAATCATTGAGGATACCATGATAGGGATATTATTAATCCTTTTCTATGATTTAAAATAAATATTAAGTTAAATTATAATATTATATTCCTTATTTATTTGAGCAAAAATCATCTCCAAAATTAAAACATATTCTATTATAAAATTTACACTTCTTTGATTTTGTGTTTTGAGAGGGAAAATTCATAATTTATTTCCTTGTATGTGGAAAATATTTCTCTCAACTCATATTTGAGTTCTTTGAGTATTTAACATTTCCCTTACATCAATGAACATATTAATGAAATGGACTCATTAAATTCCATATATTCCAACTTTAATAGCCTTTTTTATTTTTCTAATTCTTCTATAAAAAAAGATCACACCACATTTATGATTTCTTAAAAATCAACCTTTTCATATAACGATTAGATATCATCTTTGTTACTGTATGAACAACATTTATATTTTAAAAAAATTTTCATTGCCACTTATTCTATTTAATTGACACATATTTCTTTATATGTAGAGGAATATTAATTTACAGATGTAATATTTTCTTCAATAAAAATGTCAGAATTATATTTAACAACAAATTAATAATTTATTAAACATTTTGGAGTGTTTTTGTTTTTTGGAGTCTTCATCTAATTTCTCATTTTAATATTTTATTTTAACCTATGGAATATTTATCATAATTTTTAAATGATATATCTTCACCCCCCCCCCATTTATAATTTTTAATTTTTTGTGGTCATCATAATATTTCTTGATTCTTCTATGATTATATAAGTGACCTCTGTTGTTTTATATATCTCAAATATAGTGGCATAATGAGTGGTTTTCTTATACAACTTATTTGTCATTGATCTAATCATGTAATTATCTATCTCAAAATTCAAAACCATTAGAGTTGATTTTTTAAATCATTATCTTAATGTATATAAACATGAATTTTTATAACATCCTGATATTTTATAAATTATTTTTATTCAAAAAAATTAATTTCTTCATTATCTTGTATTACACACAACAAAAAAATTTAACGAAATGAACTACATGGTTAATATTATTATTTTAGGATGACCATTATAAACTATACATTAATCATTTTTGATTTAATATTAATAATCACATTTTAAAAATTATGTGTCAAACATTTAGATAAAGAAAATATATTGACAAGTAAGTACTTAATTTTTAGTAATGTCTTTATATACTTCAAAACTAAATTTTTCAATGAGAATAATTCTTAATTAATTCTTTACTATTTTTTAATTTTTTTCTTGAAATCAACTTTTCAAAGTGGTCTTAGATTAATTTTTTGACAATTCTCTAAAAATGATAGGTATAATAGTGAAAATTATTGGTTATTATTAAAAAACATCATTTCATTTAAAGATTTTAAAAACATAAAAATTATTTGAAGATGAATTTAAAAGTAAAATAAGTTAATTAATATTATTTTTTATTTAATTTATCTCATTTTATTCAATCAAATATTTAATTAATTATATTATTACTTTAACATATGAGAATTTTTTCTTTAGAAAACCGTTTTTTCGTCGCCTATGCAACTTTAATATTAAACTAAATTCTTCCAATTATGTTAATTGAATTTAAAAAAATACATTAAATATTTTGAATAAGTGTTATTGTTATTATATAATTAGTAAAACATAATTTTAGGTCATTATGAGTAGTACAAAAAGTAAAAATTAATTACCACGATTAATGTAGAAAGGGGTTACCGGCGGTTATTCTAAAAATATTTGGGTTAAAAATGACCTAAAACATGTATAATTCATATTTATGTCCATAATTTGACATTATATCTTCTATGGATAGATAATGGTCCATTTTGGAACCTTTTTTTATGTGGAAAACATGGGAATAAATTAATCTATATTAAAATTCCAAGTTTATCATCTTCTCTACTTATAAAATCCCACCCCTCTCCTCCTTTCATCAAAATTACAATGCCCTATGCTTCAGAATATCCCAACCCAAATACCTTATGCAATTACCCTAAAATTTCATAGAGTCTTTAGTTTAATTATGAATCCATCCAAATAACTCTTTCAGTGATAACCTATGTAGTTATATAAAGAAGTGGTATCGTTCTTAACTTATTATTATTTTTTATTTTATATAAAACCTCCTTAAAATCTTCTTAAATTAGGATGATATTGCTACATCAGTATAAAACATATAATAATATATTATTATTTAAATTTAGTATATTATAATCACCTCTTATTCCATCAAAATTTAAATGAAATCGTCGATCATATGTATGGTAGACTACCTCTTCACGGATAGATGCAATTCATTTTCGATAACCACCTAGGAAAAATTGATATAATAATAGATTTAAAGTATATAAATGAAATTTATTAAAAAAATATACATTTATAGTTATAATATAACATATAATTTCTTTCTATACTACATGTTAAAAAAAATAACATCACTCATGTGTACATTGAACTATCGCCTCACAAACCGATGTGATGTGTTTTTCATTACTGTTTCTATTGAATAGTAATAAGGGCCGATTTATAGAATTTAAATGATATATTTGATATAATAACGATTCTATAAGGTCAAAATAATTTTCACCCTTATTTTATTCCATCTAACATAAAATTCAATCAACGTTCATGTGTACGTACAACCTAATATCTTTATCCATGGTGTATCACATTTTTCTATCTCTAATTTTAGAGATGACACTATATATATATATATTAAATATATATTATAACTATACCATGGATAAAAGTAAATAGATTATAGAACTATGATCAATGTAGAATGTGTTACACACTGATATTTGTTTTACCCTTTTTCAGATAAATTTAATTTATTTGATAACTTGTATTACATGCAATTCCAATCTTAAACAATACACAACATACAATTAATATATTATTAATTAAAATTATATTTATCTACAATCCATTTGAATGGAAGGTATAAATATAATTAAATAAATTATGAAAATATATGGTTTACACATGTATGTATATAATGATTTATTTTACAACTAATTAATTTTAAATGAAAATAAAAACCACATAAAAATTAAATAAAATATTTTTATGAATTATTATTTTTTCCACACAAACGTGTTTTATCTTAATAAGGTAATTAAATTACCTTTGTTGAATTATTTTGATGAAATTTATATGTTATATATTTAATAAAATGTTTAAACGTTCATCATATTTATTTTCTAGGTATGATATAATAATAAATCTAATTTTATGCATAAAACCCTTTTAAACTAATGGGAGAATTTTATTTAGAAAACCCATTTTTTCATGTCTATGATGTTATTTTTAAATTAAATTAATCCCTTATATGAGTTTAATTTGGGAAAATAGATTCAATATATTGAATAATTATAACAAAAATCCCCTAATATGTTTAAATTAATATTTTCCTATAATAAAGAGTAAAAACAGTAAAAATTCAGTATCATAGTTATGGTAAAAATGGGTTTATCGGGGGTTAAACTAAATTGATTAGGGGTAAAAATGAATAAAAATATTACAAATTTATATTTTATGATCATATATAGAGCTAATTACTACTAATATTATATAATAGTATATTTTAGAGCATTTTCGCATGTAAGAACCACCGTATAATGATAAATTTCCAAGAATTCGAAGTGTATCCCCTCACCAACTTATAAAAGGTCACCCCTCTCCTCTCTACCCGACACATAAAAAATCCATTTGGTTTTCCCAAGAAATATCCAAATATATTCTATAAAAACATATCTATAACTTATATTCCATGGTTTAATCAGAATTCTATCTTATAAAGTCTTTTGGTGACAACCTAAAGAGATTGTTTAAAGAGGAGGAATTGTTTCTAAATGAGCCTTTCAGTTTTATTTTTCCTTACACCCCCTTAGAGTCATGTTAAAACATGATAATATTATAACCATATAATATCTTTTAATATTTTTATTATGTTTTTATATTTATATAAATCCATAACCACTAACTTTTAAATGTATAACAAAAACCATTGATCATGTTTAAGATGAACTATCGCCTCACAATCCTATGTAATTTGTTTTCAATCACCAATTCCCAAGAATTGGTGTAATCATAAATAAAAAGTATATAGATGGTATTTATGACATAAATTACTTTATTTTAATTACATTATGTAATATTACATCTTACATTACATTATTTGTGAAATACGATAACATAACTTGTGTGTGTGGCGGGCTACCACCACATGAAGTGATGTAATTCATTGTTTGATTACACATTTCATGGAAGTTAATAAATAAATATTTAATAAAAATATGTGAAATATAGTAAATAATAATAATTTTTTAATGTTGAATTATTATTTACCTATTTTTTAATTTCATCCACAGAAAAATGGAACCATTGTTCATGTGTACGTATGACCAACCATCTCTATGAACAATATATTTACTATTTATATCTATAATTTTTATAAATAATTTTAAATATTTATATAATTAATATATATGATATAAAGATTATTTTTAATTTTAAAGAGATAACATAATTATTATCAAAGTACAAGGACAAAATCTACTGAATGATATCATATATGAGAAAGCAAAGCAGTTATTACCCAAAATAAAGATTTTAATAAAGTATTTGAAATAGATGGATGATAAAAGGTTATAATTAAATTATATATTATATTATATATATGATTATATTTTTATAATAGATGTATGAAAACATATATTTATTATACATGGGGTTCAAATATGTATAAAGAATGTCGAGATAGGAGGTAAGATATTTTTGTCTCAAATTACATTCTTTGGGATGTAATATAATATTTGAACCTATATTATTTTAGGTGGTTTATATACATAACATTTGTGATAATATATGAAGAGTTTATTTTTATAATGATATTTAATTGGTTTTTTTTAATTTTATTCTTTCTTAGAGACTATGATTTAAATGTTAACAAATTGATAATGATTTTATGTTAAAATTTTATTTTCATTCAGGATTTGTTCTCATTATGTTTTTCACAATGATATATTATTATACATTTCACAATAATTATCATGTTTTTTATTATAATATGTTTATATATTTAGAAAACTTGTTTTCTCACAATTTTTTTATATTTAATTACTCAAGAGACCAAATGGTTGTGTTTTATTCTGAAAAATTGACCTTATTTTTCTCTTTAGTTGAACAAACTTTTTCTTCAATATCTATGTTTCTAAAAAAAAATTAAATAATTTTTATATATTCTAAAAATATTATTTAAAATAATTTTTTCGATTATTAATTTTTTTAAAACAAGGTTAAAAAGGAGGATTTTGTTTTGAATGAGGTGCTTTCTGACTTTTCATAGAAAATATTAATGGAATCATTATTTTATGGTGCATAACATGAATGGAATTTTTCACCAACATAACCAATAAATGATTTAATGCTTCATTTTATAAGAATAAAATTTATTTTGAAATAAACTAATTTTTAATTTTTTTTTTACTATTATTTGTTTAGAAAAGTGGTTATCAATATATAAAGAATATTTTCCTCATGAAATTTTCAAACTATTTTTTCAAAATAATTTTCCATATCTAATGAAATCTTTTGATATTAAATATTATTTACAATAGTTATGATCCACGGATAAAATTATTATTCTTTCCTTGAATGGTTTATTTTTATGAAGAAAATATTTTTATAAAACTCGTTTCTTTTCCATGAGCTTTACTATAATGAAATTATTATTGAACATTTTTCTTTTTAAATAGGTTATTTGATTATTAAATTAATATGAAACTTTTTTCATTTCTATAATTCATTCTAGGATGAGATTTTTATGAAACCCATTTAATTTAAAAGGGTTTGATGAATGTATTATGATCTTGCAGCAAATATATGTATGATTTTCATTATATAATGGTTGGGATATTTATCTCCCCCAAATGAACTTGTTAAATATTGATATATCCTGAGATAAAAATGACTATAATTAGGAATAGACCTAGTTTAGTTAGGGAAATTTTTAACTATGATAGTATTGGGAGTGAACCTTAACCAATATGATGGTTTGGGGAGAAAACCCATTCCACTATGATATCCTTGGAAATGAGACATAAAAATTATGAAAATTAGTTTCCATAAATATGTGTATGACTCTATTACTTGTCATATGATAATGTTATGATCTCATGGATCATGTTCTTAGATTCATTGATAATTCATGTCTTATTAAATGCTTATATTTATACCTTAACACAACATTATAATATTTTATATATTGGCTATGGTTTTAAAACGTTATTATCATGTTTTCATATCGTTTTTCTCATGTTATGTTTATGTATCTCCCTTGTTAATTATTACAATAACACCCAGATATTTTTAGTAGAACACTATGGTCAATAGCATATATAAAGACAACATCGAGATTAAACAAACAACTAAATATTATAAATTAAATGTGACTGTTATAACCTAGATATTAAATTGGTTTATATGAATAATATTAAATGATTTATTAAATAAATATAATGTACATACTCAATGTAAATGTATTTGTAAAATATTTCAAAATAATCACTTATATTTTAGTAAATTCATTTTATAAGTTTTCATACAAAATGATTTTATTAAATTATATGGTAAATTAATAGAATTATTGACTTACGAATTTATAAAATTTATTTTATAAAATTAACTTTATTTTTTAAATCAGCATATCAAATTAAGTAGGTGGAAATTTTTAGAAATTGTTGAAAATATTTACTATTGTCGTGAATAGTGGTAAAAAATGTATTATTATTTCAAATATTGAAAATGAAAAATTTATTCTTTAATGTTTTAAATGAAAAGTTAGTTATATTATTTTATTATTAATAAAATTATGTACATTGGAATCAATTTCATAGTTTAATTTGGAAGAAAACGTTTTTATACAAAAAATGGGGTTTTAAGGAAAAGATTTCTTTTATTGCATTGTGTATGTTTAATAATAAATTTAATTAGGCCAATTATGTATTTTAAATTTTAATAAATTGAATCAATATTTATTGTAATATGGTCCAAATTTATTAATTAGTTCCCTTTTATTTTTGTTTAATATGAATAGTAACCTTAATAATTTTTATTACCACAATGAAGGGTAAATCATGTAGGAAAGGTTAAAAACAATACTATAGCGAACAAAAAATCACCCTAAATCATTACTAAATATTATTGGGTGAATAAATATCATCAATAATAATATAATATTTGGTTATATGTAATTTCATGGCCACATGGATGAGATTATAACAATTATAGTATTTTATTTAATAAAAACTAAAACACGTAACACTCTTATTTATTATAAGTATAACATTTATAATATGGAGTTATTTAATGAATATGTTTTAATATAATTTTTTTTTAATCTAAAATATTTATCTGTATCATGGTATTTTTTTTAAATTTTAGTGAAAGAGTAATATCTTTAAATGTTTACCCAACAGTGATACAATTATTATTCAACAAATTGAAAATCAAATAAATGATATTAAAAATTTTAAAAGTAAAACAACAAGAATTAATTAAGGTGATTGATGAATTATATATATTTATATAAAATATTAGGGGTGTATTTACCTATTTGTTATGTTATGATGTTGTATTTATGTTATTAAATTCAAATTAATTTATATTTTGAAAATTATCACTAATGATATTTTATTAATATAATTTTTTATTAAATATTTGAAAATCATAAATAATCATAAATAATCATAAATGTTATAATACATGGTCTAAAATGTCATCTAATGTGAATTTATAAGCCAATTGGATGCATTTGGACCTTGAATAGTCTTAATATATTTTAATATTTTTGAAAAATCGAAAAGCTACCTCACCCCAATTATAAAGGGGAACACCATCCTACAAATTACACCACCTTGAGACATATATATGAGTAAAAATATAACCATTTTTCTCATAAAAGTGATTTCAAAAGTTCTAGATGATTTTTACATTTGAAATACCAACCTTATACCCCTTAAAAAGATATATAAAGTCCATTGCAGAAGAGGTAATCATTTTTACCAACACTTTTAAGATTATTTCTTCTTATAATTCCCATTGATATGTTTCTTCCATCCTAAATAAATAAATCCAGTATCATATGTATATATATATTGTTATATTTTAATATGATTAGAATTCAACCATATTCATCCTTTTATATGTCCTATGATAAATGAAATCATTGCGCAAGCGTATGCGCAACTTATCACCTCTATATAGTGGTGAAATTCGTTTTTCATAACCACTATACTTGGACAGTAATAATTATGGATATTATGGAAATATAATATAATTATGAAATTTTATTTGTTCTGAAAAATTAATAAATCATCAAATTCCCTACCCATTCACCACTAAAGGAATGATAATGTCGCTAATGCGCATGTACGACCTACCATATCCACATTGTGATGTGACTCCTTTTACATATCCAACTATCACTAATGGTTATAAAATGTCTGAAATCATTAAATATTATAATTATATCCACAATTATATTATGTATATTATGAATACATATACCATTAATAGTGACCAAAACATACATGAAAAAAAATCAATAGAAAAATGATGCACTTAAAACAAAAAATTAGGAAAATAGTAAAATTATATTAATTAATGGATGATAAGTTGATATAAAAAATCATATATGATATTATAAAAATTAATATGGTTTTGGTATAGATTTATAAAATTATTTAAACCATTATATAATTTTAAATCTTGTTCAACTAAAGGAAAACACAAGGTAAGGGTTTCTCATCTCAGTTTTACATTTGTGGGACATATGTCATATTCACAACATATTTTATTTGTTTGTTGTGTATACTAAACAATTAATTTTTTATATCTTTAATATCTCCATATTCATGGTATTTAATGTTTAATTTTATGTTATTCATTCACGAGGCTTACAACTCAAAATAAACCCAAGTGGTTATGGAATCCCCCTAAATTTTACTTAATTGAGTCATATTATAATAATATAAATCTAATTTATTTAATATCGGGAATATTCTAACACATTGAATTATTTATAAGAATAATTCATTAAATATTTTTGTTCTGTGAAATATTCTTATTACTTGTATCGTGGATATTATTATTTCCTAAACTATATACCTGTCATTACATATGGTGAGTACATTGAATGTTATTTGAATATCTAGGTAAATAATGATAATATGTATCTGTTACTGACTATGAATATATATGTGAAAAGAATTTTGATCCATAAATTTAATAGATCATTTTGATATATGAGGTATGCATTTGACTTGCAGGGAGTGGTGGGGAATAGAAATATATATCCCTTAAATGCATTAACAGGTCTCATGAGATAAATATGTCTGATAATTTAAATGGGGTTTTACTTGTAATGATTAAAATATATTGTCAAAGGTATTGAAACAATAAATACCATTATTTTTTATATGATGGAAATCAATATTAATAATTCCCCCATTAATAAATCAGTTTTTAATATCTATGATATTTTTACTATGATATTATTTGTGGATTCAGATTGTGCACAATATATCAATTAAATAGAATTTGTTTCCTATTATTTATAATGCATAATGAATATTCCTTATCTTCTCATGATAGAAAATTTATTTATGAAATGAAATGCGTGTTATGTTATTTAACTTTTATGTTGATTATGAATATTGATTCATGATAGTTTCTTCTATAATTATACCTTACTATGCATTTGAGCTCACCACTTTATTATGTTTTATTTTCGTTATAATTCGTTGAAATATTTTATCATTGATATGTAGGGTTATTTTATGTGTTATAATGGTTTTCTCAATGAGAATACATTGATTATTTTAAGTTTCATATTTAATTTCAATTTCATGTATGTATAAATTTTACCATGACTATTAAACTATTTGATCCCTCAGGATGCGATTCCTAATATCTAGTTCAAGTGTAATGAAATAAAAATTGATTTTTGGATTCTATAGTTTGGGTTGTTACCGTTGGCATCATAGGAAATATAATAGAAAACATGGGACTAGATTTAGGAAAAAATATATTTTGTCATAAAACCTTTTGACTACCTTTGAGGACATGTCTACGTATATGATAACATCATATAGATTAGATAATGACCAGGGATATCCTATGTTCAACATAATTAATAATATATTGAGAAGAATGTGTCCTGATTTAAACATCCTTTGAATAATATTTTATAATTATTTGGTTGATAAACCTGGTTTTTGAAATTTGATGATTACAATTTTCTTTTTGGATTTGGTCAATGGTGGGAACTAAAAAGAATATGCATAAAATTTAATTTAATAGATAAAGTATTAAATAATTATTTAACCAATTGTATCATGGTTAGTATAATCATGAAAATTCTATGCAATTTTGTTTATTTTAAATGATTATATGTTGTCATTAACTTAACATTTATAGAAACCATCATGGGATTAAGATTTTATTGTTGATCATAAGTTTAAATTCTTAAACACCATGTTGAGGTTATATATTATGATTGTTAATTAAAATTAAAGATATTTTGGGATAAATTTATGGAAATAAATCACATTAATTTAGAATATGTATTTCTAAAAAAGGTATTTAAGGATTAATGAATTTACATTTTATGGACATGAGTTTAAAGGTAAGTATAATATTTTGGGTTTATATGATATTTGATTTTTAGGTAATTATGGGTTATTATATTAGGAATGAAAAATAAAAAATATGAGATAACCAATGAGGAAAAAACATTTCTTCAATAATGAATATATTGATGTTATTTTTGAGGAATTTTATCCTATTTTTGGAATTTTTTATGAATTATATTTTATTGTTTGAGAAAAAGGGTAACTTGTACATTGGGAAATAACTCATCGTATTTGGAAAGACTGTGAGGATTGAACCCACAAGAGAAGGGTGACAAGAGTGAATTTCCTACCACTAGGATACATCGTGTCCTAATTATTATTATGCAGATTTTATTTATTTAAATGATATGATAGATAAAGGATAATTAAATTTTTAAAACCAATGTTTTTTTCAAATAAAAAACAACAGGATTGGAAATAAATTTTGTGTTATATAATTTATGTTATTTTGAATGATTCTCACTCTATTGAGAAAACTATATAATTATGGTCAATATAATATTATAGAATTTTATTTGAGTGATGAAGGATTAATTATATTTTGGATAATTATATGACTTTATTGTGGATTTATGGTGTTTCAGGCTATTAAGGTAAGTAATTAGTATATCTTGGATATTATATGTTTACAGAACACACAATTGTGGAGATAAATATTAAACATATATTGAAATAATACATGATCAAATACTTTTTATATCTGTGTTTTAATCTTATAATGGAATATTTTTTTTGGAATATAATGTATACTTATTTTTTGAATGATATAATTTGAATTTTTGGGAATTATTATTGTATTTTGGGTGATTAAAGTAGTTTTCCTCAAATGATTGTTTATTTCTTTGGGGAATTCTCTTGTTTTTTACTAATAGTATTGGTCTTTGTTAATGTATAATTATAATAGTAATATATATAATTTCTTTTGAGGATTTTGTGATTCAAATAATTTGATTCTAGTGCTTCAGTCATAAAAATAATCATACTCAACATTTGGATTAAAAGATATATTTATGGTTGAAATTTATTAAAGTATGAAACAATACTTATCATGTTAGTATATTTCATTATTTTCATACTATAGGTTTTAAAATAATTCTGTAACGTTAAGAAAATGATTTTTGGAACAAAAATTTTATCCATTTATTTTCTTATAGAGAAATCAATGGACTTTAAACCATCATATATTTACAATTTTGTGATGTTTAACTTTATCAAGAACAAGTTTTCTATCCCCATAGATCAGTATTTAAATGATATTTTTACCATTCATATCTATGTTTTCACTTCCCATATATTTTTTCTATCATGGAAAATTATTACATGCCATCAGAGATAACCTCCATAATTATTCTTCGATATTTTCAAGTGAAAGTTTTATTAACCCTTTTTATAATGTTGTATTTCGTAAATGGAAATTTTAAATTTCAATCCTTTTAATACCAATAAAAAATTAAAATTTATAGGAATAAATTTGTTAGATTATAACAGAATGTAACACCCCTATATTTTCAATAGAACAATATTTAAGATAGTGCATACAACATGAAACACTGATATCAAATAAAAAACTAAATAATATTAATTAAATGTGATAGTTATAACCTATATGCTAAATTCATAGGTATGAAGTGATCTAAAGGATGTCTTCCAAATAAGATGTACTAATATTTTCCTGGTCATCCATGTTTATTTCTTATCCTACTTTCTCATGTATTTTTTCCATCATAAATTAATAAATAATGCATCACATATATATTTAGATTTAATTTGTATTATTATAAAACCATATCATACCTTTTACGAAATCTATGAAAACTGATATCATATCATGTGTATATGTACGAATTACTATCTCCATACTGCGGTGTAATTCATTTTTCTTTACCAATTCACATGGATAGTAATAATGGTGGAAATAATGGATGTGTAAGATAATTATTATCATGATCCAAATCATGTCACCATAAAAAACGACACCCGACAAAGTCCACGACAAAACATAACGGGTGTTCCCAATCCCCATGGGATGAAAAAAGTTCCCAGGTATCATAAAATGATATATGGGAACGATTTACCCTAGTTCATAAACACAAAACAATAAGTGAATCCCATAAAATAGATTTGGATTTTTCAAAAGAAAACATTTTTTACTAAATTCCAGTATTGAATAACACAATTTAAAACAATGTTTAAGGGATACTAGAAAGGAAGAAAAACAAAAAGGATAGCCCAAGAACCTATTTAGGCAAAGAGGCACCACCCTGAAGCCATCAACATGAAAATTCCCCATGAATGACTAATATAAACATGTACCCTTGACACTAAAATCTGTACCAAAACCTGCGACAAAATAAACAAGACTACATACACCCAAATGTGTAAGTACGGTGCGATCCAAATTCTAGTAGAATTCCACCACTAAAAGATTCAATGTGATAACCACTATAAGAGAAAAAATATTGCAAGTTTGGTAAAAAATAAATGCTATTAACAATTTTTAAAAGATGGAACATTAAATAAAAATAGAATTCAAGTGGGAGAATTTAAAATAAATCAACACTTTTAAAAAGATTGAAAAAGCTACTAAATTTTTTCAGCCAAAAATACCGTATTCTGATGGTAATTACAAGATATCCAATGAGCACTAGCAATGGAAAACAGCCATATGCACTAGCTCACTGTGGGTCTCAGGTACATTGTATCTCCATGAAGGTAACCATAAAAATATCCATTCTCGAGCACATGATCCACTAATATAGATCATACCAATAAACCAGAAGTCCCCCAACATCATCATCATTATATTTTATTTATTGTTGTCATCGTCAAAATTGATACGTGAAACAGGGGACAAACCCCACAGGATCAGTAGCATACTAGTACACATCAACCCATCTAGATACACATGTTACCCTTTCAGGATCAAACAAGTTACACATTTTATAAAAAACATTTTCACATGAAGATTATATTTCAAAATCACACACACAACTAACATCCCACACAAATGTCACATAATACCTTTCAAGAATCATGAAAATGTTTTCCACCTAAAAACCATTCAAAAGTCCAATTTTAAACCCAAAACCACACCAAGACCCTATAAAATCAGAATTGTCAGCCCAAACAACATTTAATAAACAACTTACATATGTTATAAAATAAACCCAAATATTACCATAAGAGTTACACACAGAAAACACCGAATATAAAAAATGAAACTATAAAATTAAACACTTAACCAACTTCATCAAAAATGGATTTCACACAACAAAAAACAAATGAGTAACATGAAAAATAAGTAAATCATGAAATCCTACTCATCAATAAAAGCTTAAACATGGAATCACCGACCATTTGTGCAAAAAACCCCAAATCTTGGTGTGAAACTTCAACCACACCATAACTCACCACAAGGGTATAAAAACAAACTTCAAACTGTAATATTTGAACCAATAAATAAAAAAAATAAAACCCTAGGTACAAAACCTAGATTCAAGAAAAATGGGAACCTCCAGAAATGGAATGAAAACCAAAAGAATATGGAAGACACCAAGAAGGAATTCACTTACTTGATAGATCATGAATAAATCACTCCAAATCCATAGAAGGTTGATTCTCCAAGCAACCAAAACTAATAGTGAGGTTTAAATTATGATGATTAGGTCAAGTGGGGACTCAAATGGCGGAGAAAGAGTTAAAATTGAATGGTTTATGAAAGAATCAAATTACATTCTCAAATCGGAATGATTTGGGAAACCATGAGAAATTTTACCCTAATATGCGATGAAAATAAGCTCCAAACCAGTGAAATAGATAATGGGGATGAGACGTTGGGTTTTTTCATTTAGTGGGAGGTTAAAGAATCGAAAAAAATTAGCAATTACTGAGATATTGAAATGTTAAAGAAATAATTTTAAGTAAGAAATGGTCTTACGGGCTGGCCCAATACCTTACTAAAAAATCCAAATCCATCATGATTTTGGATTCCTAGGAGGTCCAAAAAGATATGGTGGTTTTATTATACAAGGGGATTACAATTTTGATGTGTAATGTGTGTAAAATTTTGAAAAATTAGGAAGTAAAAAAAAATTGTTTTTAAAACATGAAATGGGTTCACGGTTTGGCCCAAATCTTGAAAACACACCGTTTCTTCAAAAACTACATGAGAAAATCACAAAAAAATAATGAATGGAAATTTATTGAGACATACCTTTAACATAAGTTGTGGATATAAAAATTCTCCCCACCATAAAACTTTACACCCTTGAAATTCCATAACAAGTCCAAAAGAAAAAACTAAACCCAACTGAAAGGCCAAAATGGACTCCTTTTCCACATTTTACCCGTCCCCAAAAGGTCAAAACATGTACAATTGATTAATCAATGCAAGAATAATCTCACAGACAAAATAATACACCACTTCCTGAAATGATCAAGCATATTCAAACTAATCCCAAAACAAAATTCATAAAACACTTTCTGAACAAGACTCAAGCAACTAACCCGAACAAGCAACAACATCGAACAGGGTTACGACTACCTTACATTACAAAACCATTGGGCGAAATCCAACCCAAATCTACCCAAGGGAGAATTTGGAAGGTAGATAGTGTCGTACATGTTTACCAATCACCAAGACAAGACCATTGACAAATCCTAGTTACTAGTATGTGGAGACACAAATGCGATCTCTACCATAACACACAACTAAATTTTTCCTGAGAAAAAATTATGACACTAAGAGGGGAGGCCCGATCAGACTCCCTGGTATAAGGGGTAGTAATCCATTAGAATTTTCCCAAAAAACATACATGAGGGTCATAGTGGGTCTTACCTTCATAATGACCAACCATCTTAACTGACCAGCATATTCTGGAACAAAAAGACTCCAAAATTTAAAGCGTTGGGATGGCTGTATGGTTAGTCCACATGGTTTGGGGAACCATTTACTAACCCTAGGTATCTTTCTATATGCATTGTTTTCTAGGGAATGTTTACTACTAACCATGCACAAACTGTGCATTCAACAAGTCATGAGAAATTTCAAACCTTTCTCCAAAAAATCAATTGAAATAAAAGGTGAGGGAATGACATTGGGTGATAACATGGACACAATGTCCTTACCCCTATTTCCACCAAACGGGGAGAAAATAAGCAAGATGATGAAACAAGATGTTTAAACTATTACCTTATTCCATACTAAGGGAATAACTCTGTACAAGGGTTTCAACAACCCTAGTATTTCCATTGACTATGTACCCGATTCACTTTAGATCCTATGGCTAGATCTAAAATGAACGAAGCATCTACCCCCTCACAATTAGGTTTTAGAACCCCCCCACGGACAGATCATCTCCTTTAAGTTCCTTGAAAACTATACTCAGAACCCGGATGTGTTCACCCATACATAACATATTCCATACTCCATACACTCAAACAAAACATTTCAATAAAACATGTGTTTAGAAGATGCACACACATCACCCATTGTCTCTTCAGGTGAGAAGATAAAATAGGAAAGGATATATGGAAACACCTTCCTCTAAACAAAGGATTTTTAGATTTCCTTTAAAGATGCACACTTCTGAAAAAACAAAGACTCAGAAAAGATTGTAAAACTTCATCTTTACAGTCAAAAAAGAACATGACATCACAAGGAATCACCGAACATGACCATTGTAATTGATAAAAAAATACATGGAAATGGAACTTATTCCAAGTCCCAAAATAACACACAATTCTAAGAAGTGGGCATAATAGCCTCTCATGAACAGATTTCCTATGCTGGTGGTTTAACATGAACCCCTGCATTGAAGAGACTATGAATTTCCCATAGACCCTCTTAGAAAACATCCACATTAACAACCTGTAACTACTTTAACCTTAAAAAAATCATGTAACATAAGAAACTACGGTCACTTTCAACCTCCCGCAAGCACTCTCCCACTAAAAGAGGATCTGGAAAACCAAGAAAAGAAAATGGTGTAGTCTAAATATCCAAATCTCAAGAAAAATATTCGTTATACTGATTACCCGGGGGATCTTCCAACAATGAAACAATATGGGCGGCAATTCAATCATGCATTAAATCTTAATGGGGGCATAACTTATCCCAAAAGAGAACCCAAAGACCCAACCTGCCTAGTCCATTGGTTCAAACAGGCCACAATACAGAACCTAACACATTAGGGGAACCACCATAAAGGCTTCCCAAACTTTTCTCAGAAGAGACCACTAACCAACCCTTCAACCCAACATACCAAGGAAACACAATCAGAAACACTTTTCAAACAAGAGGAGTTCTTGGACTCAAAACAAACCATAATAAAAAAATTTCTAAAAAACACATAGTACACACCACCCTAAACCAATTATCAATACATCAGGTTTTCCATTAAGATCATCTCTTTGAAACTAAATAGTTCGATGACAGCGTATCCACCAATAGTACCCCCATGCCTCACACATGCATGTTCCATGCCACACTAGGAATCGTTCTCAGATCCTTCCGAACACTCATCAAGTCATTCCATTAACCATCCATCATCCCATATGACTCCATGCATATGGTTACAAATGGAAATACTAAAGGTTAAAAAAATCCTTCAACTTTTCAAAACCAAAACATTCAATTGATACGTCCTTTTTGTCAAGACCACTATCCACAAAATCCAAATACAATTTACGTCTTACGAAACTTTTCAAAAGATCAAAAATCATTCAATAAATACTCACATTAAATTCATTAACATTACTTTTAAAAAAAATCATCCAGTTTCAAAACGATTCTAATATATTGAAAAATTCCATTTCATAAATCCATTATAAATTGAGAACTCAAGTCTTCTCATTTTCAAATAGGATTCCAAAATATCATAATACATATCAAATAATATCTAGTTACCAAATATAAATCCATTTCCAAACTCCACACATGACATCCAAAAAATTTATTCCATTAAAACACATTTCAATAGTTTAGACAAATCTATTGGATTTTTTTTTCTATATCAACATTAAAATAGCTTTTTCTTTCGAAAAAGGTGTAAACCAACCATTTTCCATTTCAAAACAACTCTGAAAATTCAGTTTTACCATTTGAAAAATCAAACGATTCCCTCTTTATTATAAAATCATTTCACAAAAACTTTACGCTTCTTAGAACAAAGTCATTTTTACTTTAAAAACAAAATTCCAAGATTTTAGAACTAAAGGAGACACTACAATGCGAGTGGAAACTAATTATGGTGGGTGACATGGAAATATAGTTGGCTACTATACACCAATCACATAATAATCACATAGAGTGTTCTAGGTAAATATACCCACCACCACATGGCTTGTAAGGCCCTGTGATCCCATTGAGACCATTATCCCAACTCCCTTTTCATATCCCATAATCATCATCAAACCAAGAAAACTGAAGGACTTAGATAAAAACCGACATCCCTTAGCGACTTGAATAACGTCACAAGTTTTGCTGACCAGGAACACTACCCACAAATAGAATGTAATGTCCCAGAAATCATAGCTGTAGACTATCCAAACTCTTCCCCAAATAACTTGACCCGATGAGTTAACATGAACCTCGTCTGATTCCAGTTTTTCATGAACCGAATCTGTTCACCATCAAAACTGACACCCAACCTAGTCTACGACAAAACCCGAAGGGAATTCCTAATCCCCACTAGCTGGCATAAGTTTATTGGTATCATAAAATGAAATTTTGGAATGATTTACCTGAGTTCATAAACAAAAAACAATAAGTAAATCCCCTAAAATAGATCCGTATTTTTCAAACCAAATCAACTTTTAATAAATTTCATAATTGAATAAAATAATTTAAAACAATTTTTAAAGACTACTAACAAGGAACAAAACCAAAAAGAACATCCCAAAAACCCCCTCATAGAAAGAGGCACTACCCTCAATCCATCTCCATGACACTTTACCAAGAACGACTAATATAAACTCATACCATTAGCACTAGAATACTTACCCAATCTTGAGACAAAATTACCAAGTTTCCTTACACCCAATGGAGTAAGTAGGGTGTGATAAAAATCCTAGTATGATTCCACTACAAAAATATTCCATGTGATAATCATTATAAGTCAAAAATCTTGCATGTTTTGTAAACAGGAAATGATAGTAACAATTTCTAAAAGATTCCATATTAAATAAAAACAACATTCAAGTAGGATACTTTAAAATCATTCAACAATATTAAATATAATGAAAAAGAAACTGAATTATTTTCATCGAAAAATATCTTATGCCAACAGAAGGTATAAGATATCCATTGAGAAATTGCAACGGGAAACAACCATAAGCACTAGCTCATTATGAGTCCTAGGTAACTCATATCTCAGTGAAAGTAACCCTAAAAGTATCCATTGTCATGTACATGAGCCACTATTGGGGATCATACCCATAACCTAGTGTTCCTCCAAAAACATCATCATCATTGTTTAGTTAATGTTGTCTTCGTCAAACAAGCTACATGAAATAGGGGCCAAACCCCATGGGATCACTAGCATACTAGAACATATCCATCCACCTAGATACCCAAGTTTCCCTTTTGGGGCGAAACATGTTCCAAATTTTATAAATACCATTTTCACATAATGGTTCCATTTCAAAATCACACAAACACACCAAACATCCCACACACATATGTCACTTAATACCCTTTTCACCTTCAAATTTATTTTATCACCATACTCACACAAAACATCCCACAAACATGATTCACACCCATATCACAATTTCAAAATTCATCTAGAAAATTATTAAAACATTCTCAAAATTTTGGAAATCAAAAATCACTAATTTATCTTTCAAAAACACATTTTAAGAACATAAACCCCCCAAAAAGATTCTATAAACATCCTTTTCACACTTTGTGTTACTCGTTAAACCATTTAGAATTTTCATAGAATACTTTCAAGGAGAAATACAAGGGTTTTACCTAAAACCCATTCAAAACCCCTATTTTGAACCCAAAATCAGACAAAGTACCTATAAAATCATAATTGGTATCCCAAAAAACATTTAATAAACCACTTTCATTTGTTATAAAATGAACCTAAATATTACCACAAGAGTTATAGATGATAAACAACCAATTTAAAAAAAATGAAACTATAAAATTAAAAACTAAACCAAATTCATCAATAATGGTTTTCACACCACAAAAAACATATGTGTAATAGGAAAAATAAGTAAATTGAGCAAGATAACGTATCAATAAATGCTTAAATATAGAATCACTAACCATTTGTTCCAAAACCCGAAATCTTTGTTCGAAAATTAAACCACACCACCGCCATGCCACAAGGGTATGGGAAAAAATATAAAAAATAATATTATGACCCAAAAAATAATAATACCCTAGGTACAAACCGTTACTTTTATACTAAAGGGATCCTCAGGAAAAGGAAATAAAACCAAAAGAAGATGGAAGATACAAAGAAAAAATTCACTTACATAAAATATCTTGAAGAAACCACTCCAAATCGTCCCATAGGTGAATCTTCAAGAAACCAAAAATAATATTGAGGCTTTAATTCGTTGGATAAGGAATGTGGGGACTTAAATGGGGGAGATAGAGTAAAAATTGAAAGGTTTATGAAAGGATAAAATTTATTTTTCAAATCTGATTGATTTGAGAAAAAAGGATATGTGTTGCCCTTATCTGCGATGAATATGAGCTCTAAAGTGGTGAAATTGATATTGCGGGTGAGAATTAGGTTTTTGGATTCATGTGGGAAGTGAAATATTTGAAAAAATAGTTAAAAATTAATATGATATTAAAAAATTAAAAAAATAATTTAATGCAGGAAATTGGCTTATGGGTTGGCGCAATACATTAATAAAAACCCAAATACATCATGATTATGGATTCCAATGATTCCCAAAAGGATATGGTGGTTTTAATATACTTGGGATGAAAATTTGTAAGTGTAATGGATTTAAATGTTTAACAAATGGAATATTTATAATTTTTTTTAATATGAAATGGGCTCACAATTTGGCCCAAATCATGAAAACACACCCTTTCCTCAAAAAATACTTGGGAATCCCCCAAAAAAATCATGAATAGTTATTGAATGTGAAATACCTTTAAAATATATCATGGGTGTGTCAATTATCCCCAAAAAAAAACTTTCCTCCCTCATAATGCCACAACAAGGCCAAAAAAAAACCAAACCCAACTGAAAGGCTAAAATGGACTGGTTTGCCATGTTTCACCTACCCCCAAAAGTACAAAACACCTCCAATTGAATAATCAAAGAAATGATATTCTCACCAACCGAAATATACACCACATACAAAAACGTTCAAGAATATTCATACTAATCCCAAACAAAAACAGATGAAACACTGTTTGAACAAGACTCAAGAAACTTACCCGAACAAGAAACAATGACAAACAAGGTTACCACTACCTTAAATAGAAATACTTTTCAACACACTCTAACCCCAATGTCTACTAAAGGAAGATTTTGGTAGTTAGATAGCTCTGAACGTGTCTACCTATCATCAAGGCAAGACCATGGAAAAATCTAAGTACTAGTAGGGGGAGACACAAATGCTCTATCCACCATAAGAGACAACATAAATTTTCCCAAGACAGAATTAGGAAACAAATAGAGGAGGCCCAATTGGACTACCTGGTACAAGGTGTAGAATTCTATAAGACTTTTCCAAAATAACATACATAAGGCTCATAGTGGGTCTCCCCACCCTAAGAACCTACCATCTTAACCGACTAGTATGGGATAGAAAAAAAGACCTCAATATTTAATGATTTGGGATGACCGCATGGTTAGTCCACGCGGTTTGGGTAAGCATGCACTAACCATGTTTATCCTTCTATATACATGGTTTTTGGGTCACAATTATTATTAACCAGGTAAAAACCGTGTTCTCAACCTATCTATAAAAATTTCAAACCTTTATCCAAAAACAAAATTGAATCCAATGGGGGGAAGAATGACATTAGGTGATATAATGGACACGTAGTCCTCCCATATCTTTCCACTAAACGTGAACAAAACAAGCTAGATGAAAAAACTAGATGTTTAAACTATTTCCATCATTCATAATAAGAACACTACATTATACAAGGGTTTCAATGAACCTTCGATTTCCCCTGACTATGCACTAGCTTCACTCTGTAACCTATGGTTGGAGATCAAATGATTGAAGCATCTTTAACCTCACAGTTAGGATCTGGAATCCCCCTAAAAAAAACTTCTCTTTTCGATTCCATGAAAACTGAACAATGATCCCAAATGGGATCACTAAGACATAACAAATTCCAAACTAAGTTTACGCCAACTTGACATTTCACTAAAATAAGTGCTTTGAAGATGCACACACATAACCCCGTGTTTCTTCAGATGAGAAATAGAAAAAGGAAAGGATATATGTAAACATGTTCCTCTAAACAAAGGATGTCGAGATTTACTGAAAGTAGGAACACTTATGACAATATAATGACTTAAAAAATATTGTACAACTTCACAGTTATAGTCAAACAAGCACATGAAATGACAAGGCATCACCAAACATGACCATTGTGATTGATTGAAAAAAATACATGGAAAGGGACCTTATCCCAATACCCCAAACAACATACAATACCAATATGTGGCCATAACAACCTATCCATAATAGATTTCTTATACAGGTGGTTTAATATGAACCCCTGGTTCGAGGAGACTATGATGGACCTAGATGCCCTCTTTGATACAATCTGCATTAAAAACCCCAGACTACATTCACCTTCAATGAATCAGGTAACTTTAGAAACTAATGTATCTATCATCCTCTACTGAGAACACTCCCACTATAAGAGGATACACAAAACCAACGAAGGAAATGGTGTAGGAAAAAATCTAAAATTCTCTAGAAATATATTCCTTATATTGATCAACTAGAGGATATTTAAATAGTGAAATAATCTGGTCAGCACTTCAGTCATGCAATAACTCTTAATGGGGGCATACCATATCCAACCAGATAACCCAAGGAACCAACCAAGATGGTCCATTGGTCAAAATGTGCCTCAATATAGAACTGAACACATGAGGGGAACCATCATAAAGGCTTCCCGAAAATTTCTCAGAAGAGACCACTAACCAACCCTTCAACCCAACATACCAAAGAAACTCAAACCCAAACATCATTCAAACAAGTGGGGTTATTGGACTCAAAACACCCCATAATAAAAAATCTCAAAAAACACAAGAGAAACACCACCCCATACCAGATATAAAGATATAATTTTGTTTTAAATTCATCTAATTGAATATAAATATTTCAACAGTTATAATATCCACTAATCGTACCCCCTGGGCCTCACACATGCATGTTTCCGTTCCATAACGGGAACCCTCCTCATATCCATCCCGACACCCATCCAGTTGTGAAATTAACTATCCATCATCCCAACTAAGACCATGAATATCGTAGCTCATGGAAATACATAATGATGAAACAAAAATTCCTTCATCTTTTCATAACCAAAACATTCAACCAATACTTCCTTTTAATCACGACCTCTATCCATGAAATCAAAACCAAATTTACATCTAAGAAAACATTTTAAATGATCACCAATCATTCAATAAAAAGTCAGTTTAAATTCTTGCACATTAATTTCAAAACATTTCATCCCATTTCAAAACACTTCTAATTTCATGAAAATTTCAATTTCATAATTCCATATTAAATTTGGAAGTCAACCCTTCCCATTTTAAAACAAGATTCCAAAATTACATAAAAAATTTCAAATGACCTCTAGTCACCCAATAAAAATCCATTTCAAAAATCCCAACATGACCTCTAAAACATTCCATCCCATTAAAACACCTTTCAATATTCTATAGAACTCTACTGGAAACACTTTTTAAAAACCAGCTTTATTATCGTTCAAGATTTTAAAAGAGATATAAACACACCATTTTACATTTTAAAAACACTCTAAAATTCACTTTTACAATTTCAAAAATCAAAACATTCACTCTTTATTAGAAAATTGTTTCAAAAAAACCTTATTCTTTTTAAAACCAAGCCATTTTTACTTTAAAACCAAACTTCCAAAATTTCAGAAGTAAAGGACACAAGATAATGAAAGAGGAAACTAGTTTCGATGGGTGAATTGAACATATGGTGAGTGACTATATTCTAGTCACTTTACCATTATATAGAGTGTTCTAGGGAAATATCCTTGACTCCACATGGATTTCCAGGATAAGCGTGCTCATTGAGACCAATAACCCAACTCTATTTTCATTTTCGATAATCATCATCAAGTCATGAAAACCAAAGGACACAGATAAAAACCAACTCCCCTAGTGACTTAAATCATGGAATGAGGTGTGATAACTAGGAAAAATGCCCATAACCATAAGTTCAAGTCCCAAAAATCCTATCTCTAGACTATCCTAACTCTTCCCCCAAATAACATGACCCAAATAGTTAGCCTGAACCTCCTTTGATACCATTTCATCATGAACCGAATCTGTTCACCATCAAATCTAACACCCAACCCAGTCTGCGACAAAAATTGAAGGGTGTTACTGATCACAATGGGATAAAACAAGTTCTTAGGTATCATAAAATAAAATTTGGGAATGATTAACCCATGTTTATAAACATAAAACAACAAGGGAATCAAATAAAACAAATTTGGATTATTCAAATCGAAACATCTTTTAATAAATTTCAGAATTGAATTACACAATTTTAAAAAATGTTTAAATACTATTACAAAGTAACATAACCAAAAAGGACAGCCCAAGAACCTCTTCAGAGCAAGTGGAACTGCTTTCAATCCATCTCCACAACACTTCACCAAAAAGGACTGATAGAAACTCGTACCATTGGCACTAAAAGATTTACCCAAACCTACGATAAAATAACCAAGTATAATTACACTCAAAGTGTATGTAGGTTGTGATAAAAAGCCCAAAATGATGACACCACTATAATATTTCATGTTATAATCATTATAAGACAAAAATCTTTTAATTTTTCTAAACAAGAGATGCTAGTAACAGTTTCTAAAAAATGCATCGTGAAATAAAAACAGTATTCTTGTGGGATACTTTAAAAGAAATCAACACATTTAAATATAATTAAAAATCAACTGAATTTTACCAGACAAAAATATTGTATGATTATGGTATGTATAAGATATCAAATCATAACTAGAAAAGGGAAACCACTCTAGGCACTAGCTCACTGTGGGTCCCAAGTACCTCGTGTCTTAGTGAAAGTAACCATACAAATATCTACTATCGTGCACACAAGCCACTAGTAGTGATCATACCCATAACCTAGTGGTTCCCATAAAACATCATTATTCTAGTTTAGTTAGTGTTTTCATTGTCAAACTTTCTACATGAAACAAGGGTCCAACCACACAAGATCACTAGCACACTAGTACACGTCCACCCACATAGATACCCAAGTTTCCCTTTTGTGCTCAAACAAGTTCCACATTTTAGAAATACAATTTTCACCTAATGATGCCATTTCAAAATAATAGAAACACTAAAAAACCCACACACACATGTCACATAATACCATTTTCACCTTCAAATTCATTTTATCATAATACTCACACGAAACAACACACAAACATGTTTCACACCCATATCAAAATTTAATAAGTCATCTTGACAAATTATAAAATATTATAAAAATTATTAACCTAAAAAATAAACAATTCATCTTAAAAACCCCATTTTAAGAACATCCACCTATAAAAATAGTATATAAATATCATTTTCACACTTTTTTGTAAGTCATTAAACCATTTAGAAATTTTATAGAACACTTTCAAGAAGCATGCGAAGGTTTTTCACCTAAAACCAATTGAAAACCCTCTTTCAAACCCAAATTCCCACCATGACCCTATAAAATCATAATTGGTAGCCCAGAAAACATTTAATAAACCACTTGCGTATGTTATAAAATGAACCCAAATATTACCACAAGAGTTACACATGGAAAACACCCTGTTAATGAAAAATTAAAACTATAAAATTAAAAACTTAACCAATTTCATCAAAAATTGTTTTCTCACAACAAAAAAGTATAATAAACATTAAAAATAAGTAAATCCTGCAAGTTAACTCATCAATAATTGCTTACACATGGAATCACATACCAATTGTGAAAAGAACCCAAATATT
This sequence comes from Viscum album, assembly GCA_963277665.1. NCBI lineage: Eukaryota > Viridiplantae > Streptophyta > Magnoliopsida > Santalales > Viscaceae > Viscum > Viscum album. The sequence goes on from OY728156.1 coordinate 1,280,099,697, forward strand.
GGTGCGAAACATCAACTGCAGCACCGCCACACCACAAGGGGATATAAACAAACCTTAAGATATTATATTTGAACCATGAAGGAAAAAATAAAACCATAGGTATAAACCCCAGCTTCTGGACAAAAGGGAACCTCTGGAAAAGGAAATAAAACCAAAAAAAGATGCAAGACACCAAGAAATAATTCACTTACTTGAAAGATCTTTATGAAATCACTCCAAATACACCAAAGGATGAACATTAAAATAACCAAAACATATAGGGATGCATGAATATGGATGATGAGGTCATGTGGGGAATTAAATGTTAGAGAAAGGGTGAAAATTTAAATGTTTATGAAATAATAAAATTACCTTCTGAAATCTGAATGATTTGACAAACCTATAGAAGTTTCAACCTAAACCGCGATGAAAATGAGCTCCAAAGTAGTGAACTAGATAATGGGGGTGAGACATAGGTTTTTGGATATGATTTTGAGTTTAAATCATAGAAACATAGTTAAAAATGAAAGAGATATTGAAAAATTTAATAAATAATTTAAATCATGAAATTGGCTTATAGGCTGGCCCAATAGCTTAATAAAAAACACAAATCCATCATGATTATGAATTTCTATGAGTACCAGAAGTATATAGTAGTTTTAATATACTAGGATATGCCAATTAGTAATTATAATGGGTGTAAAATTTTTAAAATTGAAAAAGTTATAACAAACATTTTTTTTTCAATGCATGAAATGGGATCACGGTTTGGCCCAATTCTTGAAAACACACCCTTTACTCATAAAATACATTGGAAAACACCACAGACAAATAAAGAATACTAATTGAATGAAAAATATCATTAAATTAAGTCATGGATGTGACAATTCTACCCACCATAAAACTTTCCACCCTCAGAATTCTATAACAAGGCCGAAAGAAAAAACCAAACATAACTGAAAGGCCAAAATGGACTCTTTTTCCAAGTTTCACCCACCCCCAAAAGGCAAAAACATTTCCAACTGATAATTAAAATAAAAAATACTCTCAAAAACTAAAACATAAACCACTTCCTAAAATGACCAAGATTATTAATACTAATCCCAAAACAAAACACATTAAACACTATTCGAACAATACTCAAGAAACTTACCCAAATGAGCAACAACATCTAACATGCTTACCACTAACTTACTTAAGAGAACCATTAGGTGAACTCCAACCCCAAAGTCTACCCAAGTAAGATGTTGGTAGTTTGATATCTCCTAATGATTTTACCTATTACCAACCAAAGATCATTGAAAAATCTGAGTTATTAGTACAAGGAGACACAAATGGGATCTATAACAAAAGAGACAATATAAATTTTCCTAAGACAGAATAAAGACCCTAATAGGGGAGGCCCTATCAGACTCTCTGGTACAAGGGGTGTAATTCAATTTGACTTTTCAAAAATAAAATACATAAGGATCATAGTGGTTCTCCCCACCATAAGAACCAACCATATTAACTGACTATCTTGTTCTGACACAAAAATTCCACAAATTTTATAGAGTTGGGAAGACAACACGGTTAGTCCACATGGTTTGGGGAACCATGCGCTAAACATGTGGATCATTCTATCTTCAATGTTTTCTGGTTCGTGGTAACTACTAACTATGCACAAACCGTGTGCTCAACCTGTCTATAAAAATTTAAAACCTTTCTCAAAAAACTAAATTGAAACCATAGTGGTAAATAATGACACTGGGTGATGACATGGACACGAGGTCCTCAAACATCTTTCCACCAAACATGAACAACAAAAGAAAGATGAAGACACCAGATGTTTAAACTATTCCGTTATTTTCTACTAAGGACATAACTCTGTACAAGGGTTTGAATGACCATGGGAGTTCCCCTGAATATGCACCAGCTTCACTACGGGACCTATGGCTTGAGCTCAAATGATTGAATAATCTACGGCCTCACAGTTAGGCTTTGGAAACCCTCTGAATGAAACTTATATTTTTGGTTCCATGAAAACTATAGGCAGATCCCATATGGTTTCACCAAGACATAAATCATTCCAAACTCACTATACGCAAACCCAAAACTTCCAAAAAACATATGCTTAGAAGACGCACACACATCACCCCAAGTTTCTTCAGATGAGAAATGGAAAGAAGAAATGATATATGGAAAAATATTCCTCTAATCAATGGATGTGGAGATTTTTGGATAGGAGGCACACTTTTGAAAAAACAAAGACTCATGAAAGATTGTTTAACTTCACCTTTACAGTCAAACGAGCACATTACATTACTAGGAGTCACTGAACATGACCATTGCGACTGATAGAAACAATACAAGGAAAGGGACCTTATGCGATGTCCCCAAAGAATAAAAAAATTCCAACATGTGGCCATAACAACCTCTCCTGCCCATATTTCCTATGCTGGTGGCTTAACATGAACCCCTGCTATGAATAGAGTACGAAGGACCTAGAGGCCCTCTTAGACACCATCCACCCTAACAACCCCAGAATAATTTCACCTTGGATGAATTAGGTAACTTGAGAAGCTAAGGTCTCTTTCAACCTCCAACGAGAACTCTCCCACTAGAATAGGAACCAAAAAACCAAGAAAAGAAATAGTGTAGACTCAAAATCCGAATCTCTAGAAAAGGATTACTTATATTGATCATCTAGAGGATATTATAATAGAGAAACAGTCTGGGCTACACTTTAGTCATCCATTAACTCTTAATGGGGGCATACCTTATCCAATGATAGAACCCAAGGACCCAAACAAGCTGGTCCATCCATCCAAACAATCCAAAATCCAAAACTGAACAAATGAGGGGAACCACCATAAAGGTTTCCAAATATTTTTTCAAAAGATACCACTAACCAGACCTTCAACCCAACTTACAAAAGAAACACAAACCCAAGCACTGTTCAAACAAGAGGGGTTCTTGGACTCAAAAAATACCAAAATAAAACATTTCAAAAAACACATAAGACGCACCACCCCCACTAATTATCAATATATCAATCTTTCTTTTAAAATATTCTCTTTTAAAATAATCTATTTGGCAGTTAACGTATCCCCCAATGGTACTCCCCGGGCCTCAAACATGCATGTTTCTATTCCCCACCAAGTACCCTCCACATATACATCCAGGGACTCATCCAGTCATTCCATTAACCTTATATTATCCCATATAACCCCATGCATGTGGTCAATCATGAGAATACTAAATTTTGAAACAAAAATTCCTTCCACTTGTCAAAACCAAAACATTCAAGCGATACTTCCTTTTTCTCAAGATCTCTATCCAAAAAATAAAAACCAAATTTATGTCTTAAGAAACATCTCAAAATATCACCAATCATTTAATAAAAACTCACATTTAATTCATCTACATTAATTTCAAAAAATTTCATCCTGTTTCAAAACACTTTTAATTTCATGACAAATTCTATTTCGTAAATCTATATTAAATTGGGAACTCAACCCTTCTCATTAAAAAACATGATTCCAAAATTTCATAAAACATTTAAAATGATCAGTAGCTACCAAATCAAAATCCATTTCCAAACACCACACATGCCCTCCAAAACATTTCATCCCATTACAAACCTTTAAATATTCTATAAAACTCTATTTGAAACACTTTTTCAAAACCAACATTAATATAGTTACTACTTTCAAAAGAGGTGTAAACACAACATTTTCAATTTCAAAACAACTCTGAAAATTAAGTTCCACCATCTCAAAAATAGTACCATTCTCTATTTATTATAAAATCATTTCACAAAAACATTTAAATTAATAAAACCAATTAATTTTTACTTTAAAACTTTTAAGATTTCATAACCAAATGACACAAGATAATTGGAGAGGAAACTAGTTTCGCTGGGTGAATTGGACATAAGGTTGGTGTACATACGCCAATCACTTCACCATCACAGAGAGTGTTCTAGGGAAACATCCCCATATCCACATGGATTTCCATGCCCTGAGAGATTGTTGTGAACATTAACCTAACTCTATTTTAACTACCCATAATCATCATAAAAACAAGAAAACCAAAGGAATCATATAAAACCTAACTTCCCCTAGTGACATGAATCAGATCCTGAGGTGTGATGACCAGACAGACTACCCATAACTTAAATTTCATGTCCCTATAATCCTAGATCAATACTATCTCAACTCTTCCCTAAATAACATGACCCAATGAGTTAACATGAACCTCCTTTGATACCATTTTGTCACAAACTGAATGTGGTCACCATTAAAAGTGGAACTCAACCCAGTCTGTGACAAAACACAAAGGGAATTCCTAATCCCCACAAGTGGGAATGAGCTCCCAGGTATCATAAAATGAAATATGAGAATGATTTATGCATGTTTATAAACATGAAAAACAAGTGAATTCTATAAAATAGATCAGGATTCTTCCAACCAAAACTTCTTTTACTAAATTTCAGAATTGAATTACACAATTTATGAAAATTTTTAAACACTATCAGAAATGAAAGAAAAACAAAAAGGGACAGCCCAAGAACCTCCTCATGGCATGAGAAACCATCCTCCATCCATCTCCATAACACTTCACCATGAAGGACTTATAGAAACCCTTACCATTGGCACTAAAAGATTTACCCAATCATATGAAAACATAAAAAAGTCTACTTACACCCAATGGTGTAAGTAGGGTGTGATCCAAAGCCTTGTAGGATATAACCACTAAAATATTACATGTTATAATCATTATAAGACAAAAATATTTCATGTTCCAGGAATAATAAATTCTATTATCAATTTCTAAAAGATGAAACTTTAAACCAAAACATCATTCAAGTGGGATAATTTAAAAGAAATCATCACTTTTAAATAGAATGAAAATGCTACTGATTTTTTATCAAAAAATACCATATTCCAATGGTAAGTATAATATATCCATTGATAAATAGAAACAGGAAACAACCCTAGGCACTAGCTCGCAGTGGGTCCTAGGTACCTCGTATCTCGGTGAAAGTAACCATACAAATATCTGTTTTTGTGCTCCCAAACCACTAGTAGGGACTATACCCATAACATTGTGGTCCCCCCCAACAAAATCATTATCATTTTTTAGTTTTTTTTTCATTTTCAAACTTACTACCTGTAATAGGGGCCAAACCCCACGATATCACTAACATACTAATACACGTCCACCCACATAGATGCCGAAGATTCCCTTCTGTGATAAAAAAGTTCAACATTTTATAAATACCATTTGATAATAATGATTCCACTTGAAAATAAATCACACACCATAAAGCCCAAACACACATGTCACATAATACCCTTTTACCATCAAATTAATTTTATCATCATACTCACATGAAATCAAACATGCTTCATACCCATATCACAAATTAATATATCATCTCAAAAATCAAAAAACAGTCTCAAAATGTTTAACATAAATAATAACTACTTTCTCTTTCAAAAACCCAATTTATGAACATACACCCACCATAAAAGTATATAAACCCCATTTTCACACTTTGTGTAACTCATTAAACCATTTAGAGTTTTCATAGAACACTTTCAAGAAGCATGATAATGTTTTTCACCTAAAACCCATTTAAACCCAATATTTTAAACCCAAAAGCACACCAATAACCTATAAAATACGAATTTTAATCCCAAACAACATTTAGTAAACCACTTACATATGTTATAAAATGAACCCAAATATTACCACAAGAGCTACACATGGAAAACACCCAATTTAAAGAGAAAATGAAACTATAAAATTAAAAACAAAACAAAATTTATCAAAAAATGGTTTTCACTCCACACAAAACATATGAGGAACATGAAAAGTATGTAAATGATGCAAGATAAATCATAAATAAATGCATAAACATGGAATCACCTACCATTTGTGTGATAACCCCCAAATCATGGTGTGAAAATTTAACCACACCACCGCTTCACCACTAGGGGGTGGAAACAATCCTTAAACCATAATATTTGAACCAATAAACAGAAAAAAAACATGATCTATGAAACCTATATTTTGGACAAACGGGAAACTCAAGAAAAGGAATGAAAACCAAAATAAGATGGAAGATTCTATGAAGGAATTCACATACATAAAAGAACCTGAAAAATCACTCCAAATCCACCAAAGGATGAATATCCAAGAAGCCAAAACTGATATGGAGTCTCTAATGAGGATGATGAGCTCAAGTGGGGACTTAAATGGGGGATAAAGAGTGAAAATTTAAAGTTTTATCAAAGAATAAAATTACCGTCACAAATTTGGATGATTTGAGAAACCCTGAGATGTTTCTCCCCAATCTGAGATGAAAATGAGATCAAAAGCAGCCAAATAGATAATGGGGGTTAGACTTATCTTTTTGGATTCGATTGGGAGGTGGAATCATTGAAAAAATAGTATAAATAAATAAGATATTGAATTATTAAAAGTTAATTTAAACAAATAAATGAGCTTATGGGCTGGGCCAATACCTTAATTAAAAACCCAAATCCATCATGATTATATATTCCAATGACATATAAAAGGTTATTATGGTTTATATATACTAGGTGATTCCAGTGGATAAGTGTAATGAGTGTAAAATTCTAAAAAATTAAGGAGTTATAAAAAAACAAAATTTGTTTTTAAAACATGAAATGATCCCACATTTTGGCCGAAATCACAAAAACACACCATTTCTTACAAAAATACCTGGGAAACCACTACAAACTAATCAATAATAATAATTGAATGAAAAATACGTTTAAAATATGTCATGGATGTGTCAATTCACCCTAGCATAAAACATTCTGCCCTCGGAAAGGCACAACAAGGCCAAAAGAAAAAACCAAACCCAACAGAAAGGCCAAAATAGACTCCTTTACCACGTTTTCCCGCCCCCAAGTGGCCAAAACACCTCCAATTGATCAATCAATGAAATAATACTCTCACCAAACAAAACATACAACACTTCCTTAAATTATCAATCATATTTAAAATAATCCCAAAACAAAACACATCAAACACTATCTGAACAATACTCAAGAATCTTTCCCAAATGAGCAACTACATCGAACAGGGTTACCACTACCTTACTTAACAAAACCATTGGGCACACTCTAACCCCAAAATCTACCCAAGTAAGATGTTGGTAGTTAGATAGCTCTAAACGAGTCTACCTATCACTAATCCAAGACCATTGACAAATCTGAGTTTCTAGTATGGGGGGAAAAAAATGAGCTCTCCACCATAAGAGACAACTTAAATTTTACTGATATTAAATCAGGACACCAATAGGGGAGGTCTGATCAGACTCCCTAGTACAAGGGGTATTCTTCAATTATGATTTTACAAAAGAATATACGTGAGGATCATAGTAGATATCACCACCATAAGAACCAACCATATTAACCGACCATCCTAGAATGACAAAAAAAGATATAAAAATTTAAAGAATTGGGATGACCACAAGGTTTAACCACACTGTTTGGGGAACCATGCGCTGACCGTGTGGATCCTTCTATCAACATTGTTTTTAGGGACTATTTGCTAAAAACCGTGAAAAAACTGTACGCTCAGCCTATCTAAAAAAATTTCAAACCTTTCTTAAAAAACTCAATTGAAACCCAAGGGGGAAATATTGAAATTGGGTGACAACTTGGACACATGGTCATACCAAATATTTCCACCGAATGGGAACACCTGAATCTAGATAAAGACACCAGATGTTTACCCTATTCACATCATTCATACTAAGTAAAAAAACTTTGTACAAGGGTTTGAATGACCCTGGTATTTACCCTAACTATGCACCAACTTTACTCTGGGACCTATGGATGGAACTCAAATGATTGAAGCATCTTCGGCCTCAGAGTTAGATTTGGAAACACCCAAAATGGAACTTATCATTTTAGTTCCATGAATACTATACCCTGATCCAAAATGGGTTCACCAAGACATAACACATTCCAAACACACATCACACCAACATGACATTTCACTAAAAAAAGTGATTAGAAGATGCACTGACATCAACCCTTGTTTCTTCAGATGAGAAATGGAAAGTGGAAAGAATATATGGAAACATATTCTTCTAAATAAAAGATGTCGATATTTCATGAATTGAGGAACAATTATAACAAAACAAAGACTCACAAGAGATTGTACAACTTCACCTTTATAGTCAAATGAGAACATGACATCACAAGGTGTCATTTAAGATGACCGTTGCGACTGATCGAAATAGTACATGGAAAGGGACATTATGCCAATTCTCCAAAAAACACACAATTCCAACAAGTGTCCATAACTACCTCTCATGACCATATTTCCCATACTAGTGGTCTAACATGAACCCCTTCTTTGAGGAGACTATGAAGTACCCAGAGGCCCTCTTAGACACCATCCACACTAAAAACCCCAAACCACATCCAATTTTGATGAATTAGTTAACTTTAAAAACTAAGGTCTCTTTCAACCTCCAATGAGCCCTCTCTTGCTAAAACCGGATCTGAAAAACCATGAATGGAAATGGTTTGGAATCAATATCTAAATCTAGGAAAAAATATTCCTTATATTGATCAATTTGAGGATCTTCCAATGGTGAAACAATCTGGGATGCACTTCCGTCATGCATTGTCTCTTAATGGGGGTATCCCTTATACAACGAGAGAACCCAAGGACCCAACCAAGGTGGCCCTTTAGTCAAAACGTTCCAAAAACCGGAACCGAAAACATGAGGGGAACAACAATAAAGGATTCCCAAACTTTTCTTATAAGATACCACTAACCAGTCCTTCATCCCAAATTACAAAAGAAACACAATCCCAAACACTGTTACAAGAAGAGTGGTTCTTGGACTCAAAACATCCCACAATAATGTTTTTCCAAAAACACATAAGAAATAACACCCCAAACCAGTTTTCAATACATCATGTTTTCATTTAAAATTATATCTTTTAAAATAAAGAGTTTAGTGGTTAGTGTACCCACTAATGGTACCCCCCGAGACTCATGTGTGCAAGTTTTTGTGCCACACCAGACACCATCCCTATATCCATCCCGACACTCATCCATTCATGCCATTGATCATCCATTATTCCATATAACTCCATGCATGTGGTCAATCATGAAAATACCAAAGGATAAAACGAAAATTTCTTCCTCTTTTAAAAACAAAATCATTCAACCAATACATCCTTTTTCACATGACCACTATCCATGAAATAAAAACCCAATTTACATCTTAAAAAACTTTTCAAAAGATCACCAATCATTGAATAAAAACTCACTTTAAATTCATGTTCATTAATTTTAAAACATTTCATCATGTATCAAAACACATCTAATTTAATCAAAAATTCCACTTCATAAATCCATATTAAAGTGGGAATTCAACTCTTCTCATTTTAAATCATGATTACAAAATTTCATAAAACCAACATTAATATAGTTCCTACTTTAAAAAGTGCTACAAACACACCATTTTACTTTTGAAAAAAACTCTGAAAATTCAGTTCTACCATTTCACAAATAAAAATATTCCCTATTTATAAAAAAATCATTTTAAAAAGAATTCATTCTTTTTAAAACCAAGTCAATTTTCTTTTAAAATTAAACTTCCAAGATTTTAGAACAAAAGGACACAAGTCAATGTGAGAGGAATCTAGTTTCGGTGGGTGACTTGGACATATGGTTGGTAGCCACACACCATTCACTTCACCATCATAGAGAGTGTTCAAGAGAAATATCCCCAACTCCTCATGGATTTTTGGGCCCACGAGCTCATTGAGATAATTAACCCAACTCTCTTTTCATTTCCCATAATCATCATCAACCCAAGAAAACCAAAGGACTCCGATAAAACCTGACATCCCCTAGCGACTTGAATCACATCATGTGATGTGTTAACTAGGAACACTACACATAACCAGAATTTCAAGTCCTAAAAATCCTATCTCTAGACTATCCCGACTCTTACCCAAATAAAATGACCCAAAGAGTTAACCTGAGCCTCCTTTGATAACATTTTATCACCATCCGAATCTAGTCACCATAAAAACAAGCATTTGACTCGGTCCACGACAAAACCTGAAGGGGATTCCCAATCCCCACAGGCTGGAAAATGTTTTTGGGTATCATAAATGGAAATTTGAAAATATTTACCTGAGTTTATAAACATAAAACAACAAGTTAATCCCATAAAAAAATCTTTATTTTCAAACAAAAACATCTTTTACTAAATTTCATAATTGAATTACACAATTTTAAAAAAACTTAAATACCATTTCAAAGGAACGAAACCAAACAGGACAGCCCAAGAAACTTCTCATGGAAAGAGGTACCACCCTCAAGCCATCTCCATGACACTTCACGAACAAGGACAGATAGAAACCAGTTCCATGGGCACTAAAAACTTTACCCTAACCTTTGACTAAATAACCAAGTCTACATACACTAAAAGGTGTATGTAGGGTGTGAGAAATAGCCCAATATGATGCAAACACTAAAATATTCCATGTGATAATTATTATAAGATATATACCAGCATGTTTTATAAACATGAAATGCTAGTAACAATTTTTAAAAGATGCAACTATAAATCAAAGCAGCTTTCAAGAGGGCTACATCAAAATAAATCAACACATTTAAATAGAATGAAAAAGCTACTGAATTTTTCTAGAGAAAAATTCTATATGCCAATGGTAACTATAAGATATGGAATGAGAAATAGCAATGGGAAATAAACCTACGCACAAGCTTGTTGTGGGTCCCAGGTACCTCGTATCTCAATGAAAGTAACCATACAAATATTCATTCTCATGTACACAATCCAATAGAAGGGATCATACCTGTAAACTAGGGTTAAACCAAAAACATCATCATTATAGTTTAGTTAGTGTTGTCATTGTCAAACATTATAAATGAAACAAGGGACAAACCCCATGAGATAACTAGCATACTAGTACACATCCACCCACCTAGATACTTGAGTTTCCATTTTGTTGTCAAACAAGTTACACATTTTATAAATGAAATTTTCACATGATGAAGCCATTTCAAAAACACACACACACCAAAAAACCCACACAAACATGTCACATAATACCCTTTTCACCTTCAAACTCTTTTTATCATCATACTCACACGAAACAGTCCACAAACATGTTTCACACCCTTATCACAATTTAATTAATGATCTTGAAATATTATAAAATATTAAAAAAATGTATGACATCAAAAATCACCATTTTATCATTAAAAAACCCTTTTTAAGGATATAATCCCACTAGAACAATATATAAACATCATTTTCACACATTGTGTAACTCATTAAACAATTTAGAACTTTCATTGAACACTTTCAAAAACAATGTCAAATTTTTGCACCTAAAACCTATTCAAAACCCCTCTTTTAAACCAAAAATCACAACAAGTCCCTATAAAATTCGAATTGGAATACCAAAAAACACTTAATAAACCACATGCATATGTTATAAAGAGAACCCATATAACACCACAAGGGTTACACATGGGAAACTCCCAATTTAATTAAAATTATGACACTATAAAATTAAAAACATAACAAAGTTCATGAAAAATGGTTTTCAAACCCAAAAAAACATATGAAGAACATGAAAAATAAATAAAACATGTAAAATAACTCATTAATAAATTCTTACACATGGAATCACTTACGTTTTGTGCCAAAAAACCCCAAATCAGGGTGCGAGACTTCAACCGCACCACCACTGTGCCACAAGAAATTAAAACAAACCTTAAACCATAATATTTGAACCCATAAACACAAAATAAAACCCTATGTATAAATCCTAGATTTTGGACAAAAGTGAAATTCATGAAAATGAAAAATAACCAAAAGTTGATGGATGATACCAAGAATGAATTCACTTACATGAAATATCCTGAAGAAATATTTCCCAATCCACCAAAGAATGAATCTCCATGAAACAAAAAATGATTGTGAGGATCGAATGAGGCTGAGGGGGTCAATTTGGGACTTAAATGGGGGATAAAAAGTGAAAAGTGAATGGTTTATGAATGAATCAAACTACCTTCTCAAATATGGACAATTTGAGAAACCCTAAGAAGTTTCTCCCTAATCAACAATGCAAATGATCTCTATAGAAGAGAAATATATAATAGGGGTGATACATTGGTTTATGGATTATAGTGGGAGGTCGAATCACAAAAAATAGTATAAAATAGATGAGATAATGAAAAATTTAAAAATATTTTAATGAACGAAATAGGCTTATGGGATGGCCCAATACCTTAATAAAAAAACCCAAATCCCTCATGATTATGAATTTATATAAGGTACAGAAGGATATAGTGGTTTTAATATACCATGGGATGATAATTGGGACGTGGAATGGGTGTAAAATTTTGAAAAATGAAGGATTTATAAAAAAACAAATTTGTTTTTAAAACATGAAATGGCCTCATGGTTTGGACCAAATAATGAAAACACACCCTTTTATCCAAAACTACATGGGAAACCCACAAAAAAATCATGAATAGAAACTGAATGAAAAATAACACTAAAAAAATTCATGTATGTGACAATTATAATTTTATATTTATTCTATAAAATTAAAATATCACCCATTTCCCTACACATTCGCCACTAAAGGATTGATACCATCACTCTTGCGTACGTACAACCTACCGTCTCAATGATGTGATGTGATAGATTTTCCATATCCAACATTCACTAATGGTTTATGAAATTTATGAAGTTATTAAATATTATAATTATATAATTAATTAATTTATTAATATAATTAATCTATATCTTATACATATGAACTAGAACTCACATGAAAACATTCTTGAAAAATTAAGTAGTTAACAACCGAAACAAGGGTAATAATGTAATATTATTATCTAATTAGTGATAGGAAGATATAATAGGATCATATATGATATTATAAGTGTGAATTTGGTTTGATATAAATTAATAAAACAATTTAAACCATTATAAATGATGTTAATACACATTCAACTAAAGTAAAACACAAGGTAAGGGTTTATCATCTCACTTTTACTTCTATGAGAGAAATTCCATATTCACCACTTATTTTATTTTTTTGTTGAATATACTACCATAATAATTTTTTATCATTAATATCTTTACATTCAGGGTATTTAAATTTAAATGGTGTTTATTTCATTCATGGGTCTTACGACTCAGAAAAACCTACATGGTAAGGGAGTTAATCTCAATTTTACTTCATTGAGGCATATTATAATACTATACATGTAATTTATTTTATATTGTGAATATAATTACCCTTTGAATTATTTATTATCATTATTCATTAAAAATTTAATTTTTCATATGTATCCATATTTTTTGAATCATGGATATGATTATTTTTGAAATTGTATACTTGTTTATACATACGGTGATTACATAGAAATTTATTTGAATTATTAGGTAAATAACCTAAAATCCATATATTTTACTCACTAGGGATATTTATTAATAAGGTATTTTGATTCATGAATTATGTTTATCATTATTATATATGATTAATGGATTGTTCTTATAGTGATTTTTGTGACCGATAATTATATAACCCCTCGATGCATTAGTTGGTCTAATGAGAAAGATAAGTTATCCATATTTAATATGGTTTCACCCTTGATGATTAAACTATCTTCTAAAATGTATAGAAAGTATAGATACCATAATATCTAATATCATGGTCTTCAATATTTTCCATTTTCATCATTAATAATTCAGTTATTATTATCCATGAGAGTTTCACTATGATATTATCCATAGATTCATATTGTGAAAATGTTATTGATTAAATGAAATTTTTTTATAATTGATTTCATTTCTAAAATGGTTATGTCTTATCTTCTTATGAAATATAATTTATTGATTAAATTGAATGTGTGTTAAATTAATTACCTTTACATGTTATTAATTTTTGTTGATTCATGATATCATATGATGTACTTAACCCTTAATGAGCATCTGAACTCACCCTTTTCATATGTTTTATTTTTTCATCTATGGCAGGAATTGTTTCATCATTGATATGATGGATTTTGTTTAAGGGATTAATGTTTTTATCTAATAAAATAAATTTTTAATTTTATATTTAAAATTTAATGTTAATTTCATGTATTTATCAAGATTACCAAGACAACTAGTCTTTTTGGTCCTTCATGATGTGACTCCTTTTATCTAGATCAAATGTAATGAAATAACTACTAACATCAGGATTTTAGTGTTGTGTTTATTACACATTCTATAAATACGAGTTCACTCTTTCTTATTTTTACTTTCTGAAATTAATAAATAAATGTATTATATATGATTTCCCTAAGAAGGGTTCAAATTAAAAATTATTTTGTGGGAGATAATGTAGTTCAAAAATGAAAAAGTAGTTTATATATATATATTTTTGGAGACACTAATCCATTATGATCCTTAGGTGTGTAATTTCATAATTTAATGAATGTTAATGTAAAATATGTAATATATATTTATAATATTTTATTTCACTGTAGTAGGTATTAATGGATAGGTTTAGTTAACCATTAGATAATAAGATAAGAAATCTTTAGTGAGAAACCATAGGATAAGCCTTATTATAGGATAAAATCCTAGTGTTTTGTTATGGAAGAGATTATGTAGTTTAGATTGAAACAAATATTCTTCTATATACTCTATGTGGATGTGGTTTTGACATATATGTACATAATTGTAATATCTCTAAAAAATGCATGTCAATAATGACTCATGAATTACCTGGTACATGAGAATGGGTCTTACTATGAATATGGTTTGACACTCTTAGGGGATATTCTTTAGTTAATTAACATTTTTCTTATAAACCATCATGAAAAAATTGAATAGATAATGATCATGGATTTCCTATATTAATCCTAGAGAAGGAAATATTTAAAACAAGGTATCTTGAATTAGACGTCCAATAATAGATTTTTCAAAACTATGTGATTTCCCAATATGATTATATTCAATCAACCAAGATTTTTGGATTTTTTCCTATGGATGAAACATCAATGAATCAGGTTAATGATAAATAATATTAATAGTATAATGATGGTATGTTGTCACCATGGATGTTCTTTTCTAGAAATGGAGTATGGTTTATGTTTATTTTCAATACACATTGTGTTGATCAAGGAATTTTCAAGTAATATGGTCTTAAAATTGAGGGTGAAAGAAGTATTGAAGGTGGTGCAGTTTCCCAGTGTTTTCCCAAATTTTTGGCCCCAAAATCATAAGTTTTTTTATGGAAAAGGTAGAGTTTCAGAAAAGGAATCGGGGACCATGAACCATGTTCTGGGAATAGATAATGGATCACAAATTTTGGTAAGTGGAATGGAGAACCCCGAACCATGAACCAAAAAGTGGGAATGGTATGAAGACCACATAGATGGAATTGTTCACGATATAAAGGGGCATCGTGGTGAATAATTGTGGTTCATGGGAAGGATCACCATTTATAAAAGGTGTGAAAAAAAGTAATATGGTGTCTCGTTCATGAAAACGAGGCACTATTTTGAGTAACTAAAAAGGGTGTCGTTTGTGGAAATGAGGTGGTGATTTGTGCTGCTGTGTAGGGAGAATAGAAGTACATAGACCATGTGGGGATTGTGGTTCATAAGAGATGTACAATATGTGGTTAAGGTGGTTCCATAATAATGCTTTGGAAAATCTCGGTTTATCATATTATTAGGATCTATTTTCTTATATAATGAGAATAATCCCTTAATTAGAATATGTGGCTGAGATTGAAAATCTATGACAATTTTGGTGAAACCTAGAGAGGTTCACAAGAATGAAACCTCATCGAGAAGGATCTGATTAGAAATTTGGTGAGAGTTTGTGAAGTGTGAAGTGGTTTTCAAGAGTACATGTCCACATTGGAGAGCCAATATAAATATAAAGAACTCAGTTCATATATTTCTTACAGTACACGAGGATGAAACGGATCAGGGTAGTACATGGAGCAGTGCAGTTCATGATGGAAGCATTCATAATACACAAAGAAGGGTAGTACACAGAGCAGGCTAGTACCCAGTAGAGAAAGGAAGTATACGGAGTATGGTAGTATGACGAAGAAGGGGATAATTACATAGAAGAAGAAGGTCAGTTCATGGAGGAGCAGTTGGAAAACTATCAGTATGTAGAAAAGTAAACTTCATATATAGATACATGTAGAAATTCAATAGAGAATCCATTGATAGTTTAGGATTCTTGATATAATGAAAACCCATGGAAGTGACCTTCATGTTGATAAAATGAGTTCATATTCATCCCAATGATGTGAGGAATAGGGAATCAACATTTGTGATATGAGGGATGCAGTGTGACATACTTAAAACTTGAAAAGGCAGTGAGAGTATAATTTAGTGAATGTGCTAATCTTTTTCACTCCACGACTAGTTAATATTATTCTATTTTGGTATAACTAAAAAATTGTATACATATTATACTTGGATGTATCCCATAGTGGCGAACCAAGTAAAATTAGCGTGTCTTCACTTTTCATGTTATTTTTTGTTTTCTTCTCTTTCTCATCAGAATGTTTTAAGAGGTTCTTACCAATGGGGGAACATCATCAGTTAGTATAAAAGAAAATTTTGACACCCTAATTCAACCCTACCCTCTCAAGGGGTTCCTAGGTCCTTCATGGTCCTCCTGAGAAATGAATTTTTATAGGAGACTGAATAAAAAATACCGTTGTGATGCTCACAAAAATTTCTCAGGTTATGAATCATGCTAAATATCCAAATTATTATAGGGAACCATTTTATGTTGAGTTCATGATGAGGAAATTCACACCTGATTTTATTGAATCGGTTGATCAATTAGTAACTGAGAAATAGATCAGTACCACTAGACTATATTTTCCATTCTCTAGTGTCTAGATAATGAAAAAATAATTTTAGTTATCTATCATTTGGATGTTGATTTTGATCAATAGTTTAATATTATCAATAATAGTAGTAAACATGATGAAATTGAATCAATATATAGGGATTAGTTTAAGATATTTTTTTCCAATAATTTATTACCATCAATTCATCTTATAAAAATAGTTTAAGAATTATTTGAGATAATGAAAAAGCATAATGAACCCATTGGCACCAATGTGACCAATTTTATAATAATTATGAGGTAATATTCTGGTACTATAATTAAAAATTAACATTATGCTAATCAAATATTCAATTTTCTAAAAACAATAATTCCAAGGGTGATAACTATTGGGTACTTCAGTAGTTATGACTAAATCATCCAATGATCTATCAAGGTAGAAATCAAGATTTCAGTTAGCCATCAATCTAGTGGTTTAGATTAGAAATTAAAGATAAAATTCAATTAAAAATCTAAATACCATGGATTGAAGAGGATGATATTTCCTTCATAGATGAAGTGTGGTAAGAAACATGGAGGAAAATTTCATAAGGGGATTAGAAAATTTATTAATTATTGACATCAAGGTCATCCGATAATAAAATTTTGAAGTGATGGGAAGAAGTCTACTAATTTTGTGAATAAAGTTAAATATCTAAAAAATAAACCACCCACACTCCAATTATTCAAAATCATGGATTATGGGAACTATTCTAACGAGTAGCCAAATCCATGGGTTAATGATGATGATTAATGTCAGAAACCACTTATGTCAAGAGACAAAGGGAAATATCATGAGATAACTATTTATGATGAGGGGTTTGATAAAAATATGGTTAATGGTACACTTATCATCTATACTATAAATTCTAATTCTTTATTTAACAAGTATCTAAGTATTCATTTATATGTGAATAACATTACAAGGGTATCAAAATTCTAGAAAAATGTTTAGATGTTGAATTAATATTGAAAAACCCTAATGAAATGATGATCTCCTATCAAGACCATGATTATTATCTAACTGATGTTTGTGGGAATGTGTTTTGTGAAAATATCATTATACTCCCTCTTGTTCAACTAGTACCCAACCCATGAATTGACATGACAGAATCATTTAATTACAAATTCTCTTACAAACGCTCATAATTTGGAGTTACAAAAACATTAGACAAATGAAATATAGAAATAGGATGAATCATAAGTGTTAATAAAAATTGACACTGATTGTTTGTTGGGAATTAGACATATAGGTGGAAGATATATGTGAAGAAGATAGACGTGTTTACTTAGAATGGACGTATACAAACAAATACCAATATTTACAGAATATGCAATGATATTGGGAAAAGGAAGTTCATATTTAGAAGATAATATCATTGAAAGACTGGTCCCAGGTGGAAATTATGGAAAAAGATGGAGCCTTAAAGGATAAATTCTCCTAGGATTTCACAATTATAAATATAAGGAGAATAGAACATTTGTAGGCTCTATTCCTAGGTAAAATGATGGATTATGTAAGGATAGATAAACTATTATGTGTTACCATGGAGAATATAGTAGTAATATTAAGTATGCAAGATAATAATAAAATAGAAGAAGAGATAGTAGTATGGTTTCATGAGGGAGATGTTGGTCATCATGGGTAGAGAGGGATAAAATTAATGGATAATGGATAAGAAAGAATAAATTAACTCAATATAGAGGAGATAAAGAATTAATTTGTGGAAAAAAGATATTTATAAATTAAATGTGAGAAGTGATAAAAACAATTGTTTTTAAAAAAAATTAACATTAAAGGAAACTATTTCTATTGATGGAAAATCAATTTTCAAAGATGATTCCCACAAATACTATTCCTTTGAAAAAGTAAACTACAAAAAATAAATTTTTTATATTAATCCACTATAAATTAAAAGTCATCAATTTGTATTTGAGTCTTTAAACAATGTTATAAAGGTTTAAAAACAATAAAATAAATAATAAAAATTCATACATTCAGGATCAAATAATGAATGAATCTGGCCATATATTATTTCATATCAATATTCCATTATATTTTTAGAAGAAGTTAAAATTTTATAATAATATTAATTTAAAGAACAAATAAATACAAGTTGAAGTTTGGAGTAAGTGAGGCTCTATACTATTGTAATTGAACATGAAAAATAAATTATAATTAAATTGACATATATGTATATATAGAATAATTCCCCACAAGTTATAATCATACCCCCGATTTCTTACAAAATCTAGTTAATAAATAATCCTTGCGTAATGAGGATAATATATAAGAAAGAATAAATGCACACGATATGGAGGATATAGAGAGAAATGATTGGGAATGAAACTATATATTAATTAAATACGAGAGAAATTTTAAAAACAATTTTACTTAAAAAATGAAACATTAATCGAAAATGTTTCTATATAATAAAAATCAATTTTCATGTTATTAAAAAGATATGATTTTATTATGTAAAACATTTATGAATTAATTTTTTGATTATGTAATTTCGTAAATTTCAATGTAGTTATCTGTGATATATTTAATTTTCTTACTTACTTCTACAACTACATTATACAATCATGAAATATTCTTATTCTTTAATATGTCTCTCCATAATAAAACTAATTGAGGGGGCACATAATTCATGATTCATCACAGGAAATTCAAAAAAAAGTATTTTTATTCCACTTCAATCAATGAAATATTCGAGATATAAATATAATTATCAAGATTATAAACATATGATAAATAATAGAAAAAATGAAAAACATTGATCACCAATAACATAAATGCTAAAATATGATTACGTATATAGTAAGTGTGAAAATACCAAGCTTATATAGTGTTTTATTTTCAATTGAAATAATTTCTAAAATATTTTTAAAGATATGATATGTGGATGAACAAAAATATGACAATGATAAGTTATATTATAATTTTTAACTAAAAATAGTATAATCTATGTAATAAACTGTTTATACACTAAATTCATATGAGTATGTGATTCGATTAAATATATAAAATAATAATCTATAAAATGAGAAAGATTTACTTGGTAATTTATTCTTAAAATAATGATAAAATGAAAATAATGTTTTAAATATAAAAAGGTGAATAAAATTAATAGTAGTGACACTTATATTGATACCTGTAATATTAAAGATTAATGAATTTCTAAAAAACAACTATTTTTATATTAAAACATATAACATTATATATCAGGTTAGTATTAAAAATTGATGAAAAGGGAAAACGAAGAGTATATATACGAAAAAGATCATAAGGAAAATATATAGAGGATAAATATTAATGATAAGGTATTATCATGGAACATGGAAGATTAGGGTTAAATAATTACATTAATAAGAATAACGATGGAAGTGGAATGAGAATCAGAATCTATATAAAGGAACAAAGAAAAACATATGCTGAATTTAGTTTTTAGATACTAAAAAAACTGGATATAGGAAGCTCGGTTTCATGGGAGAAGGATTAGGGGCCTTCCAGATATCATGGAAGAATGTCCAAGAGTTTTAGGCAACAACTTAGATCAGGAAAAGGATTAAGAGAAAATGAATCGTAACCAATTAAGAGTGATCTAAACAGTGGAAATATTGGGATTGATAGTAGGGGAAAAATACTTAGGAGATGGAAAGGGACAATCGAGGAGAAGGGGGAGGAATATGGGTGGTCGGGAGGTGGGGTGGGGAGAAGTGACTGAAGGATAAGTTTCTCTATGAGTTTTAAATACCGAGGGGAAGGCAGAGTTATAGAAGGAGGTGGAGGTATAGAAGGAGGATGAGGAAGAGGTGAAGAGCAAGGAAGAGAAGATCTAGTGAAGGTGAACCCAAAGTTATAGATTGATGATGATGTGGATGTGTATAATGAGGTGTAGCTGTATATTGAGGTATAGGAGTATTGTTTGGGTAGAGAAGTCAAATGAGGAGGTGTAGACAGAGGCCCGAGATGGAGGTGTAGACCTATTCAAAGTAAGAGTTTTAGGCGGAGAAGGCGAATGTGGAGGATATGTAAGCATAGTTAGATGGGGATGCATAATTGGAGGCAGATCTTAAGGCAGAGGGGGAGATAGAAGAGGAGTAAAAGGTAGTGGGCACATATTAGGTAATGTTATGAAAGTAAGAGTCACAATTTAGTGGAGAAGGGAAAATATGGAGAGCTTTCCATGTAAGGAGGATGGATCTGGGGGCGTCACATGGGTGGATAATGCACAAAATATGGTATATATAATAGATATGAAGTTGAGTGAAGAAATTTGAATAAACATGAACCTGTTTTCAGAAAAACATCAACATGTATGAAAAAGATAAGTTTTCAATAAGGAATTCAAAATGATAAGAAATTAAATATTTCATAACTTTTGGTATAAAGACGACACTTTATTAGTACTTAAATCAAATTATAAGGATGATTCATCCTAATAAACAACCTATAAGATAGTAAAAATTGAATTCCAGATCCAAAAATAACTATACATGTCATGTGATTCTTAAAAATTAAATATATTTATATTAAAATAAAAAAGTTTAGTTAATGGAATTTTTATATCCACATTTTCTCTAAGTTTAATACATTTATGAAAATGAAATAATCACAAAAGAATGATTTTTAGGAGAAACCAGATGAATCATTATAATAGAATGAATAGTTGTTGCAAGACCAGCCTTAGCAATATATCTTTTAAGGCTCTAAAACCCCCTATGTGTACCACCTACGATGTGTCTAAAACTGCAAAATCCTACTAGACATAGCACTGACATCAACAATAAAATTTGTGATGTATCTTGACCCAATGATGATCAACATCATACCATATTTCTATGGGTGTCTCACCAAACCAAAAATAAAATGGATGTTTTGGGATTAGAATGCCTATTCAAGGTACTAAATCTAAAAAATGGGAACGTAAGGAGAAGAAAATGAAGAGTATGATTAGATGATTTTTATTTTTACACTCTCTACAACAACTTTCTCATGTTTAGAAGGATTTCCCAAATAATAAAGATGATTATGTTGTTGTTGCTTTAGCAATTGGATCTCATGAATGTACTTCTATTCCTCCGCAAAATGAAAGGTTTCAAATTCTATCATGTGTTCCAGCTATCTTATCTACCCACACACAATTAATTAGGGAATTCATAGATTGAAAAAATAGACCTAAATGTGAAATCATATAAAAAACAAATTCCATGAAAAACCAGAAGTGACTGATTGGTTACCAATATCACCAAAAGAAATTTCATTACCCACTCCATTGCTCCAAGACTGTGTAGAATCCATATCATGCAGTTTAGAATTTCTCTAACTCAATGTGATCCAACACATCACTATCCTTAATTTTGTAAGTCCTCACACAACTATAATATCTAAACTTATTTATTCCTTATAACACACCACTTCACAATTTTATTGTACACTCCAAATAAACACGTGTATTACCTATAAGAAAATGTCTTATGTAGTGGAAGAAAACCATCAAAATTGTAGAAGAAAACATGCTTCAGTATCATATGAAACACCAAACAATAATTTTTTTTAAGAATATTCAACAAAATAACATCACAGTTAACATGTGTTATTAGTAATATTCATAAAAAATTGACACTAACATGTCATTATAAAACCCTTGATTCACAAATTATAGGGGACACAGTTGCAACAATGAATTACAGCTCAGGAATTCTCATCATGAAACCAAAAACCACAACATGAAAATTCCCCGAACAATATACACATTATCTATGTGATAAAACCTTTATTTATAGTGAATATTAGTTTTAATTACATAAGTGTCCAACTAATTGGTAAGAAAATTAAATTCATTGTCACAATAATACATTATCTACCCTAAAAAATTATTGTAATCATTGTAGCATCAAATGTCGCCATCTCCAAATTCATGAAGACCAATTCCATCACCCAAGAAAACAACCTCACTATATTATATATCTTTAATTTAAATAACAATATTTAAATGATACATAGAAAATTTATATGAACTTGTAAGTGTGAAATCCATGGAAGAATAATGATACAATATAAATTATGTATTATTCAATCAATATAACCAATAAGTTCACCGACCACACTTCAAAATTAATAAAATAAAATTACATAATGATAATTAAATGAGTTTGAACAAATACATATTTTTTATGATGGATTCCCAACAAATAATGGAGATTTCAGGGCTGATAATTAACATGATATCATAATTGGTACAAAACATGTAACATAATTATTATCAAACATGTTGTTTATAATAAAATTAAAATAAATCGAAAAAATATCTCATAATCTTACCTAGATCAGGGTGCGGACCACCCAAAACATTTCAAATTACACATTCCAAGATTAGTATAACATAAATAAAATTAAAATATATAGAAAATCAGATTCCAAATTATTCTTTATTAGTAAAGTGAGAATGTGATTGCCCAATGATTTAGAAAATAAACCTCTATAGGAATGAAAATAAATGATCACATAAAATGTTTCATCTCTTAGAAAAAATTCACCTAAACATGCACACATTGACCACTTCACTGAGTTTTATGAGTAAATTAAATTCAATGTATACTTAAACGTGTTTAAAATCATGAAATATAATGAATGATTGAGAATTTACCAAGATTATAGGACCCGTGATCTGTAATTATCCATTTCAACTAATTGAAATATTAGCATAAAAAATATATAAAAACTCCATGCAATTAAATATTGACTGAGAAAACAAAACATGATATGTATACAAACATATGAATTTAGTAAAAAAAATTGGGTGGTTGAAGATTCCTAATGGGACATTATAGTTAGGCCCACATAAAAAATCCATTTAGAAACACTACAGGAATATATAGTTAGGAATTAACTATATTATTCAATGCATCTCTTACTAGAAGGACTTTCTAGGTTTAAAAGAACATAAATTCAAATAACAAATATAGTTATAAAATTTAAAATTTAACTATTATCAAATTCCTAGTTGTAGTGGTTTACATTTGGTTCATATATTTATATCACATTATGGCTATGGGATAGTTTACATGGATTTATAGAATATTTTTCCACCTCACGACGAGGTTTCTAATAACAAAATACATGCATAGAGTGGTGTGGTCATCTTTTAACCACAATTTCTTGTTTCCAGTAAGTTTTGAAGATTATTCAACCTCTTAGATCCAACTTATACATCTCAATGAATCTAGATATTTCATACCCATTCTGGAACTCTCCCATATTTGATCATAATGAAATTTTTCCCTTAATTAACGATAATAAACGGAGGCTCCACTATTGAAGAGAAAATTTTACTTGGATTGATAAGTGAGATAATCTTTTTCTTTAGAAGAATGGTTAGATCTGTAGAAATTAATCCAACATACAAACCATATTTTTGGGGTTGTTGATCACATTGAAAATCATTGATTTCCTAAAAATAATTCCACTTTGAGTAGTAGGGAATATGAATCAAGAATATAGCTGTGATGAAGGGAAGCTTTCATCAAATGATATGCAGTCTTTATCCCACAATCAAAATTTTCACTATGGATGAAGAAGGAAAAATTAATGAGATTTTCTCTTTATTTAGTTACATTATTTCTTGTTTAATACTATCCTTTGATCAGATCTTACTACACCCCCATACATGTGTTTTAAAGGGTTATGAGTTCCTTGAATGAGATTCTTTGAGAGATTCTCATCATATAGAGAGGGTTTTTATCACTATATTTGAAAACATGTACTCAGATCTCTCTTTAGTGAAATTTTCTCTCTGTCTGTGTGAAATCGTTGAGATCTATTGATGTCATCTATTTCCACTCTAAATTTCTCCAACAAAATTAGTATATTGAATGAGGGGAGGCGATGGAAAATGAAATAGATTAAAGGTGAGGTCGGATGAAAAACGATCTAGGAGGAAATGATAGGGAGGGGAAGATTGAGATTTAGATGGGAGAACTAATAGGGGTAGGGTGAGACTGAGGGAGAGGTGGCGAAGAAGGTAGATAATATGGTAGAGGTGAAGGACGATGCAGATTATGAGACTGAGGAGGAGGTATAAGGGGAGACTGATGTAGAGGAAATGAAGGCAGGTCCGAAGAATGATTCCTAGGAATCATCTGTATGGAGAGTCTAATACCTTGGAATGATTTTGGGTGGGAATCAAAAGAGTCCAGGAGGGTGCCCTGGTTGGAGGGTTAAAATGGTTGGGACACATGGTTAGAAATGAGACATCCTTTAGTATATATAATAGATTTTATTTTATTTTAGGAATTGATTAGTTTTCTCTAAAAACATCACACATCAATTTCTATGGAATATAAGTCACATTTGATATCCCAAACAAACAATTGACCATATACCAATGTGATGATACATTTGAACATTCGATGGAAGTGTCATAAATTATATGTATTGTTATTCCTATTAAAAATGGGGGTTTATATCTCATGGATGGGGAGAAGCTCAAAATAAATTATATAACAATAGTTTGGGAGTTTCATAATGTCTTTCAAGAAGTGTTTTCTTACATTCCTCTGAATATAGAATTTTTTTTCATAGTAGAACTCATACCTGATTCCTCCCAAATTTCAAATAATATATATAGAATGAATGCACTTGAGTTGTAGGAATAGAAGAAGAATCATAAAAAAACCATGTAATGGGATTAATTAATCCACGTGTGTTACCTTGGGGTGAACCAATCCTTTTTTTTATGATGAAACATTGGTCTGTGTGACTTAGAATTAATTATCAAGAACAAAATATGATTACCATTATGAAAAAGTATCCCCTACCTCATATTGATTATTTTTTTAACCATATACACATAACTCAATAATTTTATAATATTTACCATCATTTTCGATATCTTTTATTTAGTGTGAATATAGAGGATATAGCTAAGACAACATTTTTCTAAAGGTTTGAACACTCTCAATATATTGTGATTCCTTTTGGTCTTAAAAATTCCCACACAATATTCAGAGATTTAATTTATAAAGTCTTTAGATACTACATTGATCAGTTTTTGGTATTATTTATAGATTATATTCTTATATAATCAATGTGTAAGTAAGACCATGAATATAACATGATTATTATACTAAAGACCCTATGAAAGGATAATATGTTTGAAAAATTTACAAAGTCTGATTTTATTTCACGAAAAAATTTCATTTTTAGGTTACATAATCTTATGCAAGGGTATATATTTGGATACTTCAAAGATAGAAGTTATTCAAAATTTCCCTAGACCAACTATTATGAGTATGATCTATATTTTTCATCGGGTTTATGGCTATTATTGATGGTTTTTGGAACTTATCATGATTTTATAATACACTCACCATGTTTACTTGAAAGTAAGCCAAGTTCCTTTGGATTGATTAATGTGAAGAAAATTTTAAGGAAGATAGGGTTAGTTAGTGCACTTGTTCTTATAATACTCTATATTATAGAAGAGTATTCCATCTTTAGTGATGGATAAGATATGGGATTCAGACTATTTCTCATAAAAATTGTTATGGTTATACTTTATGACTCATAAAACTAAAGTTTCATGAGACAAATGTCCCAAATCATGATTTGTAGTTAGTTGAGGAAATATTACATTAAATATATTTATTCACTATCCTTAGTAAGAAATCTGTGATATATATTGATCATAAATATAATTATATATTCACATATATAAAGTTTAATATTCCTCAAATAATATGGTTGAAGCTGATTGAATAATATGACTACATAATACACTACCCCCACGAGAATGAAGACGAGGTTACCGATATTTTGAGTCAGATGTATCAAGGTACCATATTCATGATAAGGATCATGAGAGATTCAATATATATGGATTTAAAAATTATGAATCTTGAGATCTTGAAGTAAGGGTAGAAATACTATCTTTATCAACTATGTGTTCAAGAACACATCAAATTGAAGATTACAGATATGTAAAAGGAATAAATGGAGTTTTAGAAGAAGGTGAGAAATGTTTCAATTTTTAACCATGATTGTGATGAAATGATAAGGTTAAGAAACTGAGTATATGTTCCATACATACCCAATTATAAAAAGTATCTCTTATAAAAAGCTAATTATTCTTCATTATATATTTATCTAAGAAGTAAAATGATTTATACATATTTGAAAGTGTTTTTTGGGGGACAAAATGAAGATAGATATTGTATAATTTTTATCTATGTGTTTTATGCGTCAAAAAGTTAAAGATAAGAGATAGAAATCAACTGGTATATTAAAACTATTACCCAAAAAAGAATATAAATAGGAAAACATTATAACGGATTTTGTCATAGGGTTCCCTAAAACATCTAATGTGAATACTACTATATGGGTTATAGTCAACCACCTTAATATTTTTGAACACATCAATACCATTACAGAATATTTATCTCCTGGTTATCATGATATATTATATATTAGAGAAGTTATAAGGTTTCTTAGAGTACCACATTGAATTGTATATTATTGGGATATGAGGTTTTCCTCAATCATTTGGAGAAGTATTCAATAAGATCTTGATAAGTAGTTGAGTTTCAGTCTACATACTATCCTTATATATATGGTTAGTTTGAGACAATTATTAAAAATGTAGCGGATATATAGAGATATTATTCTCAAGATTTCAATTTTCTTTGGGGACAACAACTTCCTCATTTAAAAAAAATAGCTTTCACTTTAGTATTTCTATGTCTTTTTATGAAGCCCTACATGGAAAAATATTTAGAGATCGAATATATTGGAATAATGTTGGAGAAAGAAATATATTGGGAATTGTGAAGTATTATTAAATGAAATAGAATGTTAGAGACATTAATAAACATATTAGGTAAGAACAATGTCTAAAAAAGGAAGTTATACCACAATCATCTGTGTGATCTGATATTCATACCAAGAGGCAAATTGTTTCTTAAAATTTATAATTGGAAGAATTTTATTAGATTATTTTATAATGGAATGTTAATCCCTATTTATATTTTCCCTTTTTATATTCTTGATTTAGTAGGGATGGGGTTATATAACTTGGTGTTTCCATCGACCCTTTATAAAGATCAAGGTGTGTCCCATGTATCTCTCCCAAGGATTTATAAACATAGCCCTTAACATGTACTGAAAATAGACGTCATACTATTGGAAACATATATTTCTTATGAGGATAATCTGATGGACATTTTGGATAATATAGAGAATGTTCTATGAAATAAGACAAGTCACCTAGTCAATGTTTTGTGGTGAAGCCACTAACATGAGAAAGCTACATGGGAACATGAGGATATGATAAGGAAAAAGAATCCGCATTTTTTTGTACTAGAGTTCTAAAATTCTGAGGGTTCAATTCATTTTAAATGGTGTATAATGCAACACAAGGATATTTTATTATTATTTTATAGATAAATTAAATTGATTCAATATCATACGTTACACTCAACACTGAGTTTAAATAAAACATGCCAGACAATTAATTGTAGGTTTCAGGCGCAGCGGTAGCACTTTGGTGGGTCGCCCCACTTTGATTTAAGAGTTAAACAATGTTCAAACTGAGATCCATCAAGATATAAAACGCCAGATCATCAGAATATAAAGAAGAATGAAAAAATGAGGGAGTCCCTGAACCATAGATATAGGATCATCATTTGTTGGTTATAATTAATTTAATTAATTCCTAAGAATTAACTTCGTGGAATTCATTCTTCGTTGATGTCTCTGGTCATGATATTGTGATCCACCGTTGCATCATAGAATCCAAGTGTAGTATTCCTTTAAAAGTGATCAACATGTGTTCTACATATCTCTGGACAGAACCGAAGGGATCTCCGGGTGCTAGCGTAGAAGAACCTTTCCTTGTGATTTCCGTATTCGATCACCTTGATTCGATAGAGGAGGGTCTCTCTTGGTCTTGAGAGCGTTCTGGGAGGAAGTAGTTATTTCGGCATTGAATGAATTCTCCAGAATTGTTGTGCACAATTATTGAGGAAAAGTTTTGGGGTTGTGAGAATATTTATAATCAGGTTTGAGGTTATAGTGTTATGACAATAATTTAACGCGTTATGCATTTTATTTATTTCATTAACTCTTATTGAAAACCATCATGTCAAATTATTAATTCCTTGACATGCTCCCATGTTGATTATAATAAATATAATTTAATAACTCAATATTATATCCTCAAAATCCCAACTAGAAAAACTACACGTTGTGAAATCATTAATACATGACATGTACTCATTTTCCATAAAACTACATGGCATGCACATTTTATATAAACAGATTCTACATTTATTTTCCATTTTTCCTTATTTCCTCCACCAAATTTATTAGACCTTGAGTAATAGATATTTATTTCTTAAATAAATGTAACTGAATTACTCGCTAATTAATATATTATTTCAACCACAATATATTCTCTCGAATAACTACTGTCGAAATCAATGCGATCAAGAATCCTTAAATAATTATTAGACCACATTCCTAGATAATCTTTATTTAACTTGTTAAATTAATATTTAACTGAGATACATGGACTCACTTAGTGTGTGACCTTCTAGGTCTCTTTCTCATAGGAATTAGGCGGGCTTGCCTAAAGTCCACGATTATTGTCTTGAAACGGGTCAAGGCACCCATGAAAAAGAATTTGATTCCATATTGACGTGTCACCTCATAAGAATGTTTACAATGTAATATAATCCATTTTTCATGATATCTCTAATCAATTAGGTTGCATGCTAGTGCCATCAACCTATGTGCTCGATTATTCTTTCATTGACATTCCAGAATTGAACTTGCCCATTCCTTACCATGGCCATGGATTTACATAGGCTATATCAATTCCATAAAAGGTCTTGAGATATCTAATTCCTTTATGGAACATAAGGGACAATCCTTTCTCGCATTATCTATTAATGTGGTATTACTCGTGATGCACCCAACGCATTCTAACTTGTTGCGAAAAATGTTTCATCACAGATTTTACCAATACATATAAGTGTGCCAGTTGTAATACCCATTAATAATAATCCTAAAGTCTATGGACCAATACACATATATGAAGATAGGAACATCCAATGACACTATGAAATGTGGATTTCCTACTGGCAGGTATCGTTCTCATAACATCCACCTGAATATTACCAAGGGAACACACTACGAAAAGGTGAATCAATGTTTTATAAGTCCTCACCCCTAATGGCCTGTATTATTTGTGTACCTCAAATAACATCATCCGGACATAGGATATATATTAAAGAACAATGTAATGGAACTTCCGGGTTCTCATCATAGCAGAGATCCACTCTGACCCATTAATGCAACAACTATCCTTGGGAAATTATCACATGAATTTTCACACAAAAGAACAATCAAGATGTGATAAGATGTTTATTTAATGAATTAAGTAAAAAGTAGTTGGTTATAGGCCACCAACTCCAACAGACTCCCACTTGGACTAGAGCCAACTGCTATCAACTTTTAAACCACTATATCTCACATGATATTCATGCTTCTGCTGAGATAGGCCTTTAGTCATGGGGTCCACATCATTCTCTTCTGTGGAAGCTCTACTCCCTGCAACTTCATCCCTTTGATAGAAATCCCTCAAGAGGTGATACTTCCAGAGTATTTTCTCTGTCTGTTGATGTGAGCTTGGATCGTTTGCAAGAGCCACCACTGCATTATTATCACAATACAATGTAATTGGATCTTTACTGCTAGGCACCACATCAAGCTCCCGGTCAAAGTTCCAAATCCAGATGGCTTCCATGGCGGCATCAGAATCCACTATATATTCGGACTCCACAGTAGAATCGGGGAAAACTGGCTTCTTTGAACTCTTCCTACTCAGAGCTCCTCCATTGAGACAGAAAACATATCTAGATTGTGACTTCAGATAATTTTGATCTGTTTCAATACCAGCATTAACATTCCCTCTGATGACAAGATCCTTATCTCCCCAATCACCAAAAACATATCCTTAATTCTTCACAGATACTTAAGGATAGTACTAACAACAGTCCAATGTTGTTTTCCTAGATCGGCTTGATATCTGTCTACCATGCTCAGTGCATAGGCAACGTCAAGCCTGTCATGTAACATGGCATACATGATGGATCCTATTGCCGAAGCGTATGGGATCATACTCATTCTATCTTTATCTTATTGTGTCTGAGGACACATTTTCTTAGAAAGATGTAAGCCATGTGACACTGGAACCAATCCCATCTTGGATTGTTCCATACAAAATCTCTTTAGTATTTGGTCAATGTATATACTCTGACATAGTCTAAGCAGCCTCTTTGATCTATCATGAATGATCATGATCCCTAGAATGTAGGATTCTTTACCCAAGTCCTTCATGGAGAAACACTTGTTCAACCAGTCCTTAACTAACTGTAAAACTGGTACGTCATTTCTAATAAGCAATATGTCATCAACATGTACTACTAGGATAATTATCACATTCCCATTAAACAACTTATAAACACATGGCTCACGTTATTTTTTAACTAAACCAAATTCTTTTATAGATTCGTCAAATTGAATGTTCCATGACCTAGATTTTTTCTTTAATCCATAAATGGATTTCTGCAAATTGCAAACTTGTTTGGATTGACCTGGTGTCACAAACCCCCTCTGGTTGTGTCATATAGACATCTTATTGAAGATTCTCATTATGGAATTTTGTTTTGACATCCATATTCCAAATCTTGTAGTAATTGTAAGCTATTATGGAATGTATGATTCTTATGGATTTAAACCTAGAAACTGGAAATAAGGTTTCATCATAGTAAATTCCATGATGTTTTTCGAATCCTTTTGCCACTAGCCTTGCATTATAGGTGCTAAATTGACCTCCCATGTCCAATTTTCTCTTGAATAGCCATTTTCATCAAATATGATTTACATCAATTGGTTCATCAACTAGAACCTAAACATGGTTCTGATACATGGAATTCATTTCAGAATTCATAGCTTCTAGCCATCTTGCAGCTTTTGAGCTTTCTAATTCTTCCTTATAGGAGAGAGTTTCATCATTGTCCAACAATAATTATTCACCAACCTTAGTGACTAGGAAACCAAATCTCTCTGGTTCCCTTACATATCATGAACTTCTACGCAGTACTTGTGTTTCTGGAACCTCTTCCACAGGGACCTGTGGAACTTGTTCCTATACCAAATCTTGTATATCTATAGCATCAACTTCGTCGAAGTCAATCTTTCCCCCACTATCCTTCTTGAGGATATGCTCCTTCTCATGAAATACAGCTTGTCTGGTGATAGTCTCTTTCTTATCTGAAGGGTTATATAGGTAATATCCATTCGTTTCCTTAGGATATCATAAAAAGATAAAACTCGTGCCCTGGGGTGCTAGTTTTTTCCCGATAAGGCCTTAACAAGCACCTCACATCCCCATACATATGTGTGAAACAAAGTGGGTTTCCTTCCATTCCCTAACCCATATGGAATTCCATTTTCTGCCTTATTTGGTACTCGGTTTAAAGTGTATGCTGCAGTTTGTAATGCATATCCTCAAAAGGATAATGGAAGATCTTTATGACTCATCATCGCCCTCACCAAGTTCAACAAGGTGTGGTTCCTCCTTTCAATAACACCATTCCACTATGGTGTACAAGGAGGAGTAACCTGAGATTGAATCCCATACTCCCGTAGAAGATCAATGAACTCTTGGTTCAGATATTCCCCACCTCGATCTGGTTGATGTTTCTTTATATTCCTACCAAGCTGATTCTCTGCTTCATTCTTGAATTCCTTAAATTTATCTAAGGCCTTTGACTTATACATAATTAAGTAGACAGAGACATATCTACTAAAATCATCAGTAAAATTAATGCAGTAATAATATCCACCTCTAGATTCTACAGGAAATGGTCCACACACATCCTTGTGTACCAATCCTAGAAGCTCTGTAGACCTTTCACCCTATCCACCGAAAGGCAGCTTGGTCATTTTTCATTGTCAGCAAACGTGACATCTATCAAGTGGTTTTATCTTAGTAGAATCCGAATAGCCATCTTAGTAGATCATTGTCAAGCTCTTCTCGTTTACATGACCGAGACGGTGATGCCACAACTGGGTGATGTATGATTCATGTGAGCTTGTTTCATTATCGATTGCCAACACATGGTTTTTTTAATTTAATATATACAAAATAAATATTTAAATGTGCCATACCATAACATATGTTGTTCTTATAAAAGATACAACCCTTATTTCCAAACATGAAAATAAATCCATCCATATCCAAACAAGATACAAAAATTATGTTCTTGGTAGTAGTAGGAACATGATAACAGTTTTGTAAAACCAAAATCATACCAGTTGGGAATAATAGGTGGTAATAACTAATAGAAAATGTAGCCAGCCTTGCGCCATTGGCAGCTCAGAGATCCACCTCTCCTCTGGAAATCATTCTAAATCTACTTTGTTCCTGCATTTGAATACATATGTGATCCCCACAAGCTCTATCAAATACCCAATGTATAGAATTAGAAAGATTACACTCAATAACGAATTCACCTTTAGCATCCCCATGCTTCTGGGTGAACTTCCTATTCCAGTGGCCTTGCTTGACATATGAAAAACACACCCCCTCCCGTTTCATGCCTTGCCTCTGGATCTTCCCCTTATTGGATGAAAAACACTCAGGGGCTTCAGACCGTTTATAATTCTTTGGACCCTTTTCCTTGTCCTTCCTTTTCTTATTCACCATAAAGAATGCGGGTTTGTCACATCCCATGTCCTTATCTACCTAGCGAATCAAGGTCATAAGTTCCAATAGAATCTTCTCATTGTTGCTCAAGTTTTAGTTGACAATAAAGGTAGAGAAGGTCTTAGAATGTGATGATAGGATGAGATCTGTACACAACTCATCCATGAATATAATCCCTAAGATTTCCAGGTATTCAATGTAGCCAATAATCTTGACTACATGAGGCCCAGCTAGCACATACTCCCCACGATTAGTTTTAAACTAGCCACTAATGATCTCATACCTCTCCTATATCACCTTCTATTGGTAGATATCCTTAAGGTGAGACATCTTGCTATATGCGTCCATGTTTTCATGTTTCTTCAAGAGCTCATTAGACATGGCTGATAGAATGAAACACTAGACATCTATGTAATCATCCATGTGTTTCATGTAGAGATATATTTCCTCATCACTGGCCTCCTTTCTAGGTGCAACGAGAATAGGCTCTTCCAACAAATACAATTTCCTTTCGTGGCGAAGGATGACACATAAATGCCTCTGCCGCTCTTGGAAATTGGTGCTGGTGAGAAGGTTTTCCTTCTCGATTATGATTCGTAATGACATGTTTGAAGTCATTTTTCTTGTCGTTTATACAAATTACGATGAGAAAAGGTTTAATACTTTTTTATAAAATTGATACAAATAAATAAATTAATACTAATTAGATTCCCACTATTTTATTGAAATCCAATAGCCCTTGCCATTGACTTTGGAATATTCTATTGCATGAATATTCTAGTGGAATGGTTCCATATTCACCTTTAGATTACCCCAACTAGGGCTGTTCAAGCAACCTGATGGTTTTGAGGTAGGCATTCTAAATTCCCACAACATTAACTCGTAGCTCCATGATCCACTGAGTGGACTCCACAATCCTAAAAGCCTTTTATATTGGATTTCCTCAACCTTTGCCTCTTGGTCACACCATGTTCGGCTGTGGCAGTCAACCCTTGATGTGAACCAAGTTATGTCAACCCAAAATCTTGATTTAGAATTCCACGATAATTGAAAGTACCCAACAAGGGTTGGTCAAGCACTTTGAGATACGGTTCGATTCTAACCAAGATTATGGAATGCTATACTAGCTTAATAATTCTTTTGAGGGATTTTATCCTTATACAAAAATTTCAATTTTATTATATTTGATTACATTCTTTTTAATATTAAGTGGGATATACTTAAGTGATTAACGATGTCAAGATAATATTTATGCATAAGTTTTTATTATTTTAGTTCCATCTTGAAAACTTGTTTAATTCATTAATTGTATGATCGTAACAACACACCCACAATAAATAAACCATGCAACTGATAGAAATTAAATAAATGGCATTATCATGAGCATTGTTCTAATAGATAGTTTATCTAGAAGTTTATAAACTAACCCAAGACCTAGGGGAGAAACAACTTGAATTTTTGGGTTCGTGTTTACACCTTTCCACCAACCCACCTTTGTATCTCCTTGGATTGGTTTCAACTTGGCTCTTGACTTGAGCC
Organism: Viscum album; assembly: GCA_963277665.1. Classification (NCBI taxonomy): domain Eukaryota; kingdom Viridiplantae; phylum Streptophyta; class Magnoliopsida; order Santalales; family Viscaceae; genus Viscum; species Viscum album. Next base: position 1,280,134,947 of record OY728156.1, read on the forward strand.
GCATCCACTAGCTTGGGAGCCTCATCCATTACATATGCATTTATCTCACATGCAGGTGAAGGGTAAAGGGTTTTTTACATAAAATAATCCTTAGGCACACATGCCCTACATATTAATGAGGACAAGGCTCATAGGCCAACAAATTTAATTTAAATAAATTTATTAAAATAAACCATTCACATAAAAAGGTATTGGTCTAGATCATGATCATATATACACGAAATGATATTTAATAATAAATAAAACTAGAATTCAATTCTTTAATCGTTCTGGTTTAAGATAAATCATGCCATAATCAATTAATTTTATTTAATTAATCAATCTTTTGATCTTAAAGCCTTTTCTGAATTTCATTAAGATTCTCATCCATTATAATTTTAAATAAATTAAAATTATACTTGTACATAACTTCTACCTTGGAGGTAACCCATTGAATTCTTGTTCATTATGAAGATGTTAAATTAAACACACATATTTAAAACACCTATCATGTGTTGTGCCTCAGCTTTACACCTGCACCGTGGTACATGTAACGTCCCGGTTTTCGGTGCCACACAACGGGTTCCCCGAACCCGGTTCTCCATGTGACCTCAAGCGCATTTCCCCAAACTCCAGAGGCTTCCAAATAGCAGCGAGGGACCAGGTCTGATAGTGGGGAAACTATACCCTCAGTTGTCAAAGTACAGCGCAGCAGAATATAAATAAACATACAATAACAGAAAAAGCGGTAACAGTACACAACGAAAATAACAACTGCAGTAGTTATAATCAACCAGTGTATAATATGATGCAACATGCCTCAATTCAATGAAAAAATCCCGAACATGTTACACCGCAATACAATACAATACAACTGAAGTACAAGTACAATAAAACAAAACAGAACATCCAGCAGCATCGCGAGCCTGGGATCGGTCCCATGCACTCCTACACTTCAGTAGCAATCAAGTACCTGTATAAGGACCCTTGACCTTATCTACACCTGTAGAAAAGTAATCTGTTTGGGCTGAAAAGCATGACCCAAACAGGGTGTGAGAAATATATCTCAGTAGGCACCCACCAAAGGCCTGTGCCCAGCTTTGTGTAAACATGAAACAACAGTCTGCAAAAGTAAATGAAATAAACTAAGCAGTTCTCAAAAGTAAATAACGTAATAGTTATATTTACATTTAAACCATCATTTAATCAATTTAATATAAGAAAACACCACATTGAATTTCTATGTAAACTTACATCATCCTCAGACAAACCAATTCTCACCCTCAGGTAATCAGAATCCAACCCGTAGGTATTTCCCTTAGGCATAATAGAAATTTCCCTCAGGCGTACGAAGTGTCTCCCTCAGGCACAGAAGTCACAGCCCTCAGGCATGAAAGGTTGCCCTAAGGTGAAATAGAACATTGCACTCAGGCGAATATAGTCATGCCCTCATGATATAGTAAAACACCACCCTCAGGCATAAGTAACCGTGCCATCCCCAACATATAAATATGCAATTTCAATAAAATTCCTCTCAAGGAAAAAGTAATGAATAATTAAACAAGGCATACCCTTGGGTATCCCGGCCAAACGGCTAAATAGAAGAACGCACCCCTCGGGATGGTCCTGAATCCAAGAAATGATCCCAAAAAACAATTTATTATCACAATTAATTACCTATTAAAATTCCAAGCATTTAATTCAACATGGCCTCAGTCATACGACACCCCATTCTTGGGTGCGTATCTCAAAAACGCAAAAAACGCACAATAGTTGGAAAATTAACACCAATCCAGCTACCTTAAACACCCACAAATGATATATGTGAATGAAACCTTCTAAAACGTCCAATAACTTCGTAGATATGAGGTAATAGAAACACCTCTTAAACTCAAAAAAATTCCTTTAGAGGGAGAATTTTTAGGAACTACTCCAAGAGAAGGGAGAGCTTACCCGCGCAGTTCCAACGAGATCATCCGAGGCGGAAACGGATTCCCAACGTGCGCCTGGAAGGTCTCCGAAGATTCATCCATCCTCTCCTGTGATATCATATGGTTCTAATCCTTCCCTATGAATAAGGGAGGCTACTTCCCATTTTAAGTGAAAAAAACAAAGTACACGGCATGTACTTCCAAGTACACGGCCTGTACTCCCCATTTTTTTAACTGTTCCTATGGCGGAATCCCGCCAGCGTGGAACTGTTCATCTCCCGACATGCCTACATGGCATGTATCCTTGAGTAACCAGCGTGTTCTATCACACAAATAGCCACCTCCTTACTATTCGCTTTCCGACTGACTACACGGCGGGTAAGGGACCACTACACGGCGTTTAGTTGGTTCATACACCCTTCATCGCCGACACGGCCAAACACCCTGTGTACTTATCCCACATGGCCAAAAGTACATGGCGTGTTGAAAAAGTACATGGCGTGTACTTTCCAAAATTTGGGATTTTCCCCTTTTTCCATATTTTCTCAAAAACACTTAAGGAAAAGTGAAAAAAAGAAGCTCGTACCTCAAAAACAAGAACTAGGTTCTTACAAACATCCCCCCATAAAGAAATTTGTCCCTGAATTACCCTTCCAAGGGAGGCGAAGATATAGTCGTGAATAACTCCGGACATTGAGCACATACATCGGTCTCCCGGTACTAGGTTTCATTCTGCACTCGGCCATGCTGTCGTAGCACCCGTACGAGTGGAAATAACTGCCCTCAGAGAACCTTTGTGCTCCTATCAATGATATGAATCAGATGCTTCTTAAAGGATGCATATAACTCAATCTCAACCTCCTAGGGCTGAAAGACGTGAGATGGGTCTGAATGATAGTGGCGAAACTGAGATACATAGATGACGTCGTGCACGGCTCGGTACCTCTGAGGTAACTGAAACCGATAAGCAACAAGCCCGAATCTCCCCAGAATCTCAAATGGACCCACATACCTCAGTGAAAGTTTACCCTGTCTCCTGATCCTCTTGTGTCCCAGCCTTGGCGAAACACGCTAGAAAACCTGATCCGTGACCACGAACGTCAAAGGTCATCTACAGTGATCATCATAAGATTTTTGACGAGACTGTATGGTAGCCATCCGCTTCGGAATCAACTGGACCTGCTCAGAAGTCTCTTGCACAAGACGTGGTCCCAGTAAAGCTGCCCCAGCTGCCTCTAACCAGCACAACGGTGAAGGGAATAGCCTACTGTATAAGTCCTTGTATGGTGACATCTCAATAGTTGCATGAAAACTGTTATTATAGGAAAACTCTACTAGTGGTATGTTATTTTCCCAAGAGCCCCCAATGTCTAGGGCGCATGCTCGCAGCATGTCCTCCAGCACTTTTATGGTACGCTCTGACTGGCCATCAGTCTGAGGGAGGTAAGTTGTGCTCAGAAGAAACTATGTACACAGTTCCCTCTGAAAACTCTGCCAGAAACGAGACGTAAAATGGTCATCCCTATCTGAGATGATAGAATGATGGACCCCATGAAGACGTACGATCTCTCAGATATATAACCTTCTGATATCACCAACAGTGAAGGTATCCTTGATCGGAAAAAAGTGTGATACCTTTGTGAGTCTATCCACAACAACCCACATGGAATCATTACCTCTAGGTGACCTCAGCAAACTGGTCATGAAGTACATCGCGACATCATCCCATTTCCACTCTAGGATGGGTAATTGCTGTAATAGTCCGGCTGGCCTCTGATGCTCCACCTTCACCTGCTGATAGGTGGAACACCTCATAGAAAAACTAGCTACTTCTCTCTTCATAACTGGCCACCAGTACTGACATCTCAAGTCACGGTACATCTTGGTTACCCTGGGATGAACTGCCCAAGTTGAAGCATTAAATTCCCCCATCTTCTTCTCGCATATATCCCTTGGAACCCACACTCGTCCATGGAAATGAAAAACCTCATCATTGCGCTTCGTCCAACCAAGAGGAGGGTGCTCACTTTCCACTGACTCCCGTAGAACTAGGCCGTCTGAATCAGATAGTTGTCTCATCCTCACTCTATTCAAGAGGATAGAAGTCACAACTAAAGAGGAAAGATAAGTCTACCCCTGATTGTCGTCCACCTCTAGATGCATCTCAGAGAACAAAGCCATAAGATTCCACTCACCACTGTCCTATTGCACAGCCTGTATCTGATTCTTCATACTTAGTGCATCAACTACTACATTACCTTTACCAGGTGTGTAGGAAAGCTCAAAATCAAAGGACTGTAGGTGCTCAAACCACATTCTCTGCCTCAGATTCAAGTCACACTGAGTAAAAATATACTTGAGACTTTTGTGTTCGGTGAAAACCACAAAATGCTATCCCAGTAGATAAAGTCTCCAACATCGCAACCCATGAACAACTACAGCCAACTCGAGATCATGCGTCGGGTAATTCCTCTAATGTGGCCTCAACTGCCGAGACCCATACGCAACAACTCGATCGCCCTACATCAACACAGCTCCCAGCGCAATACCTGATGCATCACAGTAAGCTGTATAGCTCTTCCCCTGCTCGGGGAGTATCAGGATCAGTGCTGATATCAACCTTCCATTCATTTCATGAAAGGTTGACTCGCAAGCTTCTGACCAAAAGAACTTCACACCCTTCTTAGTCAAACCCATCAATGACACTGGTAAGTGGGATAAGTCCAGTATAAAGTGTCTATATATCCATCCAACCCCAAGAAACTCTGTATCTCAAACACGTTCTTAGGATGCTCCCAGGAAACTACTACTCTCACCTTCTCTGGGTCTACTGAAACTCTTACCTCTGAGATGATATGACCCAGGAAGGGAATCTGGTCCATCCAATTGTGGCACTTTGAGAGCATAGCATATAGCCGATGCTCTCTCAGTGTACTAAATATGATCTTAAGATGGGTGGCATGGTCATGTTGAGTGTGAGAGTACACCATGATATCGTCCACGAATACTACCACAAAATAATCCAGATAAGTATGGAACACACGATTCATCAGAGCCATGAAAACCGCTACTGCGTTCGTGAGTCCAAATTGCATAATTTTATACTTGTATAGACCATACCTACTCTTGAAAGCTATGAGAGGTATGTCATATGGTCTAACACGCAAATGATGATATCCCGAACTCAAGTCAATCCTCGAGAACAATCATTCTCTATTGTGTAGATAAAAAACATCATCAATCCTCAGTAAGGGATATCGATTTTTATCCATCAACTAGTTTAGCTTCTGATAATCCACACAGAGTCTGAGGGTACCATCCGCCTTCTTTGCGAAAAGGACCGGAGAACCCCAAGGAGAAGTACTGGGTCAGATGAAACCCTTTGCCTGTAACTCCTCTAACTGCCTCTTGAGCTCCTAAAACTCATGTGTGGCCATCCTTTAAGGAGGAATGGACACCTGTGTTGTTCCTGCCACGAGCTCGATAAGGAAATACACCTCACGATCTGGAGGAAGACCTGAAATGTCGTCGGGGAAGACATCCTTGAAATGATCAGCCACTGGAGGGAAATCCTACTGAAAAGTCCCCTGACCGTCCAGATATAAACATGCAATCTGGGCTATGACTCCACCTCACCCATGATGCTCTGGTCTAGCTCGACTCGCCTGAACATCCCACTCGACCTTGTATAGAAACTCTCCGCCTACTAGTGACGTGAAACACACCATGTGGCGATACCAATCCAAAAAGGCTCTAAAGGGAACCAACTAGTACATCCTGAGAATGAAATCATAGCTCGTCATATCTAAGACATAGAGGTCCCAAAGGAAGTGACACCCACCAACCTCAAGGGGAACTCCTTGCACTGATGCACACCAGCCGTTCTAGTCCCCAATGGAGTGTCTAGAATAATGATATTAGAAGAAGAAGAAACACAAAGCCCAAGGCTCTCCACAACGGGCACATATATAGAACTATGTGTCGCACCTGTGTCAAAAAGTTCTGAAGATAAAACAAAAGCTACTAGAATAGTACCTCTAACTATAGAAGGGCCAGGATCTAGCTCTTTCTGGGTATGCTGCACAGTATATGCCTGCCCAGTGCCACGGCTCTACGACACAGCCTGGATACCCTGAGCTGTCTCGCCCTGCTACCTCTGAGATCCTGGTGTCTGGCTACCATGTCCACGACCACCATCTCTGCCTGCATGCCTTGACGTATTCCAGTTCCCTGACTGGTAAGAAGAAACTGGTCCTTCTCTAGCATGAGGAGTCTGCATAGAACCCCTCTCATTTTCCATCAGTGGAAACCCCCAGGAAAAGCGTTGTAGATGAACCCTCTTGCCGCAAGCTCGGCACTCCACTAGGTCTCATGGACACTACGGTCTCTTGTGCCCCTCTTTACCACACCGGTAGCACCTGTTCAGCCCAACTGATGAAACTGCATGGCTGGTACTGCCACCCTGAGAGAAGTCAATATGTCTCTTCCTCTATCCAGCAGAAATAGTTCCAAGAACTGGTGCTGAACCGCCCTGGCCCACACCACTAGATTCCTGCAGGTTCCTTCCTGTAATCAGCGCCTGGTTCACAATAGCATGTACAATAGGCAACCTGAAAACATTCACTAGCACTCAGATGTCATTCCAAAGACCATCTTTAAAGTGCTTGGCTCTCAGTGTCTCACCGCCCACCAAAATGGGTGCAAAATGCTGAATCTCCATGAAATGAGTAGAATAGTCCATCAACGACATAACACCCTACTGCAGATTCATGAACTCTCGAGCTCTATCTGCCCTCAACATCTCTGGGAAGAAGAAGTCATAGAAGACTGCATGAAAATCTTCCCACACCATGTATTTATAATGCTCTGACTGGGTGGTAACATCCCACCACCTCTTGGCGGAATCACGAAACATATATGTCGCGAGCTTGAACCTCCGCCCTGGAGGCATCTCAAGATGCTCGAAAATAGTCTTCATCAATCCAAGCCAAGACTTTGTAGCCTGTGGTATGTCATCCCCTGAAAACATAGGTAGATGATGCTGCTAGAATAAATGAGTAAGCTCGGCCATAGATGTGGCAGCTGGCAGTGCTCCCTGAATGGTCTGTGTGAACCGCATAAAGCCTTCACGGAACTGCGACTCCACACCTATGTCCGGTATAACAGCTGGTGCCGCATCTATCTCTACTGAAGGATCAACTGGTATCCCATGGCCCAACATCTCTGGAGTATATTTTTTGCTTCTCTCCTAGAGAACAACGCGCGGTCATCTCAAAGGCATGAAACTACACGGTCAAAACACATATTAGAACAAGATTATTAAGACCGAAAACGAAGAAACTCAAAAGGGAATAGGAGGAAGAAGGAATTAAAAATTTTTAAAACAAGACTACACCGCATGTATACTGACTACATGGCATGTACTTGACTCCCCTTCCCCTGCCCTGGTCCTTCTGCATGGCTAAGCCAGACGGCTACCATTTGAACAAAACTGCACGGCATGTATAAATTCTACACGGTGTGTATGGTGAAATTTTACAACTGCCTGTGTCGTTTGTGACACGGACGCCTACTCGGCTTGACACTACACAGTGTGTTACACCTGCACACGGCATGAAAACCATCTTGTTTCCCCGCCACATAGCTTACACCACATGGTCTGTCCTCGGACAAGACTACACGGCGTGTCCCACAGGTAAATGACGTGTACTAGACAAGCTCTACCGACCCATGTTTTTAGTTACACGGCCGATTTACACAGATGAACCTACACGACGTGTTCAATATACACACTATGTGTACTCGAGAGGATTACCCCGACCCGTGTTGTTTTTTACACGACCGGGTTCCTAGGTCACACTACACGGCGTGTTCCACAGTGGACATGGTGTGTATGTATTACAGTTTCCTCTGCCTGTGTTGTTAGTTACATGACGGACACCAGGTCACTCACTACACAACGTGGACATAAGCTACACGGCGTGTTCTACCCATGCCCTTCCCTTCCCCGTGTCGCGGCCCACACGGTTTGTGACACGGGCAGGGACTACACGATGTGTACTCTGGGTACACTACGTGTACTGAAAAAGTGTATTTTTCTTCCTGAACAGAAGAACATGCATGGAGTGTCTACAGTACTACACAGAGTGTATACTGGGTTTCCGGACAGTATTCCACAGAAACTTCTCCGGATCCTAGAAAATTCTGAAAACAACACCTAAGTGCCAAATTCTGATCCGTGAGGGCCCATAATCCCCACGAATCAAATTTTGACATCTCATCTATGTTATAACATAATAAACAGTCAATGATCCACCAAATTCCGGTAAATGGGGGCCCATACTCTGCAAACACCGAATTTTTCCATCCATTCTTTTAACAAGTTTATACCGAAATACCCTATCAAATAGAAAGTATTTATCAAAGCAGCTATCACAACAACATGCTTTTCTAGTACAACATCTATCACAACAACATGAAATTTCTAATGCACATACACGACATGGAAACTATGCATGGCATGTGATTTCTAGCATGTGCATAAATGATGAATGAGATGGAATACCCTCATATCATCAGGTTGCAACTAAATAGAACCCATAGATGAAATATAAAGAGCACAATCATAAGTCCATCACCTAATGGTGAAATCATATCAACTATAAATTAAAAAATCAGAAAAATTGCAATACGAGGTAAATTGGATTTTCTATGTACATAGGTTAGCTACGCCCGTGCACAACATATTACCAACAACCGTTCTCATCCTATCCCTGACTAAGGCTCCAAAGATTAAGTCCAAGAAAACAACTCCTTTGATAACACTTTGTAACGTCCATGTTCTGGGTTCCACACAATGGGTTCCCTGAACCCGGTTCTCCACGTGACCTCAAGCGTAATTTCCCTAAACGCCAGAGGCTACCAACTAGCAGTGATGGCCTAGGTCTAATAGTGGGGAAACTATGCCCTCATTTTTTAAAGTATAGAACAGCGGAATATGAATAAACATACAATAATAGTGGAAACAGTAACAGTACACAACTAAAATAACAACTGCAGTAGATATAATCAACCGGTGTATAATATGATACTACATGACTCAATTCTATGAAAACAGCCAGAACATGTTACACTCTAGTACAATACAATTCAACTGAAGTACAAGTATAGGAATCAAAAATAGAATAGCCAGTGGCATAACGAGCCTGGGCTCGGTCCCATGCCCTCCTACACTTCAACAGCAATCAAGTACCTGTATAAAGACTCTTGCCCTTATCTACACCTGGAGAAACATAATCTGTTTGGGCCGAAAAGCATGACCCAAACAGGGTGTGATAAATATATGTCAGTAGGCACCCACCAAAGGCCCTTTCCCAACTGTGTGTAAACAAGCAAAAACAATGTGCAAAAGTAAATGCAATAAACTAAGCAGTACTGAAAAGTTACTAACTTAACAGTTATATTGCCATTTAATCATTCATTTAATCAATTTAATATAATAAAACACCATAGTGAATTTCTAAGTAAACATACAGTTTCCTCAGACAAACCAATTCTCACCCTTAGGTAAATAGAATCCAACCCGCAGGTATTTCCCTTAGGCGTAACATACATTTCCATTAGGTGTATGAAGTGTCTCGCTCTGGAACAGATGTCACAACCCTAAGGCATCAAAGGTTACCCTCAGGTGAAATAGAACGTTTCACTCAGGCTAATACAGTCATGCCCTCATGCTATAGTAATACACGGCCCTCAGGAAAAATTAACATGGCCCTACCCAACATATAAACATGAAATTTCCATACAATTCCTCTCAAGGAAAAAGTAATGCATAATTAAACATGGCATACCCTCATGTATCCTGGCCAAATGGCTAAATAGAGGAACACACCCCTTGCGATGGTCCCACACAACAATTTATTATCACAATTAATTACCTATTCAATTCCTGGAATTTAATTCAACAAGGCGTCATCCATATGACACCCCATTCATGGGAGTATATATTAAAAATGCGCAAAACTCACAACAGTTGGAAAATTAACACAAAGACACCTACCTTAAACAGCCACGAACGATATACTCGCATGACGCCTTCTGAAACTTCCATAAACGCCATAGATCTGAGGTAAAAGAAACATCGCTTAAATGAAAATATCTTCCCTTAGAGGAAGAATTGGTAAAAACTACTCCAGGAGAAGGGAGAGCTTACCCGCGCGGTTCTAATGAGATCGTCCCAGGCGGAAATGGATTCCCGACATGCACCTGGCGGATCTTCTAAGATTCAGTCATCCTATCCCAAGCTCCCATCCGGTTCTAAGCCTTCCCTGTGAACAGGGGAGGCAACTGCCCATTTTAAGAGAAAAATACAAATTACACGATGTGTACTTCCAAGTACACGGCGTGTACTACCCATTTTTTAACTGTTTCTCTAGCAGCTTCCCGCCAGCGTGGCACTGTTCGTCTACCAACATGCCTACATGGTGTGTCTCCTTGAGTACACAGCATGTTCTGTCACACAGCTGGCCACCACCTTACAATTCTCCAGCCGACTAACTACATGGTGTGTAAGGGACCACTACACGGTGTGTAGTTGGTTCCTACACCCTTCATCGCCGACACGGCCACACGCCCTGTGTACTTATCCCACATGGCCAAAAGTACACGGTGTGTGGACAAATTACATGGTGTGTACTTTAAAAAATTTGGGATTTTCCCCTTTTCCCACATTTTCTCAAAAACACTTAATAAAAAGAGAAAAGAAGAAGCATGTACCTCAAAAACAAGAACCAGGTTCTTACAATACACGTCTCCGGGGTATGTATAATATAATAATAAATTTTAATAAATCTGCGTAATTTGGGTGAGTACACGACGTGATGTTCCGACTACACATTGTGTAATGTTCTTCACCGTCCATCTGAAGTACACGCCCGAGGACATGGATAGTTAGTGTACTTTAAAATTTTCATAGTACACAGCATGTTCTTCTGGACACACGTCATGTAGTATCTGCGTTACACAGTTTCTAGCCAGGTAATCCATGTACGAGGTACATGATACAACCCTCTCTCGAAGGGACTACACGTCATGTTCAGTTGGACCACGCGGTGTGTAATCCGAAAACTATGTGCCACCTATTCTTGGTCAACACACGGTTTCATAAAGGACATAGATAGGATCCAACACACAAGTTGATTTGGCAGTCTAGTCCAATGCTTGAACATAGACTACACGACATGTAATTCCAAATACACGCCATGTATTCTCATATTGTACGGCTAGGAACATTTGGCTTCTCCATAAGAGATCCTGTATTTTATTTTAATCAAAAATTAAAAGAAAATGTCATTTCTGTATGGTGAATGAGAAACAATAGAGGAGGAAAAAATATCAGGATTCATATTTAACGAATGATTAACTTGAATTGAAACAAAAAAATTATTAAATGTGTAAATCAAAAATGAAAAACTAAAAAAATATTATCAATGATATGGCCCCCTGATACCACTTGTAGGTTTTGGGCGCAGCTGAAGCACGTTGGTGGGTCACCCAACTTTAATTTTAGCATTAAACAATGTTCAACCTAAGATCTGTCACAATATAAAATGCCAGATATTTAGTATAGAACATTTAATGAGAAAAAAATGAGGGATTCCCATAACCATAGAGATTGGATCATTATATGTTGGTTATAATTAATTTCATTAATTAACAATAATTACCCTGGTTGAATTCTTTCTTCATTGATGTCTCCAGTCAAGATCTTGCGATCTGTTGTTGCATCGTAGAATCCAACTATAGGATTTCTCTAGCAGTGATCCACACATGTGCAACATAGCCTTGGACGTCGCCGAAGGGATCTCTGGGTGCTAGTGGGGAAGATCCTTCACTTTTGATTTCACCTTAGATCGCCTTGATTCGATGGAGGAGGATCTCTCTCAGTCTTGAGAGCGTTCTTGGTAGAAGTAGTTCTTTCGACCTTGAATGAATTCTACAGAATTGTTGTGTACAATGATTGGGGAAAAGTGTTGGGGTTTTGAGGATATTTATAACCGGGTTTGAGGTTATAGAGTTAAGACAAAAAATAAATGCGTTATATGTTTTATTTATTTCATTACTCTTAGTGAAAACCCTCAAGTCGAATTATTAATTCCTTAACATACACACACTGATTATAATAAATATCATTTAACAAAACAATATTATATTTTCAAAATCATGACTGAAAAAACTATATAGCGTGTAATCATTAATACACGGCATATACTCATTTTCCATAAAACTACACGGCGTGTATATTTAATATACATGAAGTGTACTTTTATTTTCTATTTTTATTTATTTCCACCACCAAATTTATTAGACCTTGAGTAAGGGATATTTATTACTTAAATAAATGTAACTACATTACTCGCTAGTAAATATATTATTTCGGCCACAATATATTCCCTCGAATAACTAGTGTCAAAATAAATGCGATCAGGCATCCTAAAATAATAATTAAACCACAGTCAGGAATAATATTTAATTAACATGTTAAATTAATATTTAACTGAGATACATGGAAACACTTAGTGTGTGACACTCTAGGTCTCTTTCTCTTTGGCATTATGAAGGCTTGCTTGATGTACAAGATTACTATCTACCAACGGGTCAAGGCACCCAAGAGAAAGAAGTTTATTCCACATTGACATGTCACCTCATAAAAACACTTACCATGTAATATAATCCCTTTGTCTTGATATCTCTAATCAAGTGGGTTTCATGCTAGTGTCATCAACCCATGTGCTTGATTATTCTTTCTTTGAATTTCTGGAATTGAACTTTCCCATTCTTTACCATGTCCATGGATTTACTTAGGCTATATCAATTCCATCAAAGGTCCTGAGATATCTACTTCCTTTATGGAACAAAAGGGGCAAAGCCTTTATCGCATTATCTATTAATGCAGTATTACTCGTGACACACCCAACGTATCCTACCTTTCTATGAACAGTGTGTCGTCACAGTTTTCGTCAATAAATCGAAGTGCATGAGTTGTAATACCCATTAATAATAATCATAAAGTCTAAGGAACAATATACACGTCTGCATATAGGAACATCCAATGACACTATGAAATGTGGATTTCCTACTGGCGGGTCTCGTTCTCATAATATCGTCATGGATATTACCAAGGGTGCACAATTTGAGAAGGTGCCTCAATGTTTTATGAGTAATCACCCCTAATGGCCTGTATTATTTCTGTCCCACAAATAACATTATACGGCCATAGAACATATATTCAAGAATAGTGTTATGGCACTTCCAAGTTCTCATCATACTAGGGATCCTCTATGACTTTTTAATGCAATGACTCTTCTTGGGACATAATCACATGCATTTTCATGTAGAAGAACAATCAATATGTGATAAGATGCTTATTTAATGAATAATGCAAAAAGTAGTTGATTTTAGGCCACCAACTCCAACATTAATATATTATTATTTAATATAATAATTATAAACAATCTATTTGAATGGTTTGTATCACTATGAATAAGTAAAATATGAAAAAAATTTGATTTAAAAGTATATAAAAAATTCATTCTATTATTACCAATTAGTTAAAATTGAAAATAAAATCCATTTTAAAATTATGGCAATATTTTTACTAAAAACTATTTTTATGATCACAAATGAATTTTAAATAAATTAATTAAAAAAATAATTTTTTAAATTAATTTATTGAAATTTATATATTCTATATTGAATTAATATTTTTAATATTATTCTTATATGTCTTCTAGGTGTGAGATAAGAAATAAATCCAATATTATGCTTAAAAATAATATTTTTCTAAAATGACATTTTTTCACATTTTGGACACATTTTAAAATTAATTATGGAAGTATTTAATAAATATATTTTAAATATTAATTCCTTATTTTTAATTAAAATTTAAAAACTATCTTAGAGTATATTTTTGATAATTTCAGAAACGGATGAGTTTTTCTTTGAATATTGATAAATAATTTTTTTAATAAGTATTTTCAACTCAATTAAAGCCATTAAAAATTATATATTATTTTAATATGGTTTTAAATGAAAATTTAGATCCATTATATTATGAATAGTCTTATTTATAGACCTTTAATAAATCTCTTATTTAATTGTGATATAATGTTTTTTAAAAATCTTGGAGAAATTTTTATTTATAAAACTTGTTTTTTCACAACATCTATTGGTTTTTTAATTTAAATTATTCCACATTTTGAAATGAATTTTTAAAAATATATTCCATATTTTGAATAAAAATAAATATTATTATAAAAAATTTCAAATTATCCATTTATAATAATTAATAGTAAATATTGTAATAAATAATTATCATGGTTAAGGCCAAAATAGGTTTACTAGGGGTTAACCTAAAAGATAAGGGATAAATGTGACTTAAAAATTTACTAATTTGTACTTTATGTTAATATTGTGGATCTATATCTTATAAGGCTCTATAATGGTCTATGTTTAGCCTTTTGTAATCTATAGAACATGGGTATAATAATTTTCTTTCAAAAAATTCCATGTGTTTCATCTCCCCCACATATAATAGGACACCTCATCTCATCTCCTCTTCACACTACCAATGCCACTGGGTTTGTCCAATAGCTACAATAATCTATTAATTAATTTCCTCATCTTGACCAAGATCACAGTTTTTGGCCATAAATCCATCCTAATAAGGCTTTGGGTGCCAAACTGTGGACATTTGGAAAAGAAGAGGTATCACTATAAATCAAGAATTAATGTATTATGACTTCTTACACCTCTTTAATATACTATTAAACTATTTTAATATTATATTCTAAATATATTAAATGTAATTATATTTTGTTAAATTAATTTAATGACATACATAAATATCCTTTTCCCTAAATTAGAAAATGAAAACATTGATCTTGTGTACGACAGACTACCATCTCAAGAACAAATATAATTCATTTTTCATCAATGGATCTCACATATTAGTATAATGTTGACTATAAGGTATATATATTATATTAATGAAATAAAAATAAATATTAAATTCAAATACCACATTTTCTTTTTTTACTTTTACTTCGATGGAAAATATGATAATATCTTTCAATTGTACGACGAACTACCACTACACGAAGTGAAGGGATTGAATTTTCACTTACGATTTACATAGAAAGAAAGAAGAATATATTTAAGGAAAAATATGATATATATAAAATAATAACCATTCCTTATATTTGAATTATTATTTACCTTTATTTCTTTCAATCCAATGAAAAATGGAAATAGTGTTCTTGTATACGTATGACCTATTGTCTCCATGAATGAATTATTTCATTTTATCAAAAACTAAAATTTTTTAATGATTTAAAATATGTATGAAATGAAAAATTAATATATTAGTAAACTTTTTTGAAATCTTGAAATTATTTTATTATGACTAAATTATACAGACCAAAGCTACTCAATAAAAACTAACATGAAAAAACAAAGTAGTTATTACACAAATGAGTGATTATAAAAAATAATTGTTAATAAATGGGTCATAAAAAGTTTTAAGTACATCATATATGGTATGAAATATATGTATATGGTTATATATTACTTTCATAATAAATTTATATTATTTATATTGGGGGTTTGAATGTGTATGAAGATAACTGAGACGTGTGGTAAAGGGTTTTTATCTCAAATTAAATTATTTGAAACATAAGTTATGTTATATACTAATCTAATATTATGAGGTGTATATACCACCCCTTTGAAATGTTTTATCAGGATTTTATTTTTTTAAGTTATATTTTATGTTTTTTAATTTTATTCTTTTATGGGTATCATGATTCAATTATATCCAAAGTGGTATTGATATTTTGATACAATATCATTATTTATCAAGATTGTTTATGATTATCTTTCCAATAAAGATATATTATGATGTATATATCAATAATCATCATTAATTTCCTTATCCACTATTTATTTATTTTGGAAAAAAATTTCTAAAATTTCCCCCACATTATGTACTGAAGATACCAAAAGAATGTTTTTAAGAAAAATTAATTTTTTTTATCTTTTCAGTCGAAAAACCTTTTTATCCATATCCATTTTTCTCAAAACAAATTAATTTTTTACTATTCTCTAAATATTATTTTAATTCATTTATACACTTTTTTAAATTAATTACAAATATTTTTAAGTAAAATTCCTATCATTTTATAAAAAATTGACTTTTTAGTTTTTACAGACAATGTAAAATAAAAATTTATTTTCCCATGTATAGAATGAATATAATTTTTTGATGTTATGACCAATAAGTGTTTAAAGAATTCATTATAATTTTCCATGGTTACCTTCGATTAAAATATAATTGAAAATGTTTTGTGATCATTTTTTATTTATGAGTATTTTTTATCAAAGTGGAATGGATATTTTCCTCATGAAATGTTTCAGGTCATCTTTAAAAATCATTTTCCCTCTAAGATGATATCCTTTGATGTTACTTATGCATTCCATGTCACATGATTGAATGATACAATTCTTATTTTTTCTCAGAATTTTTTATGTTTATGATGAAAATATTTTTGGAAAAGTTTTTTATTTTCCATAGGATATACCATGATTAAATGATTATATAAAATGGTAATTTTATATAGGTTATGATATGATAAATGAAGAAATTAGTTTGAAAAGGATTTCTCTTCCAAAGGTAATTCTATGATGAAATGATTAATAAAACCGTTTAATTTCATGGGTTCCCATGAATTTCTTATGATCTTGTGGAACACATATGTATGATTTTGTTTACGTGAATCATGTGACTTATATATATGTCTAATTTAGTGGGTAAAGATTGGTATTTCACGAGAAAAGTATGACTAGAACGGGGAGTGATCCTAGTTCAGTAATGCATTTTGTCCACTATGATAGTCTTTGGACTAAACCTTCATGATAAAGCTAAAATTTTCATTATTTTTAATGTCTGTTGAAATTACTTAATCCTTCAAAATTTATCAGTTTGATCTGAACATCGTTTTTTTGGATTTTGGGGATGTATTTAGCTTAAAAATATATATTTCGTAATTTTTAAATTTTTAAATTTTAATTTTTGTTTGAACAAAAAAATTTATATATTGATATAAATTAAGGAATTGTTCTGTAAGGTTTCTATTTCTCTTGGGTAAAATATTTATAATTGGATAAAGTGTTGATTTTAGCTTTTTAAGGCCTAAATAAACCATTCAATGTAGAAAATAATTTTGTCCAATATAATTAACTTCTACTCATTAAATGAGGCATATTTTAGGATAAGAGTATCCAAATTCCTTGATTCTAAATATAAATGAAATATAATTCTATGGTTCACCTCCAAACCAAATTTAAAATTAATTTTTTTATATTAAGATGTCCATTGAGCACATGATACACATGGAATGTGAGGAGTCACTTTGGATAGAGAAATAAGGGTAAATTAATTGAGCTAAAACATTATATAAACATCTCCAAACAGCTTGATATTTTGAGGCTCAAAAATTAATTCACTATATAAAAACATTATAAAATTAATCAAGTCTATTATCTTCTAGGAATGGGGAAACATTCGATCCAACATTGGATAAATAGAAACTTTAAAATTGATTTCCACTTATCTTATTATATATCCTTCTATATCCAAACATTTTAAATGTTTTCAGAGATTAGTGAGAGAATTTAATGGGATGTGTAAGAGTGATGTGTGGACATTCCATGAATTCACATTCAAAACTAATGAATAGAGATAAAATATGTTACTTAACTAAGGCAATAATAAGAACAATGTTGTTCCGGTTGACATCATCAAATGGATATTCACTTTTCAGTTTTTATCTTCATGTTAAATATTTTTTAAAGCTTTTATGAACGTAATTTTTTGAATAAAAGTGTCCATTTTATTTATTGAATATATTTTCAACTAGTTTTTTGGGTTTTGTTCAATATATGAAGTAAAAATATTTAATTCACTAGTTAAATTTCCTCAGTGAGGTCTTGACATTGAGTATAGTGATTTTAATATGGTGTTATTTCATAGAGGTATTTACGTAATTGAATAATTTATATTGGAGGGAAAACAATTGTATGGTGGTCTTGATATGGTATCCTTAAAAAATACGGTGTTTTTCTTGAGGTTTTTTGGTGTACATTGGGATGTCTAATTTGGAAATAATTTTAAATAGGATGATTAGAGTGTTCAGAAATTATAAGCTTGTCTACCACTGTTTTTTCATGTATGCTTTCATATACCATTTAATTATCCATCAATATTATATTTTTATATTTATTATTATTTCATGTTAATCTCTATTTATTTTTTTATATTAAGTTTCAATCAAATAGAAAAAATGTTTCTTCTGGAAAAAATAAATGAATAAAAAGTGGTAGTTTTTTACTCAAATTGGAACATCCTTAATAGACAATACTGTGATTTAAATATTGAATTTTTATTGGGGATAAATTTTTCTATTGCATTTTTGTGAAAAAATACCAAAAACAAGTGAAATAATTCCTAAGGAGGTTAAGTGATTTGGTTTAAAAAAAAATATTTTTTCCTAAATAAAAATTATAAATTGAAATTTCTACCACTGGATTCTAAAATTGATATAAATTATCATTATAGGGTTAGATCTATTAGAGATCCCCATATATCAAGTTGGGAAAATCCAACTAACACTCTTAGAAATATATTTTTTAAAAACAGAATTTAAAATGGTTGAAAACAAAAAATTGTAATAATTTTAATCATTATATGATGAAAATAAGAAACACAACGAAGAATATAATAATACACCTTCTAGGATTGAAATTAAATAACGTTATATTTACCTATTCCACAAATTTAATGGATTTTTATGTGAAGATTCATATAAAACCCTATATTAATTCAGTTTTCTTTGTGTAATCATGAAACCTCAAGGTGTTTATGTAAATGAAACTAAATTGAGTAAATTTAATTTTTCTAAAAAATTATTTTCCGAATAATGTGTTTTCTATTCAGATTCAACTTTTAAAAGAAATTTTACTAATATTAAGAAGTTTTTTTAAGAATTTTTTTCTTTAATTCTAGAAATTATACCTTTCAAAATGAGTTTTTTTCAGGATTATGAAAAATCCTACGGAACCATTGTATGTATACTCAGAATGATTCAAAAGATAATATTTTCGGTACCCCCACCATAAAATTAATGAAAAAATTTTGATTCAACATTTTTATGAGGTATTGCGTTATTCTGATAGAAGCATGATTGATTATGGTCCTGATGCAGATTTAGTTGAAAAACAACAACTAGCTACTACTATCACTTTATTAGAAACATGGAACTAAATTCTTTGTAATTTGTAATGGGATGCCTTCTTCATTTGAATTCATCCCAAGAATTCATCACTACTGGTCATGAAAATAACATGATTGTGATTCCACATTCCAATATTACCATAATGGAGCGGTTGATAATGTTGTACAATAACCCACCAAGCCCACCAAAACCTAAAGAAACAATTCAAATTCATGTCCATTATAAAAAATGTTCTTACAATAAAAAGTTTAGTGATCAATACCCACCAATTAAAGATGCATTTGAGAATTGAAATGATTTTTTTCTTATAAATCCCTTTAAATAAAACTAATAAAAAAATTTCATTCCAAAAAAAATTAATCAAAGTTGGAACAACAACTAAAGTGAAATATTTCAGAAACATGAACAAAAACAATTCATGTTCAAGTTAGTAATTCATAAACAAGATATTTCATTGAGAAAGACAATTCTCATTCTGAGAGAAACGTTTCACCTACCCAACCCACTAAAAAGTTAGAGAGTATCTTGGAAGAAGAAATGAGGAAAAAAGAAAATATATGAAAAACTAAAGATCAATAACATAACATGGTAAATAACTTAATGACTCAAATGATTTGGCTAACAATAATCTTAGTTGAATGAGAAATAAAATAACTGGATGTTTACCTTCACAAAACATAGTGAATCTATGAGACAAATGGAAAGAAATTTTTTGTGATATTAATCTTATATGTGGAAGAATATTGAATAACCCTTAATCTAAGAAACTCAATCCTACTATTGAAACTATTAAATAGATTCCCATCACTTATATAAATTCTAAAAATTATGAATATTCATTGAATTAAAACAAAAATTAGAGATAATAAGCTTTTTTTGAAATAACCAATAAATCTTAGAAGGGGATATATTTTCCTTATTTTTCATAATGTAATGAAGAAAATTGTCCAAAGAAATTCAAAAAACAACTGCCTTATTAAAGGAGTTAACCAATGGTGAGAAGAAGTTCTTAAAAAGAGTTAGAAAATGTGGTTTTGGAAATATTTAATATGAATTAATTAAAAAGATCTTTTCTCAATACTATGAAACATATTCCAAGGTATTAAATATTTTTTAAATAGATGTTTACCCACATGAGGAAATTTAAAAGAGTTTGAAAATTAAATTTAGGGAGGAATGCTTCATTAATGATTCAATGTGTCTTTATTTTCCAATGTAAAGATTGAAGAACTTTTAACATTTCTTTCACCACAAGGAAATAGGAATTCAAGGATCTCTTGTTTGATTTAAAAGATTCAATTAATGTTATTCAACATTATGTTTACTCATCTATTTAGGATGGATAACTAAATCCTTATATAATTATCATTAAAAATTCTAACCAAGATACCACCAAGACTATGTGAGTTATAGAGGATGTTTTCTTGGGTGAGGGACATTATTTTTAAGGGAAATTTATATTCATTAGATTTGGAATAAGATCAATTTAGTATCCTTATAATTCTTATTCTAGGGAGTCCCATTTTGGAATCTGATAATGAAATAAAAAATGTTCACAATGGTCCCCTTGTAATTGAATTTAGACGATATGTTTCTCACTTAAATATTTTTTAGTCCATGAAACACTAAATTGAATAACATTTATCCCCATAGGTGAACATGATTGATTGGTACTCAACTGAAATTGATGTGTTTGAACCACCAGATATTTGAAATGATGAAACTGAATTCCAAATTACCACAGATAATCTAAAATATGATCTCAAAAAATCATTTAAAACGTAAAAAAAGAGTTTGATTGTGAAATATATCTTTAGAACTCAGAGAGTTATAGACTTGATTTATGATAAGAATTTCCATCCAAATTTTTAATTTCATTGAACAATGAAAACTATGAGCAATATAGTAAAAAATTGATTATCCCCAATTTGATTTAGAATACTACTTTTTGGATAATGAACTAGGTGATGATATTAATGTCATTGAGTAACCTAAACTATCTCTGAACAATGAAAATACCACACATGAGGTAGATTTAAAACGACTTCCTATGAACCTCAAATATTCTCTCTTAGGTGAGAATGAAAATTTCCTTGTAATAATTTCAAAATACCTTTCATGATACCACAAGAACCATATTTTATGAATTAATAAAATCCATTGAAAATCCATTGGATGAAATATATCTGATTTAAATAGAATTAGTCCCTCAGTGTGAATGTATATAATTTTGTCAAAGTAAAATGATCATTTTATGAGAAAATTTTAAAGTATATTAAACAAAATACTTTTAGAGGTTACATAATGCCCCATAATTCCATGTATTTTTTCTAAAAATTGAGGGGGGTTATTTTGAGACTAGGCTATGAGACAGAATGTGATTATGAGGCCCATAGTGAACAGAATGTATTTTTGAACTATTTTAATGTTCATTAAGTAATTTTATGAGTGGGGTTTTCTAACATTTAAATCGGTTCTTAGATAAAAAATCCGAGGGCATCATTGAACTCAGAGCATCAAGATTCGCCTAAGTGACTAACATTGAACGGTGAGGGATAACTAAAAAAGATAGTTTCCATGAAGTTGTGATGAAAAATAAAATAACTTAAGAAATGTATTTTATCATTTTCTCTTTGTCGTTATGTAGAGACTCATCAGCGTTGTAGTACATCGACGAGGCGATGCTAAATCCATTAATGAACCTCATTAACGAATCAGCATGGAGACACTAAAACACACAACACATATTTTATCTTTAATTAAACATGGAATTAGGATTGAAATATAACATGGTGATTCCTCTGATGAACAATGAATAAAACCTACCAAATGAATAACGCCGATGATTCAGAATTCAGTGACCTCTTCCTTTGAGAACTGATTAAGGTCTGAAGATTGATGGATGATGATGAACGATCCTCCTCGACCGATCCACATTTTACCAGGTAAGGGTTTTTTCTCATTTAATTTATTTTCTTCATTTTTCTTTCTAAACAACAAAAACAGATCAACCCTATGAAAGGCTGATCTACAGGTTATCTATTCTTATGGTAGGGGTTTTGACTTTTGGGAATTTAAGGTAGTGGGATTCATGTGATCTGATCTTCCTTGTTAAACCATTTTATAAGGATGAATCCTCGCTGACAAAAACAATGGATATGATCTGTGCTCCATTCTTTCCTTGTGTGCTACTCTCCCCCACTACTTCATTGTGTATTTGTGTCTTATGAATGAGTGGTCATTGCCCCTTCAATCCATGGCCAATGACTTGGGACCAAAGATACAACCCCGTGATGACATAAGGATGGTGCAAAGAGAAGGGAATGTAACATCCATGGAGAAATGGGAATTCTAGTTAGAAGGCCAGTAGTAGAGGTGGGGGTAGCATATGGAAGGCAGTGTGTGCCAATGGCATGCCAAAGTAGAAGAGGCTGTAGATAAAGGGTCACAGTGATACAATATTCTGGTTTTGGTGGGGCACAGTGTTAGGAAAATAAGTTCGCGGACCATATGCCACAGTGGTGCGGAAAGTAGCACGCCCCAACGATGTGATGGGTCAGTGAAGTTCGTTCCCAATAGGGGCCATAGTGGTACAGGTTGCCGGTTCTAGTTGGGGGTCGGGTAAAGGGGGAACGTCCCACGGGGTGGGCTGTGGTTTTTGCTGGAATGTAGTCTACTCTAGACCATGTGAGGAGGGAGAAATTTAAGTACAGAATACAGTATCACAGTGTGAACTAGACACCAGTGAGTGTCCATGATAGACCCATGCTATCCCACCAATGTGGGTTGGTCCAGATGGGAAATCAGGCCGCTAGGTTGTCCGATAGGTCAGAACTATCCAACTATGTTAGACTATACAAGATTAGTTTTGTGTTGATGGGATCCTTGAAAGGCTGGAACCACATCCAAACTAGGCTAGGTCCAGCTAGGCCCAATAAGACAGGCTAAAATGGGTCGGCCCAGACACAACCGGGTCGGGTTTGGTTAGCTTAAATGGGTCGGGTCATGTGGGACCCTCGTACCGGGTTGGTAAGGTCAGTTCAACCATGTCAGGTTAGGCCCAAACGCAACTATTCCCTGTTTAAAAAAAGCCAATATCTTTCAGATTGGTCATCTGATTGACATGTCATCTACAACGTAGGGTCCCTTATGATGAGACAGTACTTTGGGTACACTCTGATTGAGTTTTCGTGGTAGTAGAGATAGGAATGATATCATGAGGAGTAGAATCTCCTTGAATCAAGTGCTCTTTAGAGTGGAAACCACACAACTCGATTTGACATGAAGGGTATGATGAGCGGGACCACATTGGTCTAGTAGCTGGGTAGACCTCAGTGGTCCAGTAGCCAAGCAGACCTCAGTGGTCATGTAGCCGAGCAGACCTCTGTTGTCCAATAGCTCAGTGGACCCTAGTGGTCCAGTAGCTGAGTGGACCACAGTGTTCTAGCAGATGAACGAACCTCAGCAATCTAATAGCCAAGATAAACTTAGTGACTCTTCATGGATGGGTCCCTTTTCAGTACAATATGATTAATCTTTATGAATTATAATCTTACTATCTCTACTTTAAGTGGTACCTAGATTGAGCTGCCTTTTTTGTGGTCTTTCCATGTTGTCTTCCTTTTTGGCCTTTCATTTATGGTTTGGTTTCCCTCCTATGTATTGTGTTACTCAAACCAGAGCTTTCTTTTTCCACATGTTTCATGTATCGTGCAGGTTATTGATTCTTCAATGGAGACCTTGGTGGTCCGGGACTAGGTTGTACTTAGTGACATGTGACAGACGAGCGTAATTCTACAGCAATAAGTAGCTACCCTTCACTTACCCTCCAGGTTGGGTATCGATTGGATAAAACATGGTATTTATACATTATTATTTGGTTTTGGGCATTTATTATGTCCCATTTATACTTTCATTTTGTATTGTAATGTCAGTAGTTGTCTCAGTGAAAATTGTGGTGTATTTTGTGTTAATTTCCTCGGTTTGAGCTGTGTTCATGGGTACAAATTTAATGGTAAATTCCCACCCTTTATCATATATATACTAAGTGTTAGTCTCATTTCCCTGAACTATGGTGGGTGGGCTTTGGGTAGTCACGACATGGGCCCATAGGGGATGGGTCCTAACAAAGTGATATCAGAGGGCGGACAGTTCTACTATAAGAACTAAGAGTTTGTGAATTTTTATGGGGAAATAGTGATAAGTGTTTATAGTTCAGTATTTAGGATATGGAGTCCAATATTGGTGTGGTGGCCCTCATATCCATAAACGATGACCCCAAATTTAGTTTTCTAATTTATTACATGAAAACACAAGTTGCAAGATTCTTTGAATTTTTTCTCATGATCTTTCTGAGACAGATTCAGCTCAATGGGTATAATCTATTAATCATGGTTCATATTGATCTCTTTCAGGATGCCTCCACACAGACATCCATCATGGATTCCATTTATTGATCATTAGTATGGTCCATATACTGATGAGGCTTTTTTACAGGGACCATTTCCCATGATGGTACCATCGGGTGGTGACCTAGTGAAACCAGCACATATAGGTCATTTGTTACAATCGGCACTACTAGTTGATGATGAATATAGGCTCAGTTCCTTACACTAGTTCCATATATAGAGAACCATAATTTTTAGGGGAGAGACATATCCTCATGTCACAAATTATTGGTTAGAGGGGGTGACATGAGTCATCCATGTATTGAGGATTCCACTTCACAAGATAGCAGTTCTAGCTACAAGACTTCTACAGGGCATGGAAGGGAGATGAGGGAGTTTTATAATCTAGAGGCACGAGGAGCTGACCTTCAACTCATTTTAAATTGAGTGAATTTTTAGGAAGGGTTTATTCCGACAACTTTGTGCTCAGTATTAATAAACGAGCTACTTCACCTACATTACGATAGGATGATAGTAGGTGAGTAATTTGTGAGGTTCACAAACCTCCTATCTTACTCTACAAATATGGTACAGAACCCTATATTTTGGGTTTGGAGCTTTGATAAGGGACTCTGGAATGAAATCAAGTAATTGATGATCTCCCTCAACATCCCAACACATGATGAGGTGCTATAGAGAACTCTACTAGTTGAGAGCTTCCTCACAGAGCAGGCTCTGATGGGCGGAGCTACAACCTAGTGACAGGTGTCTGAGTCATCCGTAGAGGGTAAAAAATAAATAAAATAGAAGCTCAAATGTGAAAGACCCTTTGGAGGATGACCCCATGGCACATGGTCGGTGGTATGATGATATTGGGGCAGAGGGAGTTGTCAGAGGAGAACAGTACGCTATGCGTGTGGCGGACAAGGGAACATGGATCGAGATTGACTGACTCACTTCACAAAGAACCAATATACGGTCAAGGGAACACTGAGGTAGAAGTAGAGATAGGAAGAGGTCAGTCCTCTTGGTGGAGGATGTGGCAGTGGTGCGGTACGAGTGGCAGGAGGTGGTAGTTGGTACAAGGTACCACTTGAACCACCCCCATGTGGTCTATCATGAGCTCTCAGAGAAGGTGGATAGGGTGGGATCAGCTTCATGCAATTATGGAAAATGGTCCTGATGTCCCATAGATGATTCTAGGTATGATTTTTGTCTTCTCCATTTTAGGGGCAGTTCTTATAGACACTTGTTCCTGTCACTCTTTCATTTCTGTAGACCCTTTTCAAAGCACAGAGATTCTAATCAATCCATTGGATCGATCATTACAATTTGAGACTCTAATGGGAGTGGTTTGAATGATCAAAACCTGGTCTCAATAGTGAAAGATTACTCTTGGAGGGGAGATCTTCGATTGGGATCTCCTATTAGTGGCATTGAGGCCTTACGACATCATTCTGAGTATGGAATGGCTATCAACAGTTTAATATCAGATCAACTACATTATGTGAATAGTACGGTGTGTTTGCAGAGATGGGAATTGTTTTTCCTTTGTTTGAGAGAAGGAAAAATAAGCAGTGAAGGATTGACTTGCCCGTATGAGGGTGAAACAGACTACTCATAAGTTTGATAATACGACCCTTGGTGTAGTGGATGAGACGAGTCCACAGTTTCCTACATTGGTGGATGAGTACAGGGATGTCTTTCAAGAGGATGTTACCAAGTCTACCTCCTCATAGAGAGTTAGACTTATGTATTGACATCTACCTCAATATGACATTGATATCTACACCTAAATATCAGATAGCTCCCACTGGGCTCCAAAAGATGATGGTAAAGATGGAGGACTTGTAGAGGAATGGGTTCGTAAGGCCCAATGTATCACTATTGGCATCCCTATTATTGTAATCCCAAAATTAATATGGAAGCCTGAGGATATTGATGGAATTTCTATTCCTGAAATAGGTGGTTGGGACGAATGAGTATCTTCTATAGAAACATTGATGACAACTTCTATCAAATGAAGGGAGAGAGATGGTTATTGAAGATATATCTCAAATAAAGCTATCACCTACATCGAGTATGAGATGTGGAAATATCTAAGATGGAATTCATATGTCTCTATGCCCCCTACGAGTACTTATTTATGCTGTTTGGTGTGATAAACACACCAATAGTGTTCATGGGACTCATGAATTGGATCTTAAAACCCTACCTAGACTAGTTTTTAGTGGTCTTCATTAATGTAAAATTTGTGTATTCAGGGTCTGAGGAGGAGAAAAAGATACACCTGAGGATGGTTCTGGAAACACTACAAGAGTAATAGATTTACAGAAAGAGATCGAAGTGTGAGTTTTGGATATGAAATGTTCACATCTAAGGACATGTCATCTAAGAGGATGGAGTTTTAGTAGATCCAGCAATGATCAAGGTGGAGCTTGTTCGGGAGTCACCCAAGAGAGTATCATAGGTATGAAGTTTCCATTGGATGGATGGGTACTATCAGAGGGTTATAACCAAATTGTATCAAATAGAATCACCCATGATGGTGTGGAATAATAAGGTAAAACCCTTCGTGTGGATAGAAAAATGCTAACAGATCATTCAAGAGCTAAGATCTTGAAAAGTTCTCTTATCATAAAGATTCACGAAGAAGGAACTGACTACATGAGGTTATATAATTCATTAATAATAGGGATTGGATGTTTCCTGATTTAGGGTAATGTAGTGATTGCTTATGGATCATGAAAATTCACATCGCATGAGTAGAACTGTGTGACTCCAAACCCTTAGTTGGTAGTGGTAGCCTTCACACTGAATATGTGGGGACACTAACTTATGGGAGAACAATTCATCATCTAATTTGACCACAAGAGTCTCATGTATGTATTTTCTCAGAAGGATCTAAATACAAGACAACAATGTTGGATAGATTTCTTCCAGGACTATGACTTCTAGATATTCTGTATTCTTGGGAAGGGGAATGTAGTTGAAGATACTCTTAGTAGGATATTAAGTTCAAAGTTTCTGAATGAGGCCTCAGTGCAGTTTTCCTCAATTCAGATATCCTTCATGAATAGATATGTGACAACTTTTCATCAGTTGATGATAGTTTCCACTCAACTATTATAGAGAGTCAGGGAGGCACAACTCAGAGATGCCATTTGTGAAACTACACATGTCCAAATTTCCATACGGCATTCCCTTGATGGATATTAGAAAGGTAGGGATCACTTCATCCTTTTCAGAGGACACACTGTAGTAACAGTGGTGTTGCAGGAGGCAGTGTTCAGTGAGTTCCATAAATACCCTTTGGCATTACATCTAGGTCTAGAAAAGATGTATTAGGACCTTTGACGTTAGTACTGGTGGCCAAGGATGAAGAAGGTAGTGGAAGATTTTTTCTTGAGATTCCTCTCATGTCAACAAGTGAAGGGTGAGCACCAGGTTCCAGTAGGTTTGACACAACCCCTCGAGGTACTAGAGTTGAAGTGGGATGAGATATCGATGGACTTCATGATGGGATTACCCCATACATCCAGGGGGAATCATACCATCTAAGAGAATGTAGACTGAATAACCACGTAAGCCCACGTTTTACACATTCATGAGTATGGTTCATTAGAGATATTGAGATGCCACTACAAAGTCCCATATACTATATTCCCAAATCATGATGAACACTCTACATCCTTGTTGGGTAGGGGATTACATGAGGTTTTTGGGACTCACATGACCTTTAGAATATCCTTTCACGAACAGATGGATGGTCCAATGGAGCAGACCATATAGACCATGTAGGACATGCTTCATGCTTGCGTTATTGATTTTGGTCATATTTGGGAGGACCACATACCACTAGTGGCGTTTTCATACAAAAAAGACTTCTATTCTACCATAGATATCAAATCATTTGAGGAAATGTACAGATGTCCACGTGAGTCACCATTATGTTGGGAATACCTAGGGGGAAAATAATCATGGGTCCAAGGATGGTACAAGCTACATCTAAGAAGGTGCAGGTTATCCATGAGAGGATGAAGACATCACAGATGCAATGGAATTTCTATGTTGATAGGCGACAAAGATCCTTGGAGTTCGAGGAGGGGAACACTATGATCTTATGGGTCTCTCATTCACAAAGGATATGGAGATTTGGTAAGGGAAGAAATTAATCTCCAAGGTTTATCAGACCATTCCTGATATTGAGAAGAGTTGGTGAGATGGTGTACCACTTAGATCTGTCCCTGCATTTAGAGAGGGTTCACAACATCTTACACATATCCCAATTGAGAAGATATGTGCACGAACCTTCACACATCATTGACCCTGGTGAGTTTCATTTTGATGATAGAGCGACATTTGAAGAGTTCCCAGTGAAGATAGAGGATCAATAGGAGACGATTATTTATGGATGTTTTTTGTCTAATGTGTGTTTGTTGGTAGAACAGAAATCTCTAAGAGAGCATGTGGGAGTGGTAGGCTCAGATTCGTGCTCATTACCCCCATTAGTTCGATTACCCCTTATTTAAGTCTTGCGAGGACGTAAATACATACATTTTGGTGTTATGTAATGTCCCAGAATTCCATGTCAATTTTTTTTAAATTAAATGGGATTATTTTGAGATCAGGATCTGAGATAGAACCTGATTTCAAGGAATGGTGTGGAGAGAATTTATTTTCAAACTATATTTAAAGTTCATTAAATAATCATGCGAGTTGGTTTTTATTACTTTTAAACTGATTCCTGGATCCAACATATGAGGGAACCATTGATCTTAGAGTGTTGAGATTATTTTAGGATGGTGCTAACCTCAACCGATGTTGGTTGACTGAAAAATATAGTTTTTGAGACATTGAGAAGAAAAATAAAATAACTGAAAAAAGTTATTTAATGGTTTTCTATTCATCATTACACATCTACATGTCGGTGCAATGGTAAAATGATGAGGTGAAATTTAATCCATTGATGAAACTCATTAATAAATTATCATGGAAACAATGCAACCCGAAACATGTATTCCTTCTTTAATTATACAAGGATTCAGGTTTGAAAAACAACCCTTCTATTCCTCTGACGAACGATGAAGGAAACCACTCCATCAACAAATTATGATGAATCAAAAATCAGAGATGACATCCTTTGAGAGAAAATTCAGGACTGGGGATTTTTCGACAACATTGGATGAGAATCCTCAACCAATCCCATTTTTATCAAGTAGGGGTCCGTTCTATTTGAATTTTTTCCACTTTTTTTTGAATAAACAATGAATGCAGATTCATTGTCTAATAGGATGATCCATGGGTCATCTGTTCTTGCAGGATAAGTTTTAAACTGTGGGAATATATGAGAGTGGGATTTATTTGATTTTTTGTTCTTTATTAAACCATGTAACAAGGATGAATCCATGATGACACAAACAACAACTGTGATCTGTCCTTCATGATTTCCATGTGTGTTCTTTACCACTGCTATTTCTTCACATATTTGTGTCTTATTAATGAGTGGTATTTGCACCTTCGATATTTGGAACAATGACTTAGGACCAAATATCCGACCACGTGATCACATCGAGGTGGTGCGATGAAGATGGAATGGAACAACCATGATGACATGGGGCCACCAACTCGAAGGCAAGCAGTGACATGTGGAAATAGTTGATGTAGAAGGTGGAGCGTGGATGCGACGCGTCGTAGTGGAGGAGGCCATGACTGTACGAGATCATGGAACCAGTAGGGCATTATGTTGGGTGAACAAGTCCGTAACCAATAGGTTGTGGTAGTCTGGGAGGTTGTGCGCCCCACCGGAGCACTAAGGTAGCATAGTCTATGGATAGTTCGGGCCACAACGGTGAAGGGTGGTGTCGCTAGTTGGGTATTGTATCATTAGGGAGCAGCCTGGGGTGTGGGCCACAACGTGCGATGGAACACATTCAATGATGGACCGTATACTGAGGGAGGTGACCAATCTCAGCTGGCTACATTGCTGTATGAGCCAGATGCCAGCGAGCATCAAAGATGGACCCAATCTCGACCACCAATGCGGGTTGGTCCAGTGCAGTAATCCAATCCACTAAGTAGCCCGAATTGTCAGAAATAGTCTGACTATGTCAGAACAAAGCAGTTGAGAATGGGGACACTGGGAAACCCAGCAGGCTGGACCCACAACCGAACTGGGCTGGGTCAAGTATGGCCCAATGCGCTAGACCGAAGAGGGTCATTCTATACCCATCCGGGCCAGACTGGGTCGTCTGAAATGGTTTGGGCAATGCAATACCCCTGGGATGGGATGTTTGGGTCGATCCAACCATGTTGGACCGAACCCGGATGCAACCGACCCCTATTTACTAAAACACAAATATCATTCAGATCTGGTGTTCTATTGAAGCATCATTAATGGATTTGGGTCCTCTATGATGAGATAGTACTTTGGGTATACTCTATGTGGGTTTTCTTGGCATTTGAGATACTAATAATATCTTGAGGAATATATTTTCCCAAAATCAAGTTCACTAGAGAGTAGAAATCCTACTACTAGAAGTGACACAGAGGATATGATGAGTAGGACCTCAATGGTCCAGTAGCCGAGTAGACCTTAGTGGTCCACTAGCCAAGAAAACCTCAGGGGTCCTATATCCAAGCAGACCATAGTGGTCTAATAGCTCAGGGGACCTCAGTGGTCCACTAGCTGAGCGAACCTCATGTGTCTAGTAGCTGAGCGGACTTTAGTGGTCCAGTGGTTGAGTGATCCTCAGTGACTTGTCAGTGATGAGTCCCTTAGCATTAAAAGATGGTTCATCTTTACAACTAGTTATCTTACTTTCTCTACATCGAGATATACCAGGTGTCAGATGACATTTCTTTGTGGACTTATTGTGTGGTATTACCTTTTGGTCTTTCCTTTGTGGTTTGGGGTCCATACTTAGTATTGTGTTACTCAACCCTACACGGGGTTCGGTCACACCTGTCATGTCTCGTGTAGGGGATCAATTCTTCAAATGATACCTTGGGGGTCTCGGACTAGGCGATGCTCTGTTGGAAAGCACAGATGGGTGTACTTCTATAGCTACAGAAAACTACCCTTCACCCACCGTTCAGGTAGAGTTATTAGAGGACATACCATGGAATTTGTACTTTCCATTATGGTTTTGGGCTGGTATTATACCCCATTTGTACTTTCAATTTGTAATGTACACTCAATATCTGTCTCACTAAAAATTGTGGTTTACATTATGATTACATTCAACAGTTTTATCTTTGTGCGTGTGTACTTGTTTAAAAGAAAATGACTTCTATTTTTGTGATATTCCTACTTGATGCGAGTCGCTAGTCCTTGGCCTATGGAAGGCTCGATTGGGGTAGTCATGGAACCAGCCCTGGGGGATGGGTTATGACCGATTACTAACAAAATATTCCCCATTATATGGGATATATGAATTATTTTTACCATCTTTGATAGTCAATGGGAGATTCCTTCCCATGTTATTATAAAAAATGGTGGATTTATAAACACAAGGAATGAATTTGGGGAACTTGTACAAATTATTATTCTAAATTAAAAGAGAATGTGAATTTATAATAGGAAACTCAATATCATGACAAGGAATAACCACATCCCATATCCATTTATAGATCACGTACTTGAATAGAAAACTAGGAAAACCCACCATTTTTATCATAATGTATTCTATAGTTATTTTTAAATTTATATCTCACCCTAGGATCATGATAAAAAAACATTCACATGCTCCCATGGAAGACTTATATATAGGAAAATGACCATTCAGTTAATGTAATGCTACTAAAACTTTTGAATGGTGTCTGATGGATTTTTTATATGAATTTAGAGAAACATGTATGGATGTTTTTATGGATTACTTCACTATTTATCGCCCACAATTAGAATGTTGATTTAAAAGATTAACTCTTATTATTTAAATATTAATTGCTAAGAATATTTTCCTCAATTGTGAAAAATACCATTTTATAGTAGATAAGGGGATCATTATTAGTAATGTAGTGTCTCTGTATAAAATTCAAGTTGATAAATCCAAAGATGAGGTAATTTTGATATTTACATACACAAAAATTATGAGTTAATTGGGATCATTCTTTAGTCATGATAGTTTTTATAGGATATTAATAACTGATTATAGCAAGGTGGCACATCATTTATATAGGTTTCTCCAAAGGACACCAAATTTGTCTTTGATGATAATTGTAAACAAGAAATTAGGGATATAAAATAAAAACCAATAACACATCTCATTTTTTAACCACCACAATAATACATTCCCTTTTAAATAATGACTCATGCATCTGAAATTTCTATTCGGGATGTTTTGAGTCAAAATTTGGAAAAAAATATCATGTGATTTACTATGACTCTAGAAAATTTTATCTAGAACTATAAAACTATAAAACAAATGAGAAGGAATTTATGGTTTTTTTCTTTGGTTTAGAAATATTTAGTTGTTATATGATAGGATTCAGATTGAATGATTTAACTAAAATTTCTAAAATCATATTTTTATGAAGAAATATAATGACTAAAAAACTATTTTGATATGTAAATTACATTCAAAAAAGTTTTATGTTGAAATAAATAATAATAAATGAAGTCGATACCTTGTTTCTGATAATTTTATTAGGATACCATCTGTTTTTAATAGAATAATTAAGATATGTACCCCAATTAATAAAAACATTTCAGATGAGGAGTTGTGTTCTTTTATGAGTGAAAGAACATGGTTTTATGATCTTGTAAAGTGTCTAACAACTAATGATGTTCCACACTACTTTCATAAGAAACAAATTTCTACCATGTGAGTGATTCAAAGAATATAATTTTGGGTGATCTTTACTTTGGCATGTTGGTAGTGATAAAATGATTAGAATATGAATTATACATTCTATATTTCAATTAGTCCTACATTTTTTTCAGTCTTTGATAAATGGAAGAAGATTTGGAATAAAAATAAATTAAATAAATGTTCTTGAATATTTGTTTATTGGCCCAAGATTTTTCGTTATTCATTTTTATTTTTTAGATATGGTAAAAAAGTTTATTTTTAAGGAAATATTTCAAAAATTAATTAGATTCCCAAACAAATTTTTTTCTTGTGTTATATTTGATATGCGTGCTATTGATTTCATGGGATATTTCCCCAATTATTTTTTGCATATTTTAATAATTTGTTTTTTTATTATATTTATAAGTTGGTAGAGCCTATTATTAAGAGTGGATAATGCCTAAATTATTTCTATGCTTTTGAATAGATTATTTTTCTAGATATGGATCGATAAATTTTTTGAATACTGATCAAGGAAACAACCTTTATAATAGGACATTGGAATCTATTTAGGTGAAATATAATGTTAAACATAGGGTATTCATTCCTTCTCACCCTAAAAAATAGAATATTTGAGTTTTAAAATAGGTAAATCAATGAAAAGTAGGAAAAAAATAAGGACCCAAATAGAAATGATAGGAGTTTGAGGCTACATGACTCCCTCTTGGCCTATAAGACTACATTTAAAAACATAATTGGAATCTAAAAATTTCAATTAGACTATGGGAATCATTTTATCCTACCCATTTATTTATAATACATATCATTTTGGGCCTTTAAAACATGTAAGGTGAATCTATTTTTTATTGAAAAAGAAGATCATTTTACTTACTGAAGCTGGAGGAGATCAAGAATTTTAAAAATTAAAGCTCTATGTTGTATAAGGAATAAAAATAATTTCATTATCAAATGAATCTCAACAAAAATAAATAAATAAAGAGATAAATTACAGTTGTTTTATTCTAGATTGAAGCTATTTCCCGGTAAATTTCATTCAAAATGGTCTGTCCCTTGCATTTTTACTCATTAATTTACTTTTGCTGTAATTGAAAAAAAATAACCAGAAAATGATAAACCATT
The DNA here is from genome assembly GCA_963277665.1 of Viscum album. Classification (NCBI taxonomy): domain Eukaryota; kingdom Viridiplantae; phylum Streptophyta; class Magnoliopsida; order Santalales; family Viscaceae; genus Viscum; species Viscum album. Next base: position 1,280,169,524 of record OY728156.1, read on the forward strand.
AAAAATAATTAACAATAAGATAAATATTGTTATAGATAATTTTCAATACCCTACAAGGGAGGAGACCAATCTTCATAAATTTGAATATAATTGATGCTAGGATTTGTATTTCATTGTCACATAGTTTTTGTTATGATATTAATTTATGGAATTACATTGACACATATAAAACTATTTGACAATGAAAATATTTTAAACAATGTGTTTGGGATAGGAAAATGTTGGTTAGATTAGTATTTGGTGTGATTTCTTTTGATTTTTTAGTATTTTAATTAAATTTTTGTTGTGGTTATTCTTTTATTTTCATTGTTTTAAATTTTTTGTGTTTTTATTTAACTTTTTCATGTAATTTTGAATATTCTTAGCTCAAATGGTTATATTTTTGATTTTATAAACACATTTCAATGATTTAACTAATTTATTCTATTAAATAGAACATAAATGAATGATAAAAACGATATCATTTCAAGTTTAAAACAACAAAAATATCGAGAAAAAACCATTAATTTTTTAATATCATACAAAATCTAACAATATTTATCTTTGAAATACCATTCATTCTGGCATTTTGAATCATTTTTGGTATATTATTTTTAGTAACATCATTTATTGATAGAGAAAATCCATTATTTTTGTATCTAATACTTGATTTATTTTTATTAAAACAAGAGGGTTGTGGTACATATGATTTAAATTATTGAAGCATTTATTAGGATTTAAATGCACCATTTTCAAGAGAATAATTTTTAATCTATTTTTCCGTGTAAATTTTATCTCTATGATCCATTAATATCCATGTCAATCATATTAGGTTATGCACATTATGAGCCAATTTTTCATTTATGACATGCTTTAGAAGTGAAAATGCATGATCTATTTGAACTTATGTGTTTTTGAGGGGGGAGGATAACATGTAGTCTGTTGAATAATTTTTTGGTAAATTGGATGGAAATGAAAATTCTAACGAGATTTTTTTTTCAATTGAAAAAATAATTTAATAGAAAATTTTCCTTTTTGGAGAATTCAAAGAAAAGGGAGTTTTATCATTCAAATACTTCCAAATAAATAATGTTGTACCTATATAAAGCTTTCATGAAAATGATTTTCATTTTTTATGATGAAATATTTATTTTTTGAGATATAAAATATACTATTAAATATTCATAGAGCGTGTTTCCAAATAATGGGGATGCTGAAGAGACCATAATTGAGTGAAAATTAGAATAATGCGTTTTTTCATTAAAAATAACATAAAAATCCTTATACAAACTCAAAAATTTAGACATATAAACCCCACAAATAAATAAATAAAATAACCTTAAATATTCTTCTTGAAAAACAAAAATTATTAATTCACATTGGGTGGAGATTTATAAATTTATCAAGCCTATGTTGATTCTTTCATTATTGTGGATGTGAAAATCCATGTTGAAAATATATATTTCCATAATGAGAGAAATTCAATGGGAGGTAAGTGTGTTGTTTTCATAGAAGGAGAAATGAAGTATAAATAGATTTAATAATCTTAATTGTGATCATGAAACATATTTCTTTGAGGTGGTATTATATATTTTGTTTCCTGGTTCTAAGTCGGTGGATCTCATGGTATGTGTTTTGAATTTGGTATTGACTTGATTTTGATACCTACTAGTCCAGGAGTTTATGTGACAAGTGTAGGTGGAATTATTTAGAAAACATTGTAATTTTTTTTATTTTTATTTTTAGGAGTTAATCCCTCAAAATTTAAGAACATTAATTGAATTTTATTATTTTTTTATTTCTGGTTTGTTTTGAGCATAAAAGTCAAAAATTACTAAATATGGATTTTTGACACTTTTCCATCACTTATGTATTTTAAGAATAAAATGTTATCTATTGATAAAAATGGGTTAATTTCTTTTTTATGATTCTATTGATACTGGGACACACATTCTCCTACTGGGAAAAGTGATTATTCTAACTTCTTGATCTCAAATAAATCAGCCAAGGAATAATATATTTTTGAATGGAAGAATTTAATCGTCATCATCAAATGATGAATATCATGGGATCTAAGTTTCCAAATGAATTGATTCCAATTTTAGGGGAATTTAATTTGACTTTGGAGATCTAAATTAAATTTAAAATTGATATTATATCATTTTTAAGGAGTTTTATCACATGAAACATAAGGAATTTAGATAGTCTATTCATAGTGAAAAATAAGGATTTAATAATATTGCATTCAATTTTTTCATATTTATACAAATTACATGAAATTTTTTGAGTCAATAGATAATTCAATTTCCAACAACATTATACAATGCCTCTAGTGGATAGATGGTAGGTAGGAGGAAAAAACTATCCAAAATTAGGATAGATAGAAACATGAATATAGATTTCCACCACTCTTATTCTATATACTTCTATCTCATAAAATTTACAAATTTTTTAGAGGTCAGTGAATGAAACTAAAGGGATGTGTTAGAGATATTACTAAACATTTTTTCCATTCACATTGGAAAGGAAGGAATATGGATGATAGAATAAACTCATGTGATACAACGCTAAGCACCAAGTGGTTGTGTATGGTGGTAACCAATAGATACTCTCTTCTGAGTTTTTATCTTCATATGAAATCTATTTATAATAACAATTGAACTTATATTTTTGAAATAATGTGTTTAGTTTTTTTATTGAAGTCATTTTTAACTAGTATTCCGTGGATATTTGATTAATATATGGAGTAAAATAATTGATTCCACTATTTGGGTTTCTTTAGTGTGGTCTTGATATTGAGCATAGTGATTTCAACCAGGTTCGATTTTATGGTGTTATTTGAGTTATTTAATCACTTATATAAGAGGGATAAATTTTATTGAGGTATTTTTATGATATAATTTCAAACTAAGGTGTTTATATAAATATTGTTTGGTGTTCTTTGAGAAATATAGTTAGAAAATCATTTTAAATAAGGAAGATGGGAGTGTCTAGAAGGTCTATGTTTTTTTCACAACTACTATTTCAATTATGTATTCAAATACATTTTTTTTTGGAATTTTCTATTTTTCTCTTGATTTTTTTATAACGTTGATATCTATTTCTTTTAGATATTTAAAATTTTTAGCATAAACCCAAAATATTTCTTGCTACATAAAAGAAAGAGAATAATTGATAGTATTTTAACTTAAATTATAATGTCTTTGAGAAAGAATAAGACATCTTATATATTTAAATTATGATGGGTTTAATTTTTTTATTAGGGTTAAAAAAATCACCTGATCCAACTGGAGATGTTGTCAGGGAGATTACATGAGTTGATTTTAATATTTTTTTGAATTACCCAAAATTCTTTCCCAAGCATATTACCATCAGATTAAGAGATCAATAGAACTTATCGATATAGGGTTAGATCTATTAGATATATCAATATACCTAGAAGTTAATATTCCCCTAAAACATATTGAAAAAACATTTTTGAAATAGAAAATCAAAAGGATAAAAATATATTATTAAAAAAATAGGCTTCATGCTATGATGATAATTAGAAAACCCTATAGGATATCCCAATACACCTGTTGGTTTTGAAATAAAATAATATTTTATTGACCAACTAAATTAATTAAATGGATTCTCTAATGAATATAAACATAAACACTTTCACAAATTTAGTTATCCCTGTGTCAACATGAAAACAAAAAAAATTTATTGAAATCGAAGGAAATTGAGGTAATATACTTTTAATTCTGAATTACTATCCAAATAATGGGTTCTAATTAAAATTAAATTTTGGTTATAGATTGGAATTAATTAAATAATATTTTCATTTAATGTTTTCATTTACACCTAGAACTACTTGCATTATAATAAATATTTGTTGGATTAAGAAAACTCAAGGTAAAACATTGTCTTATTATAGATAATGATTCAAAATAATCTATTTTTGTTTCCCCCATGAACAAATAATTGAACAAATCATGATTAAATATGTTTTTCAAGGGTTGTTTCTTTCTTATAGGAGAATGATTGACGCTTCTACATGAGGAAATTTAGTTGAAAACACACCATTTAATTCTAGTACATTAATTACAATCATGGAAAAAATTCTCAAATAATTTTGAAAAACAAGATTTTTTAATGTGAGATTTTCCCAGGAAGAGTAGTTCTAAAAAAGAGTTAGAAAGTTATTTTTTGTAAAATTTTTTAGAAACTTCTATTCATATTACTTTTTATTGATGTTGTGAAATAGATTCCATGGTTGGATATGTTTTTGAAGGATATGTTTACCTATAAGTGGAAATTCAATGGAGGTAAAAAGCTATATTTAAGGAGGAATATTTCATACATTATCGAAAATGATTTACCTATAAATTGTAAAGGTTATATGACATATACCATTCCTTACACTATAATTTAATGAAATTTCATTGTTTCCATACTTGATTTAGGTGATTCTGTCTATGTAATTCCATATTTTTTTACACATATCTTCCCGTGGGAGAACTGGAACCCCATCAAATTACCATTAATATTTCCAAATGAAGCATGGACAATCCTTTAGAAGTAATAAAGGATGTTATTGTTAAGGCGAGATTCTTGATTTTTTCCCTTTTTATTTCTATGTATTATATATTGAATATTATTAGTTCAGTATCAAGGCACCTTTTATTCTTGGGAGTCCTATTTTGAAACCTACTCAAAGAAACATTATTATTCACGAAGTAACCCTTTGAATTAAATTTGGTGTATATCTAAATCAATTAAATATTTTTTAGTCTATGAAACATCCAATTTAGGATCATTTATCCACTTAGGTGAGCATGATTTATCAGTAAAATACTGGAATTAATGAGATTAATCCATTTAATTTTTTTAAATGATGAAACCTATTTCAAAAATATGTTTATAATATTTAATATGATCCCAAAAAATAATTTACGAACAATAAAATATGTTTATTTACTAAAAAATAGGTATTTCAAATCTTGAGAGTGATCAAATTGATTTTGGACATGAATATACTACCAAATCTATAATTTCACTGAAAAATAAACCATTGAGAAATATAGTGAACAAATTTAATATCTTAAATTTGATATGAAATATTATTTTTTAGATAACGAACTAGGATATGAAATTTAAATCATTGAGTCACCTAAAATGCCTTTCACTAACAAAAATTCTTTTTAAATGATAAAGTTGAAACCTCTATTAGAGAACCTCAAAAAGTTTTTCTAAGGTGAGAATGAACAATTTCTTATCATTATTTCAAAACATCCTCTAGGAGACCAAGAGGACCAAATTTTAAGAATTCCTATAACCCAAAAGTAAAGAAATATGATACAATTTATCATATTTAACTAGAATTACTCACGAATGTGCATTCATATAATCTTATTATAAGAAAATGTAGAGCTAGTGAGACAATTTCAAGGAATATTAAAAATATAACTTTTAGAGGTTGTTAAAAAATAAGTCACCACCGTATTAGAAATTGGAATAGTTTTATTAATATCAAATAGTAAATGGGTGAGTCCAATCCATGTTTTTTCAAAAAGGGAAGTTTTACAATCTCAAGGAATGAATTTCGTGGTCATTTACCTATAAAGATTACAAATAAATAGATAATGTGCATTGAATATAGGAAGCTCAATCTACTGAAAAAGAAAGACCACTTCCCAATTCCATTTCTTGATCAAGTCCTTGAAATTCGAGCATTGAAACACACTATTGTTTCCTCAATGGATTCTATAGTTATTTCCAAATTTATATTCCATTAGATTATTAATATAAAATCAATTTAGTATTCCTCGTTGAAATATTTCCTTATCGGAGCGTGACCTTCAGTTTATTTTTTTCTCTTGGAACTTTTCAAAGGTATATGTTTATAATTTTTTATAAATTCATAGAAAAGAGCATGGAATTTTTTTTGAATGACCTTAATATTTATGGATTATAATATTAATGTTGTTTTAAATATATTAATATTTTTATGAAAATTTTATTGATAAAAATATTACCCTAAATTATAAAAAAAAATCTATTACATGGTAGATAAGGGGATTGTGCATTGTCATGTTTTGTATCCATATAAAATTAATGTCTATCAAGAAAATTGTGAGGTCATTTATTATTTAAGATATCCAAAATAGTGAGATATGTTAGATCCTTATTTGTCCTTGATAGTTTTTATAGGATATTTTCTCAATGAATTTAGTATGTCCGCACTACCTCTATACAGGTTGCTCAAAAATGACACCCAATATGTCTACGATGAGAATTGAAACAACCCTTTGGGGAGATCAAACAGTAACTGATAACCCCCCTCCCATTTTTAAATAACCAAAATGGGATTTACCATTGAAATCATGAAGGATGTATCTAGCTATTATCATGGGTAATTTTTCATCTCTAGGCTGGGAAATAAATATCATGTGACTTATTATTCCATGAGAACATTAGATTATGAATAATAAAAGTACAAAAAAGTTGATAATAAAGTTCTATTTATTGGATTTTATTTAGAAAAATTTAGGTGTTATCTATAGTTATCTAATTAACTGTTTTTGTAGATAATTATTCAATCATATTTTTGATGAAAAAAAGATTAAAAACAATGACTTTTGAGATGGATCATGGTATTATACAAGTTTTTTTGAACCAAAGGACAATAATGGATGTGAAAACCTTTTTACAAACTTTTGGGTAGGATACCATCTATTTTTACTATATAATATAAAATATTCTCACCAATTAAAGAAACCTTTTCAAATGAGATTTTTTTTTTCTTTTAAGAGTGAACGATATTGTGCTGCTTATATTTTAAATTATTTTGGGTCTACTGATGTTCCAAACATGTTTTCGAAAAAAAAAGTTTCAATCTTTTGGGTGTTCAACGAATTACCTTAGGGATAATTCATACTTATATAATGATGGTATTGATCAAAGGATTAATAGATGTATTTAAAATTACATATTTCAACCAGTCGTAAATTTTTTCCATAATTTTAGATTAATAGGAATATTTGGACCCAAATTGAATAGAAGAGAATTATTTATTCTAGTTTATATTAGAAAACCATTTTTATAGATTCTTTTTTAAGTGTATAATATATTTAAAAAATTATAATTTCAAGGATAATTTTCCAAAAATAATGAGATTCCCCAATAACAACTTTTTTCTATGATGTATTTGATGTTTGTGGGAGGGATTTTATAGGTCATTTTCCAAATTATTTTGAATTTATTTACTAATTTCTCAATTTTTATTATGGTTCCATGTGGTTAGATGTCATTATAATGAGGTATATTGATTCCAAACTATATCCAAGATCTTGATTTGAATATTTTTTCTAGATTTATATTTATAATGTTTTTTATCACAATTCAAGGAACCGAAATTTGTAATAGGATAGTTGAATCTATTTTGAAAAAATATAGAGGTTATAATAGGGTCTCTATGAACAATATACCATAAGAAAATTGAATGGATAAATTTTTAAAGAGATAAATGAGAAAAAATATTTGAAAAAGTGTGAAAAAAATCAGAGACTGAGACATGGTGGTGCACTACAGGCCTATAGGACTGAATTCAAAAACTCAATTGGCATATTATCTAACACAACAAATTTTCACTTAGAATTTATGCTAGAACGAAAATATATTTGTTCTATCAGAACATACAACTTTAATATATTTTCTTCTTGAAAATAACAAATATTTTTCTTATAGAGTTGGAGGAGATTAGGAATAATGCATATGAGTGCTCCAGGTTATATAAGGAATGAACAAAATAATTTCATGATGGGTTTGTTCTAAAAAAATAAAATTAAATAGATAAATGGTTTCTATTTTATTCTATATTAAAGCTATTTCTAGGTAAATTTTATTCAAAATGTTTTATCCCATAAATTATTACCCATGTTTTTCCTTTTGGTGTAGTCCATAAAAAAGATCCATACAAAGGGAAACCAATCAATGTCATTGTAAATAGGTCAAAGATATTTAGGTAGAATTTTATGTAGCCTCCAGGGGTAGATATCGATCTCAATAAGGTTGAACAAAATTAAAGTTAGGTTGTGTCATTGCTTATCAATTTTTTGTTATGTCATTAATTTATGGAATTTAATTTTATCACATAATAATATTTTATATTTATCAAATTGAAAAAATATCAATGGTGTAGTAACATGGTATGAATATTGTTATTTTTATGGTTTAGTTTATTTTGTTTTTCAATTGTAAAATATTCTTTCAAATTTTAGTTTGTTTATATTCTTTCATTCTCATTTTTATAAATTATTTTTTGCATTTTTGTTAATTTTTTTGCAATATTGTGGGATGAAATTATTATATTTTTCGTTTTTTAAACCAATGTCAATGTGTAATCTGAATTATTCCATGAAACAAAAAATAATTCGAAAAATTATAATTATTTAGGTCCAAAACATTGATTATTTTATGAAATGAACTCTCATTTTTTATTCTCATTCCACATCTCACTATCATTATATTTCAAAACCATTTATTATAGGGATTATAAACCCTTTTTGTTATGTAATTTTCGTTTAAATATTTTATTTATAGAACCAGTCCATGATTTCCATAACCAAAACCCGATACATTTATATCAAAAGAAGAGGGTTGAGGTACCTATGCTTTAAATGATTAAAGGATTTATTCAGATTAAAAAACCCTATTTTTTTATAATCCTTTATAATTTGGACTTCCATATACATATTATACTCTCAATACCTTGTAATCCATGTAAAACCTTTTAGTTCATCCACCCTAAAAACAACATTACATATTCAGCCTACTATAGATGTGAAAATTTATGATCACATTGAAATTAAGTGTGTTGGAGGGGAGAAACTAACTTTATTGTGATAAATCTTTTGATGCTAATCAGGATGAAAATTAAAATTTTGAAGAGTTATTATTTCTATTAAAAAAGATACTTTAATAAATAAATTTCCATTTTAGAGCTTTCAAGTAAAAGAGAGCCAAGCCTTTTTAGAGATTCCAAATAAAGGAAGTTATTTTTATCTAAGGCTGTGAAGAAAAATGAATAAGTGAAATGTAATTTTTATGCTAAAATATTGACAATGTGGGATGGAAAATATATTTTGAAATATTCTTAGAGATTATTTTCATCTAATGGGAGTGAGGTGGAGACCGTACTTGAGAAAAAATTATAATCATGCATTTTTTTCTTCAAAAATAGCCAAAACACCTTATTCTACCACATGATTTATGATATCGAGATCCTACCAACCAAAAGACATAGAATTAACCTAAAACTTCATCATTATAAACACATATTAATGACTCAAATCAAGTGTATATGTAGATATTTATTTATTGAATGGCGATTCTTGCATGATTTTGGATGAGAAAGAACATATTAAAAATCTATATTTGTGTGATGAAAGGAAATCATTATGAGGTAAGTGTATTATGGTCTTGGGAGGAGAAATTAAGATTAAATTGATTTAATGAGTTCAATATAGAATGTGAAACATTTTTCTTTGAGTGGGTATGATATCTTTTATTTCTTGGTACTTAATTGGTGGTTCTTATGGGTATGTGTTTTGAATTTTGTCCTGATTTGATTTTGATGCTTGTTTTTCTAGAATTCCTATAACTATGTTTTTGTTAATTGATAGAGAAAATATTTACATTATTCATCATTTTTATTTAAAAAATTTAATCTCTACTAATTTACTATATTGAGATGAATTTCATTATTTTTGGATTTTAGGGATGTTTTGAGATTAAAAGAAAAATTTCTAAATTGTAGAATATTAACAATTTCTGCTAACTATTTTATTTATATAGTAATTATTTTATATTAATCTAAATTGGGTAATTCTTTTTTTAGGATTCTATTATTTGTTTAATAAAACTTTTCCAGCCTAGAAATGTGATTATTCTATTTTCTTGATTCATAAGTAATTCATTCAATGTAGAATATATTTGCAGTGAATAAATATGAACTAGAAAATTAATGGAGACATATCTCAGGATAAATGTGTCGAAATGAATTGATTCTGAATGAATAAGAAAGATAATTTGATGGTGAGCCACTAAAATAAAATTCAATTTAATATTTCTCAACTAAAATGGTTTTCATGAAAATAAAACATGATTGAATTAGAGAGTCTCTTTGTATATCATGATAGGGCTTCATTAATATAGCTTTAATATTTAGTTAAATTTAGAGAATGTCTTGATATTTTTTTGTTTATGTATAATTAAATATCCAAAAACACTATAAAATAACTCTAGTATATTGTCATATGAGATGGTAGAAAAAATTGATCCAACATTGGATAGATATAAATTGGATTGTATATTTTCACCCCTAATCTTATATATATTTACATCTCCACTCATTTTCAAAGTTGTTGGTGGTTTGTGAGAGAAAGGAGAGGGATATGTTATAGATATTTATGATCACTCTATTAATTCATATTTTAAGGTAAGGAATGGATTGGAAATATGATTCTCTAGTGATGCAATACTAAGCACTAAGTAGTTGTGGATGGAGGTAATCAATGCGTATTATATTTAGAGTTTTGATCATCATGTGTAATCTCTTATAAATATCTGTTAAAAAAATATTTTATAAATAAAGTTGTAATTTTTTATTTAATATATTTTGTAGTTTTTTATGGATTTTCAATATATGGTGTAAAATGATTGATTTCACTATTTAAATTTCTGTAGTAAGGTTGTTACTTTGAGTATAGTGATTTCCATTTGGTTTTATTGCATGGAGTTATTCAATTAATTTAATAAATTATATAGGGAAAAAACCTTATTTAGCTATATATATTATATCATTTCAAAATAGGGTGTCAATATAGAAGATATTTAATGGAGTTTAGAAATATAATTGGAAAATATTTTTAAACATTGAAGTGGGGATTATTGGGAAGGTGTAAGATTGTTCACAACAACTATTTCAGTTATGGGTTCAAATTACATTTAATTTTCATTTAATTTATATATTTATATTTAATTTTATTAAACATTTGTTTCTAATTATTTTTTATATTAGAAATTTTAATCAAATCCCCAATATTATTTTATTGAAAAAACAATCAATGATAAAGTGATAATTATGTAACTCAAATTACAACTTCATGAAGATATAATCCAATTACTTCTATATTTCATTTATCGTTGGATTAATTTTTTTATGTGTGGTTTTGAAACACAAAAATTAAACATCACTTGGATACTATAATGGATTTAAGAGTGAATCCATTCCACTATAATAGCCTTGGCAATGAGCCTTGAAGATAATGAAAATTATTTTGAATACTTATATGTACGCTACAAATCCCTGTATTAAGACAATGTTGGTATCTCATGGATCATGTTGTTTGATTCCATTATTATTAATGTGTTACGAAATTCAATATTTAGTCCATGACTCGAGATTATGATATTGGATATGCGTGCTATGGTGTTCAATTGTTACAGCCATGTTCTCAAACCCATATTCTCACATTATGTTTATATATCACCCTTTTTTAACCTTACTAGGCATATAAGATATCAATTTATAATATTTACTTTAAAAATATTATTAAGAGAGTAATTATGTGTGAAATGCATCAGAAGGGTGATAATTATAAAAAAAATTAGTGGGAGATGAGGATGTTCACTTATGAACCAATTATTTTGTATCTATGTTTCCGAACACACTAAACCTATAAAATACTATTTTATATATTTGTGTAATATAATGTGTATTCATATACAAATATGTAATATATATGTATTAAAATATTGGTTTGATATAGAGGGATGAAAACCCTTATCCAAAACATCCAAGACAAACAAATTTGTTATTACACAAATCTTTTATTTTAATATAGAATTGTTAATAATCTGGTGATAAAAGGTTATAACTAAATTGTATATGGTATGATATATATTAATATATTTCGTAATAGTTTTATATTAAACATATATTTATTATACATATTGTTTTAATGTGTATAAAGGTAGTTGATACTTAAGGAAATATATTTTATTCTCATTTTCATTTCGATGAGACACATACCATATTTACAACTTATTTATTTTTTATGGAGTGTATAATAATGATGATTATATTTTATGATGATCCTCATGGAAATTATAGAAATATATATATATATATATCCATTTTATTATCTCTCTTCCACTTTAATTAGGGTTTAAATATTACCAAAGTGTTAAGGGGTCTTTCTCTCAAAATTGCCTTTTTTATAGAAGTTATGTTATACACCTGCCATATTTTATAAGGTGAATATGCTACCCATTTGAGATGTTGTTTCATTAATATATTTCTTATCGTCATATTGTATCTTTATGTTGATGAAATTATTTCATGGGGCTTACAATTAAAATTTTACCAAAGTGGTATTGGTGTTTATCACAATCTCATTGTCTATCAGGATTATTTATGATTAAATTCACTATGATGAAATAAATATCACTATCCCACAAAACTTATGAATATTATTTTAATCTACCTTTTTTATATAGAATATAGGGTTCTATTCCATTTTATGATTTTTATGTACTGAGGAGAATGAAATAATGATTTCAATTAAAATTAACATTATTTCTCTCTTCAGTCAAAATTTTTTTTTTTCATTTTCTATATTTTCTAAAAATACATTAAATATTTTTTATGTTATATAATGGTTTTATAAATCTATTTTCACCCATGTTTTATTTTAAAAACAAATATTTTTTATGAATATTGATGCCTTTTTTCGAATGGGTTTCTTTTTAATTTTCACCAACAATGTAAATGAATCTTTATATTAAAATATATGACAGGGATAGAATTTTAATCCATTATAAATGATCAATTATTTAAATATTATTTTATATATTTCTAGTAGTATTTAAAAAAAATATTATTTTGTACATTTTTGGTTATTTTTTTGTTTTAAAAATTTCTTTTCAATGTGAAAGGGAAATTTTCTTCAAAAAATGTTCCATGTTATTTTCCATAAAAAATTAATTCAAAGATTGGATAATTTGATGATAAATATGATTTAATAGTAATATTATCCAAGGATTAAATTTCTATTAATTATTTTAATGGTTTATTCATATGATTACATGATTTTTATGGAACCCATTTCTTTTCCATGGATTATACCTTAATGAATTTTTTATGAAACCTAATTTTTTTTCCATAGGTTAGGATATGAGGAAATGATGTGATGATTATAAAACCAATTACATTATCAATAGATAATGAGATTATGAAATTTATATAAAATCAGTTTCCTTTCATATGTTTTGATATGATGAATTTTGTATAATCTTTTTGAATACACATATATGATTTTCATTATGTGATAGTGGTTATGTTATAACCATGGATAGTGTTACAATATAACCAATTATGGTGGTTACATAATAACTATGGGTAGTTGTTATGTTGTAACCAAGGATGGGTTTTTATGTAATAAATTGAGATGGGTGGGACCTATATCTCCCAACAATTAATTGGGTAATGATTGATATTTCATGAGATTAATAAAATGTTAATGGGGGAGTTAACCCAGTTAAGTAAGCAAATTTGTCCACTTTGATAATCTTGGGAGTGAACCTTGACTACTACAATGGTTTTGGATGTAATCCCATTCACCTATAATATCCTTATAAATGATCCCTTCCATCTATGAAAATGTTTTTCTATGCTTATATATATGTTAAAATTCCTTGTATTATGCCAATTTTATGCTCTCATGGATATGTTTCTTTGATTTCTTTATAATTAATTTATTTTTGACTACCAAAATTTATATCATGACTCAATATTATGATTTTTTATATTTAGGGTATGGTTTTCATATTTTATTCCCATGTTATCATACACTTATGAATATGTTTTGTTTACATATCTCATTTTTTACCCTTATTGAGTATCTATCCTCACCCATTCTTATTTTTCATTTTCCTAGGTTTTTAATAAAATTATTTTATATCATATGTCTAATAAGGGTGATATTTATTATAAAACTAGTGGAACATGATGTAGTTCACTTATTAACCAGTTCATTATGTATCCAAGTTTCCAAAGACACCAATCCATTACGACCCTCAGGCATTATTGTATAATGTAATGAATATTCCTCTAAAAATATGTGATATAAATTAATTAAAATCCTAGGTCCCTATAGCTTGTATTAGAGGATAGATATATTTAACATATTAAAAAAATAATGAGAAAAAATTAGGGATAAAACATATTATAATACTATGTACATAAGAAATTCATAAGTTTTGTTAAAGCAAGGTGTGTGGGTTTCTTATAGATAAATCCATTTCTTAATACTATAAGTGTATATTGTTTTGAAAAACCAATGCATAAAGTGGATAAAACCCTAGAAAGAGTTGGTCAAGTCTATATCATCTACCATTTTAGTGAGAGTTGAGTGTGCCCTTACTTCACACTGGGTTTGAAACTCTAGGGGGATATGATTTGTTTAGATCACATTTTCTTTATGAACCATTAGGAAGTATATAAATAGATGATGTTCATGGTTGACCTATGTTAAACTTAGGGTATTTATGATTCAAAAGATGATTCCTTGATGTATAAATTTTATAAATGATTTCTCATGACTATGTATTTTCCATCTATGATTATTGTTACTCACACAGTGTTTTTAGTTTTGTCCAATGGCTAGAACCATGCGGAATCATGATAACACTAAATTTGATGGAAAATTTATTGATAATGGGATACCAAAAGGGATGATGACTAGAGTAAATGTTATTATTATTATTCTAAATAAATTGTCAAGATATAATATTTACAACATACATCTTTATAGACCATCATAATCACCTAATAACGGAATGATGGAGTGATATTAGAGATTGGGTGGTATATAACATGGAGAAACGAAGGATAAATTTCCTTCATGTTAGAAATACAGAATGAGACACCCAAGAGAATGTGTCAAAGGAATAAGAAAATATTTTTCTTTTGAAAATAATTTCATAATGAGATAAAGTGTTAAATTGTTTGATTCTATATGTATCGGTAACATGGTAATTATCTAATTCAATTCCATAATCTAAGAGGTAACATGTAGTCCAATAAAAAACAAATTATATGTATATCATTGAAGCGTAATGATTGAAGTATTTGTGCCATGGGATTTAAGAATTATAATATAGAAGAATTTTAAAAAATGGAATTTTACTGATAAGAATCATGAGAAATTTAAGTAAAGTATTAATTTTTGAATTACATATGTCTCAACATAGGATCAACATATGAGTTATGGATACCTTAATGGGTTTTGAAGTTCAAGGTTGATTAAAAATTTATATTCATAGAATCAACTTTTAATGTTTTATGTGATGCGAGTTTGTGAAGATTATGGATATTTTGGGATACATTTATGGAAATGTAACTCTATTGTTTTTTGTGTGTTTTAGTTAAAAGTAATTTTTGGAAGATAAACCCATCTAAACATTTTATAAATAGTATGGAAACTATCAATATATAGTTATTCCAATTATAATTCTTATTACCCCGTTTTCTTCATGGATTTGTTGAATAAAATCTTTAGATATTACCTTTAGTAGTTATTGGACATATTTATATATTATATTTTTATATATTGAAAGTAAAATAAGATCACATACAAATTATATATAATCCCTACGGAAAGAAAAAATTTATTAATAAATTAATAGGGGTCCATTTTGGGTATAAATAATTTCATTTCATTGTAATATTATGAAAATAAAGGGTATATCCATGGGTCCATCAAAGATAGAAGTTATTGAACATTGGATTATTCTAATAAATGGGAATTATATCCAAATTTTTATTTCTTTAGACAAATATTATCATAGTTTTCTAATAAATTTCTCATAGAATTCTAATCCACACACCATGTTAATTCGAAAGGGAGCCATGTTTCATTGTATAGATGAATGTGAAGAAAACATCGAGGATCTAAAGAGAAGGTTAGTTAGCTCACATGTTCTTACATTACCATACTATGGAGTAGTGTATGTTTTCTATAATGAAACATCAATGAAATGACTAGGAAATACTCTCATGTAGATTTATATGGTCATAACTTATGACTCATTATAATTTAGGGTCCATGAAAAAGTTTCCCACTCATGATTTTGAATTAGATATAATATTTTTGGCACTAAAGTTATGGAAGAATTAACATTATAGATAAAGGTGTGATATATATACTAATCGTAAAATCTTGACTTATACTATTCACATATAATTAATTTAATATATAATTTTGAATATGGTTTTAATTTATTAATGATTATGAATTCTCACTACATTACCACCTTGAGAAACGGAAATGGATGGATAATTCTTTGAGATGAATGGATCATGCTAGACTATCTATGACAAGGGCTACAAAAGATACAATATTTTTTGGATTTGAAAAGGATGGATATGGAAATCATGAAGGAAGTGAATAAATATCTTCTTTATAAAATGAGTTTCCAACTATATATCCATGTAAATGTTTAATATTTTTGGTTGGAAGATGCAGAGATGAAAAATAAGGTGAGTAATGTTACTGCGTATAACCTAGATTGTGATGGAATGATAATGATCAAGAACTATGTATGTGTTCAATCGATATTAGATTTAACGAAGCTATTGAATGAGTCTCATAGTTCTTCATTCTCTATTAACACTATAGGGACAAATATGTAGATATATTTGAAAAATTATTTATATAGAGATGACATAAAGAGTGATATCGTAGAGTTTATATCTCAGTGTTTTATATTTAGACATCTTAAGCCTTGGAGACAAAATTCTAAGGGGATTTTAAAATCATTTCTCAAACCAGAATGAAAATGGGAAAACATAACCATGGAATTTTTCAATAGAATCCTAAAAATATCTAAAGGCCATAATCATATTTGAGTGGTAGTTGATCACCTTTAAATGTTAGAATACTTCATTTCCATCAGGTAATATTTCTCTATGGATTAGATTTATAAGATATATATTAATTATGTTTTAAGATTTTATTGATTACTAGATTATGTTTTATTTTATTTGGATATGAGGTTCACCACAAAGTTATGTTGAAGTACTCAATAGGATCTTGTTACATAATTAAGCTGTAGAACTATATATCAACCTCAGATAGATGGTTAGTCTAAGAAAACCATTCAAACCTAGAGTATATACTGAGATATTATTCCATGTATTTCAATGGTGTTTGGGATCATGACCCTACACTAGTTGCGTTTTCATTATACAATTTCTTTAATATGAGAATTCAGATGAATACTTATATAGCCCATAATAGAATGAAGTGTAGAGCTCCAAGGTACTGCAATGAAGTAATTTAAGGAAATCTATTTAGACTTGAATTTGATGAAAATTGACAGAGAAGGTTAGATCCATTCCAAAACACATAAGGGAATCTCTATGTGAACATAATAGTTATGATGATAATAATTAACTTGATTTAGAATTGATGATAGTGAGAATGTATTTCTACAGATTTCTCTACGGAAGAAAATTATATGATTCACAAAAAAATGAAAGCTGATATATTGGTATATTAGCTCTTTTTAGATCCTTGATTGAGTAGGGAGAATAGCTCATCACATGGTACTGAACCCAAACCATTATAAAGTCCAAAATGTGTTCCATGTATCTCTCCTAAGGATAAATAAACATGATCTATAACATGTAAAAAAATTAAAGGTTGTATCATTGGAGTAATATGTTTATTAATAGGAACATCTGGTGGAGTCTTTTTTACTATAGATAGAAAGTCATATGAAACCAGAAAACTCACCAAGTCAATGTTTTGTAGAGAAATCAACAATTTGGGGAACCCACATGGAAACCGAATGTTATGAAGAGGTATAATTACTGTATTTCTTTTTGTTTTGGAGTAAAAATTTTTTAAGGTCAAGTTCACTTTGATGAGGTAGAATATAATAAGCATTGATTTCATGAAATAATATTTTTTAAAATAAATTTAATTTCTTCAATTGAATTTGTTCCACGCAAGACCGAGTTCTATTAAAGTTCACTATAATGTAGAAATGTTTATTTAATCATGATTATTTTAACCTTAAAATTAAAATTTAGTAGAATTAATATGATTAATTACATTTTAAAAATTATGTAATATTAATTTATATAAAAAAATACATTGATAAATAAGTACTTATTTTTTAGTAAAATCTTTACATGCTACAAAAAAAATTCTCAAAAGAAATATTTAATTAATTTATAATATAATGGAAAATTTATTGAAAAAAATTAACTACACTTTTGAATAAAAAAATTCCAAAATAATATAATATTTAAATTTGATAATTTTATTAAATGATAAATTTTTCAATGAATATTGAAAAATATAGGATTCTATTAAGAATTTTATTTTCATTTAAATCAATTAAAAAAATTCAAAATTATTTTAATATGGTTTCAAAATAAAAATTAGTTAATTCATATTTTTATTAATCTAGTTTAGTCTATTGGAATAAATATCCTATTTAATTTTAATATAAATACATTCTAAAACTAATGAGAACTTTTTTATTTGGAAAACTAATTATTCACCATGTGTACTGGTAAAATTTTAAATTATGTTTTTACACTTATGTGAATTAAATTTAGGAAAATGAATTGAATATTAGAAATAAGAATATTTAATATTATATAATAAGTTAAATGCATTTTTTTCTCATTTTTAATAGAAAAAAGAGTAAAAATATTTTATCATGGTTAACGTAAAAAAGGGTTTAGTGGGGGGGGGGGGGTGGGTTAAATTAAAAATATAATGGCTAAAAATAAAAAAAATATTATATAATTCATATTTTATGGTTAAATTTTGATATTATATCTTTTTATATTTAAAAATGGTCCGTTAGGGATCCTTATGACATGTGAAAAATGCGGTAATAATTTATTCATTTCAGAAAATCAAAGTGTGTCATCTCCCCCAATTTTAAAACGACACCCCTCTCACCACCTCTTCACACATAGAAATATATTTGTTTTGGAGAATACGTAGAAAAATGAATTTATTAATTCTCTACTTATTTCCTGGAGACTTTATTTTGTTTATTAATCCCTCATATGAAGTGTTTTTAGTGCTAACCTAATGAGTTTATTCAAAGAGGAGGTATCATTCTTAATTAAGAATTTTTATTTAATTTCACCTTACAAATCCCTAAAATTTTATTAAATTATGAGGATATAATAACATAATTATATCCCATACACTATGATTTCATTATTTTAATTTTATAACCTATATTCACTGCATCTTCTTTCAAATGACAATCAAAATAATCAATACTATGTATAGTGGACTTCCACCTCACGAACTAATAGGTTAATTTTCATCTATTGCTTTACATGAATTGATATAATATGTATTTATAGTATATATATGATATTTATGAAATAAATTTATTTTATTAGTTATAATATAACATCTACCATCTTACAACTCATTGGAATAAAATAGTGTCCCTTGTGTGTAAGACTAATTACCATCTTGTGAACTGATGCAATTTATTTTTCATTTTGATTTTTTGGATCATAAAAAGGATATATTAATATAATATATTATATATATATGATATAATAATTATTATGTAAGGTTAAATTATTTATTTCCCTTACTTCATTGCATTAATAAAAAAATGGAATCAACATTAATGCGTACGTACCAAATATTTTCTCCATGAATGGTGTGATCTATTTATCTACCTTTAATTTTATGGATGACTCTTAATATGTATTAAATAAATATATATGACGTTTAAATAAATTTTATAGCATTTTATATGATGTAACCATGATAAAATTAAAAGGAATAAAATAACCAAACTAAAACATTCATGGAAAACAATGTAGTTATAACCAAAAATAGTGATTTTAATGAAGAATTGGTAATAAATGGGAAAAAGGTTATAAGTAAATAATATTTTGTATTATATATATTATTATGGTTATTTAATATATTTATAATAAAACTATATTTATTATATAGGATTTTATATTATATATTATGGAAGTTGAGACTTAAGGTAAGATATTTTTGTCTCACTTTTACTTGAGTGAGACACAGACCATATTAACCAGTAATTTATTTTATGTGCTGTATATAATACCCATGAATGTTTTTTTTGATTATTATACTAAAAATAATGGTTATTTTCATAACCATTTTAGGATATTTCTTTCATGGTGTCTGTGTTTTGAATGTTTCTAAAGTGATAATGGATCTTTGTTTTAAAATTTTATTATTTAGAGCACACATAATATTATAAACCTATATTATTTTATGAGGTTATTAAAAATCCCCTTTTAAATTTTATATCCTTAATATAAATATGTTAATTATATTTTATGTTTCATTTTATGATGTTATTTCATGGGGATTATAATACAAATGCTACAAAAGTGGTAATGATTTAATGTTACATTCTCATTGTTTACATATATTGTCTATGATTAATTTATTGATGATGAAAATTTATAATATACCTCTCACAAAAATAATTAATTTTATTCTCTTCTATTTATTTCGAGATAACACATGTATCCCATTTATTTTACACTTTTTAAGTTCCCAAGACACTGGAATAATTTTTTTATAAAAAAATTCACTTTGTTTCTATTTTCATATGAAAATACTTTTTGTTCAATGTCCATGTTTTATAAAAATATACTTAATAAATTTTTTAATATAGTATAATTAATATTTATATAGATTTTCCCAGACATTCTTATTTTTCTAAACGGTTTAAAAATAATATTCTCGTTATTTTTTTTGAATGAGATTATCCAATCTTTTCACCAACAATGTAAATGGAATCATTTTTAATGTTTATAAAATGAAAGATATTTTCAACCATAATAACTAATAAATACTTTAAATATTAATCTATATTTTTTAAATTTTATTTTAATATAATATAATTTTTAAAATATTTGTTTATGTTTTATTTTTAAAATGTTATTTTAAATATGAAAGTATATTTTCCTCCAGATGTAATCCAAGTGAATTTAAAAAATTAATTTTCCTTCTTTGATGGCATAAATTGATTTTACTTATGATTTACTGGATATATTATCATATAATTTCATTATTTTTCACCCTATTAATGGATTAATTTTTTGATGAAAATATTTTTATGAAACCTGTTAATTTTATATAGGCAATACCATTCGGAAATTCTTACAAAACTCAGTTGTTTTTCAATGGGTTATGCTATGATAAAAAGGTAAAAAAAATTGAGTCCTATTTATTTTCTATTGGTTATAGCATAATGAAATTTTTATGAAACCAATTTTTTCATGGGAAATGATTTGATGAATTTATTATAATCTTGTGGAATATATATATATATATATATATGATTTTTATTATTTAGTAGTGGTTATATTGCAACATAGGATGGTGGTTATTTTATAATAGTGGATGGTGGTTATTTTATAAACAATAATGGCGGTTACTTTATAAACTAGGGTGGATGGTTACATTATAAACTAATATGTCTGGGTCCTATATCTGCCTCAAATTCATTCAATAATGAATGATATCTCATTAGATAAATAAGTCTATAAAAAAGAGATAACCAAGATCAGTATGGGAATTTTTACACTATAGTAACTTTGGGGGTGAACCATGACATAAAAATGGGTTAGGGAGTTAAATAATTCCACTATGATTGACTTGGAAATGATCCTTCTCCACTATGGAAATGATTTTATATTGTTTTGTTTATGTCACAATTACAAGTCTTATATCAATGTTATACTCTCACGGATCATGTTCTTAGATTATTTTATGGTTTATGTAATATTAACTACCAATATTTGTGGCACTACTCTAGATTATGATCCTTTTAATTTAGGGTATGGTTTTGAAAACGTGTTGATCATGTTCTCATACCCTTATTCACATGTTATGTTTACATATCTCCCTTGTTTACCATTACTGATCATTTGAGATTACCATTTCTGATTTTTTCGTTTTCCTGGGTAATAAATAAATGTATTATATATGAAATGTATAATAAGGGTGATAGTTATGAAGAAATTATTTGTAGATGACTTAGTTTACTTAAGAACTTGGTATTTATGCATCCAAGTTTCAAATGGTAGTAAACCATTATGATATTTAAGAATGTTTATTGTAATTTAATTATATTCATTAAAAAATATGTTATACTTATGTATTAAAAACATGTGTCACTATATTTTCTTTAAAAAAACCTATATTAAAATAAACATCTCTTTATTCAATACATAAAACTTTTCACTATTAAAAATAGGAGGAATCTTATGATATTCCATGTGTACAACAAATCCTATTCAATTTTAACGATTGAACACAAGTATGAACCTTTAGTATTTGATTCCAATTTTTGAGACCGATATGAATATAAAAACCCTTAGGTAATAGAAATTATGGTTCCATTGATTAATATATTTCCTAATTTTATTCCCTACATATTGTATAGATCAAAGTACCTCATGTGGAAGAACAGAATCAATCTCTTAAAATATTGATGCAGTTCTCACCTAATATTTTAACACATATACATAATTGTAAATTATTCATAGGATATTGGGATTTACCTTGTTCTCAATAAAAGGCTTAAATAAGAAGTATCCAAAAATGGCATGTTGACATACCAGAAGATATTTCTACTAACTAAAGGGTTTTTAAAGGATTATGAAATATTCACAATAAATTATAGGGTCACTCCATCATTATCTACTCTACTAATTTATTCAATGAAGGAGACCGTAGTTAATATATTTGGAGACATATATTATTGTTTATAGGCATGAATAACTATTCTATATCAGTATCAATTACCAAGACTCCTGGCATCCTGATCTCTAAATTGATGCATTGTTAACATCCATGTTCTCTACATTATTCCATTTTGTAATTAGATGTTATAAACTCATTATAGAGAGTTGAGTATTCTATATTAAAATTTAAATGTTAGAAGGAGTTTCATATTCTTGTATGGATTAACTCCATTTCTTTTAAATGAACGAAAAATTGATTAAAACCTCTAAATAGGGAATGTCTTGTAAAAATAATCTTTTCATTTTTCATTCGAGTTTTTTAATAGAAAAATTTGGCAATAAAAAACCTCCAATCCATTAATATTTAAAGAACCAAATTTGACAATTGAAATCCATCATAGCTGAACCTCTCTTCATCTTCTCTAAACTGGTTATTCAATATATTTTCCACTCTCTTTTTTATAACTACTAAATAATGTTTTTATAAAATCTCTAAGCATATCAACCTCATATATATGGTTGAGATTCATTCCTTTTTCCTATAATCCTCTATTATTGTGTCATGTGTCCCACATAATTTATTGGAGTTAACACCTTCAAAATGATTCAGGAAAATCTCTAAAAATATGAATAATGTCTTCTAATTTTTAAACTAAAACTAAATATTCTTGGTATTATAGAAATATTCTGATCACAATATGATACGCTACAATTTTTTTTGATCTTAATCAACTTTAGATATATTTTTTCAGGATATCATCAACTTTTTATAGTTCCCAATAAAACTCAAGAATCAAAAAAAAAATCTACATAACAACTCATTCAAAACTCTTCAAAGATCATGATGTGTTATTCCAAATCATCTTAAAAATTCACCTATTTCAATAAAATTAAAGCATGTTACTTTACTTCATTATTCATGTCTATCCAACTTCACTTAATAGAGAATCTAATAATACTTCTAGAATCATGTCTAGCATGGAAAAATTTCTATATTTTACCATACTCCTTATCAAAACATATATATTTTTGGAGGGATATACCAATTGTGGTGTGATTCCATAAATTTATCATATTCTTGGGGAAACCAAACTTCTTATAGTATATCAATATTCTATGTATTTTTCCAAAAGTTCTACCCTCACAATTTGGTTTAATTGTTCAAATATTCCATTATACGGTAATAGTATTCTTTTTTTATAAGACTCCAGAAATGATTATCATGTAATAAAATTAGACATTTCTAGTTAATATTACATAGCTATGAAAAAATGAAAATTACTCTTATCTATAAATTTAGTGTAGTGTAGTAATAATATTTAAGTTCAAAATATTCTTTTTTCACTTCAATATTAATTAGACACAGAACTATTCTCATCATGTTGCATTCTTTTGTGGAATAGTCTCTCAATATTCTCCAATGTTTACAACACATGGCATTTATTTTAATCTAATGGTAGAATTTATGGTGTAATGATCACATCTATTGTATTTTGATGTCATTTACATAATAATAAAATGCTACAAATATGAAATCTATTCCATTCATGCTCATGATTCTTCTAAAACATTAATTTAATAGAATAACTAATTTTCAACACATTAACATTCCACTATTTGCATATTTTTCATCATAATCCCGCTCGTGATATCCTCATTAGATAACCATGATATATAGAACTATCAAGGCATACTTATTTAAGAGATATTCTATCTTACTATGGTATCAGATTTAATACATCATCACTAGATATGAAATTGTGTACATAAAATATCCAATGCAATGCTTCTCATTATTATTCATCTTCAATAACAATAATTTTCTTCTCTTGGGTACGATTACCATTATCTTCATCATCTATATCCCCATGTACTTTAATGTCTTCCACAACGTACTATCAACGTCATGAATTATAAAAATACAGAAATAGTAACTAAAATCAATTCAAATAAATATCCTCTCATTGAAAAAATATTTAGTTTGAGTATAATCAATATTGAGTAAAGGAATATTTTATTCTATAAATAAAATTTCAACAATTTATCAGACATTAATATTTACTGGTGATTCATTTTTTTGTTAATAATAAACCTAAATTTTAAATTTCATTTATGAATCATGTTTATCATATGTGCCAAAATTTATTATTGGTGTTATTTATGGATTAAATCCTCAATTATTCAATGCTAGAGGATGATCATGAGTAAAGCCTATATTTTTTTTACAAATTCTATATAATCATAGTACATATTCTAAATTATCAAAATAACATTTATACATTTAAGAGATAATTTTTATATTGATATTTCATATTATGATGGAATATTTCTTTATTAAACATTTTAATGTAAGGGTGTATTAGGATAATCCTTTGAATGTATTCAAGAATGTTTTTTTATTAATTAGACATTATCGAGATTCATTAATTGAAATTCATAGTTTGACTCATTAAATAAATCATTAACTTGAAAAAGGTAAATGGTTGAAAGGGATATCAAAACCTTGAGGCATTAGATTAGTAATTTATGAGGGTTATGTTCACACTAGTTTCAACTCTAGATAAAATAAAATATAGTTAGGATGTGTATATTGATTCATCATTATTTATTTTAATATGTGTTTTTATGTAGAAAATTATGGTTTTAACATATGGGTATTTTTAGTTTAGTCCACATGAGAATATGTACTCTACTTATAACATATGTTTACCTACTATAATTTATTATTTTGATTGTTTAAGGAATTATCTTTTTAAAAGTAACTTATTTGTGTATATAGAAATTTAGAGTTTGAATTATATTTAATCCCATTATGATATCAACATAACAAATAATAATTAGGTAAAATACCATAATAATTTGGTTTTTAAGCTTTCAAACACATTGAAATATAGAAAGGAATTTTAAGATGTTTTGAGTTGAAAATTACTAAATCAAGTAGTGAATGAATCTAGGAAAAGTAAAAGTTGATGGGATTACCTGTTTAATTTCACATGAAGAAGAATAAAATGGTAGATGATGTAATTCACTCTATCATCAACATAATTCCAATATTTATAGTGTAGGTGAATGAGGTAAAATTGTCTAATGACATGTTATAAGTTATTTTTAATACCCTACATTATTGGGAGACAATTTATTTTGGTTGATTTTCATCAGATTTAGTTATTTATTATCTACGATGGATAATGTATCTTTTGTATAATAATGGATATGTTATGAATTATTTTCACCATTCGAGTTATGATTATAATCCTACAAAAACAAAGATAAATCAAGATATCAAGAATCAGTTATGATGATGAAAAAGAAAAAAGAGATATATGAATTTTTGATAATAGTTTTATTTATTTACATTTTAAAGATAATTGTCAATAAATGGTTTTTTTCATCATTTACTCTTCTTCACATAAAAAAATTTAATGATATTTACAAATATTTTTGAGTTGGTTCCCAATATGACCAAATAACAATGGTGGTGATTGGATAATTGTGAATCATCTCATGAAATAAATAAATATCTTGCCTATATGAGATATTATTTTAGTTAATGATCTTTATAAAAATTTTATAAATAAAATTATTAAAAATATGGAGTTATAAATTCAATCATCTTAAATTAACACTAAATTATTGAATGGAATTTGGTTTTTTATGTGGACATAACTGTATATGATTACTAAATATCATCCCCAAATAGATCGACTAACATAGAATATTGTCGAGGTCTTAGACTCTATTGCTAATTTATTTTAAAATATCCTTGGAGGGTCATCTTTTTGTGAATTTTTTTATATATAAAATAGTTTTCATTCATCAATCCATATAGTACCATTTTAATCACTATATGGTAAACATGTTGGTCAGTATTATATTGATCTAATATGTGTGAGAAGATGTTGGTGGGTGCTAATATATTTCAAGAGTCGTCATATAAGATAAAATTTATTTATAAGTGTTTGTTTTGATATCATAGATGTATAAACATTATAACCATTATCAAAAATCAAAAAAAAAATTCATTTGGGATATATTTTTTAATGTTACTTCTAGTTTAGTTCATACATAGTATGAAACGAATGGGAAATTATTTCCATGTTATTTGAGATATTTCAAAACCATAGTGTGTATTATTTAAGTGGATGATATATTCGTATTTACACAATAATATGATGTAGTTCAAAATTTATAACATGTTTCTTCTTAGAGTAAGTATCTAGTAGAATCGACTAATTTCTTTACTTGGTAGAAAGTTGATTTGGAACATGATACATTATATTTGGATATGGTAATTTATTTTATAGATCATGGTGGGAAGATAAATAGAGGACATAATATTACATTAGTTATTGATTTTATAATATCATGGAATGATATAGGTTTTTTATTGGGTGAGAGGATATGATATGTGATAGTAGATGTCTATGTAGTTTTTAAATGAGAGTGTTTGGTAAATGTTTAGGGTTGAAGAGTTATATAACAATATGAATTGAAACACCATGGTCTTAGGATTAATTTTCTTCTTCTAATTTTTTATGAATGATATTATATGGAATTTTATATTTATATATATATTGGTTGATGAAATCTAAAGTGGTTTTTTATTTATCAACTATAACTAGAAGGAGATAATTGCTTTAGAATCCTATTTTCATCAAAATCAAGACTGGAGGTGGAGTATGAAATTTTTTTAATATGTATAGACAGTAAATAAAATAGTATTGGATTCATTTCATACAAGCCACACATTTATAGAATTTGGGATCAAAATGTTATACAAAATCGTGATTATTCTCCTATTTTCCATATGTATGGACTATGAATTTTGTTAACCGATCTAGGAATACATGATTGACTATATGGCTTTGAGGAAAAATCATAACAACCACAAAACTTGTTTTAAGTGGCATAGTTTTACATTTTTATTCCCAAAGTTCCTTAAAATAAAATTATTCTTACTCTAAAACTATCATGAATGATTCTTTGGAAATTTTTGGGTAATTTTGGTGGTCTATCATCTTATTTTCAAATTATCGTGTATGAAAATCATGTATTTGATGTCAGATATAAGGTAATTGTTATATCAAGATTATCTCTCATATTTTCACATGACATATCTATCTTAGATATATATCCAGTGATGTTAGATTAATTTATCAATGTATATGTATTGTAGTTTTTTCTTCTTGTTAAGGATTTGAGGATCCATCTTATTGGTGTGAATATAGAGAATGGATTTGGGTATTTATAGAAAGAAAAAACATAAATTTTGGTGGATTTGGTATATTTTATAATATTGATTAATATTATATTCATTTTTTATTTTTATGAATAATTAATTAAAATTTCATGATTTTTTGAATCACAGTACTAATAAAAGCTATATTTTGGAAAATTTGGAATTTTCTAGAAACTATTTTTTTAGAAACCATTAACGTTATCAATTAAAACTGGATATTAAATGTAAATTAGTTGAATATAATTAGGTTTTATTGTTTTAAGGTTATCATTAATTACGTCTTCAAAATAATGTTTTTTTGTTTTTTTTTCTGTTAAAGGATTTAATGTGAAATACTAGTAGTAATGGTTGGTTTCTTCCAGTGGTTTGAATAAATTATTTATATTTATTTCATGGTGTGAATGCACATGTTAAACTATTGTTTACACCTTATTTTTAAATCCTTATGATTTATCAATTTTAAATTAGAGTCTTCGAGAACATTTGTTAATCGGAGAAATGATTAATATAACTAAGGATGAAAGTTGACACTCACTATAGTGCGATTTGGATGTGTAAAAGGGATTTCAAACCTTTAAAAACATATCTATAATATAATATCTATATTATTATCATATATTCTTTAAAATTTTGGTTTATTTGGAATCAATTAGTTTTCAATGAACTATTTGGAAAATGTGAATTTTCCATCAAATCAAGAAAATGAGACATTTTATTTTAATATAGATATAATTAGTATCTTTTATAAATAATATTTATTGGGAATAATCATGTTTTATGAATTATGTTAAAACAAAATTTTTTATTTTGAGAAATTTAAAAATAATTATTCCGTAATGTAAATTATATTCATGTTCTTGTTATCTTTATTTTGAAAATACTTTGTTAAATAAATTGGTTTATGTTTAAAAATATTATTATTTGTCATTGTTGAAGGAAATTCTGTATTGAGATTTTAAATGAATAAATCAAAATTTGGGATATTAGATAAATCCTACAATGTTTATAGTCATGTTATAAATGTGAACATTTATGGACCTGTGGATATGATTTCTCATGATATAGGTAAGGTGATGAAATTTTTATTTTTGGTTATAGAGCTGTTGATCAAAATTTGAGATATAGAAAATGAGTTAGGGAATTGGCGTTCAAGACCATTGTTTTCTTATGTGATATATATAGTTTATTAATTTTAAATGATTAAAATATAAATTAATTCATTCCACTATAATGTTTTTATATTGAATGGTTATTATTTTATTTTTTTTACACTCACATTTATTTTTTTGTTAAATTTATTCAATGAAAATAAATACCTTAATGGTTTAATAAATCATTCACCACCTGTTAGAGGCCTCTAATATGTATAGAATATAGTTATTGTCATGGTGCATAATGGTCCAAATCTAATGATTTAGGTTCCTAGCACGAGGTGTCAAAATGAGAACATTAATTTAATGATCCTTGATTTAGGAAGATAGATTAATTTAACTAAATTAAAATTTGAAAATAATTTTGTAAATCAATTCTACAATATTCCTCTTTTATAAGTGATTATTATTATATAAAACATTAGTTATTAACCAAATTTTCTAATTCAAATTCTTGAGAGACATTCTAAACCATTTTATATATTTTTTATAATAAATAATTTATTGAGGGATACAAAGGACATGTTAAAAAGTATTACTTGTATTGGTTCATTTTTGAATATGTATAAACAAAATTAATTTAAAATTATTGAAGCCGCAATTATTTATTTTTGTACCTATATACTTTGAGTAATCTATTAAATTTTATTTTTCTTTAAAACCAATGACTCCTTGGATAATTTGTTAATAATTAATAATTATAAGTTTTTTTCTATTCCTTCATTAATTTTTTTATTTAT
Organism: Viscum album; assembly: GCA_963277665.1. Lineage (NCBI taxonomy): Eukaryota > Viridiplantae > Streptophyta > Magnoliopsida > Santalales > Viscaceae > Viscum > Viscum album. The sequence continues at coordinate 1,280,199,476 of OY728156.1, forward strand.
CAAGATTATATGTTAAATATATTTTGGAGAGAATATTGTTTCATGTTTTTAAGGTGAATTTTTATAAGTAAAAAAGGAAAAGAAATATAATTTTTATTTTATAATGGTTTACAAATTTTTTTCATTAAACATTTCCAAATTCTGATTTATAATAAAAATAAATAAATACAAAAAATTGAGGAAGAATATATTATTGTTGTAACTATTATATTTTTGAGACTATGTGATAAAAAGAAGAATAAAAAGAGTTATGATTGATAAAATACTGAAAAATAAACCGTGTGAAGAATTCTTATGAACGTTTACTTATAAATCGTGAATTGTAACCAAGATATTAAGATTCAACATTTGGGTTTTTAAATTTTCACTTTATTACCTTACAACACATAACCTATAAACCTTTTATAAATTCATATATATTAATTATTTTTTAAAAAATTGAATATTTATATTCATTATGAATCTATGGTTTGGATACATGTAGTTAAGGATTGATCATAATAAAAATTTAATGATACATGAATAATGAGAGAAATAATTTTTGATAATGTAGATCGCATGTGTCACTGAGTATTCATGAAAATTTGAAATATTTGAATTATTGAGAAAATAATTTTTATTTCATTTTAGTGGAAAATAAAAACAAATATTTCGTTCTTTTCTTGAAAAGTTTGGATTTGAAAAGACTCTTTTATATAGTTCAGGATATTTTATTCATACATTTTAATTATTTTATTTATTTTAATCTTATGTTTAAATTGATGATGTGATGATTGTTATTTGTGATTATGTGGTGATAAATTCTTTAGGAAAATAAAGAGTTCAGGTGTGTGGGACTTTGATAACTAGAATATACATTTTTCTTTGGGTAATGTGAATTTTTTTATGATTAAATAATATTTAATTATATGTTCTGCTAATCATTTATGGTTTGATTTTTCTTAAAGATGAAACTGGATGGGTTTGAATGATTTAAAACATGCATGAAAAATTATTAAGTAATATTAAACTATTTTCTATGATTATTTTGATGATATATAAAATAAAATTATTGAGAATAATGTAATGTGAAGTTATAATATTGTGCCATGATTATTTCATATGATGATTGAATGAAGAATCAATAAAGGATTTGTGGCATGAAAATAATTGAATAATGAGCAAACAAGTGACATATAATTCAAAGTACAATATTAAAGCATATTAACAAAGAAGTTACGGATATTATTGCAGAGGTATAACCACAGTCGTAAGAAACTATGTTATTGGATGATGATAAATATTCAAATATATCCTTGACTAATGATTATATCATGGCCTATATAGTCTTTTGGTGTGATATATTTTTAACATGAAAATATATAATTATTTTTTTATAAAATTATAAGATTTATGAAAATATTAAATGATTTTTTAAATATATATGAATTATGATTTAATGACTAACATTACACCATGATTTATTTTTTCCAAGAATTCTCCACAAATACATGTGGATGATTCCTATAGAAATCATCATTCATCGAAAGGAGGATTTTTTTCTAGTTATCACAAAAAGAAAAACACCACCAGTTATATTTAGTTATTATAAATTATAATTATGTTCTATGGATTTATGAATCGATACATTATTTTGAGTGAATTAATTGAATTATAATCCTTATATAATAGTATTTATAATGAAGAGTAATTGGATTATTCAATTATTATATTTTAAATGATTATTTTCATTAGGTTATTATATTAAATTATTCTATAAATATGAATATTATTTTTATTAACATGATTATAATTTATTTTTTTAAGGATTTGTATATAATTCATGAACATGTTTTTTGAATTTTTTATTGATCATGAAATGGGTTTGAGCCACTTTGTTCAATTAATGTTTTCAATCACCTAATTTTTAAATAAATTGGAAAACTTTTATCAATTTTCCTTAATAAAAGAAAAAACAAGAACATTGAATCATTTAGATATGTATTTGAAAATGGAAAATTCTTTCACATACAATATTTAAATATTAATTTTCTCATAACCTCATATTTTTAAATCTCTGTATGATTTATTCTGTTAAAGTTAATTTAATTAGTTTTTGTTTTATTTCAACTCCTAATTTTAATTCAATTTTCAATTAATGTTTTAATCGTGATCAAATTTCACTATTTATTTAACTTCATATTATTTATGTAATATGAAAGAGTAATTAGTGAATAGAAAAATATATTTTATAAATTAAAAAATCTATTTCCATGAGAAATAATAAATCCATATGAGTATTGAACTACATTAATTATTTGATTAACGAGTACCTAGATTCCTTAACTAGGGTGAATATAGAAGTCTTAAATCTCATTGATTAAGAGTTAATGCTTTTATTTATTAAAGTTTACACCTAATTTATATATAATGGATAATTTATTCCATATATATTTGTAAAAATTAATAATTATCAACTTTATATAGATTTTTTTATGGTACTCCAAATAACGTGTTTGGAGACATTACATCAATGGTCATAAACTACATTTCTAACTCATTAAAGGAAAACTAAATAAAATCTCAAATGTTGATTCTGTGATATTTTATATAGGTATATCACAGTAATGATATTATAATTGGGGTCTCATTCAGTTCTTTAATAATATATATTTTATTCCCTTAAATCTAGAGACAAATGATAGTAGTGTCAATATCATAAATTATATTAAAATATATTCACTAATTATAATAATTTTGGATATTTTACAATTTTTTAACCACTAAGGTTTCAAAAACCATAATATTGGTGGTAAAATTAGGTGTTAAATCTTTCTTTCATAACGTATTATTTTTTCATGTTTGAAGGAATAAATAAAATATCATGTATACCATACAATAATATGAAAAAATAATTGAAATTAAACTACCTGACATCATGATTTTTACACAATTATACTAATAGGATATATTCAATGATAATACATATGATAATGTGTTAGTGTTCAACATAATCTGTAAATTGACTATTTGTGTTTACAATATATAGTAATGATCCACTACAATGTCACATGGAAACTTACACTTATAGTCTCTCTACATACTATAATGTGATAAGTTAAACAAAATAGTTTTTCTAATAAGACATAATAATAAATAAATAAGAGCGATCAATACAATAAACAGAAATATATGTTTCAGTTAAACTTAATTATCATTGTGTTCATCTCCTTGACTTTTTATATATCTAATTTAACATAGAATATCGTGAAAGGAATTGTACTAGGATATATGTGAATTCAGTATTTTGTAAAATCTAAAATATATCAATGTTCTTCATGCTTTATTTATAAAATTATTCATTTATCAAGAATTTCTCATATGGATAATATATGATAATATATTTCTAAGAAATGTTTTTATTCCATGACCATTAATTAGTAATTAAACCATCCATATTTTTTTAGTATATTTTACATAAATATTATAAATATTAACAATTTATATTTTCTATATTAATCCTCACAGTAATGTAGTGGTTAGTTCCAATTCATGCACGACAACACCAATCGGGGGTTCAATATATTTTATTATATAAGGAAATGAATTTAACGTATTTTTATGGAGTCTCTAACAACAAGATGTTTTTATGAAATACTTTTATTAAATAATTTGTATTTATTAGTATCATGATTTTCACACAATTGTAAGTTTAAAAAAACTCACAAGATTACCTTGTAATAAAATTATCGTCATAGCCTAGCCATTAGGTTAGTGGGAATAAATATAAATAACTTATGAAAATGAATAATGATTTCGTTAGACATAAATTATTTATGAAAACTATAAATCAAATAGATATTTTTATTTTTGAGTTAATTACTTTTGGTAATGAAATTAATGAGATACATATGTGTCATATACATAATAAAATATTTTTTTATTCATACAATGGATATTTTAGTCATAGTGTATGAATAAAACTTAATTTGATGTATAAAATCGTATTCTCTTTAAAAATATAATATTACACCTTTGAATGGAGAACCTGTTTTAAATAAATATTTTGACACATTAATAATTTTATATGAAAAAATAAAGATTTTATTTTGGTAAGGGATATAGAAATTTACATTGGATAAATTTCTAATATTTTTTCTGATAACTTTCATGTTTTAATGAATAGAAAAAATACACTAAATTTTAATTTCTTTTTTTCATTGAAACAATTTATATAGTTCAATTATAATATTGAATTTTTTTAATGTATAAATAGAATATATTTTTACCATTAAATATAATTTATTTCATTAAAATTAATTTTACATTGAAATAATAGGTAAAAACTTTTCAATATTTTGTAATTTTTTAATTTTTGAAACATGTTTACCCATTTCAACAATGGGACTAATTTTAAATTAATTAATAAAATGTAGCTGTTAATAATTTTGATAAATGGATCAAATATTTTTAATTAGTAAGGTAATATTATGTTAAAAGGATACCTTTATTTTTTGGCATTATGAATAGTAGCTTTGGTAATTATTTTTATTACCATGTTTAAAATTAAACTAGGTAATTAAGGGTAAAATAATATTATAAATTTACCTTATCACCTAGAAAAATCCTATTGGATGACTAAATTTTAACCTTATAATCTTTTTTTCAAAATGTAATCACTTAATGGCCACTTACCTATGAATATAGCATGAAGGTAATAAAAGGTAATTAATGTGACAAAATGTCACAATATAATATTATATATGTATATTAATTTTAATATATGGATAAATAGGATATAATATGCACTATAGATAGTCTATGGAAATATAAAATATTTACCTAGATCATAGATATTTATTTTAATTTTTTAGATATTATATAATTACCATTAATGATGAAACAATATTAATGTGAAAACAATTTTATTAATTGAAATATCAAATAAATGGTTTTAAAAATATTAAACAAAATATCATATTAACTAATTAATGTGCTACAATAAATTTTTGGTGGCTATTAATTGTTATGAGTGTATTAAATTTTTTAATTTATCTTCGGTGTGGATTTTATCTAATGTCAAATAAATGAATATGGTCAAATTTGACAAAATTTATATTTTATCAAAACATCATTTTATTAAATTATTTAAAAATAAAAAAATATTTAAAGTTAAAAAGTGATTATTATAATGTAAGAAATTTTATAACATATTCATTTATGGTTAATTAACACTATATAATAAAATATTTATAACAATTAAATATTTAAAATGATATTACGATAATTATAATTAAATAGAATAACTAAATGTCTATTAAAAAGATATAGTTTAAATTTAAAAAATAAGTTGTACTAAATTTATTGGTTTATGATATTACCACTTTATATCCTCTCATATTAGAAATTGGGACTATTGGGAGGTTTCTAGAGAGGGTTTTATTTTATTATAAATTATCTTTTATGGAGTTTCCAAAAGTGCCGATCACCTCAATTATAAAAGGGGACCTCCTCCCTCACCTATTCACCACATTTTGTGAATTGAAGCTCAAAAAACCTGTAACCTTTTTTCCTCATTAAAATTCTTATTTTCATTATATATTTTCTAGTAATCTTCAATGACCAACTCTAGTGATATATGAATAGATTTTGAGGAAGCACATCGAGGAAGTGGCAATATCTTCTACCAATTCATTCAAAATTATTTATTCTTCTACTTCCACTTCATTAGTTTTTTCATAATAAAGTAATAACATAATTATCATTATTATACTGATATTTTTTATAAATATTAAATAATTATATTTCACCTTCTATAGATCCTATGAAAAATGAAATAACAACGCGTGTGTATTTACGACTTACCGTCTCCATGTCGTGGTGTCATCTATTTCTCACTGCCACCTTACATGGATGGGTATAATAATGGAATTAATAAATATATATAGGATTTATATAAAATTAATTTGATTATTAGATATTATACACCATCCTCTTAATTACCATTCAATAATTATGGGAACGATGTCGTTGCTCGTGCGTACATACAGTTTACCGTCGCCAGGGTGTTTTGTGATTCATTCTATATAATCATCAACAATGTCTGATTATATAAATGGATTGAATGAAAAAATATGATATATATTATACTAATAACATTTTTTAAATGATATAAATATAAACTAAAAAGAGGATTAAGAATTTTTTTTGATGAAACATTCCAAAGATCATAAAGCCGTTAATACCCGAATGACGAGAAACAATGAAATGTTACAAACAAATAGATAAAAATATGATAATAAATGTTATCATAAAAATGATTATTATTCTAGAATAATTAATTATCATTGTTTAAATCATTATACAAGAGTTTCAGATTCATATAAAACATATCAGATCTAAGGTAAGGGATAACTTTACAAATCTCATTTTTATCCGAGAATGTTTACTCGTAAGTATTTATTGAGGAATAACTGTCATCCATGTCCATTTTTCATAAAATTTTATCTCAAAATATTATTTAAATACTTATATAATAGTTAAAAGTTAATTTTAATCATTGTTAAGATTTTACTAAATGGTATGAGTGGAATCTTTTGTCGTTTTCGGTATGAGGTACTTTTTGAGTTTTTCTGGAAAAAGCACAAGAACATTGTTTTTCTAACTTGTATGAAATGAACTAATTTGTATGCTTTAATAGTGCCTTATTTCCTTGAATATTACCCTCTTATCATACAAGATTATTTTCAGATAAAATTTTTATTCTAAAATTGTGTGGCATTTTTAGGAAGGAAACCATTTTTGAAGAAGAATGCATATTTTCCACTATTTTCTACAAATAAATTTCCATCGAAGATGACACTATTTAAGTAGGGTTATATTTTTATCCCTATAATTACTATGAATTTATTGTATTTATGATGTAATGTTGTTAAATAAATCCATTTTTATATATCAATTATAATGGAATGATTTTTAAGAAACCCATTTTATTTCATGGGTTATGCTATAATGAATGTTTTTATGTTTTCGTGGTACACATAAGAATGGTTTAATTATGAGATGAGTGGGACCTATGTCTCCCTCCAATTAATTTTGAAAATATTTTTATCTAATGAGATAAAAATTACTTGAACAACCCATGAAATCAGGTTCAGTAAAACAATAATGGAATAACGAGTGAACTCAGTTCAGTAATGGACTTTGTCTGCTATGATGGTATCGACAATGAGACTTTACTAATATAAAATTATTTTTTAAGATTTTGTGTGTATGCCACGTAATTTAATTCCTTATGTTATGTCTATTGAGATTACGTTAAAATTTTATGATTTATCTCATGGCATGATATTATGATATTTTATTTGGAGGGTATGATTTTCAAATGTTATGTTTATGATTGATATTTACCTTCTTTACCCTTACTTATAATTTGAGATAACTATTTAATATGTTTATTTTCCCCATTCCATGATGTAGGGAATCATGTAAGATATGTCAAAAGGGAGTCTTGTTATGATGAAATAAGCAGGAGACAATTTGGATGTTTTATGAACTAGTTGTTTATGTTTCCCAGTTTCTGAAGACACTAAACCTACATAGTCCTAGAGTGGTTCTGTTGTGTTATGTATTAAATATTAATCAATGTTGAAGTAATTTTTATATGTAATTTATGAGCCATTATTGTTGGTATGAGAGAAAAGGTATAGTTATCCTTTGGAAACTACGATGAGAAAGCCTTATTAAGGACCCTAAGGATATGTCTAAGTATAGGTTAAAATCCTATCCTGGTGTTTTAGAGATATTCATGGATAACATAGAATAAAACATAGAGTGTACTAAATTGAAATTTTATTCATGATTATGAGGTTTTTATGTTATGATAAGTGTTTTTTACACTATGCATCTTGGTTTTAGTCAGTGGATATAACTGGAAGGAACCATGTTAATGATAAAGACGACACTAATGCAACACATGTCCTCATGAGAAATAGAATTTTATGGGAGTTGGAATGAAAATTCTTCTAGCCAGGCTCATACAACATTCCCAATCTATGAATCAGCAAGGACATCCAAACAATTTAAAGGAGGGAGCAATATTCTATTGAGTCGTTCATGAGACAGCGTCCACCTTCATTCAGCAGGTCTTAGAATCCATTAGTGGCTGAATAATGGATTAGTATCACTGAAAAGATATTTTCCATTATACAATGTTTTGAACAAGATAAATTCAACTTTTCAGTCTATCATTTTGAAGGTGAAGCTGATCAATTGCAGAATCTTATCACGAATATGAGGCAAAGAGATGAAATTGAGTTAATGGAATGGGATGATTTCAAGAACGTATTATTGAATAAGTTCATTCCTTATATTATTCTAAACAAATGATGGAGAAGGAGTTCCTTGAACTTAACAAAAATGATGATGAGTCTATTGTTAACTACGAAGAAAATTTTGCAAGACATGAATGGTACTCTTCTTGAATTATTATCTAACGTGAGAGTAAAATTGATCAATTATTTAGTGGCTTAAAACCAAGTTTCTGAAGGGCATTAGCCATAAGGGACCTCAATATATACAAAGAAATATTTCGATGTGCACTCAATGTTGAGATGGAGATTAGAGTAACCAATAAGTCATATGGGTTTGATAAGAAGAGAAAAATGGAATTCAAACGAAAATATAAAGACAACCCTTAAATGAAGAAAAGTTTCCCTTATACTCAATGCGTGGAAAGAAAAATAGAGGAAACTACCTACATGGGACTACTAAATGTTTTAAGTGTGGAAAAGAAGTCCATTAGGAAATTGAATGCTGAATTAATGGGAAATGATGTCTAATGACGTGAAAAAAGAAAAGACTACACAGAATAAACCTCATACACTTTAATATCACAAAGTGCAAGGAAATAAGGCATTATGATAATAAATTACTTAATACAAGGGAAATTGATGATGATCAACATAAAAAAACTATTAAGGACAAATAAAAAAGGAAGTTCACATGAAATCCCTATCAGCAACGTGGATTATGATAATGTAGTGAATATAGGTACACATTCTATACTTTCTAATGTAGAAAATGTTTTATTTGATTTTGCATCCAACCAAAATTATATTTTTGAAGAATTTTCTATCGGTATAATCGTATTACCTCAACAATTAGATGTTGAGTTAGTTGTGAAAACTCCTAATGGAACAATGGTCTCATCAATTGTTTATAATTCTTATTCAGTTGAAGTTTATGGGAAAGCGATTACTGAAAATCTTGTGATCCTCCCGACAGTGGAATTTTATGTGATTTGTGGCATGGATTGTCTTTATTAATATGGAGTTACAATCAAATTTTAAGGTTTAGAAGTCAAATTTCGTATTCCATATCAATCTATGATCATCAATCGATGAAAGGATGAATATAACTTTCTACTAGAAATTTTTTCCATCTTATGGGTCTTGATTCCTAAAAATGAAGGTTATTTACCTCAAATGGGTAGGGAGAAAATCACAATTAAGTATACACCCATTGTTTGGGAGTTTGATTATGACTTTCTAGAGGAATTTGTATGTCTTCCACCTAATCTTGAAGTTGTGTTTTCAATAGAACATATACCGGGTGCTATGCCTATTTCAAAGACACCATATAGAATGGCCCCAATTGAGTTGTAGAAATTGAAGAAGAAAATCGATGAGAATATTGACATGGTATTCATATGCCCCAGTGTGTCACCGTGGGGAGGACCTGTTATATTTTTTACAAAGATATATGGATCAATGAGACTCTAAATTTATTATTCAGAACTTAACAAGATGACTATCAAGAACAAATATCTTGTTCCCCATTTTGATGACTTATTTGACCAACTACTCATAGCTCAATACTTTTCCCAGATTGATCTTCATTTAGGATATCCCAAATTAAGGGTTAAAAAGGAATATATACCAAATATGGTATTTTATAAAAGGTACAAGAACTAAGAATTTATAATGATTCCTTTTGATCTTAATAATACCCCCTCTATCATTATTGATCAAATTAATAGAGTATTTAAAGAATATAATGATCAGTTTGTCGTAGTCTTTATATAAAATTTATTGGTATATTCAAAGAGCATGTAAGAACATGAATATCATTTGATAATTTCACTTTAAGACCTTGAGAAAGGAGAAGCATTATGACAAATATACCAATATTGAATTTTGGATTCAGAAAGATTCATTTTTATGTCACATAATCCCAAGAGAGGGGAAAACTCTATATCCAGCAAAAATAATGGATATTGAAAGATAGTCGAGAGAAACAACGGTAACTGAGATCATATGTTTTCTTGGATTGTTTGGATATTATAAATGTTTTGTAAAATATTTATCATGATTATCTAATCCACTCAACACATTGAATTGGAAAGGATTTATGTTCATTTTTTATGGAGGAATGTGAAGATAATTTCAATGAGTTAACAGGAATGTTTTCCAGTAAACCAGTTCTCACACAACATTGTAGTGGAGAAATGTTTTTGATATACAATGATGAATCCAAGAAGGGGATGGTATGTGTTCTCATGAAAAATTATATCATGTTAGCTTATGCCTCGTGGTAGATGAAAATCCATGAGCAAAATTACCCAACTCATTATTTGGATTTAGCTACAGTAATATTTTCATTAAATATATAGAGTAATTATCGTTATGGTGAAAGGTGTGATATTTATATAGATAATAATATATTAAAGTATATTTTTACAAAAAGGAGCATAATATGTTCCAATGAATATGGTTGGAGTTGATTAGAGATTATAACTATTCAATACATCATCACCCCGAGAAAGAGAACAAGGCGAAATATGCATTGAGTCGAAAAGACCATGCTAGCTTAACCATGATGAGGATCATGAAAGATCCAATATTTATGGATTTAAAAAAGATGGATATTATAATTTTAATGAAATTGGAGAAAAATTATCTTTCTCAAATGAATGTTCAACCATCCATACATGTGACGATTCAGGGGGCCCAGAAGGAAGATGTAGAGCTACAAAATATGGTTAGAAATGTTTTTTGAATTCAACCTTGATTGTGATGAAATAATAAGGTTAATGAACTAGGTTTATATTACTCCCATACCCTAATTATATAAGGTTATATTGAATGAGGCTCATATTTTTTCATTCACTATTCACCATGGGAGCACAATGATGTACATGAACCTGAAAGAGTACTTATAGCGGGATGTCATGAAAAGAGATGTCTTCGAATATGTCAATCAATGCTTGGTTTGTCAGTATTTTAAGGCTGAGAGATAGAAGTCTAAGGGGATATTTCAACCATTACCCATACCTTAATAGAAAAGGTAAAACATCACAGTTTACCTTTTCATCAGACTTCCCAAGAAATCCAAAGGCAATAATTCTATATGGGTTATAGTTGATTGTCGTACCAAGTCGTCACACTTTATTTCTATTAGAGAGGATTTATCTCTTAATCATATTTCCAATATATATATATATATAAAGGAAGTGATAAGATTGCATGGGTTACCAATTTCCATTATATCTGATCGATATTAGAGGTTTACCTAAAAGTTCTAGAAAAGTATTCAGTATGCTCTGGATACCGAGTTAATTTTTAGAACAACTTGTCATTCCTATACAGATGGTCAGTCTGAGAGGAAAATTAAAACTCTATAGACATGTTTAGAGATATCTCTTTGGTTTTCAAAGATGGTTGGTATCAACACCTACCTATGGTTAAATTTTCATAAAATAATAGATTTAACTCCAGTATTAAGATGTTAATCCCTCTATGGAATGATGTGTAGAACATTAGCTTGTTGGGATGGAGTTGGTTAAAGAAAGATATTATGACATGATTTTGTTGATGAAATGGAAGAAATGTCAGATCTATTCAACAACATATAAGAGTATCTCAGAGTCTACAAAACATTTATTCTCAAAACCAATGAAAATACCTAGTTTTTTATGTGTGTGATAAGTTGTTCTTATAAATTTATCCCTGGAATAAAGTAATGACATTTGGAATGAAGGGAAAGATGATCCCTTGGTATATCAGTCCAATTAAAATTTTGGATCGTGTTTCAATGGTAGTTCACCGATTGGCGCCTCCACCAAATATCTCTCATGTCCATGATGAATTCCATGTATCTCTCTTGATAATGTAGTAAGCCGATCCTTCACATGTACTGAGATCAGAATTAGTACTACTAGAGAAATATTATTATTTTTAAGGACAACCGATTGAGATTCTGGATTGTAGAGAAAACGATGTACGAAAGAAGAACAATTGTTTGGTCAAGGTTTTATAGAGGATCCTACAATTTAAAGAAGCTACATGGGAACTTGAGGACATGATAGAGGAGAGGTATCCTCATCTTCTTGTTTCCATGTGATCAACATTGGGGGAGAAATTCAATTTCAAGGGGGTAGAATGTAACACCGAGAGGTTTTTATGAAATATATTTTTTAAATAATTTTTATTCTTTCGTAGAATTATTTTCATGAAATCGTGAGTTTAAATAAAGCATGATATTAAATTATTATGAAATTATCATTATATACTTGTCATTAGGTTAGTGGGAATAATTATAACTAATATATAAAAATGCATCATGAATTCATTGGTTATTAATTATTTATGAAAAATATAAATCAATTAAATAATTGTATTTTTGTGTGAATTACTTTTTTTTAATAAAATTAATGAGATATATATGGGTTATATACTTAATAAAATATTTATGATTATCATCTAGTGGATATTTTAGTCATAGGGAATGAATAAAACCCTATTTTATGGATATAAAACTATTTTCATTAAAAGGATAATTTTACATCATTGAATGGAGAACCCATTTTAAATTACTACTTTGATGCATTAATAATTTTTAAATTAAATTATAAATGTTTTTATTTTTAACCAGCATATAAAAATTTACTTTGGATAAATATCTGATAATTTTTTGATAACATTCATGTTTTCATGAATAGAAAAATTATGCTAAATACTAATTAAAACACATTTTTTTAATTGGGAAAATTTATATGGTTAAATTGTAATATTGAATGGTTTTAAAGTATAAATATAATATTTTTTTATCATTAAATATAATTTATGTCATTATCATTAATTTAACATTGAACTCCTTGGTAAAAACATTTCAATCTTTTACAATGTTTTAATTTTTAAACCCTGTTATGCCATTTCAACAACTATATTAATTTTAAATTAATTACTGCAACATAATTGTTCTTATTTTTGAGAAATGGATTCAATATTTGTAATTAGTATGTCCAAATTTTGTTAATATGATACTTTTATTTTTTTTACATTATGAATAATAACGTTTGTAATTATTTTTATTACCTTGGTTAAAGGTAAATCTTATAATTAAAGGTAAAAATAATATTATAAAATTACCTTAACACCTTTAATAATCCTATTGGATGACTAAATTAGACCCTTATCATATACTTTAAAAAATTTAATAACTTAATGGCCTCTTACCTATGAATATGATATGAATGTAATAAAAACTAATGAATGTGACAAATTTCACAATCTCATTTTATATAAGTATATTAATTTTAATATATGGATAAATAGGAGGTAACATCGTGTTTAGATATTCTATGGAAAGATAAAAAATTTAATACATTATAGAAATTTATTTGTAATTTTTAGAGATTAAAAAATTACCATTAATTATGACACAATTTTGATGTAAAAATTATTTTATTAATAGAAATTTCAATTAAATAGTTTTGAGCCTTCATGATTAGAGTTTCCAAAATTTCCCCTCAACTAAATTATAAAAGAGAACATCCTCCATCCCCTATTCACTTCATTTTGAGCCTTCATTATCAGCCAACCCGTTTCCGTTTTACTTATCAACTTCCCAATTTTCATTCCAGAGGTTTTGGTTATCTTTAAAGACAAACTCTAGTGCTCTAAGAAGATATTTTGAGAAAGCATGATGAGGAATAGCTAATCTCTTCTATCGATTATTACAAACTTATTTATTCTTCTAATTATTCATAATTAGCTGTTTTGTTATAATATAATAACCTTAGTATCTCTCATAAACTGATATGTTATTATAAAAATGAAAAAACAATATTTCAACTTCAATCTATCCTATGAAAAATGAAATCACCATGCGCGCGAATGAACGAATTACCATCTCCACGTCGTGGTGTAATACATTTTCACCACCAACATACATGGATGGGTATAATGATTGAATTAATAAATATATATATGATTGAAATAAAATTATTTTGATTATGAGATGATATACACCATACACTTCAATACCATTCATCATTTATGGGAGTGATATCTTCGCTCATGCGTATATACGACGTACCGTCTCCGCGGTGTGATGTCATTCGTTCTACATAATCATCCTTGAATCAAGATTATATAAAAAAAGTACTGAATAAATATGATATATATTATATTAATACCAATATTTAAATGGTATAAATATAATCTAAACGGTGGAATAAGAACATATCTAACGAAACATGCCTAAGAAACATAAAGCAGTTGATACCCAAATTACAAGTAACAATGAAATGTTACTAACAAACAGATGAAAATGTGACCAGAAATTTAATCATAAAAATGATTAGGATTTAGTAACAAATCTGTAACATTATCTATATTATTATATAGGAGGTTTAGATACATACAAAGCATTCTAGACCTAATTTAAGGGATTAATTTTCTAATTTCATTTTTATCTAAGATTTTTTATTTTTAAGTATTTACTGGGGTATAATTATCATTCACATCCATGTTTCCTAAATTTTTTTAAAATAATCTTTATATCCCTATATAATTGTTAAATGTAATTTTTACCCATCGGTAAATATTTACTAAATGGAATGAATGGAATCTTTTTTCATTTTCGATACAAGGTACATTTTGACCTTTCCAGAAAACGTATGAGGAGAATGTTTTTTTATATAGTACGAAATTAAAAAAAATTACACATTCAAAATGGATTATTTCCTTTAAGATTATCCTACAATTTTAGAAGGTTATTTTTACATAAATTTATTTCTTCTAAAATAGTGTGCATTTTGAGGAAGGAAAACATTTGTGATGAAGAAAGGATATTTTACATAGGAATAAATTTTCAATTGTTTTCTGAAAAAAAAATTCCATCTTATATGACACTCTTTAAATAAGGATATATTTATATCCCTATATTTAATATAATTTAATTGTGTTTATGATAGAATGTTATTGAGGAAATATATTTGATTAATATCTATTTTTAGGGAAAGATGTTTAAGAAAGCCATTTTATTTCATGGGTTATGCTATGGTGAATGATTTTATGTTTTTGTGGAAAACATAAGAATGGTTTCATTATTAGATGGGTAGGACCTATATCTCCCTCCAATGAATTTTTTAATGATTTATATCTCATTAGATAAACATAATTGGAATGGAATGTAAATATGGTTCAGTAACACATGGTCGGAATGAGGAGTGACCTTGGTTCAGTAATTGACTTTTTCCTCTATGATGGTCTTGAAAATTAGCCTTGACTAATATGAAATGATTTTATAGGATTATGTGTGTATGAATCTAAATTTATTATGCAATATTATAACTATTGGGATTCATTCCACTATTTTTATTTATCCTATAAGATGATATTATGACCTTTTATATGCAAGATAAGAATTTAAAATTTTATTAGTATGATTGATATTTTCCTTGAATAACCTTTCTGAGAACATGAGCTCCCCATTTCATATGATTGTTTCCCCAGGTCATGGAGAAGGGTATTAAGTAAGATGTGTCAAAATGGAGTCTAGTTGTAAATAAATAAGTCGAAGACAATTTGGATGTTCTATAAACTAGTTGTTTATGCTTACCAGTTTTTAAAGACACTAAACCTATACCATCCTGGTGGGATTTTGTTATGTTATGTATTAAATATTATTTAATGTTAATGTAATATTTATATGTAAAGTATGGTCTATTATAGTGTATTTTTAAGCACTATGTTTTAACATTTGATTGTTTCACTAGTTCATTCATTCAATGTATAATTCTTTTTCCATTTTATATTTCCTCGGGCCCCTATTGTTTAGGATGATTCCCTATCAATTGTTTCATTACTACCACCCTTCATTTTGATGATATTGGTTATGAAGCCTATATCTATTTGATAAAGTATAATTGTGGCTCAGTTTTTTACCTAATTCACACCTAATATGAGTTTCCCATTGCATGAGAAGTCAATCATGATTCACCTTTTTCATAATAGAATGTTTTGGGGAAAGCATATTTGAGATGATAGTTTCATGGGGAATTAAACTATTCTATAAGTGTTGACAATATCTCAATGATATTCAAGTACATTGTTTTTTAGGGTGGATATAATTTTCATATATCCCAATGATTGTCAAAAGAGGTGTAGCCATGAATGGTTGTGTTCAAGGGATTTCAACATGGGTACTTTCCTTTTTTAGTTGTGGTTTGGATCAAATTGATCCACCAAAATAATGGGTTTGGTACAATTATTACAAGTAGATGGTGTAGTTGGGATCAGATATGCATTTGAAACATTATGTTGTTAAAAGATGATGGATGTGGTGTGTATAAATCTACTTTTAATGTGATCCATGTTTCATTATAAGTCTCTTATAATAGATATATTCTTTGGAGATTTTTATCTCTTGGATTAGAAAGTGTTTAGGTTTCAAAATCCATATATTAGTGTTGGAAAATATATCAAAATAATTATAGATTATTGATATGAAATTTTTTGATGTTTGAAAGTTATCAATAGAGAAATTAAGTGTTTTTTGACCATATTCTATTTTTATTGCTCCATTTATTGTAGTTTTCTTTGATTTTCTAGTTGGTTCACTAGAGACTTCTAATTTTTATATAGATGATTTATTTAAGTAAACATGGTGTTTCTATGGCTAGAGAAAGTTGTTAAGGTTGTCATGTGATAGACTCATTATCATAGCCAGGATATTGGGCTTGTGAATTGCTAATTATTGTGGGAAATCATATTGAGGCACAGTTCCCAATTTCTTGAAGATTTAGACCATTTGTTCCCTTTCCTCAATGGGTGTCCGGGTGTGGGGATTTCTGTTATTTTTATTTTGTTTTTTGTGATTTGTATTTAGAAATTTTTTAATTGGGTTTTTTTATTTTCTCCTTATTTTATATCCTAGGTTGGTTGGTGTTATATTATTTAGCCTTGTGGGTGTGTGTATCCCTCATACCCTACAAAAAATGATCACCAAGTTTCACAATCATTTTTATCAGTTTACAATTTTGGGTGAATTTGGTTCCGGTTTTGTTTTGTTTGGGAATATTGTAGTGAGTTGAAGAAAATTATAGTGGGTGTTTTACTATGTTTTTCCATGGGTATTTGTTTTCTACATATATAATAAAGTTTTAGTATATTAAATAAATAAATAAATATATATTATTTGTATTATTGAAATACATAAAATCATTGTGGGTTCATTTACACATGAGATCAATTGTCATATATAAACATTGGATCCTGATTTTATAACATATATAGCTACTACTCCGCAAATATAACAGATTATTATTTTTTAAAATCATTTATGAATCCTCTACTATAAAATTCCATGTTTTTAATAATTGACATAATATTCCAAATAATTTGGTAGTGTATTATTATTTATGAAAATTCCTAATCTTCCATGTTGTTATATTCTACGATCTTGGTTTAATCTAGGGATTGTCAATTCAATATTTCCTTTGTGATGATGTTATTATCCAATGCATTCCATTGTAGACAAATAATATGGTACCAAACATTTCTAAAAACACATTTAACCATATTATGTTTGGCCTGCCATTCAATTTTGTGTATTAACTTAAAAAGATAACGTATTCAAACATAACCAAATCCATATCATGGTTTCAACTTTATTTATTTTAGAATATTTTAATGAAATTATTAAGGACATGGAGTCAATCCATACATCATGAAATGTGTATAATTCCTATGAAATTATTAGTTTTCATTTTTTGATAGAAACATCAAAATATTTTTATTATTTAAATCTATAATACAAAAACATTGTTGTACATGATGTTGTTGTTTATTTTCTTCTCCAAATCACCCATGATCACCATTTATATTCCAACCAAGATCTAATTTTCAACTTTTAAAAACATTAAGATGCATTAGTTCTATATATAGAGTCCTTAATTATTAACAATATAACATTAAAAATATCTCAGTTTAGGTAATCAATAACAAGACACATTCTATAAAGTGTTAAAATATTTTCCTCTCTACGTTAAAGGAATCTTTCAGCAAATCACATAAAGTAGGTAGTCAAAAGTATAAAATTTTATATTTTTGGTGCTTATGTAATAGAAAATATATCTTTGTTGTATCAATACTATCTATTTAGTATTTTGTAAAATGGATAATTTTATTTCAATTCCATTTTCCATGCAATGGTTTATGATATATAATATGAAATTCTATAACTTGTTTCATCCACTCAAAGTAGTCACAAATTGATTAAAATATCAATTAATTATATTTAAAGAAGTTCATGGAACACATAAGTGTTAAATTAAATTAGTAATGTTCGGATGACCATTATAAATTATTTCAAATTTGTTTCATAATTAAATAATTAGAGGAATGATTTAAAAGATGAATCTTCTCCAAAAGATAATCATTTCTAAAATATTCAACATTATGAAAATGATTTCCTAAAGAAAGATTTAATTCTTATAAATAGATGAAAATGAAATAAAAATGGTGTAGGTATCATGGTTTTTGTCATAAGTATTTTATAACATAGAAATGGGTTTTATTTAAAATGATGGATGAAAAATGGGGATAATACGATTTTTGTCACACTAAGCCACGTTATCTATTTAACGCTATCATTTTTCATAATGTCATGAAATTCTGATTCTCTAACACATGAAATGTTTTATAAAGATAATTTCCCACAAATTTTAACATTTAATTTTATTTTATTTTCTAAATAATAATTGATTATAGAAAATGATTTAAAAATAATTAATTAAATGTTTTATGTTTATGATTTTAATTTTAATTATTTACATTGAAATTATAAATTAATTTCTAATGTATTTTAAAATTAAAAAAAGATTATTATAAATTAGATTATATAAATTAATTAAATGATCATAAATATTAATATATTTTATTAAAATTAAATTTATTTTGTTATAAATTCTTTAAAAGCACAAATTTTTTGTTTTTTTGGATTTGATCAATGTTTTAAATTATTATACAATACATGATATTTTAAATAGTATTATTTATTTACATTATTAATATGATGTGTTCTAGTTAATTTAAAATGTGAAAAGTTTATATGTTAATAAATCATATATATTAATATGAATGATTTCATAGGTATTCCATTTTAATAATGAAATTTTAAGAGTTAATATTTATGATATAAATATAAATGTTTTTATTTTTATATGTTATGAAATATCTAAAGAAACATGTCTAAATTATAAATTCTTTAGAGTTATTTTATTTTTCAAATTAGCATAAATTTGTAAATCATGTATAAATTTTTTTATCACATAATTTTTAAATAATTATTTTTTTATAAATGGATACATGCTATTTGCTAATATTTGAAAAAATTATTTTCATATATTTCGTACAATTCGAACAATTCAAATAAATAGTTTCATGATAGGTATACTATAAAATTTAATAAAATTCAACTAATACTATGAATATTTTGGGATATAAATTCAAAAAAAATGTTGATTCTAATTTATAAATATAATGAGTAAGGATTTTATTTTGAAACATTTCCCCTCGTTTCTATTGATCTATTTACAATTGGTGTAAAACCCTCAACCTATGGTCTAGACATTGGATACCTAATTAAGGGAACCAATTGACTTAGGTGAACCAACTTAATCATTAGAGGATGCCAAACCATTATGATGGATTAAATAAATTTAAATTGGAAATGTTTTTCCTTAATGTAAGAAACTATAAAATAAATGATAATGTATAATAAAATTATATAAATGCATTTAAAATAATCATTTTTAGTTACAACCATTTGTCTAAAAAATTTCAAATTCAAAATAAACAAATGAGACACATGGTAACATCAAAATAAAATGCATGAAACCCAAGCCCCCATCCCCTCATATATAACTCCAATGAGAAACTAAAACTCATCCCTGATGAATAATTATTTCTTCCCCATTCCTGTATCATAACAAATCATTAAAAATACCCACATAATCAAACCTATAAAGGTCTATATATACTGAGAAGGATTTCTATGAGACTCTAAAATAATTTTATGAAACCAAAATTTAAGTATATAATATTAATAAATAGTAGGAAATAATAAAATTAAACCAATACTTTTGATTTATTTATGTCATTCAAAAACCTAGAAAAATATTTTTTAATAATAACATAATATTTGTAGAATATGTTTTGAATATACTAGAAAAACCTTGTATTCTCCAAAAAAACAAATATCCTATAAGACACAATTTTTATCCAATACAATAAAATATACCTTTTAAGAAATTGTATTTAATTTCAAATGTTCAAAATTTTACAAAAAATTATCCATTTCACCCCATTTCATTTGAAAACTCATTTTTTCCTAAAATAAATTCTTCAAGCTAAGTTATTATTTAAGAATAATCAAATGGAAAATACGAGTTTCCAATTGTTTCATTTCTATATATCTTTAAAATGGAATGTCATGTGATCCAAAGTATGAAATTTTTTTTATTTCAATTCATGTTTAACGGAACTTTCATATATGATAATTAATGTCAATTATCTTCATTTATTAGTTGTATAAAAATAAGTAGAAATAAATTTTTATGTCTAAAATTATTGAATGTAAATTCATTACTCATTTTTGTAATTTTTATATATCAAGAATTCGGTAGTATTAGTTGATAAAATTTTGTTAGTTTAAAAGGGATCGCATGATACATGCTATCCTATGTGACTGGTATATCACTAGCAGCAAATACTGATTGAATTAGGGGGGGTGGTTGATATCATTTTCATCGATAAATTATTTTAGTAGTCATGGATTTCCAAAAATTTTCACGTATAAGTAAAATTTATTGTAAATATAATTCATATGAGTAAATTAAAATAATTGAATATGTAAAAATGATTCAATTGCAATTAGATATATGAAAAGTTTCACGAACTGGAGGCCAATCAATGCTATATGCATGTTATTCCTGACTATATTATATATCAAAAATTAAATATACAATGATTTAGAGTAATTAAAATATTATAAATGTTGTGAACTCATCCCAATGGATACTAAGACAACAACACTTCTTAAATTATTACACCAAGGGCCAATTAATCCTTAACACATAGTGTTTTGCCATTGTAATTGAATCTTATGACCCTCCAAAAATTCTAGGTAAAGTAGTGTACATTGATCCTCGTAATCTCTAGGTGGTTGAATGGATGGATTCAATATATAGAGAATATTTTATATTTAATTTACATATAAAAATCCATAATGACCGTCAATAGTTTCCATGTTTTATAATAAAATCAACAGAAGGGGGAAACTTATCATGAGTAATAACCAACAATAAAGAATGGATAAGGAAACTACATGAAAGAATACCCTTGGTAATAATGTGAACATGTATTTAATCCAATCCATAGGATATTATTTTATGTATCTCTAATATAACAGTGAGATCCCCTCGGTTTGTATTACCCAGTGGTTCTTCTTTCATAAGATAAAAAAGTGATTAATTTATTTTTAATTATGATACTAATTTATAGTAATTTTACTCTCAATTAAATTTTCTCTTCCCCATTTTTACCTCTTTTAGTCTCAATTTTTATAGAGTATTTTACTCAAGAGTGTGATCCCTAAAGGATGTTTAAGGTTCTGCATAATCCCAATTCCTAATTTCCTTTTATTTTTTTTCCATTTGTGATATAATGATGGGCATGTGATGGGTTGGTGAGGTAGGTTTCTACCTTTACATGTCATTTACTCCACTCTCATTCTATTTCTTACCAAATTAATTCACCTCAATTTACTTTTTAAATCTTATATATAGTTTAATTATTTGATTTATTTGATGAAAACATATAATGGGATCTGTAGGAAGTGATACCATTACTTGGCCATCGTGTCTTTATAATTTTCCGACTCTTGTAGATGTAGGATTGATATATTGAAGAGGACTCAAAAGAATGTTATGTTTCTGAGTTTGTGTATGAAAATTAAATTCATTAATTGTTTTTATTGACTAAACAATTTTTTTAATGGGAAAATGGATAAAGAAGGTGTAATTGATCACAAATTAAGACAACTTACCTTTCCCACTAGTATTCTTTTTCCATTTATTTTTTATTTTTTTCTATTTATTAGCCCCCATTTTCCTTTATTTTATTTGTTTCTTTTAAATTTTAATGAAAAAAAAATATAACAAAAATATAAATAAGTCAATGAAGTATATCTCCCTTATAGAGATCTTCAAATGATTTCTCTATTTTTTTCCATAGATGCATTCCAATTGTTTGAAATTTCAATTTGATTACACAGGACCCTAGTTGAGGTCATCAAACATCTTTATGAATCCCTATGGATACATCCCAAACACACATTATAGTGAGTATCACCTTTTTATCATCACTATCCAAATCATTTCTCACGTTAATGCCTTCCCTTCTGGTCATACATCCCCATTGATGAAACCTATAGTTTTAAGAAACGAGGTTTTTATAAAACCATTTTTATCATATGTATAGTCCTGGTGTGATAAACCCACAAAAATGTGATCAAAACACGTAATCAAAATTCAACACATTCTCAGGTCCAATTGATCTAAATAAATTTAAAATGATATTCCATTATTTTTAACAAAAAATAACCATATAAACTATTTTTTTTGAAAAACAATTTTCTAATTAAAAAATATATCGATTTATTTGAAAACCACCATTTTTAAATCCATGTAAAATTAAATCAACTTAATATAAAATCTATGTTTCCAATTATTAAATTATTTTTAAATTAAATTTCTATAAACTGCATGGTTTTCCATTAATTTTGTAAAAAACAAAATTTTTTATCTAAAATACCATATAGTTTCGGAAATCATAGTCCTTTATAAACCAAAATATATCTACAATAAAGATGAAATTATTCAATCTATTAATGATATTAGAGACACTGACCTTGTTGTTCTACTCCAAGAAATTCACCAATTTCACAGTACAAAGACACAATTTGGGGATGATTACTCTAATTATAAAACATAGAGCATTAAATACCTAAATATATTTGTAACCTTTCAATAATAATACCTTTAAATCATACATGACATTTAATTAAATAATCCTAATAAGTGATATTGATTGAAATTAGGTAGAACAAGCGCTTAGTGTATCATTTTATGAAATATAAATCTTTTAACCATTATTAAATATAAAAATTTGCTTATTTTGTTCATTTAAAATTAAAATATCTCATGACCATATTTTGTAAATGATGTGATATATGGGAAAAATAAATTTTGGGACAAAAAAATTCCAAAATTTTTATAAATAATGTAATATAACTTTCATCAACACCAAAATATATACAATGTTTTTATAATATGAAATTCATGAATAAAAATATATATATAATCAAGACTATATGAATACTACTCAAGACCCAAATTGAAAACAATACATCACTCTCTCTATATTAAAATTGAATATATCAATGTGACACCATCTCCATTACTCAGTAAATAAGCCAATGGCCTTTTTCCCAATGAAAAAAGTCATCATATACATAACCATAAATATAAGAAAATGTCAACAATATATCATATTATTAAACATAATGGGATAACTATATTGGTATTTTTTTAAAAAAAATAATATCCTTATATCCAGTTATAAAATTTATGTTGGCTACCAGCCAGTGCGTAATACAAACATGTTTGTTGTATCACTAGTTTATGTGAAGTATAAAAATAGAAAGAATAACTCAAATTGGTATATCTATAGAATAATCCTAAATTAGTACATCCTTTATTTTTGTAATGTAAACTATATGGAAATGATATCTAGTTTATAATATAATCTAGAAAGTGTATTAATCAATATATTCATGTTATTTACCCAGGGATTTCAATTATGATTAAAAGTTCAAAATTATAAATTTATAACCATATTTATTAAATTCACATATCACCTCAAAAAAATGAATTAGGTTACTCCTTTCTTATAATTACCAATTTTTCATAACAAAATAAGTAAAAATTTACATAATATAAAACAAAGGGGAATAAAATCTCATGCGTGAATCTAGAAACACTAATATCATTATTATATGATAATTAAACTTAAATCCATAAAACCCATTAAAAAATAACGATATCAATTATTTCGAATCATTAATAAATTTATATATTTAAAATTAATTTAATTATTTAATGTTCAAAATTTAAAATTTAGATTCTTTTCATGCTAGAAAACCGTTTATAATTTAAAACAAAGTACAAAACAATGGGATTTTGGAATTGAATTTATATTCTGAATTGGTCACATGAAATTTAATCCCTTTGAAGAAATATGTTTTAAATCGATTTTATTAATAATTTAACATTATATAAAATGGTGTCTCAATTAGTTTTTTATGTAATGGACCATCCCAAAAAATTAGTTGTGAGGAAAATTTTTTTATGTTACTAAATAATTCAATAAAAGGTAAATAATATTTTTAATGGAACAATGTACCCATGTCAAATATTTTTTTCGATAAACATATAAAATCATCTAAAAAGATTACTAAAAAAAATGTAAAATTAATAAATTAAAAATTAAAAATTAAAAATTAATAAATATATAGAAAAATAAAAATGGTGAAAATAAACATAATTAACAGAATATATTTTTATCTATATAACATTAAAAGTCATTATAGGGGAGTAGAGATAGATAAAGGGTTGGACAGAGGTAAATTCATCCCTAAACCAAGCTCTAGTCCCCCATGTACATAATCATCTTCTCATGTTGCTGACATTGCTCATCATGGTGATGCTCTTCCTACCAATGATACTCTTTATACACTCTACACATGTTATGTATAATAGCATTCTGATATTGTAATATATAATCATACATTTTCTCAAATGATGATGACCTTACACCATCTCTCTTTGAGATACCTAGTGACCACACAACACCAACATTATAAATTTATGGTTTCAATCTTGAACAAACTCCAATCTCATGTACTTTCTCAATATGATGCATAGATTCCTGAAACTAAGGTACCTCATAGAAACTAGACTCATAGGAGGATTTAGAAAACATCTATTTATCTTGATTCTCTCTCATCTGGGAATTTAGAGTCTGATATATCTTTTTCAAATGAAATTTATAATAAAAAATTGAAAATTAAATCATGTAAATTTAAAAAACCAAAGGATATACAAACAAAAACCCCTAATTTCTACCACCTATAATCTCTCGTGTAATATGATTTTTTATATTATATTATATAAATAAAGCTATTAAAATTTTGGATCAACTAATACCTATATAAATATAAAAAAATTACATTATAAATACAAAAAGTTTAGTAAAAAATAATTAACTTATTTTGTTGATAAATTCTAAATGTATGACACCTAACTCTATGTGTAACGTCCTGACTACCCCATTTTTATTTAGAAGATGATTCCTTCACCTGAAAAGTATTTCAAACAAAATAATAACCCAATACATATTAATCCAAGATTGATATGTAGTTCGGTTGATACCATAAGCAAGAATGATAAAAAACATTAACCAAATCGTTATTCATGGCTATATGTTTAATATGACGCAAAATAGATGAAAATGATTACACATACAAATATCCCATTACTAAAATAGGGTCTCTTCAAGATCACATAAAATAGTTTCTATAACCCCTATAAAAATCAAAAATATGATGTTTTTATTTGAAATTTAAAAAAAAAAAATTACTTATTTATTTACCGGCTAGTGATCGAATATGTGGTGATTAAAATAAAATTCGAACTGGATCCCTTAATACCCATGGCACAAAAAAATAATTCCATTGAATCAAACTCATCATCCCAACTACTATATGTGAAATTTAGTAGGAATAATAATATATAATTATACAATTAGTATATAAATAAATAATGTAAAATTAATTAAAATACACAATTGAACATACCTTCACAAGGATGGATCAAAATATTGAGAAGGTCATTGCTTGATAATAGGATCTGACATATTTAATCTCACTAAACCATGATCCCTTTTTATTGATCATGTTTTGGTAGTATGATGTGGATTGTATAATGATTCAACAAGATAACTTCTTGGAAGATCATCAATCTTGGGGACATTAAATAAATCATTCATATTTTCTACATCTATCAAAAATATAAAAATAATGTCACAATCAAATAGTTTTTAATATAGATATCACATATATATAAAAAATAAATTTATTTATGATAATACAATACATAATAATTTATCTATATCATAATATTAATCAACGTCAATTTCCTCATATTCATCATTAGAATCATTAATTTTTATATGAACTTCTATTTCATTATATCTTGTTATTTCAAATTAATTTGTTACATTATTGATATTATCAACACCATCAAACCATAATTGTGATGTTTAATCATAGATATATATACCTTGAGTAAAATATGTTTTTTATGATGTATCTTAAATAAATTTAATAACTTTTACTTAAAAAAACCACTTTCATTTTTCATAAACTTATTTTCAGAAGATTTTGTTTTTATTACACTCCACCAGTTAGTTAAATACTTCAAAAAAGAATCTTAATTGGCATGATAAACATGATTTTTTAATGTTACTATATAAATGATTTATTTTATTTAAGAAAATATTTATATTTAATATCAATTATTCCATGTCATGGCTTAACACACAATCTTTAATTAGTTAGAAACCAACGAAATTAAAACATTTCCATATAATTCAATCATAAATAAACAACCCAATTACTTCATCATATATTTATTAAACTCAAATCAATATTTCATTATTATGGGATACTTTTTAAAAAATACAAATATCCATAAATTTTTCAAAATCACTATATATATATATGAAACCAAATTACTTCAAACACGTGTGGATTATAATATTTTTTTTTTCAATTTATATAATGCATCACTCAATTCCCATAATTGACTATAAAATGTACTTTCATGCTGGGACACCAGAAAAGTAAA
Organism: Viscum album; assembly: GCA_963277665.1. Classification (NCBI taxonomy): domain Eukaryota; kingdom Viridiplantae; phylum Streptophyta; class Magnoliopsida; order Santalales; family Viscaceae; genus Viscum; species Viscum album. The sequence goes on from OY728156.1 coordinate 1,280,226,771, forward strand.
TAAAATTACTAATATGTATATAAAATATTAAATTTATTCTATATGTTCAAACACAAACAATTCAACTTACTATACTTTAAAAAAAGAAAAAATTAAACTATTGATGTTTTTTGGGAGTAACCGGTTTAATTTATTTTGAATTTATTTTTTATATAATCATCATATAATCTGAATTAGAATTAATATAAATTGATTTTTCAAAAAAAATATTAAAAAATATAGGTAAAATAATCAATTTTTTTAAAAGAATTTTATTTATTCAAAATTGAGAAAAACAATTGTATGATCTCATTGATTAGTATTATTTTAAATCCATCATTCAGGAAAAACTCTAAACCAATATCAAGTAATTTAAATAAGGATAAAATATGGTTTGTGTGTTCATAAATATTTTACTCATTACAATCCATTTGATTATTCTTTGAAGGATATTTATATAGAATATAATAATCCTTGAAATTAGAAATTGTATCCTGTAAATATTATTATATAGTTGATCCTTAAATTGATGCTTTATTATGTACGTACATAAACTTATTCATGAATAAATTTTATGGGTAAATCAATTAAAACTATATCATCCCACCACATTTTTCACTTTATGAATATTTTAATATTAAATGTCTCATTAAATCAAATAATAATGTACTTTTTTTTGATTTACATAAAATTTGAACAACATCCTACTACCATGTACTCAATGAATCATATTCTTCTATCAACAACAAAATGTATGAGAAAAACATGATATTTATATCAACACATCTCAAATTAATGAATTAAATAACTCTATATGGATAATTGGTATGAATTCATCTTTTATAACCTGAAAATAATGACTCTATAATCTAGTAATATAACTATTTATGATATAGAAATTAAAAATAGTGGAATATAAATTTGGTATTCCCAAATATATAATTCACTGAATTAATAATAAATTAATTTGTTAGAATGTTCATAAAAATGTTTTTCTCCCTCAAATTCTATGATTGGCCATTTTCAAATTACTCATGTTCGATATGCCTATAAATTTGAGAAATAACTAAAAGACACATTAAAATTTATTTTTTCATACTAGGTGTGTCCAAAATGGTATAAAATAAGATATTAAAATTTTTTTTCTCAATTTTCATGACCCTTAATATAGAGAAAACCAAAAAATTATACCATTATGGAATGTACTAAAAATAATATTCTTAATCCAATTATGATCTCTCGAGAAGACACTTAATTTTTATTTCTTTATAGTTGGCACCAATCTAAAATATGGAGATAAAAAAGACTAGATATTTTAGAAAAATACATGAAATCACTACTAATGGTCCATCTCTCACATTTATCACATTTTTTAAAATTATTCATATTCCATCAAAAGGGTTATTTATAGGAATAAATACTTGATGATAACTAGAAAATATATCTCTATTCCATTTGAAAGCATGAACTCTTTTATTTCACTCATGCTATATGGAAATGATATTGGGCCATGTGTACTTTATCTAGATAGCATTATATATGATGGAGAGTCATAAATTATCCATATTAATGCATATTTGTTTATAATATTCTAATATGGAATTATTTATTAGGCACTAACCCTATCACCACATAAATATTTTAAATCGTCAATCTGTGTCTTCAAATAAAAGTCAATATTCTTCTTTGAATTTCCTTGAATTAGTAATTTCAAATAGATATATATTTCTTTCATCAAATCTAAAGAGGTAACATATATAGATTTATGAATATATTACAATAATAATATTGATTTCAATCATTTAAAAATGAAATGATCATCTTTTAAGAAAAACCCTAATTAGACACCAACTTCTTGATTTAAAATAAATAATCAGGTAATGTATTTTCCTTAGATAACAATGATTCATCCAAATAAAATAATTGATCAGAAAAACCATTTTTAATTTCATTCACTGATTTAATAGCCATAAATATTATAATTGATTTAAATTGTCATATCTCACATCTGGGATATAAGGCCTTCTCAGCAGGTTTTACTAACTCATAAAGTTGAGATAGTTCCAAATTAGGATTATAATTATTATTTTGAGGTTAAATTTGTGGAAAAATATATCCCAAAACCAACCTATAATAAATTTTGAAACTATTATAGTTCTATAACAAAAAAAGTGGCGTCTTCTTCTAAATTTCATTTGATATGTTGATACCAAAAACATAATCTTTAAAAAAATACAATAAATAAATCCCAAAATTCGTAAATGTTTAAAATAACTAGATATGATATTTTTTACTCAAGAACTTAATTTTCCTACATAATTTTTTCTAATTTTATGATATAAATGATATCAATATTTCAACACCCTCAATATATATTGGGCTTACACTAGAACCATATTGAATTTCTATAATTATTTATCCAGTCATGATATTTTAATAATAAATTCTGTCATCATAATAGGTCCATATTTCTCAATAAAATATTATTAATTAAGAAAATTATATAAATTATTTATCACTAATTTAGACTAGTTATTTCTTGTTTGGATCAGTTTCTGATAGTGTTTGTTTATGAAACCAGAAATAACTAATGGATCATATATTTAAGAAAAGAGATTTCATTATGGGACATCTTTCAAATGGTAGGTATTCACTGAATTTATTTGCCAATTGAAATTATGGAGGATCATTGGTTTAAGGGAAGGAAGGTATGACTCATCACAATCTTTATGTGATAATTATTTATTATATAAATACTCTCTTATATATTTAGTGAATATATATAAATCCTTCCAAAAATTATATGTTGGGACTGGTTACCCACCATGATAATGATTTATCACAAACATGCATGGATGAGAACATCTATATATATATGATGTTACACCTCTTGGTTCTTCACTATGTGCCATTCAATTTTAATGTTATATGATTAAAATACCTATAAATGATTTATCTGGGGTTTATTGTAGTATATGAAGAAATTGGACATTTATGTATTTAGGATCATGCCCTAAAAGAAGGGATTACTACACATCCTTGTGAAAGGACACAAAACCCATGTTGTTTTATTCCACCTAATGGCGCACGATGGACCTTTTAAGTTCATGAGACGAGAGATAAACCATGTTATTTAACATCATGTAGTAAAGATAATTAATTGAGAGGCTACTAAAAATGGATAGTTTGGTAATTATCCACAAAAATACCTTTCCATTTGACCTCATAGGGTATTTGATTTAATGAGGTTTGATTTAGTGATTACCCAAAGGGAATACGAATCTTTGTGTAGAGGCTAGTGTCATTGGGAATAAGGGTTGATGATTATGATATAATAATGCCTGAGGAGAATATCACTCTCCGAGTTAAAAGAAAATTTAATAGGGATTATGATCCACTGAGGGGACATTTGAGGTCATGGGGAATATAGCCAGAAACCGAAGGATGTTAACAACTTCATGAGGAATATAGACTCATCAGGGTCAATTTGGAAGGCAATTGATTTTTGGATTTTAACATATAAGTAGAATCCTACACATCCTTCATGATAGTAATCAAATACCATATTATTCGAGCAACATAATTGAAGGGAATGTTGCAAGAATTTACCATTTTGTTTTTATTAAAAGTAAGAACTTATGAGTGGATTTTGGTGTTTTTAGGGAATGTTTCATAATAAATAATGATGTAATCAGCTTCCTATGGAATATTTCTCCATGGGAGTCAATGTGGAAGGTGAATTATGTTTCATTTGAACCTATCATGGGTGTTCTACATATACATATTGATAGGAATCAGATCCTAGATTGTTCTAGGTGCACATTTTAACACTATGTAGTAGTACCATAACGTGTCATTTTACTTCATGTTTTAAGGAAAATACCGTGATGTTTAATGTCATGTGACTAGGATATTAGAAACCTGGTTTAACATCATGTTGTAGGAAATTTTTTTATTAATGTTGTGAAAATAGAGTATTGACTACGGGTTACACAATAGAGCTTCCGTGGGATGATATGTTGGTTCTTCCAACTTATATGAGGCAATTATTTATGGAATTAAATTGGGGTAATAGAATAATAAAATAATTTATCTAATACAACAAGTGTCATACTCATTATGAGAAATAAAATATAGTATAAGATCATCTGCATTATATGAGGGTGAATAATTATATTTGAATGGGACATAAATAGTAAAACTACCCTAGGTAAGTATGCTTGAATCGTTGATGGTATCACCAATCAGAACCATCATAGGAATTATACATGAAGAGGAAACCAATACACATATATTCATATATATTGTTTTAAGTGGGGATATGGGAGAAGTATGGTATCACATAAAAATACAATGGGATTACTCTATAAGGTATTCTCTTTCTCGAATGACTCATTGAGTGGAGAATAAATCCATCATAAAACTGGAAGAGTACTTTCCACCAACCGTAGGATGAAATCCCTCATTATAAAAAGAAACATGATTTCAAAACAATTAGGGGACCTAGTGGTATGGGTATTTTAGAAGGAGATTTCATTTATCAATGGATTGTTTGATCATCTAGGTTAATTATAGTGTGCATGCCCTAATCAGATTCCTTAGCTGTCTCTAGAAGAGGTTTTAAGTTGGCCTTTTTTTTTCTACCATTTTGGTAGGAATCCATGAAGATATTTTAAATTTTATAGAACTAAATGGAAAATACAATGGAAGGGAGTTTTCTTGAATAGCATGAACCTTCTCAAATTGAAATAGAGTTCATAGAGTAAGTCTTTTGAGGTTTATCTCACATATAAAATTCAACGTGGTTAGATCCACTTCCATGTGGATAGAATTGTTTCAATGAGGATTAACACACATCAACAAGTATATTTTGGCCACGCACATTCAACAAATGGGGTTTTATCTATGTGTTTCACCTTATAAGGTGTCTTCTATGGGATTTACCATCACGTGGTTAGCCTTTACGGGCAAGGATTCCATGGGCTAAATGATTATGGGATAAGTATAAACATGGTCATCCTTGTGAGGCTCCAGTATAGTCTTGTACCCCACATGGTTATCCCCCAAGATCTTTTTATTTCATAGGAGTGTTTCCATTTCATCATTAATATATTTATTTTATTTAGAATTATTTTGTTATCCAGGAATTTATTTTCACTACATGTCTTGGATCTCTCCCTCATCTCCCAATGTGTCTCCCCCATTTCTATTTATATCTATTTGGTCTTTCTATTTTGAATTATTTTTGGTTATTTATATGAATCCTGTAGTTTATGAATTCCTAAAATGGGCAGATATAGGGGAGATACCACATAGATAGGGAATAGAAACTGATATTCATAGATGGACCCCATAAAGCATACGAAAATGACCCCCCAATTCATTATAGTTAGACAATGTGGTGGGTGAGTGACCTTACAGTGCCTCTTAAAAAGGTAGTTCAAACCTGTAAGGTAGGACCCCATGGAGTGTCTCAAAAATATTCTCTAACATGTAATAATAGAAATATAAGGTGGGTAAATAGACCACATAGGGAATATTAAAAATATTCTCTCACATTTTGTGTTCAATACACAATGTGTGTTAAGAAACAAAACATCTATTAATGAAATTACATTTTAGAAATGTAAATTACATATTAAGAGATGAAATTAGAGAAAAACATGCACTATATTGTGTTTTATACTATTATAAGTTTTATCCAATCATATTTGAAAAATCATTAAGTAATAACAATTGATTGTATAACCATTATATAGTGATCATATGATTAGTTTATATATAGGGTTATAATTAATCAAAACAACCAAAAAAATGTAAATGATTTCCTTGACGAGTATGATCCTTCCATATGAATACCATTTATCAAAGCGTCTTTAGGAGATAACATCATTGGGATTTTCTCTTGTCCAATCCCAAGCCAATATTAAGTAACTAAATCATGAGTAATTCCATTTACAGGAGAAGTTCAAGATCATCGAGATTAAAACCCAAACCATGATTGTTGAACCACCCTATGAAATTCTCATCGTCACACACTGTACCCATAAGAAGTCCAATAGTGAAGTAAAGGGTGTTGTATCTAGACCATAGAGTATGAAATTTGATATTTTATTTTTAATATTAAAAGGATTATATTTATCCCATTTTACTAATAATATAAACATGATTAAATAACATGTTTATTAAAAATTATATTTCAATATAATGAAACACAAATCATATATTTTGAAAATATATAGTTTCAATCATGATAGTCTTTTTTATGAATCCATTATTTTAATAATAAATTTTATTTTAATAAAACATTCCCAATAATTAATTTTTATTATAATATGAATAATAATATAATTTCATTATGTGAAATTGAATTTTTATAAGGGTTAGAAAATAGTTATTATGAAAAAATTAGTATTTTAAATAAATGTAAATTTTTTAATTATAAGTTTAAATTATAATATTTATATAAATGTATTGATAAAATAAATATTATTTTTGAAATCATCATATGAATGTTATCTAACAGTGATTATTTCAGAATTGTCAAAGAGATTTGATTTTTTGGGTAAAAAATAAATACTATATAAATAATGGTTTATATTATGAGATAATAATGATGCAAAGGTGATTTAATATGTTCTATAAAAGATATCCATGAAAATAAATATATTTCAGGCATAATATAATTTATTTTTGAGGTTATTTGATTAAATTTATAAATATTTAATGAATCCCCCAAAACCATTATTATTTTTATGAGTTTAAAATATTTTTTAATAAAAAAAGACTCATTTCCACAACACGAAGGGTGTTAATTTGTTAGGTTCAATTTTTAGCCTTATAAAAAAAATTAAAAACAATCATAATTTCCATAAATCATTTGAAAAAAACATGGTAAGAAATTTGGTTTTGATTACATTAACATATAGGGTTAAAAAAATATTTCTTGGAAATTAATAAAACATTCCCCAATATTTTTAAATATAATCCAACCAAAAATACCAATACTCTTTACATAAAATCATTTTTCTCAACATTACTCATCCATTAATTATATAGAGGCCTCCATTGGTTCATATAACTCTTATTAAGCTCCCACAAATCTTTTAGAAGTTCCCTCTCAATGTAAAACATCATCTTTTTCCCCTCTTTATTCAAGAGCCTTATTTATTTTATTCATTTTGAAATCAATTTGATCATTTTGTAATATGTTTGTTCATATACATAATAAATTTTTTATTATCGAAATATTATGAGTGACCCATTTTTATCTCATTAAACCCTCCTATGAACCATTAAATACCTGCTTATACTGCCAGAACTATCCTATGATTTTTCCATGAAAAATTATTTTATTGTGAATAAATATATTTATGTCCTCTCAATATTAGTCATTTAGATGAACCAATAAATAATTTATTAGTTAATTCTATATATTTAATCCAAACTCCTTTATCATGGTTTTTAAATTTATTAAATTAATCATTATTTATTGGATTCATATAGAATACTTATGAATCTACATGATATGAAAATGATGGGTGCTCCCAGATTGTTCTCCAATGCATTGGTTAATGATTTTATCTCATTATATTCCATTTATCTTGAAAATTAGGTTATATTATGAAAGATATGTAATGATTTCTTGGCCACTATCCTTTCCTTATGTTTATGATGTCATGTTTGACAATGCCTCTACACTCACATGCTGCCTTTATTCTATAATGTTATATCAAGCCTCATTGTTCTAGATGGTGATTATCTTACATTTTATGTCATATTAATAATAATATTAATGGAAATTTAATACTTTCATCATGTTATGATTATTTTTTACATCAATTATCTTAATATCTCAAACTTTTTTACGTGTGTCTCCAGTTTATCCTATACAGAAATAGATGATTGATATGACTTAAAACCGTGTTATGGAGTTTTTAAATAATTTTGTTTTATTTATATTTTAAATTATTATTTTATTTATATAATTTCCCTAATAAACAAGGAATCATAATCTTCCAGGTTTCACTATGTGTTGTTTAATGTAATAAATCATGAAATAATGTTTAATAATGATATGTGTGGGTATAGGTAGTATAAGAGGAAAGATGAGTTATTTTTTGGGATTTTGATTAGAAAACTATACTAAAGTATTAAGGAAAATAATAGATATAGGAAAACACTTTTTTTTAAAATTATATAGTTATTTCTATCTAATAAACATAATCTATTTCTGGATACGACAAGTGGATGTGGGTCTCGATCTTTTTTACATAGTAATAATAACTTTGTAAATAGTTCATTGAGATAGAGTCGATTAAAAAATGGTGAATAATAGTTGGGCTTCATAAACATCCCATTTGACACTCCTGATAGATATGTTTTTTGAATTCTCAATCTTCATAAAATCAATTATTTAGGGAATAAAAAATGTTCATAATATTTTATATTAATAAATATATATTGGCTAACATAGATTGAAACTTAATAACTATTAGTTAAAGTATATACGTAAATTATGAGTTATCCCTTTAATATTTATGGTTTCCAAACTATATATTCAATATTTCAAAAATTATTAACCTTACTATTATAACTTTACTATTATTTAATCGATGGAAATATGAAAAATAATGTCAACAACCAAAGTAAGGGGAAATGTGATGACTGACCAAATGAAATTATCAAATTTATTAGAGTAATAATAATTAAATTTGTGATGATACTTTTTGAATTATCTCAGTTTATGAAATGAAACATGAATCAAGAGGAATAACCAATCCCTATATGAAGAACAAGATGAAATTGAGTCCATTATGTGATAAATGCCTTTAATTTTTAGTGGATATTTTGATCCCCTAATCACGTAACAATGGACCAAATCTATTGAAAATATTTTTTCAGTCATTTGTTACTCGAATAAAGAGAAATACACCCTAGAAATTAATCCTATATAGGGATAATGTGATCAACATTGGATGTAGAACAAAAATATAAAGCTCACAGATGATATCAAAGAGAAAAAGTGGATGAAATTCCAAAAAAATGTTTTCTCATAATTATTTTCAAAAATTATTCAACTTAAATGAATATGGATTTCCATAGATTCAATCAAAAGGATGAAAAATATATTTGAAAATAAAAATAAAACATTACAATACTTGCATGATATTCTTTCGACCTTGTCAATGTCCCCTAATGTAATGTTCACCACTACTATTGTGGGGTAAATCCAAATATTTAAAATGTATTGGGTATTTCATACTTTTAAAACTATGGATAAAGGTTATGATTTCCCCTCACATTTGAAATGAATATCCGCATACCCCAAGGGCCTCATTGGGCTAGATATATGAGTCAAGAAATATCTAGAAATAGCCTCTAGGAGAAACCCATAAATTTATTGGAAGAAAGGAATGCTCTGAAAAAACCTCAAACTATTGTACAATGTTTCAACAACACAGAATAAGGACACTATGAAAATATATGCACTAATCCATGGGGTTTTGAAGACAACAAACACAAATAACATATAAGGCCTAGAGATCGAGGGAGTTCTTAAGAAATAAAAACATAAAAGATGGATCCTAAAAATGAAGTTATGATAGATACAAAAATTATTCATATTAGGATAGAGAAAAAAATATCTGATTATGGTTCTACACATTATTTAATATTGCAAAATTTTAGTAAAACTATCCAAACACCACATCAAAATCTAGATTTGAGTTATCGATGAAAACTGAAAATGGAGGAATTATTGCATCTGAAGTATAAAACTCCACTCTTATCCATATTTCAAGGCTCAAATTTCCATAAAAACGTTTGATACTCCTCTTAGTGTAATTCAATGATATTCTCGGTGTGGAATAACTTTCCTTATAGAGAGAAAACATAAACATACCCGATAATAAAATCACCCTTCACACTGTAAATCGTTCGTCGATTCTATACATTTTCTAGGAGGGGATGAATATTATTTTGTACTAGTATACCAATTATAGATATTATTGAATTTCATGAAATATTATCTTGATAAAATGATTGATACTGAAGAAAAGATAATCTTTGATGACATTCCCATTGTAAGGGAATTCGTGAATGTGATTTCTGAATAATTGGCTGGTATTCCTAATATCAAGGAGGTTGACATATCAAATGATTTTATGATCAAATAAAATCTAATATACATGAAATTTTAAAGAATATATTTTGTTTAAATTGAAAAGATATAGAATAAACTCTAGGATAATTTGGATAAATTATTTACAAACCCATGTGATTTACCATGGGTTGAACCAGTCCCCGTAATTTGGAAGAAGGATGGGTCAATGGGTCTAGGTATTAATAATCATGATCTTAAAAATATCACATAAAATAAAAAGTATCATTCGACATGGATTAATGAACTATTCAATTTTATATGTAGAGACCAATACATATCCAAGTTAGATCCTTTGTCAGGATATTATCATTTAACAGTGAATAAGGTTTGTATCCCCCAAACTTCTTTTCGTAAAAGGTATTAGAACTTTGTGTTCACAATGATTTTATTTGAACTAACTAAATATATAGTTATCTTCATGGAATTAATTAATAGAGTCTTTAGGGATTGCCTTGAAAAATATTTGGTAGTATTTATGGATGATATTTTTTTCTTCCCTAAAAGTAAAGGGGAATGTGAAGGGTATTTTATTACAACACTTAAAACCTTGAGGAAGCAGTATAATTATGAAATTTATAGAAAATGTGAGTTTTTGTTTGGTAAATTATTATTAGTGGGGAATGATATAACCAAAAAAAATATTCGTGGAACCTTAAATAATTAATCAAATTGATGGATGTCCTAGACCATCATCTGTGATAGAAATCCATAGTTTACATGGATTATTTGGGTACTACAATTGATTTTTGGGAAAATTATGAAGATATTAAATACAACTTAGAAATATCAATTTAGAGGGAGTCAAGTATTTCGTGAATGTGGAAATTGAGGGGAGATTAAAATAATTAAAGAAGAGGTTAATCACTGCACTTGTACTCACATTACCAAAATGCGGGGAAGGATTTGTGATCAATAATAATGCATCTAAAAAGGGTTTTTATTGATATGTATGAATGAAGAAAAGGTGATTTATTATGCCTCCATTCAATAAAATATCAATGAAAAAAACTACCCAATATATGATCTAGAATTGGTTATCCTGATTTCACATTAATGATATAGAGACATTATCAATATATATAGAAGTTTGACATATATAATGATAATAAAATACTCAAGTACAAATTCACATAAAAATATACAAATATGATCCATTATAGATGGTTATATATAGTCAAAAAAATTTATTTTTCAATCCACTACTATAATGTAGAAGAAAACATAGTAGTAGATGCTCAGAGTCAAAATGAATATGTAACCCTATCCATAATAAGGATTTCAAGAGAAACAATCTTATTAAACTGGTAGGGAATATACATGGGAATAATAAAAGTATTTTAATCTAACATTTCTTGTATAACATATAAAATATTAATTCTTAATATAATTAAATAGGCCTATTAATATGATGAGTTTTTATAGAAGAAGGTAGATAATATTTTATAGATCTACTTTTCTGAAGATGGGGTTATACGATTTTGAACATGGATATCTTTCCCATAAAAACCATGACCTAAAAGAATTTTTTCCATAATGTTAATATCTAATCCTTCAGAACTAATTAATGGATCACCATGATGTACACTGATTTGAGGGAAAACATTGGGTTCGATATCCTGAAGAGGGAGACTGTAGAATGCATATTATGATACATGGTATCTGAAAAAGTAAATGATGAATAATAGATGTATAAAGGTATAATGAAACCATTTCCTATACCATTATAGATATGAGAAAATATAACCATGGATTCCATCATAGGGATCCCCCAGAACCCAAATGTCAATAACACCATATGGGTACCAGTCAATCACCATACCAAGTCAGCATATTTCATTTCTATGATAGAAAAATTCTGCCATGACCAAATCATCAAGGAATACAAAAGGGAATTAGTAAGTATGTATGAAGATATTCTATATAAATTATACGATTGTGATATTAGGTTTACCTTTAGGTCCTAGAGAATTCTTCAATAAGAGTTGGATACAGAGAATAACTTCAACACTACTTGTTATCTTTAGATGGATGTTCAGTCTAAAAGAACCAATAAAACTCTAGTAGATATAGTGAGATGATATTCAATATATATTCAAGGATTTTTAATCAAAATCATCCCCTAGTAGAGTTCTCATATAAAAATAGTTCTATTTTATAATTGAAATGTCACCATATGAGGCTCTATATATGAAGTGGTGTTAGACTCCGACATACTAGGATAATGTTGGAGAGTGTAAGATAAAGGGATGCGATACTTTAAAAGAGATGATTGAGAATGTTTAAATTGTTCTATGTCATATGAAATGTGAAAAAATTTGATAGAATCTCTATGTAAAAAATCATCGACGTGAGCCAGAGTTCGAGGTTATAGATAAAGGTTTCCTTTGTATATCTTCTTGGAATAATGTGACGACCTGGACTGTAGTAACCTGGATTCAGTGCCTCAATTCATTACAATGGATTATAAAAAAGGGTGTAATTTGAAAGGAAAAATATGATTTGTAGTTTTAGAAACATGATTACATAGATAAACCTTACATTACAAATGAAACTATAAAATCAAAAAATAATTTTCTTCGAGCATGCCATTAATCCCCTTAATGTAACCCCACATATCTAGATCAAAACACCTATTTGTATCCAGGAGAAAACAAAAAAATATAAAGGGGTGATATAAAATGCTCAGAAAGGGTAAGCATACTTCGGAATCTATAATTAAATATGGAATAAACAACATGGAAAGAAAAAAAACCTAAAACAAATTCCATTTAAATAATCACAAGAGGTTGAAAACATAACCATGGATTTTCTACAAGTCAAATAATAACATTGAAATCAATAACTAATATCAAAATGATGGAATGTATATTGATAGACATCCAAATCATATATATAAGGCCTCAGCTAATACATTTGAAAAAAATGTTTAAGGCCTCATATAAATCCATATCTTAAGATAAATGGGCATGGAATCAACAAATTCCATATCCTGTTTGTCTCATGAGACCCATTGATGCATCGAGGGGCTGTAGTGGTCCCCACCCATTACATAATATACCCAATTTATTGTTCATTTAAGAAGGGGTAAACATAAATAACATAAATTTTTTTATTGAAAATGTATCATAAGAAATTTCAATACTTCATCCATAAACCATTAATGTTATCAAAATAGTAAAACTATAGTAAAACTGACCATATCCCGTTCAATAAATTATTCTATAAGGAGTCATAACAGATTAAGCTCAATCAATAATATAATCTGATAATTTTTTTAATATATATGAGAATACTCTAATTAAATCATTAAAAATTTAATGATATAAATACCCCCTTTTACAATGAAATAATATATATGAAAGGTCGCAAAATTTTTTGAAAAAAATTCATTGAAAAGAATATTGTAATAATGTAAAGTAAGAAGAAAAAAATTAAGGTGTCATGATAGGAGACAATATTCTCATGTCACAATAGTTTTATAAAATATTCCTTCTCTATGAAAACTCATAAAGTAGTTTGTTAGGAAAATGAAAAAAAAATTATATTCAAACCGTTTTGAAAAAACCTAAAATGGGTAAATATTAATTTAAACATCCATGGAAGAATCATAAAAACCTTTTGGAATTTTTTTATAATACAAGAACATTGATAATTAATATTTCATAGAACATACATAAAAACAATCTAGGACTATAATGAGATTGTGAAATTAACATTTACATTTATCTTTCCTTTAGTTGAATGTTCTTTAACATCCAATTCTTCGACAAACTTCCTTTAGATCTCTTCTTATGGGATCTAGGGTTGGTAATTTTGGAAATTAATAACCCCTAGATCATTTATATGTATGTTAAGAAGAGTAATGGTCAAGTAATGGTTGAGCTATAAGGAACAAAGTGGTGTGGGGATGTGAGGGGAGAGTTTCTCTTTTATAGTTGATGTGGTGGAGACTTATTGAAACAATTAAAATATTAAAATATAATAAAGATAATCTAGAGTAAAAGACATAAAATTGGAATATAAATGAGTAGAGGAAGACATTTTAGACTGTATATTATCCCATTTTAAATTTAATAAATATTTTTAATATTTTTAAATAATTTAATAAAATATCACTTCAATAAAGTACCGCTATTGTTAAATTTCATACCATTCATTTTACTTTACATTAAATATATCAAGAAAAGATGAGATTTCAAATATAATTCTTTAAAAAATATCTAATAAATCATACAGACATATAAAATTCATTATAAAAATTAAGTCATCAAATTTATATGAAAATTAATATTATTAAAATCAACTATTTTATTTTTCTACTAATTAAATAAATGATGTTTTAGTATAAAAGAATATTTTAAATTAAATATATTAATTATATAAAATAAAAATAAAATTATATAATGGAAATAATTTCATTAATAGAAAAATAGAAATTTAGGATCATTTATATTATCATTTTTTCATATGTGAACACAAAAAAAAATTTAAATACAAAGAGAGTGACATTTAGTAACTATAATTGATTTAAATAATATATAAGTTACTATCATGGAAAATCGTTAATTAAACAACTGAAATTTGATCTTAAGGTGATAAGGGTCAAATACTATTCATCCAAAAAATTTGGACATGTTTTTATTATTTTTTTAACCCTTGTCTTTTTTGTGTTGACCGTTATTAATCCATTTAACTCTTACCACAATATCTTGTATTTTAAATATTAGGGGTTAATATAATTAGTGTAAAATGTAAAAATAACACTAAATGATTCATTAATTAAATTTTGAACATTATCCAAATTATTTGGACAATCTAAAATTTTATGATATTTTATATCATTTAATGAAATTTTATTTATTTTAAAATACCATTAATGTCAATTTGGACAGTATTCATTAGTTTGCCATATTAAAAATAAAAAAATGTGAATTCAAACCATGACAAAGAAAACTCTAATAACATCACAAATTAAACATTTAATTTATTTTACGAAATGAAATCCCTCAAATAAATTTTATTTTAATATGTTTAATATCATTTATTTGATTATTCCATTAATTGAGAAATTACACCATCATCATTGTGGCACCGTTTAATTCAATACTTTATTTACTAAAAATTATATATAAACTACCATGTGTTATGTGAACATTTTATATTTTTTAATACCATTTATAGTAGAATATAGGTTTTATATTACCTCATATTAAAAATATTTCCCTTATTAAAAACAAAAGTGTGAAAAAATTGACTTTTCTATGAATATAACATAATTAATGTCATACTCAAATAAATGTGGCTTGAAAATGTTATACTCTTTACCCAAGGATGATTTTTGAAAGTATAAACCAATTAAACGCCTTTAAAAGCAATTTTACAATAATTTTTTAATATTTATAATTTTTATTTTTCCCTTAACTACCAATTTTACCCTTAATTGTGATAATTAAAATGTTTATAAATACACTATTCATATTCCCAAAGATAAAAGTAACTTATTTAAATAATTTAGACCCAATGATTCCAAATATGGAATCCATTTTCCTAAATTTGTAAAATAGAAGTTGTAGTAATTAATTTAAAATTAATGAAGTTGATGGTACGAGAAAACATGTTTTTAATGTTTAAATTTACAAAACATTATTGTGTTTCTATATTCATATTCAATATAAAATTGATTCCAATTACCTAAACTGTAAAAAATATATAAAAGTGTTCTAATAATACATTAAAACCAATTATAAATATAATCTGACACTAATTTTTTAGATGAAAAACTTGTTTTTAATTAAAATGCTTTATTTTATCATTATCTATAAAAACATGAAACTTATTTGAAAAATACAAAATAATAAACCAAAGTAAATTTTTTACTTACCAATTTAAAATATAATGTCTATTTTTTCAAATATAATATATATAAGTTTTTTAAAATGAATCTAATATAGGTTCTCTAATAAAAATGAAGAAAATTGCATTTAAAAGAAATACAATTTTTAGGCATAAAACTATATTTATTCTGATTTTATCCCTATAAAATATATTGTATGGCTATAAAAAATATTTTATTTAATATATAATATATATCTTCAATTAATATAATTTACTTGTAGAAATTGATTTAATTTATAAAGATAAAACTACTTTGCGAGCATAAAAATATTACTTTATATAAACATTTCCTATATATTCAGTTGGTTCATAAATTAAATAATAATTAATTATAACCAATAAATTCGAACATATATTTTCATAATTTGCTTAATACTATTCATAACTACCAAATTAAATACTAGTTTACAATATAATAAATAATTATAATTAAATTATTTATTATTGTTCGACAAAACATAGCCTTATGTGTAAAGCCGAACAACTCATTATTATATTCAGCATAAGATTAACATGGTGTTTTATAGAAATCAAGCTAGAAAAAGAATTTAATTTAGTAAAAAATGATATTATTTTAATGTGTATGGGAGTTACATTCTCCCAACAATAAATAAATTCCATCCTTGTGATTTAAACCTAATTTTCGTTTCTTGGGGTTTGATATTTGAAAATAAGAAATTGTTGAGAAAACTATATCATATAAAGGGATAAGAATACATATTTTTTAGTAAGTGAAAAAATTATATGTGAAGGTCACCAAAAAACTAAGAATTAAAATAGGGGAATATTACTGAAAAATAGGACATGGAAGAAAAATATAACAATCATGTTCTGATAGATAATGACAAAGAACATGTTTATGTGAAAGTTATTTAAGAGAGAGTCATAAACTTTTGGTGTGTGTACAAAATCAAAAATTACATATAAATATTCCTTTTATAAATTATTTTTGATTATTAAGAGTCTGTGAAAATTCACGGTGCATGATTCTGAGGCCCGGTGTGACCGAAATGAAATTCTGAACTTTTTTTAAGGTAAGTTCAGCAGACACACGGGCGGCATCTTCTATCGTTGGAACCGATGCTCGAATTAAAAATTTGAGGGCACTATTGAATCTGCAACATCGAGATTTGCTTAAGGGAGTCTTATCTTTGACCGAAGTTTTTCAGGTGAAAATTCAATTTTACGGCTTTTAAAAGAATAATAAAATAACATTAAATTATTAAATTATTTCCTACAAATGGTTGAGCAGTGGTGTAGGGACCGCTGAGTTCTCAATCCATTTACTATTTTATCCCTTTGTTTTTTATAACCACACTGTAGAGAGAGTAATAGGTTCATTCATTAATGACCCTCTTTAATCTCTCGTTGCGTTAATCGCTTTTCACCCTCTATTTAATTGAGGCTCAGGCTTGGGTTATTGGCATGACTATGAGGAACCTCTAGAAAAGTAATAAAACATCTTCCATAAATGAATAATATAGAAAAAAACATTGGCGGAATCAATCTGGAATTTATGAACATTGGCAGCTTCATCAAATGTTAATTCTTCTTCCACCAGCTGCGACGTCTTCACTGATTTTGAGGTAGTGGTTTTGTTATTAAATTCATGTACAATGTTTCTTTCCCTTGTTCATTTGAATAGCGGAAGTAATATAGCTTATCAATGTTGAATTAATTAATCTAATTTTTTAAAATGATTATATGTAGGATGCAGGACAAATGATCAAGGCAAAGACCCTCCGCCCCATCGGTATTTGTCTCGTTTTTCAGAGACAAATTTCTAACATGATGACAATTTGAATCTGGGAGCCATGTAGTGGCAGCAATAACCCGGGAGACCCGTAGGCACATTTTAAAGGGAAAACGGACCACTGGAGCTCACCCTGTGGTATGCGGAAGATCCGTCGGCAAGGCACCAGTGCGGTGGTAGTAGGCGGCACACCATCACACACTGTGGAGGGGAGTCATGACATCAAGATGCGACATATGTAGAGGTCGGTCGGCCCTTGGACGACTGCGTCAGTGGAGAGCATCGCGTCGTCGTACGCCATGGGAGGAGGCCATGAAAAAGGGGACCCACACCCCACGGGTCACACTTCTAGCTGAGGCGGTGCCACATGGAATCGCCGGTTACACAACCCATAAGACATTTCTGTTCGAGAAGGGGGAGCGACCCCCACGCGGTCGCCAGGCTGGCAGACTGTGCCAGCCGTTGGGCTGGGCCATCCAGTGGACAGCACCCAGAGAGGCTGGCCAGGATGGTCCGCGGCCCAGCGGGCAGAGCCCGTGGCATAGCCCACTCATTCCAACCAATCTGGTTCGGGCTGAGCTAGGTCAGACCCGGATAGGGTCGAACCAAGCCCAGAGCTTTTATGTCCCAATTTCGCATAAAAAGGTCGTAACATACAAACCAGATGTCTGTTTGATGTGATGTACATGGCATTGGAATCCTTGGGATGATACGGTCATTTTGAGATACTCCACATGAGTTTTAGAGAATTTTGGTGTATAGTCAAGTTGTATTGTACCCAAATCCAACTGGGTCCTTAGTACTAAATTGCATATAACTCTCAGATGGGGTGACCGATTGATGAGACGTCTGTTCTATTACGACCCTTACGACGTGACAGATCATTGGGTTATTTATTTTGAGAATTTTTTTTAGATGTAATTTGACTGATTGCATGAGGAGCGTAACCTCCCAGAATCAAGCGTACTATGTACGAGAATGCAATGGGTGGATGATATGTGAAGAATGAATAGTGATCCTGTGTAGATCAACACCTAGTGATCATGTGTCGATCAACACCTACAGATCCTATGTGGATCAGCTCCTAGAGATTCTATGAGGATCAGAACCTAGCCTTGATTTTTGGATCGACACCTAGGCATCCTATGTGGATCATCACCAAGAGAACTTGTGTGGATCAGCATTGAGTGATACTATGTGGATCAACTGTAGAACCCTTGACAGAATAATATGATATATCTATATGAATAATCATCTGTACTTCTGTAATTAAGTAATACCTAGATTTAGAACTATCTTTTACTTTGTTAATTTTGATTGAGATCATGTTGTGTGGTTTTCGTTTTTGGAATTCTGAGTGACCTTTAGGGGCCTCCGGGTCCGTACTGAGTATTGTTATACTCACCCCTACATCGACTTAACCCTAACCTTGTTGTGTCTTGTGAAAACAATGAGAAGCGTGGCTAACACTAGACGATTCAAGACTAGGTGGTACTCAGAGGTTACTGGTTGATGTGGAGAGTTGTGGGGACGAGCTCTACCTACCCTTCTGGTAGGATCCTTGGTGGATGATCAGAAGAGCTATTTTCAGTTTTCTGTTGTAGTTGTATCATTACATTTGGTCTTTTATTCCATCCCCTTTACTTATAGTGAACACTTTTTCTACTACAATTTTATCTTAGGGTTTCATCTTGTTGTTTTATGGGATTTTGTGTTCGTACAGGTTTCAAGAAAACACCTTCAAATTTTTTGGATACACCTTTTCAGTGCTAGTCACCAACCACTTGGCTAGGGATGGTGGGTTTGGGGTAGTCATGACACAAACCCCGGAGGATAGGTTTTGATAGTGTGG
This sequence comes from Viscum album, assembly GCA_963277665.1. NCBI lineage: Eukaryota > Viridiplantae > Streptophyta > Magnoliopsida > Santalales > Viscaceae > Viscum > Viscum album. The sequence goes on from OY728156.1 coordinate 1,280,246,415, forward strand.
TATCAAATGAGTCAGTTATACCAAAAAAAACTACTAATTTGATCTTTTTAATGGAGCAATAATGTTAAGTATTTTGAGTGTGGTTTACAGTTTTGGGAGTCTAGTGTCAGTGAGATAGTCAACGTATCCATACAATAGGACCCGGAATTCGGATTTCTGACTCAATGCATGAAAAAACTGATTTCATGTGTTTTGAAAATGTTTTACTTTTTATATATTTTGAGTTATCTCACCAGGTATAACTTATTGATCGCGGCACACCTGTTTCTTTTCAATATATCGTCACGTAGACAGCCATCCAAGATTCCCTAGAGAGTACATGATGATGGTTCATCATGCAATGAGTCTTCAGTGTAGGTCCCTCTTACTATGTTGTAACCTTCAGGTGGTGTACCAGCAGCACCACCACTCATGGGGTAGCAATTGAAACCACCCTCACTGGTAGACTGTGCACACCGACTGAGCATATTTCACAAGTTCCAAAGACAGAGGCCTATGAGGTTTCGAGGTGAGACTGATCCCCAGGAAACTGAGGACTGACTAGAGGATGTGGCATGTGTTTTTCAGTTAGATGAGACACCAATATATCAGATGTTGATCCTAGATGATAGTATATTCTGGGGAATTATAGGGAGATGGTGGAGTTTAACTCTCCAGACGCATGAGGATACGACACTTTCTTGGTTGGACTTTGAGACCCTCTTCACGGTGGAGTTCGTACCAACACCATTACACTCAATGCATATCCAGAAGCTACTGAACTTACAACAGGGATCAATTTTAGTGGCCTAGTACATTGAGAGATTCACTAACCTCTCACGGTACTCCACTGACAGGGTATGAGACCCTTTCTCTGCGGATGAGACCTTTGAGTAGGGTCTCTAATGGGAGATCAGAGCATCAATGATATTACTCAATATCCTGACGTAGGTGGGAGTTCTCGAGAAATCATTGATAGTGGAGAGATTCTTAACAGAGCAAGAACTGATGGAAATAGAAACCACCAAAAGACAGGTAGTCAACTCATCTGCAGAAGGCAGTAGGCAGATGACTGAGAGGTCCAAGGCCAGACCTTCTGGTGGACAACCCTAGGGTGCAGGTTCAGAGGTGCAGAGCTCGTGAGGTAGAGGAGGTCTTCTGAGTACTAAACCCTATTAGTCTTGCAGTATATGGGGACACATGGCTCGTGACTATCTGAATCACCACAAAAACAATCAGCTGATGACTGAGGGACCTTTGAGGTAGCAGATGAGGTTTGTGTGAAAAGTTCTGCTAGGTGGAAGATGTTGCAGAGGAGCAGGTCTTGCAGTGGGTGGTGGAAGAAGATTTGAGGTGCTACCACCACCACCCCCAGGTGGTCCACCCTGACCACAGGGAGCTGGTGGATAGGGGCTACCTCAGATTCAAGTAGAAAAGGCCTACAACCACAGTGCTTTAGAGAATATTCAAGGTACGATCTGCGTCTACTCCACCGTAGCTTTGGATCTTATAGTCACACGTCCCATTCACTATTTAATTTCCATGTCACTCGTTCAGAGCTCAGAGATTCCGATGGAGCCATTGGTTCGATCCTTATTATTAGAGACTCCTACAAGAGAAGATTTAATGATTACACATTGGTGCAGATAGTGTGAGATCTCTCTAGAAGGTGAGAAATTCAGCAAGGATCTCCTAGTAGTAGCGTTGAGGCCATACGACATAATCTTGGGTATGAACTTACTATCTAGATTACATGATCTGATATATTATTTCAAGCATAAAGTGATGTGCGTCCGCTATGGTGGGACTAGGTTTTCATTCATTGGAAATAATGGAACCCTTGCAGCACAGGATGGACTCTCTCGAAAATGGTCATATCCAATCACTCATTAGATGGCTATACATACCCTCGGAGTAGATGATGTGAGGTGTATGAGTTATCCTGTAGTGGTGAACCAGTATGATGATGTCTTTCCGGATGATGTTTTGAGACTACCACCCCATATAGAGGTAGACTTATACATCAACCTTTACCCTGGGTCAGCACTGATATTTACGCCAGCATATCGGATGGCTCCTATAGAGAATTTTGTGTTACAGGTATAGATGGAGGACTTGCACAGGAAGGGGTTCATAAAGATCAATGTTTCTCCATGGGATCACAAATTTTGTTCATCAAGAACTCATATAGGATTCTGAGTATTTTCATGGACTATCGGTGCCTGAACTAGGTGAACATGATGAATAAAAATCCACAAATAAGGATTGATGATCTCTTCGACTAGAAGAAGTGAACTCGATGGTTTTCAAAGATAGAACTCAAATATGGCTATCATCTGCTCGGGGTACGAGATGAGCAGGTACCAAAAAAACCATAAGATGTCGGTATGTCTAAAATGAGTTCTTGGTGATTATCTTCAGCAAAAGATGTGCTCATGAATTGTTCATAGGGATAACGAAAAAGATCTTTCAGCCTTACCATGATCAATTTGTGGTGGTATCCAATGAATAAATCTTGATATACCCAGCATTAGAGGAGGATCACACCACGCACCTAAAGATAGTTCTGGATACACTTCCAAATTACTATCGTTATGGAAAGCTCTCAAAGTGCCAGTTTTGGATAAGGTAATTCCACTTCATGGGGCACAGTATCTCAGAGGCTGGAGTTTCAATGGATTTGGAGAAGATAGAGGCAGTTCTTTCTTGAGAGCCTCCCATGAGTGTAACCAAGGTGTGGAGTTTCCTAGGATTTTCTAGGTACTACCATAGATTCATACATGACATTTCAAGAGTTGTGATAGCCTTTTAAAATTTTAAAAATAAGGGACATCCCTTTCTATGGATGGGGAGATGCCATCAGAGTTTTCAAGAGCTGAGGTAGAGGCCGAAGAGTGCCCACATCTTGAATATACTAGAAGAGGGCATTGGGTATGTAGTCTACTGCAACACATCAGGGACCAATCTAGGTTGTTTATTGATACACGAGTGAGCAGTTATTTCCAAAGGGTCATAGAAGTTGTGAAATTAGGAGAATAACTACAATACACATGAACATGAGTTAGCAGTACTATTCTTTGTGCTGAAGATGTGGAAACACTACTTGATATACGAATGTTTTACAGAATTCTCTGATCATAATAGTCTTAGGTATATCTTCACATAGAAAGACTTTAACCTAAGGAAGTAAAGATGGAAAGAGTTCCTCCAGGACTACGATATTTAGATAGTGTACACTCTTGGAAACAAAAAACGTAGTAGAAGACTATAAGGCCAGATGTGCTCAAATATCATTAGGAAAAGATTTTTATGGAGTTTCTGAATGTGCGAATCACATCATTCTCTTCTGAGGATGCACTACGGTACCAGTAATGATATGGGAGATGTTTTGGAAGGTGTTCTATACACCCCCTTTCACGTGACTTCATAGAGTTGAAAAGATGTACCAGGACCTCCGGCATTAGTATTGGTGGTCGGGGATGAAGAAAGTGGTGGTGGAGTTTGTATCCCAATGCATAACTTGTGAGAAAGTAAAGGTTGAGAATCAGGTACATGTAGTCTTAGCTCATCCACATGAGGTACCAAAGTGGAAGTGGGATGTTATCTTCATGAACATCATGATAGGGCTACCACGTATTTCTAGAGGCCACGATTCAATCTGGGTGATCGTTGACCGACTCACTAAGTTGTCCCATTTCCTACCCACCAAAGATTATGGATCAGTAGAGGGCTTGTGATGCCTCTATGTGAGAATGTTTTTACGGATTCATGGGGTTCCATCGGTGATCCTCTTAGATAGTGACACACATATAACTTCCCATTTGTGGAAGGGATTGTAGGAGGAATTTGGGACTCAGCTAAACTTGAGAATCTCTTTTCACCCCCAAATAGATGGTCAGAAAGAGTGGACCATATAGACACTTGAGGACATGCTTTGTTCTTGTGTCCTTGATTTTGGTCATAGTTGGGAAGAACACTTGCCACTGCTGGAGTTATGTTACAACAACAATGATCATCCCACCATTGGCATGGCTCCATTTAAGGCCATGTATGGGTGATCATGCATATCACCTCTATGCTGGATAGACCTATGGGAGTCAGCACTTATTGGTCCAGAGTTGGTACAGGAAACCACAGAGAAGGTGCAGATCATCCAAGAGATGATGAAGACTGCCCAGATCTCGAAAACATCTTATTCCAACAAACGATAGAGACCCTTCGAGTTTGAATAGGGAGAACATGTCTTCTTATGGGTCTCACTCTAAATATGATTATATAATTTTGGCTAGGGCGGCAACCAATCTTCAAGGTTCATCGGACCTTTCTAGATCCTCAACAGAGTAGGCGAGGTGACATATCATCTAGCTCTCCCCCCATAGATGCACCAGGTTCATAATGTTTTCTATGTGTTGCAGTTGAGGAGGTACAAGGATGATTCATCACACATTACTAACTAGGGAGAACTAGCCATCGACGATGGGGTGATGTTTGTGGAGTTCCTAGTTGAGATAGGGGATCGACATGAGAAGGTCCTTTTTTAGGTGGTCAATTCCTCTCGTCCGAGTTTTTTTGAATCAAGGGAATCTCTAGGATAGAACATGGAAGTGGGAGGGTCATATACATGCTCAGTAACCTCATTTTTTCCCATAGTTGTATTTGTATATTTCAGGGACAAAAAGTACTACGGTGGGTAGAATTTAATGACCTGAATGTTCTATATAAATTTTTTTTATAAATTATTTGCGATTATTATGAGTCTGTCAAAATTGACAGTGCATGATTTCATGGAATGGTGTGTTCGGAGAGAACTTTCTAACTTTTTAAAGGTTAATTCAGTAAACGCGCGAGTGACGTTTTCTATCTTTTGAGTCAATGCTCAAAATAAAATTCTGGGGGTATTGTTGAATCCGTAGCACTGAGATTCGGTTAAGGGAAACATAACTTCAACAAAAGTGGGTAGAGTGAATTTTTTTGGATTATAAAAGAATAATAAAATAACATAATATTTTTATTTTATTTCATACCAATGGTTGAGTGGATTTGGTGGGACCACTGAGTTTTCAATGAATTTAATGGTTTGACCATTTATTACTGTAACCACTCCATTGAGAGACTAAGAGGTTCATTCATTAATGAACCTCATTAATCTCTCATTGAGTTAATCACATTCCCCTGACTATTTTATTGAGACACAATCATGGGATACTAACACGACCGTGAGGAACCTCTGGTGATGTACTGTGGTGTCTTTTAAAAATGAAAAACGGAGAAAACAACATTGGAGGAATCAATATGGAATCGACGAATCCTGGAATCTTCATTAAACATCAATTCTTCTTTCGCAAGCTGTGAGGCCTTATCCGATTCCAAGGTAGGGATATTGTTATTAAATTCATGTTCAATGCTTCTTTCCCATGTTCATGAAATGATTGATGAATCACATAAGTAATATAGTTTGTCAATGTTGAATTAATTACTCTGATTTGATAAAATGCTAATGCAGAGGGTATGGGACAAATGAACAAGTCTCGGACCCTCCGTTGCTTCAAGACTTTCCTCTTTATTTTGAGATGAATTTGTAACATGACCAAAATATGAAACTGGGACCCAGGCAGTAACGAAAATAAACCTAGAGGCACGTAGGCACGTTTAGAAGGAAAAACTGGACCACCAGAGCTCAACCGGTGGCTCGAAGAAGATCTGCTGGTGCGTCATCGCATGCCGTTGAGGGGAGATACATGGAATGATGAGGGAGCCCAGCCCCCGGGTAGCCACATGGGCAGAGAGAGGCCTCCCATCACACACCATAGGAAGAGGCCCTGACATTGAAGTCGAGACAAAGGGGTGATGTGCCCTTTGGGTCCCGCTGCTAGTCGAGTTAGCACAATATGGTGCCGCCCATTACACAACCGGAATGGCCTTACCATTCAGGAAGTGGGAGTGACCCCAATGCGATCGCATGACTAGAGGACAGTGCCGACCCTTGGGTCGGGCCGCCTAGTGGACCGCGTCCATCCAAGGTAGGTCAGGACTGTCCGCAGCCCAGCAGGCTGAGCTCACCGTGGCCCAGCCCATTCGGGCAGGCCCAACCAGTTTGGGCCAGTCCGGGTAGGACCTAGACTGGGTCAGTTTGGCCTAGGATGGGGCGGTTTGGGTTGGTCAGAAAGGGTTAGACCAAACCCAAACCCTTTATGGCCGAGTTTCACATAAAAGGGTCATAACAAACATACCAAAAGTTCCTTTGACGAGCCGTTTGCAGTGATGGAATCCTTTGGATGAGATAATACTTTTGATATACTACACCAGATTATTAGAGAATGTTGGAGTACATCTAGGTTGGATCATACACGAATCCAACCGGTCCCTCTATGATAAAATTCCTATAACTCTCAGACCGGGTGTCTGATTGATGAACCATCTATTGCATTGGAATACTTATGAAATTAATGATCATTGGGTTACTTCTTTATGGGACTTCATGCCAATTGATGTATGACCAATGGATCAATGAGAGGATCCTCCCAGAATCATCTGTAATATGTATAAGAATCTAGTTTTTAGCTGAGACATAAATAATAAATTGTGATCCTGTGTGAATAATCACCTATCAATCCAGTTTGGATCATCACCTACAGATCCTTTGTGGATCAGCACCTAGAGATCCTTTGTGGATCATCACGTAGAGATTCTTTTTGGATTGTCACCTAGTGATCCTCTATGGATCAACACTGAGTGATCCTGTCTGGATCAACCTCATAACCCTTGATAGAATAATATAATCTAACTTTATAATTAATCATCTTCACTTTTTTACTTAAGTTATACCTGGTTTGATTTGAATCTTTTTCTTTGTGCTTTATGATTGAGATCATTCTATGTGGTTTTCTTTTGTGAAATTCTAAGAGACATTTAGGCGTCTCAGGGTCCATACTGAGTATTGTTATACTCACCCCTACATGGGATTCAACCAAACCTTGTGGTGTCTTGTGCAGACGACAAGTAGCTTGGATGAGACTACAGGATCCAAGACCAGGCGATACCTAGAGGTGAATAGTTGACATGGAGAACTATTGGGATTATTTGTATATACCCTTTGGGTAAGATCCTTGGTGAAATATCACATGAGATGTTTTATGTTGTAGTTGTATATTTTTATTTTGGATTTAATTCCAGCCCATTTACTTTTAGTACAAACTTTTACTACTGTAGTTTTATTTCATGGTTTCATCTTGTTGTGTTCTTGGATTGTGTATTTTTACATGTTTAATGGCTATGCCTTCCTATTTTAGGGATATAACTTTCCGGTACCAGACGTTATCCTCATGCTTATGGAAGGAGGTTTTAGGGTCGTCACGGAACATGCCTCAGAGGACAGGTCATGAAAGTGTGGAAAAGGTCATTGATATCATAAAAAATGATTCTAACACGACAATTTTTTTCAAGAAATTTTCTTCTAGATTAGAGGAATTATTTCAGTCTCTATGAATATAAATAAATATACATTTTTATATCACAAAAAATATTAACCTTTGTTTGTTCCATGAACTATTTCAAATTTTCTAATTATATAATAAAGTATGCTATTAACCTCTAAAAGATCATCCAATGATCGACATAAATAATTTCATAAGTGGTAAAATTTTCTAAAATATAAAAATCCAACAAATAATAATCAATTCCATGGTAATTGGTTGAATCCAAATTATATTATTCAAATCATTCATCACTTTATAATACATAATTATCTCATCAATAGAAACATATTAAGAGTTATATTTCCCTGAACCATTTGTTTTCCAAAATTTATAACTTTCTACTAAATAATTTTTTTGGTGCCATTCAAAATATGATCTGAAATCCTTAATATAGATGTTCTATAATAAAATCCTCATATGTTACATAATTATTATAACCATTAAATTTTTGATAAAATAATCAATTGAAATAATTATATAATCAATACATAGTAACATTATTCATTCCTCTTCGTCTATGTTAGTATCACAATCTTCACCATGAACCATTATCCTCTGTTGGGCTATATTTTTTTGTCATATGAGTCATTTATTATAATAGTTACCCATATACTTACAATGGAAGCATTTTACATTGAAATTTTCTTTATTTTCATTATAATCATGAACATGGTGAAATTTTTCTAGACACGTATTAAAAAATCTCATTCACTTTATACAAGTATAAGGGGTTTTCTTTCCACAATTAGAAAATGTGAGACAACACCTATTTCCCTTATTCCCATTATACATCTCTTAACCAGTAATCCACATATTTTCTTGCATTCATTTGAAGTTGAAGGAATATGACAATTCTTTTCACATCTCATTATCACATGATATTATTTCTTCCGATGATGAGTATCTTTGGTAGAATATTTCCCTTTGAAATATGGGCCTAATACCATACATTACATGACCCTTCTGACTCATTATATTATGTACATTAGTGATGTTCACACTCCAAATTCTAGGATCCATTTATGAATGAAAATTTAAACTAAATTAATTCATATCATTTAAAAAAAAAATTATAATTCCAAGACTAGTAAAATAAATAACATAAATTGAATATTTTATGATTAGATAATCTAAGAATCATAAACATTGTTTCATTGTGGAAATTTTTTACATTTAAATCCTTCCAAATGTTTTGTAATGAAAATGTGAACTATCCTAAGCATATCCCCCAGGAGTGTCAAACCAGGTGCATAGTAAGGCTCTATGTCATGTAGTAGGTTACATGGAGTCAGACCCGACACACCTTGTTAGAGTTATTTCCCCAAGGTACATCTATGCCAGAACCACATCCACTTATAATATCTAGACAAGGATGGATTACTATAATGACCCACATGATCTTCATTTTACCAAAATTCAAGTATGTCCTTCTATTATTGTCCTCAAAGTCTATATTAGGATTATATTCACTAATATTTTATTTCATATTCTAGTTTCTGTGTTTCTTCTGAACTTTATCTCATACAAACTGTAAAAAATATGACCCTAGTATCATAGATTCGGTGCATCACAATGTAACATTGGCCATGACACAAGTCTTGAATGAAAAAGGACCGGTTAGTTTTAGTAGTTTTGAAAAACAAGATTACATACATAAACCTTACAATAAAATTGAATCTATAAAATACTCAAAGAATTTTCTTTGAGAATTCCGTTAATACCATTAGATTAACGCTTCATATCAAACTCAAATAAATTCATTTTATCCTTGGAAAAAATAAAAAAAGAAGGGGAGAGCTCAAATTATCATTAAGGGTAAACATACAATGGAAGATATGAGTAAATACAGTATAAAAAATATAGAAAGGCAAATAACTAAAACACATGCCATTTAAATAATAATATGATCAATGAAACTTAACCATGGATAATTTAATATTCAAATAATCACATGGAAATAAATAACTAATCACCCAATGATTGAACGAATAATTCTTGACATATAAAACACACAATCATGGCCTTGTCCAAGAAAATTTAAAATAAATGGATAATGCCTCATCCAATTCCCAATATTAAAATAAATGGCCATAAAATTGGCTATGTCCGTATCTGGTTTGTCTCATGAGAGCTATCTATGGATCGAAAGGGATATACCGGACCCCGAATATCACATACTATGTCCAATTCATTCCTCATATGAATATGGTGATACATAAAAAACACAAACATTCATATTGGAAATATAGAATAAAATTGTGAATACATCACCCGTAAACCAAGAATGGTATCAAAATACCACATCCATAGTAAAACTAAACATAAACCCTCTAATAAAATAAGGTAGAATATATCCTAAGAGATCAAACTGAATTATGAATAAGATATATCAATTGATTTTGTCATATATGGAAGTACACTAATAAAATAATTAAAATTTCCTTAAGATAAATAATCCTTTTTTTAATTTAAAATCATTTATTTAAAAGGTCATATAATTTTAAAAGAAAAAATTTTCATTGAAAAAAAAATTTTAACCATGAAATGGATGCTTCCAAACATTATAGTATCATGATGGAAGAAATATAAACTCACACCACATAAGTTGAAATTAATTACATCCATTGAAAAAGTCATAAATTACCTCATTTGGAAATTTAAAATACAATTCCTTTTAGATCATTTAGTAAAAAAATAACAAATGGTTAAAATGAATTCAAACATCGATCATGGAATAGTAAAAACCATTTTGAAAACATTTTTAAAAAACATGGACATGGATGATATATATCCACATGTATATACTTACATACAAACAATCCCAAATTATATTGATATTTGGAAAATAACTCTTACCTTGTACTTTATTTTAGTTGAATGTTCTTTAACCTCCACTTCATTGACATACTTCCTTTAAATATCTTATTAAGTGATCTAGGGTTGGTCTTTTTGGAAGATTAGAACCTCTATAACATAGATAAGGATGTTTAAAAGAGAAATGGGTTAGTCTTATTCAAGATGCATGGCTTAATTTGGTTTATGTAATTGAGGAAATAGGTGCATTTTTATAATTGAGGTGATGGAAACTTTTGGAAAGTATTATTTTCATAAAATATAATAAGGCTATTCCAGAGCCAAAGACATCCAAATGGCCTAAAAATTTATATATGAAGACATGAATACCATCTATTATCCACTTTAAAATTAAATAATATTATTATGACATTTATATAATTTAATAAAATATTAATTCAATAAAGTACCATTATTTCTAAATTTGGTACTATTCATTTAATTTGACATTAAATATATGATGAAAAACCGAGATTTTGATTATAATGATTTAATACATATATAATATATCTTATTGATCTATAGAATTCATTATACACGTCAACTCATCCAAATTATATCTAAATTGATATTAATAAAATGAATTATTTTGTTTATCTATTAATTAACTAAATACAATTTTAGTATTAAAGAATCATTTAAGGTAATTATATATTTTATAAATATTAAAAAAATATTCTCTAAGGATTTTTTATTAATATCAAAATAGATATTTAGTGTCATTCAAATCATGATTTTTCCCTAGGTGACCACATAAAAAATACTAAATACAATGAAATTAACATTTTATAATAATATTTGACTTGAATAAAATATAAGTTATTTTTGTGGAAAAGTGTCCATTAGTTGACTAAAATTTGATAATAATGTGATAAGGTTCGAATAATATTCATACAATAATTTTTGGACATGTTTTTATTGTTTTTTTAATCCTTTTTTTCTTTTTACCCTTATTTAACCCCTATAACTCTTTCCACGATATAACGTATTTTATACATTAAGGGTTAGTATAATTATAACAAAATGTAAAAAACCACCAAAATGGGTGATTTATTAATTTTTAAGACTTGTCTTAATTATTTTGCCAAATTTTAGATTTTTCCATTTATATCATTTAATTATATATTATTTATTTTAAAATATCAATAATATCATTTTTGAAACTATTCATTAACTTTTTTATAAAAAAATTAATAAAACAAGATAAATTATAACCAGAAAACATAAAAAATTACTATCATGTAAAATTCATCAATAAAATTCATAGATGAAATTAAATAACTCAAATTTTACTTAATTTATTATTTTTAATAACATTTTTTGGATTCTTCCATAAATTAATCAATTACGACATCATTATTGTGTCACTATATAATTTAATTATTTCATTCATACAAATTACAAAAAATAACTTGTTTTAGGTAAAAAATATAGTTCTATAAATAATATTTATGTTTGAACAAATATTTTATATTACCCCATATTAAAAATATTTTTGTTGTTTAAAACAAATGTGTGACACAATTGATTTTTTTAATATATTGTAAAAAATACCATACTATCATCTAATTGTGTTAAAAAGGTTATAATATCTTTCCAAGGATGATTTATTTCAACAAATAATAATTCAATCACCTAAGGTATTGTGTTGAGATAATATTATTATAGTTATAATATAATTTTTACACATAATAACCTAATTTACCCATAACCATGGTAATTAATATATTATATAATTTTGTATTCATATGACCAGAAATAAAAGTAACCTATTTATATAATTTTGACACACGAATTCAAAATTTGGAATCCATTTTAAAAAATTCAGAATACATATTTTTCTGTAAAAAATTTAAAACTAATCCCATTGACGGAACAAGAAAACATATATTTAATGTGAAAACGCAAAAAATATTATCATATTTCTATATTCATATTCAATGTATTATTCATTAAAATTACATAAATTATATTATATGATAAAAAATTAATCTAATTATAAATTTTAATAATTTAAAAATACAATTTTACACAATATATTATTTAAATGAAAAATTTGTTTTCAATTAAAAAGCAATATTTTATCTCTATTCATCGAAATATGAATCTTTTCAGAAAAATAAAAAAAATTTAAAAAAAAAATTATATCATGATTTAAAATTTGATTATTTTTAAATATAATATATTAAAGTGTCAAAATTTTGATTTACAATTGGTTCTCTATAATAACGCGGCAAAATTGCCTTTTTTGAAAATTGTAATATTTAATCCTAAAACTTGATTTATTATTTACTTAAGACGATGAAATATATTGTATGAATGTAGAAAAGTGCATATTTAATATTATATATATATATATATTCTATTAAAAATATTTACTAATAGATAATTAATTTAATTCATTAAGAACAAACTTCATTGGGGGCATAAAAATTGTTCATCATAAAAACATTTCCTATATATTCAGGTTGTTCCAATATTCATTTGTAATTAATTTTTAACCTATAAAATCACCAATATATTTTCATAAGATAGTTAATACTTCTCATAAAACAAAAATTAATGGCTAGGATATATTATTTTAAATAATAATATTTTAATAAAATATTTTTTTGGTAATACTCGGTCTTGCATGTAATGAAAGACAACTCATTATTTTGTGTAATGTAATCCTAACAAGGTTTTGTGTATAGATCAATGTTGAATAAAATCTAATTAATTAATTAATTAATATATTTTCATGTCATGGTTTTTTAAAAATAAATTTATGATTTTTTTTAAGAGTAAATCTTTGTCTAAGATACATTGGCCCCTTTGATATCCATGATTGAATTAGAGCAATTTACTAACTAATAGAACTTCCAATAATACTATCTCAAGCACATGATGTGTTCCATTTATTTCCCTTAAGGATGTACATACAAAATATCCCATATATACTGAATCTAGAGGTGGTACCATTGGAAAATGCTGATTCATACGAGGAGTATCATGTGAAGATCTTAGATCATAATGAAAATGTTCAATAAAATAATCCAACTTACCCAATAAAATTGTTGTGGAAGAACTAAAAGTTTGAAGAAGTGGTATTAGAATTGGAAGTGGAAATAAAACCAATGTACCCTCCTTTATTGTAGTGTATGAAATAAAACTTTTAGTGTGAGTTTTTTTGAATATGGGAAGAATGTAATGATCCAAATATTTGTAAATGAAATTCCCTCTTTAAATAAATAAATTCCATTTTGAGAAATGAAATTATAGAAAACATATACACTAATTTGGTTTTCTGAACATTATATTTTTTATACAGTTGGATCTAACAGACTATTAAACATCAAAACCATTGATTTGATAGATATTACAATGCGATTGTATGATTAGTATATAATTAGGGTTATGATGAATCCAATTGACACAGAAAAAGGAAGCATTTCCCTTGACTAGTAAGATAATACCTACTAAATCCCATTTATCGGAGATTATAAGAGATATATAATCACTATTATTTTACCTTGACCATGATAAAACTGAGAGTCAATAACTAATGCATTAGAAAAAATTGTTTATGATAGAATTTTATGCGCTTCTATATCATGTACCAAATTAGGCTTTCCGAACCCCTATAGAAATATCTTACCATCACAAACCTTACCCTTATGGAATTAAATGGTGAAATAAGGGGATAGGTTTCAAGATCCTAATAGTATAAAAATTTTTATTTTCATTTTAATATAAAAATTATTATATTTATCCATTTTTAGGAATACATTAAAAATAATAAAATAATGAGTTTAATAAAAATAGATTTTGATACTATGAAACAAAAATCATATCATTGTAAAATTTATAGTTTAAACTAAGAAGTTTTCTATGAATTATTGGGTTTTCATAAATAATATTATTTTATTAAAATATTATTATTAAATGTTTTCTATAAAAATATAAACGATAATATAATTTTAAGAAGTGAAATGATATTTTTATAAGGGTCATATAACTATTATTCCAAAAAACACATAGTATTTTTCCTTAAATGTGGTTTTTTACAATTTTAAATTACCATATTTAGAGAATAAATTTTATTAAATCAGTAATAATTTTCAAATCACTATGTTGAAATTATCCAATTGAATGTTTTTCCTAATTTTCGGAGGCAATTGATTTTTTGGGGAAAAATATAATACGGTATAAATATACTATATGTATTATTAAGTAATAATGATCCAAAAGTGATGTATTATATTTCATAATAAGTATATACGACTAAACAAATATTTTACCATTAATATAATGTGCTTTTTAATTTACTTGATTAATTATATAAAGCATTAATCAATCCTCCAATAATATTATGATACTCTATGATTTTAACATCAATTCATTATAACCAGGACTCACATTCACATATCTGAGGGAAATATTTTAATGCATTTGTTTATTATAGTTATAAAATTGTGGGAACTAATCCAATTTAGAAGAAACTCTTGAAAAAACATGGTAATATTTTTGGTTTTAATTACATTATCATATAGATCTGAAAACCTATGTCTAGATATTAATACAGAAATATTTTCTCTTTTTCAATATAAACCTACCCAAAAACGCATTAATACTTAATAAAACCCATTGGATCATAAAATTACTCTATGTTTCGCTCTATAGATCCCTCAAAGGTGCTGATAGGCTCTTAATAAGCTTCACCCAAGCTATTAGAAGTGCCCTCTCATGGTAAGGGAATCCCTCCTCTTCTTTTTTTGAGAAAATTGTTTATCTTATTTCATTTAATTTCCATTTTATAATTTTGGAATATATTATTTACATATACCTATTACTTTAAATATTATTTATATGTTACGAGAGACTCATTAACTCTCATTAAACCCTCCCATGAACCATTACATACCCCCTTTATACAGTAGGAATTATCGAGTAATTATTTCATTCTAGAATGTTTTGTTGTGAACATGAATCATAATTTGCACAGAAGAGTATTCACCAGGATGTAACCATCCTTAATTTATTTTTGTCTTCCATTCATGAAACCCAAACTCTGTGATAATTATATTAAATTTTTTAAAATTCATCTATATATTGAATGATTAAAGTGGAATACTTCTTCAAGTGAAAGACATTAAAATTATGGGCATGCCATAATACAGATCCAATGCATTGGGTAATGTTTTTATCTCTATAGATTCCATTTATTGTATAATTGAGGCCATCCTAAGAAACAAATGTTATGATATATTGGTTGTTATCATTGACTTATGTTCATTATGTCATGTTTTATGTTTTTTCCACATTCCCATGTTTCCTTTATATTATCATGTCATTTCTTTCCTTATTGATAATAATTATAATTCAAATACCTTTTATGTAATATTAATATAATTACTGACTAACATTTAATACTCTCATCATGTTATTATTTGGAAATTCCCTTACTAGAATTTATAACCCACCTATTTTGTATGTATGTCCCTAGGTTATACCATGCAGTATTAGAGGATCGATGGATCTTAAGGCCATGTTATAGAGTTTATAAATAATGTATCTGAATTTATATTTCATGTTATTATGAAATGTTCACAATTTCTTAAAGAAACTAGGCCTTATGATCATATAGGTTAAACTAAGTGTTTTTATGTTATAAATAATGAAATAAATTGTAACAAATACATGGGTTTTAATATTGTTGGGTGATAAACCTCATGATAATGGGGATATCATTGTTCCATAGAGTCTTTTTATAATAATTTAAAATATCCTTTATATTTTATCTTTTTATCGTCCAGACTTCAATCCATTTTTTTTAAATTTTTGATCCTTAATAAATGATCTAAATAATTGCCTTCATTTTGAAAGAGAAGTAGTCAATTCTGAGGAAGTATAAAATCCCACGTAGTCCTCATGTCATAACCCATCTATAGAACCTATATTTGTGTGTGTGTGTGTGTGTCAGTGTGTGGATGGTAAATTCATCCTTCAAATTAAATTTTCAAAAAAATTGAAATTATTAATTCTTTTGGAAACTGAATAATCTAATGAAGTTAACATCAAATTGAAACTCGATACATACCTCTATGATGTCTCTTACTCACATTTAAATTCTATGGATCCCTAAGAGACCTCATAGTCTCATTAGTACACTTATGGGTCTCATGTGTTAGTTTCAATAGGTTCATTAACATTACGGACCACTTGGTCCACCTATCAAACCATGTGGTCAACTTTTTTGTCTACATGATCCACCATACTGTCTGTATGGTGATCTCATAATTGCTTTCCATATTGAATTTTGAGATCCTGATTGTACAAATAATCTTATTGAGTTCCCTAAATTAATGGAATTAATGTTTTTTAAATAAAGTATGACATACTTAATTTTCAATCTATCTGAATCAATGATAGAAACTGAAAGGAGGGTTGTTATTTTTGACAATGTTGACACCAACTGTTACTACTATATTTCTTCTCATAATACAGCCTTAAAATAATTTTTCACAGCTATTTTCCATGCTTATCCCCTATCTAAATAATAACGTATATATGAATTCAGTCGTGGATATTATGTTCCAATTTGAAAACACAATCATAACACATATTCATCATGGAATCACAATTTATTCACCACATTTTTTTAAAAACTCAAATAATTGATTACTTCTCCAAGAAAATCAATAATAGACTTGTACATCATGAAAATCACTTTTACATCCCAAAATAATAAATATCATCATCAACAACCTATTTCTCAAAATTAATCCATGATTTTTACCGCCATACTCAATAATCCTCGTTGGGTATCGATCCCCAAGTGGGATTTATTCCCATGTGGCAACATTTCCAGAAAAAAAATGGGCATGGTTTAATTATATCAACATAAAATTCCTAAATAAAATTCGAGAAGAATATTTATATGAGGAAATTTGAAAATTTTAGTTTTTTATAGGTTTTCCAATAGATATTCTTCATGAATTGTTCTATTACTGGTGTCTAGGTATTAGAATATTCCATCTACAAAATGGTGTTGTAGAAATCACCTTATATGATATTTTTCAACTTATAAGGATTCCATTCCATGGATGTATGTATGATGTGTTACTTTATAATGGAAAATTTGTGGGAGGATGTAGGGAATCCCATCCCTGAAAGAGAGATCTTTTGGAAATAGATATATTGGTATGGGGTCTAAACATCCATTCAATTTTCACAATTTTAATATTTTTGGATGCATTTCTTTAACCCAGTGGTGTGAAAACTAGGGTTACTCACAAAGGGATCTATATTTCCCAATATGATAGAGATGTTATAGGTTAATATTAGGCCATAGTAAAATTATTCCAATACACTTCATGGGGGTACATGACCTGATCATGTGTAACCCCTCCCTTTATTTAATATTATTCCTAGCCATGTTTTTGAGTGGATTTCTCTTCCCAACTAGGGATGATTTCTTGGGAATTAGGATTTGTGGTTTAATGAAGGAATTACTATTTTACTGAAGTAAAATAGTTAATGTAGATTTTCTAATTCCCACATGGGATCACCATAAATTAATCCTTATACAAGAGCGTAGGACCCCATACTAAGTTAGTGATAAGTTTAATTTTAATATGGTTAGTGGTAGAAATATTTCGGTGATATGTGTACTAGTATAAGAAAATCATTTTTATATTTATATCCCATCCTATAATACAACAAATTACTATAGTTTTATTTATGTCCATATGAATTCATGATGTTGCTAAAATTCTAAGCAATCATTTTCACTTCTTCTTCATCCCGTATAACACAACGTTGAAAGATTAATATTGATAATGGAAATGAAACTCCTATATAGTGTTACTAAATTTCATATCAATAAGATGGAGTCTTGGTAGCGCTATTATATGAGTTATTATTTTGTTAACATGAATCCCATTATATATTTTCATTCCAATTATGGTGATTACCATTGGTATCCCTCCTTCATTTCATAAGGGTGAGGAGAAAGCATGAACCTATTATCATTAAAAAATTCTTGAAAATGTTAACATTAAACGAAACCAATAGTGATATTGTATTTCCACCAATTGAAACATCTAAAAACGTATAATGGGATTATTCAATGGCTTTGGTTGTAATATATTAGGAAAGGGTACTCATGTAGTCTATTAGGCTAGTTTAACCATGATTAATTTTCTATAGCCCACATTCTGATTCTATCTGTGAGAATATCATCAATTGAAAGGGTTCATTGAAACTATATTCCAAACATCACGTTGAGTCCTAATATTTATGTTTCACTATAATTGAGAAATTAGTAGTCCTAATGATAATGATATATGTTACTGATCTAATTGGTGACCTTTGTTCTACTAAGCAGATATCTATTTATTTAATTGAGAATACTATTTGTATCAATTCTGTCAATGGGAATATCCAAGGGTGGATATTAATGATTCATTATCAACATTACAAAGATTAAAATCCTTAATTAGTAATTCACTTGTTGATTATATACCATTGATTGTTGTACATATCTCAATTCTTCAGATATAGATTAGGTTGTGATGAGGTGGTCATGGTTCTACGTCCACACCATATTAACAAAGATTTAATTACAAGATATACGAGATTGGGAATAGTGGATCCACAATATCTTCTAAGGTTTTGGAATAAATAGGTTTTATTATCAACATAAGAATTATCTAATCTAGAAAATCTTAAAATACAAAGATAAACTAGATTTATAAGAAAGATATATCCAATTTTTTTATTATTCTAACCACTATGTGGAAGCAATGGATGTTTATAGGAAAGAGCCAAATCACATTTCTACCAAAGCACCATGAAGTCATGCTAGTGTGGATAAAAAAACTATAAAACCCTAGGAATATGAGGATCATGTTGAAAAAAATGAATATGGATACAAAGTCTATTGTATAAATAGAGGCATCTGAATGGAAGTGATAATAATTAGATAATAACATTGAGAAAACACTCCCATTAGTGGAGGTTAATGAATACATAAAAGTTAATTTTTATTAATCCATGAGTGATTCCACCATGTGGTAATTGATTATCTAAGAAGGATTGATTATAGTTTTTCATGATCATTTTTATTTACTTCCAACTTCATGCAGCTACAAACAGCGATTCAAATTTTTTTATATTCCACCGCTATTTTTGATCAATGAATGGAAACATATTTTTTCCTGCATTATTTGTAAAAAAAAATTTAATACTACATCAATTTGATTTCTATTCCATGTAAGCTTACGAAAATGTCAAATTGTATAATCTAAATTACTTTAGTGCACTAAAAATTTGAACTGGAATGAATAATGTTGACTATTCTTCCAATATGATTCAGTTAGTGAGGCTTCCTAATTAGTCTATCTCGTATGTGGACATAGGTATAAATATTATACCTATACATTAGAGTAGTAAATTTATATGGTAACGTCTTGGGCATGGCCCACATACTAATATAGGTAGAAATACGACCCCCTTACACTAGATTTTGTCAATTTAGATGATATACACTTTGGCATGTCTCGTAGTTTGATATAGGTTGAAATATTATCACAATATACCTGTATTGGTCTATTTAGAATATTTTATTATTGGTTTCATTCACAGATAAATATTTGTATAAATACAATCAATATACACTAGAATTGGTAAATGTTTATGATTTCCTCTTTGACATTGCTGATATATAGGTATAGGTAGAAATACCATCACCTTACACTAGAGTTTGTCTGCATTGATGATTTCATTCCATATATGAATTTCATATAGATATAGGTAAAAATTCCATCACCATACACTAATATTTTTCTATTTCGATAATTAACCCCAGGCATGTGTTGTCGATGGATATAGGTAGAAATACAATCAACACACATGAGTGTTGGTCCATTCAATTGATTTACTCATTGGAATATCTCACATAATTGTTTTCCTATAAATATTGTCACTATACAATAAGGTTTTTCTATTTGGATGATTTTTTTATGTCAACATGATTATGGTCTTGAAAGGGAAATTTGGAAAAATGATTTAAATGATCATAGGGTTCAATTCCCTAGATAATTCCATAATTTTTATCTAGTTTAATGGGATTATCATGAATTAGTTAAATTATTTCGAGGGGATATATTATGGAACCCAAATTCATTGAGTGCTTTATTATATTACTATAACTTCTTCATAAGCCTCATATTAGGGAGACTTTGTGGTCATGGACATGATTTTTTCATGTCCATCTTTATGATTGGTTATTACCTACCAATTTATATTCATTTTTAGAATTGTATGTGTAATTTTTCCTAGACTACACCATGTATATGTCTGGTGAGTAGAGACATAATGATTTCTTATGAGAAAATTTTGTTTTCAACTTAGTGAGTGATGTGACTCACTCCTCTAGTAGTTTAATTCCATGAATGTTGGGCTAGTGTGGATGGTGTTTAGGGTCTGGTAGATTTGGCTATATATTTTTGTATTTTATTGTCCTATAACATTAACCACAAAAGGTGGACTAACCTATTATATAAAGTGATAGAAAAAACATTACATGAATGGAGGTTTGGTTGTTAAGAATATAATATACTAGAAAATGTGGCATTTCATTATTGGTCATGAATTTTAGACCATCATGTCATGTGGTTTAATGTAAAAAAGGATCAAGAATGATACATCACACCCTTTCTTTAGTAATAAGTATAACTAAAAAGGCATACCATAAATTATATTGAATCCCAATTAATGTTTGATTTGGAACTGGGTAAATCATAACTCAAGGATCTTCAATCAAGGTTGATGAAAAAGGGAACATAATGATAGGTTCCACTATAATATTTCCAAGATGTATGATTATTAATTTAAATACACCATGATAGAGAGACAATCCATTAACAGGTTTTCTAGAATAGGGTTTCATATACATTAGTAAAATCCTGGCATGTATGAATAACCTTATAGAGGTTTCCCATGGAGTTAGATATAATTGTTACTAATATCTATGAGAGATTTTTGGTGATTAAAATTCTCAATAGATAATGTGTGTTCATTGTGTATTGAACACATTATCGGGTTGAATATTTTAAGAATCATTGTTATAATTATTCTTTTTGTTGAAAAGTGGGTCCAACTAGAAAATATAATATTTTATAGGGAAGTATAGTGGTGCCCCAGGATTTATGCATTTTTCGTTTGTACTCTAGTTTTTACCTAATTCATGAATTTTTTAACAATTGGTTGAAGAGAGTTGAATTTTACTCTTGCAACACATTATGGGTTTTCATCCTGAAAAGTTATATATATATTTAACTATATATTTAAGGTTTTGTGATCTAGAACATCCAAGGATGAGGTTTAAAGATGGGTTTTCATCTTTAATCAATAATGTGAGGGAATTTAGGAAACAATATCTTGGATAAAAATGATAAAAATGATATGATCATTGTAAAAATATTATAAAGAAGTGTGAAAATAGTTTATGTTTGAACTGTTATTTTCATGATCATGAAATAATTTTTATTATTCTATTACCATGTTTTATGTGTTATTTTTCAATTTTATTATATAAGGATGATTGAAAACAAGTTTGGCTAAGTATGGGAAGGAATCACTTTTGAGGATGAGTCACCACCAAGGAAAACTCACCATTGAGGTTTAGTCATCACCATGAATTACTCAACATTATGGAAATTCCTCAATCAGTATGAAAATTTGGATAATTACTAAAATTATCTACCACCAGCTACAAGTCACCACCAGAATAAAAATTTGGTAATGCATGAAATGACTCACCACTAGAGGGTGACACACGGTTGGACCAAAAATTTAACAATGTGCTAAATACACTTACTGTTAGTGTCGAGTCACCACTAGGCCCGAGTAACCATTGATGATGTCCTTCAGCTAGAATGGTAATTTATTAAAGTATTAGAATGACCTACTACTAAAACAAGTCACCTTCAACATATCTCATTTCTATTCAAAGTCAATTCCATAGAATTCTTCACCATCGAGGTATTTTCACTATTCAAAAGAGTCACTACCTCTATTTTATATATTTTTAATTAACTATCAGTAATGACTATTTTTTCTAATTTAATTCCAAGACATATTTTAATCATTTTTTATATTATTTTGTAGAGAGGGAATAAATATTATTTTATCCCTAAGTATGATGATATAGAATATATGGTTGATTATTCTCCAGAAGGACACACCTGCATGATACTGATAAATAGATAAGAATACCTTATGCATAGAATATAGAGAATCAAAAAATGAAATGAGTATATATATACACACATACACACAGATAGATCTAGAGTTTTACGTTGAAATATTAATAGATTGTTGTTGTGTATTTCATGAATCGTCTTTAACAATGATCAACTGTAGAATAAGTAAAGCACATTGAACACTCATACTACTGTCTATTCCAGAAAAAAGATTTTTGTGACACCTTCTTCTACAAAAAATTTCAGAAAGATGATTCGATCCTCCTTTTAGATTTCATTCAAGGAGTCATGATCTACATAGCTTTCCAGATAGAGGAAAAATATCTTCTTACTCATTTACATGATTTTTTGTCTATTTCATTCTCCATACAATAAGTATGTATACATATTATTTCAAAACACATACATGCTATCTCGTTGACTCAAATTGAAAGATACTTCATATATTCTCAACACTATTTACTTTTATTTCCCACATGTTTTAGTAGAAGTCTTTGTGTTGGATATTTTATCTATACTCCCATGCTTACAGTGGAAAATGTCCAAGTGTGGCATAGACAACATTTGTTCTATTGTATACCGATTCTAGGTAGTGGATAGAAGATTATTTTTACGTAAACTACTTGGAATTGGTTGATTTTCAAATGTAGACGATTAAGTTTCATATTGATACTGAACCTCATGTATTCAATCTCATGGTTTGTTTTTTTATATTTTTTTGATTTAAAATGGATTATATATTTATTTGTAAAAAAATCAACTTCATTGATAGTTAACCAAAATTAGTTTTTATATAATAGTTGAATGAGTAAACTAATTGCAAATTATTAATTAATCTTAAATATTATTTTACCTAATACCTAATCAATTCACGAGAATTATAATAAAAGGTATGAAATTATATAATTATATTGTTTTGGTTAATAGGGTTGTTCTTAATAAATTGAGGGATATTGTTTAATACTTTTTAACATAAATATTTATGGGAAATCAATTCACACTCCTCTTGTGGTTCACACATTGACTAAAATTTTGTTTGAGATGTTTTCAAACATTTTTAACTATTATTTTAGTTTTATTTTTAGGATCATAAATTTTATTCATTTAAAAATTTATTTCTTAAAATTGATAATATAAATAAATACTATTCTTTCAGTATAACCCATTTGTTTAATGAAAATAATTATGATCAATGGAAAATAATGATAAAATGAATATATATTGTATGAGATTTGAAATTTGGTATCCTATTGATGGTATATAGGAGTTACCTAAGTCTCTTATAAAATATAGTCTTGGTTATACTAATATTACATACAAAAATAACATTAAATATATGAATTATTATTTTTACTCTTTATGAGATAAATAGTTTAAAAAAATATCTTCTTACAAAATCAATTTTCAGATATGGGATAAATTATATGTTTCACATGAAAGAACGAAAAATGTTAAAGAGATGAGATTGAATATATAAAAAATTATGTTTGAAACTTTTAATATTAATCCTGATGAATTATTTTTTGGTATGTGTATCAGCTTCAATGAAATAGTGAACACCATGATCCCCTTGGGGAATCCAGATTATGATAGGGATCAAACCATTAGATTATAAGGATTCCTTCTTATGATATGGAGAGGGACACCTGTGTCAATAAGAGAATCCTATGATATTGGAAAATTACTTGAGAAATAATTAATTGGATGATTTGTGATATAAAAGGAGGAAGTTAAGTTCAGTAGAGAATAAGAAGATGAACCTAAAAGAATATTAGTAACTACTAAGACTACCACATCAAAATAGAATGAAAAGGAAAATATTCATGATGAATGTTCCAATGATGATGAATCACCACTGAACAGTGACGGGGAAATGGACTATCTGGACCAAATATTTATGATGATTAATATGAAGAAGAAATTTAATAGAATTAATAGTAAAAAATGAATGTATGATAGGAATTAAAACCATAGGAATGATTTGATATAGGATGATAATACATATGAGATACCCTAATATGAATGAAATAATAAAGGAAATGGAAAATCCTACTGTAAAAATTGAAAAATAAATTTGATATGAGTACATGGGAAAATTTTCGAGAAATAAATTGAAGAACATTGGTGTGCCTCTGAGGAAAACTCCAGCGACCCAGATTCTACTCCTGAAGAGAGGTATGACTAAGCCATTGTGTGGTTCATGGAAAAAGCCTTAATGGTACAAAATATATCTACTTATTTATATATGATTCATATTCATAACTCTAAAATTTAACACAAGGAACTTGATATGTCTCAAGAATAAATGTTTTAATACAGAATAATTCTTGAGGACACTTTTAGTGAACATGATGATAAATATAAAGTCATGAAGAAAAACATGTTCTTTTTACAAGTATTAAAATTGATCAAACTTTAGAGAATGATAATAATGATCAATTACTAATGGAGAATGGAGAACATAATTTGTATAATTATTAACAAAAGAAGTATTTAATTTTTCTTACAAAATGGTAGAGAAAATGTACTAAAATAATAATTAAAAAAATTTATCTTTTTTATGTTACTAGTATAGGTTTCCATCTTGAATAAAGAAACATTTTAAGAGAAAATATATACATAAATATAAATCTTGAATCTGTATTAAAATTTTTATAATAGAGGACCTAACAATATTTTTATCTCAATAATCCTATAACGTACTTATAAGAAATCAATTATGAAAATGTGAGTTCCTAATGCATTAATTTATAATACATATTGACCCATAAAGACATGGTTACAAATTCAATGTTGTTATAAACTTGTTTTGTAGGAATGTTTCTTGAAAAGATCCAAAATAAGTATATGGTTCATGGATAAAGGATGTTCCAATAATATGAAAGAAGAATACTCTAGCTTCAGGAACCTCTTAATGGATGTTGGTGGTCCTGTCACATTTGGTGATAATCCTAAAAGAAAGATCAACAACTTTAGACAAATTGTTATCACTATACCAGTATTGATTTATAAAGTATAGTTTGTTGATGGTTTAAAGTATATATTCCATATAATATCACAATTATGTGATGAAGGTTTTAATATAATGTTTTAAAACAATTCATTTCTTGTTTTTAATTATAAAAATTATTTAATATTTAATTATTTAAGGAATTTTAATATTCATGTTGTTAATATTGATTCATTGATTTCTCAAATTGTTTCCTTCTTGAGTGCTATTCCTTAAGAATCATGGATATAAAATATGTGACTAGGGAATTATAATATTCAATCACTTATGTGGCTTACTAATAAATGTTTAGTTAGGGATCTACCCAAACTTGTGTTTCCAAATGAAAAAGTCTATAACTACTATCAAAATGTTAAACAACACTAGATTTATTTTATGTAAAATAAATAAGTTTCAACGTATCAACCTTTTGATTTGGTTCACATTAATTTTTTTAGATCATTCTAGATTAACTGGGATGAACAATTTTTATATACATTTAGATTACTTTTCTATGTATACTTGGTTTTTATGTGTACCTCACAAGAGTGAATATTGTTCTTATTTCACCAAGTATGAAAAATATAAAAAAAAAGTGGAATTAGAATTATGACATTAAGAAGTGACCATGACCATGAGTTCGAAAATCATAAATTTGAATCATTTTCCACTAAAAATTAATATATTCATAACTTTTCTACTCCTAGGGACACATAGTAGATTGGAGTTTTATAAATAAGAAAAAAACACATCAAAAGATATCCCAAACTGGGAAGAATGAAAATTTCTTACATGTCTACTTTTGGGTAGAGGTTTATAACAAAACCTACTATATTAAAAAGAGAGGTTTAATTAGACCTGTAATAAATAAAAAAACATATGATATTTGTAATTGTAGAAAGATTGTTGTTAATTACATTATAGTTTTTGGTTTCTAAGTATTTGTTCTTAACACTGTGGATAACCTTGACATGTTTTCCTCTAAAAGTGATGAAATAATTTTCTTTGCATATTCAACATCAAATAAATATTATAAATATTTTAATAAGAGAACTAAGTCCATGGAAGATTATTTTCAAATCAAATTTGATGAGACAGATTAACATGAGTCTAAATATCATCATAAAAATATTATGATAATTTATCCACTATGAATTTAAATTACAAACTGTCATATTATGATTGAAATGAGAAGAAAAATTATCCAATTATAAATAATTTCAAAAAAATGAAACTGAACCTGTAGAGAAATATTATGTGACTAGACCATCTATTTTAGAGATATTAGGATAGTTAAGTACTATACATTTGATATTATATCCCAAGAACTAGGTAGAGGCACACAAATTAGAGATTCTCTAAGAAACCCGTCTATACATTAGGATTTCATGTCACAAATTGAACCTCTAGGTAATGGATATGAAAGAATAAATCAATCAATTTGGATGAAATAATTTTTGGGAACTTGTTGATACACCTAAATAAACAATTAATATATGAAATAAATGGTTGCATAGAAACAAGGTTGATGAATCTAGTAATATAGACAGGAAGAATGCTAGACATATTAACCAAGGGTATATTGAAGAAGAAGGTATACATTATAAAGTGACCTTTTCACCTGTATCTAGATTTGTATCTATTAGAATACTGCAATCCTATGAACCTAATTAATATTTCAAAAATCATCAAATGGATGTCAATAGTGCATTATTAAATGGGTATATTTTTTAGGATGTTTTTATTTAAAACCCCCATAGTTTTCAAAATTACAATTTTCCAAATCCGGTTTTCAAACCATCAATATATTTATATTTTTAAAAATAAGCTCATATAGCTTGGTATGACACGATAATTTATTTTCCTATTTCAAAAGGTATAGTGTGTCCGACCATTTGTTTAAAAAAAATTAAAAAGACATTTTAGTTCATAAAATTTATTCAAATGATATAATTTTTTGACCATATTAAAATTATTTATGTATTTAGTATTAAAAAATAATAAAAAACGAATTTGAAATATGGTTAATGGGTGAACTAAACTTATTTTTGGTTTTCATATTTTTTAAAATAAATATGGAATTATTTTTAATTAAATGAAATATACAAAATACATTTAATTTTTTTTAATTTTTATATAAATAAGAGTAGTAAAACTACTATCAGTGTGACATATAAGTTGGATCTTGATGAATATAAGAAAACAATGGATCAAACCAATAACAGATGTATTGCTTGATGTATTCTCTATTTAACTACTAGCCAACCTGATATTATCTTCTGTGTGTGTTTGTGTTCTAATTTTCATGAAAACCCAAAAGAGTCAAACTTATTAGATGTTATTGTTTTAAATAACTCAAATATACCACCAATTCAGTATTGTTCTATCCAATAGGAAAATAATTTTACTTGTTTTGTTATTCTGATACTGATTTTTTTGGTCGTAAGTTAGATCGAAAAAGAACCTCTAAAACCTTCCATCTTTTGGAAAAGTCTCAATGTTTTAGATGTTGAAAGAAATAGAATTATATTTAATTTTCATCTACTAAAGCTGGATACATAGAAGTAGGTAGCATATATTCTCAAATTTCTTTGACAAAACACACATTGCTAGAATATGGATATCAATTCAAAAATTTCCCTATAAATTGTGATAATACAAGTGATATAAATATTTCTAAAAATCCTATATATCATTCTGTAACAAATAATATTAATGAAGACATAAAATTTTGAGAGATCATTTTCAAAAAGGTGATATCACTCTTGAATACAATGGTACAAAACATTACTTTTCTAATATTTTTACTTTGAATTTTAATTTTAAGACAATTATCTAAATAAAAAATGAGTTAGGTATGATTACTTTTGGTTAATTTTAATTTTTTGGACCTAATTTTTATTTTAAAAAACTATTGGAAATTAAACAATATTTATTTTTTCCCACCATTATGTATCCAAAAATTTTGAATTTTACTAACCATTGAGTTTTACCCAGAGTGGATTTTTTCCCACAGTTGTGTTTTACCCCATATTGAGTTTTAATCATCATTGTGTTTAGCCGCTATTTTTTTTCTCATCATTGTTTTTACTCATCAAATTGATTATGACTTTTTTTAATCAAAATTTTATTTACTCACCATTTATATTTACTTACCGTTAGGTTTACCTACCATTAGAATCTTCATTCCTTTGACAATTGTTTTGTTGTTTATGTCGTAAGACTATATTCCTATTTTAATTTTTGAAATTACTTAGTTATTTCATTATTTGATTAAAATATAATTCAGTTTTTATTTATGTATTTTTGATTTTTCAATTACTAAATATTCCATATGATATAAATTTGACGATTGTCTAATTATAATGCACTTATTTCTTTGTTCCCTTCTCTCAAGACTGATGTGACCATTATTTATCTGACTTTAGAACATTATTCTTATTCATCTAAACATTATGATACAATATATTTGATTATAATGAAGTGAGCTTCAGAATACTCTCCAGATGAGTCACTTATCTTAATGAACTAGAAAGGTAAATCAATTCATTTAGCTACTTTAAATCCTATCAATACCATTATTTCTAAGGGGGTTCTTATACCTGAGAAAAAATATAAAGGATAATGGTTTCTAATGATATAGTTGGTACGGTAGAATGTTTTACCAAACTGATTATAGTTTGAATGATTCCCTTCTAATGAGATAAATTTTTTATCCAAGGTTTGTTTATATGTTTTACCCATTTTATAGTTCAGTTGTTAATATAATGAAGATTGGGTGAGAACTAGAATAAATGTACAATAGTTTTTCTATTCATCAAGCTAGTGGGATAGCTATTAAAAGGTTATGAATAAAGGTGTTGATAAATTTTATTAATGAAGTATTCCAATTCCTAATGAGACTTTTGTTTTTGAAGACTCATTAGCTGAGTTAACAGGAGATAATGTTTTAAGAGTACCAATTACTTAAAATATTGATGGTGAATTTAGGTGGCTTTTCAAGATCATTAAACATATTTTTTTCCGAGAAAAGAATATTTTCCTACTATGAGGTAACAAGATGTGTATTTGTTGTGTCTGATAAAGAGAAGTGAAAATATTAATCTTTATATATATTTGATGTTTCACATGTTGGAAATAAAAAATCCTTCCTAAAGTTAAGATTCATTAATCTACCCTATGATTCATTCATCTATTCTAGAAGAAAATTATTTGGTCTTTAAAGAAGAAGAATATTTTGTAGACTGTGGTGTTTTATACATCATATGGGTGATTTTGATAAGGATGAATTTTTTAGAACCACTTGAATAAGTACTTGGATAATTATAGTGAAATTAATTAGGGTAATTTCACCTAACTAAACATCCTTCCATACCTAAAGTCATTATTAACTATGGTTTGGAACCAAATAAAGTGGCGGCGTATTCCTATACTGAGGAAGTGGAAGGTACTACCTTTGGTAATGAAGAGAATGAGTTCTTTATTGATAAGGTATGTGATCCATATTTGTCCAAACTTTTACCTACTATAACCCTTGGTGTTCCTACCCACCATGGAAACTCCATGTTAGAGAAAAATTTTTGAATTAAAAAAGTGATAAGGAAGAATGAAAGGTGTCTGGTGAAGAGAAATTTAAGAGTACTTGAAAATCATCTAAAGATAATGAAAATGAGTAAAATGGTGATGAGGAAGAAGATGAAGATTAATATGTTATAAATGGTAATAGAAATATAGATTGTTATTATGATGATGATGTAGGATCCAACCATGATGTTCACAATGGAAGAATAAGAGATGAGAATGTGGCAATGCATCAGGGAATTGTTTCTTCTCTAGGAGTGTTAGTTTCTGGATCTGATGAGTGGTCCAAACTGGTTAAAGATGATGATATTCCTCTAAGAGAAGAAAAATAAAAATCAGCTGAGGCATAGATATTACAATGTCTGGAAAGTCATCTAGCTGATCTTACTAATTATAGTGATCTTAAAGTTCCTACAGATGAAGTTAAAATAGAAGTTGAATAGAAATTTTTTTAAAAATCAATGAATGAATAGACAAAGGTTTTTGCTATTGTTTAATAGTTAGTTACTGAGTAAATGGGATATTACCGTACTGTTGATGATCTACTATGTTAATTTTAAAGATATGTTATGTCCACTATTGTTACACCTGCTATGGTTGTGCATACAACCTTAAATTCATCAGTCATTGATATTTTTAATAAATCATATAAATGTTGGATTTACAAAATTCCCGAGGAATGATACATGTCTCATTGGAGTAAACCAAAGAATGATGGAATTGATCTTTAAAATGACAGATATCCTAATGAAACATTGGTTAATCAAATTGATGTTGATGTTATTTTTTAAGGTTTGATTCAGAGATAGTTACAACACCTTCTGTTACACCAGTTCTAGTGGATTTTTTCACAATATGATTGTTGGAATCCTTTGGAGAAATGATTATTTATGACATTAGTATGATATTTATAAATGAAACACCTTCTGTCACAATGTAAAGTTAAATGGATAAAAGATATTTTATTAGATGGTGATGCAAAACATTCAACCAAAAATAATACACTAGATTTAGGAAGTAGAGATTGAAAATAAGATACTATAAAATGAATTGGAGTTTTTGAAATATGTATTATAAGGGATGCATACATCCTTTAATACTTCTATTGATGTTTTTCATGAGGGGATGAAGAATATTACTTCGAGACCTTCTATTTACACTACTCCTCCAGTTAATATTGATATGAACATATGTGATTTGAGAGAAGAGATTCATGTAGCCTCCAGTGATGTTCTTGACCAAACTCAAGAGGATTTATGAAAAATAATATTTAATAGTTTTCATGTACTCGTGTTGGTTAAAGACTATAAAAAAGACATTATGGCTAAAAGAGAAATCATAACCAAAGCTATCAAATATTATATTTCAAGGATTTTTAGTAATCATGATATTTATGTTCATTTTATGTTTCTTGATGAAAATAAAAGGATTCTTATTATAACAAAATCATTTAAATAATAACTTAACTAGTTAATGGTCATGACTCTAGTTCCTCAACTGTTTATAATGGAGAAAAAAGATGTCTTCAGTGAAATAGAGAGATGTGGTAATATAATCATGGATGTCATAAATCAAGTGTAAATATTTATTAATGTCAATAAAAATAATGTTGTAACTCATTAATTAATTCCTATCACTACAAATTTTAATCCTCTACCAACTACTTAAGATTACATTCAACCTATGGTGACCAGAGATCTGCATCCACCATTGCCATCCAGTTTCCATCCTTTTTCTCTTTATCCCAAAGTGTCTATTCAAAATTTCATACCAATCATCATCATATAACATCATTCTATTATTTATATTCCTATATTTTTTCCTAGATACCCTTTAATATCTGATACTGAGGCATGTACTTCAGATAAAGGGAACTGAAAATCCCTTCCTAAACCCTCATCTCAGTATGAGGAGAATTTTCACTTAGACACTTTCTATTGGATGGGATGTTTTTGTGCAACATTTTGTTCAACATATTTTTCTGTTCATCCAAAAACTATTCTAAATAAGAATTTTATAATTATTCATATTATATTTCTTCATATTATACCTCAAAAAAATTTCTGTTTTTCCTTCACTTATTGATAGTCCCAAAAGGGGACAAAAATATAGAATTTATTTCTTTACATTATATATTAGTATTACTTTGATAATATACATTTTCATTAATATCATATGTATAAAATATCATGATTCATATTTGATTCCATTTGTATAAAATTCCATAGTTTTTATCATAAAAAACAACAGATTTTTAGAATTGTCTTTTTAATGATCGTCAAATAATGTTTATTATGCTCTTAATGAGATTTATGTGTTGTGAGAAAATTTCATAAAATAAGGAAGATTGGAAATAAAACAGTCCATGTTTGAGAAAGAATCATTTTTTATGATGAATCACCACTAAGGATGACTCCCCATTAATTTTGAGTCACCATAATACTGTATCACCACCCACCAAGGTCATATCCAGTTAATGTATTGCTACTAGTGTTTTGTAACCATTCAAGGGAGTCACCACCCCTATTTTATTTATTTTTAATTAACTATCATTAATGGCTATATTGTTGAATTTAATGATGAAACATATTTTAATGATTGTTATTAATTATATTATAAATATTAAATAAAGAATGTTTTCACTCTGAGTATGAATATGTAGAATAACTGATTGATTATTATCTATATGGAAACTACACCACACTGATAATAAAAGAAAAAGAAGGCTCCACCATGTATAGAAGATAAAGAAGAAACGAATGAACTAAGAACCAAGATACACATAGAGACCTAGAGTTGGACATAGTAAGATCAAGAGAACATTGACTCAAATTTCATAACGTATCTTTACGAGTAATAAACTATAGAATAAGTGAATAACATATAAAACTCATACTACTTTTTATAGTCATAACAAAAAGGTTTACAACACTCTATTATACAATAAATTCCCAAAATATGGATCAAGCCTAATTTTATATTGTATTAAAAGAGTCATGAGATATAAATCATATCAATAAAATAAAAAATATATTCTTACACCATTACTTTATATTTTTGTCCATTTCATTAATATTAAGAGAAGTGTCTGTACTCTCTATTTCTAAAATCTCACACTATCTCTTTAATTAAAACTAGATGATAATAGATATATTCTCAAAACTCTTTACTAATGATTACCATGTGTTGTGGTAGAGATATTTTTGTGTAATATTTTATATATTCTCCCACAATTATAGTGGAGGAGGTCCATGTGTGGCACAGATAGCAATTGTGATGTTCTATACCTGATCTAGGTTGTGGGAAAAAAATTATTTGTATAGATACTACTTGGTAGTGGATGATTGTCTAGTAGAGGGGATTAAGTATAAGATTTATATTGAACCTCTTGTATTCCTTTTCAATGTGTGTCTTATTTGTTTTATTTCAATAATTTAAAATCGAATGTAGTTTAATCTTCAATCAAAACCACTACATAGATAGTCAATGTTAATAACTATTTATATAATATTTTGACTGACTGAATTTATTTCAATGTTTAAATTAATCATGTATATTTCTTTGACTGAGACCTAATCATTATTTGAGAATTATTTTAAGGGTTCAAGACATTTATTGATCTTTTATTTAGGATAATTGGTATATTCTTACAAATTTGGGTGATTTTTTTAAAAAATATTATTATTGAACATTATATTGGGTACTCAATTCACCCCCATCTTGAGATAATAACTTGGAAAAAAATGTTTACATTCATGATACTTAGACTATATAATATAAAAAATAGATTAATCCTACACCAAAAGTGTATAAAAAAGTCATTTTAAATGTACCATCCAATTCTATTAGAGATCATCACACGGAGAGTGAACATAGTTAAAGGTTATAGTTCATGGACCAAAAACCTGAAGGCTAAATTTAAAAAAAATTTCCACTTGGGGTTCTCAAGAAAATAACTCCCCAATACATTTTTAATAGAGGATGATAGTGCCATAAATTAGTTATTCAGGTTCTTGGATCATGAGTGATGATATGGGATAAGGATTCAATGTATTAGGCTTCAATATATTCAAATGATGGATTCCACTATAATTACTTTACAGTGTATGAATACTAAAAAAAATTTATGTTATGATAAAAAACCATTGATTGTAAGTAAGATTGGGGTAGTGTACATAGAAGCCAAACTAGAATATGTGTGAATATAAAAATAGAGGTTATCTTTGAATTCAGATTCACCTATTATTGATATCATTGAATGGATAATGAAAATAAGAGACACATCATACAATAAGATTGACTTTTATAAAAGGATATTAAAATAAATATGGAATAATTGTAGACCTCAATAGATCATGTTTAGTTGGTTTTGATCCATTAGAAAGTTGTGAAAATGGTTGATGATCTTTTGATGAGTTTGGAATGTGTAGTCTAGGTGTTTCTATATATCATAAAAATGAATGAATCAATCAATGATTAGGTATTATATTTAATTGGGTCATTATACTTATAATGATTTTTTTTAGTTGGGATGTTAAATGACTAAACATGGGATTGAATTCCGAATAAACCACATCATTTTATTCAATGTGGCATGCTTATGTTTAATCAACATTGAATGAGGGAGGACAGGAACTTTGAGAATTTTTAGGGAAAAAATGGGGACCATATATTAGAAAAGGATCACCTATGTTGTATTATCTTGTATGGATATAGAATCAATGTAGGGAAATTGGGTAATATGTTATTAATTACACTCTGTAGTTTAAGGTCATATAAGGTGGAACAAATACTGTGCAGTCTAACATCACATTACAAGGCCTTTGATAGCATATATTTTAACATGATGCGATAAAGAATAAGGTTTTTTGTATTTTTATGTAATCTTTAAAGGACTTAGGTGTTATGCAGTGTAATTTCCTGAGACAATGACTTTGGATCCATGTAGTCTAATGTCATGTGATATGGACATGTGTGAAATACAACATAACATGATGCGATAAGAACTCAAGTGGGGTTAAATTTAACTTTATTTGAAAAGGATTCGTGTGTAATGTAGTTTGAATTCACGTGAAAAGGACTTGAGTGTTGTATTGTTTAACATCACATGACAAGGACTCAGGTGCCGTGTAATTGAACATTATGCAACAAGGACTCCAACCACCTTGTTTAACATCATGTGGAAGGGAGGTAAATATAGGGAAAAAATTTCATATTTGAATCATGAGTATGATTAAACAAAATCATCTTAGTTTGAAATCCAGGATGTCTTGGAATTTGGATTAAATAGCTAGAAATATGAGATATTTTATCTTGAAAAAAGAGTTTAGAAAATGACCAAATGTTGTCATCCAATCATTTTTCTAGCCTACAAAAAAGACACTTTCTCCTCTTGAGTATCATATGTGGAATGAAATTCCTAAACCTTATATGGAAATGGGTTGAATTTTCAATAGAATTCATGGTTAGGACTAAGATATAGGATTCAATAATCTCTTTGTATCCCACAATAATGGGATTCAATCCACCCATTATTTTAAAATGAGGGTACCTCTAACATCAATCCACAGATGAAGATTTCAATATTAATGGTCTCTCCATATATCTAGTTCACATATATGGGTGAGATAATTGTTTATTCACTGAATTTAGGGCTAGTCCTTGGATAGAAGTTCCAAAAATTAGTAATATACTATGTGAGTTGGTATCAGGCCATACATAGTTCGTTAATTTCATTATTTTCATATTTTAAACTACTTTTTTGAAGGAGAGAGTAGGGTAACATCTTAATACTCGGTCATCGAGAATTTTTAATGTGTATATGGATACCCAAAAATTAAGTTTAAAGGGGTGTTCTTTGTGGATAGTATTTTTGGTTGGTCCTGGGATAAATGATATTGGAATCACTATGTATACCACGATAGTAAGAATCAATCCACATATAGTTATTAAATAGTTACATGTAATGATGATAAAAAGGGGTATTATCCTCTTGAATGATGATTATGTCCATAAATTTATAATAATAAATGATGAATGATGTCTTGTGGTTTTAAATCACATGACATGGACACTGTTGTCTAGTTTAATGTCAAGAAAAAAGATCAATGTGATATGTAGTTTGAGTTATATATCTATGAATTTTGGTTGGTGTTTCATGGATATGTTTTCTATATGAAATAAAAGATACTCAACTTAGTTTTGGTTAAGGAAAAGAACAAATGGGAATGAGGGAAGGGTTATTCACAAACACATTGTGGGGTTATCATTGATCATTTTTGTCACAAAGTGATATTTTATGAGACAAGGAATTTTAATGTTTTTAATGTCTTTTGTTATATTCTACACCAAGATTATCTTACTCTATAATCAACACTGTATTAGCTTACATTATACACAATAGTATTCTTGTCTTGTGTTACACACAATTTTAAGTTCTTTTGATAGAATTCATTTCACACAACCTTGAGTATATATTTTTTCATTGTATAAATGAACTATGTTTGGATTATGTTACACGAATAAACAAAGGAATATTACACTAAAGTAAATTTGGACTTGTCTTGTGTTACATGCAAGAGTGACCTTCCTCGATAGCTTGTATTATACACAATACTGAGTTTCACTAAATGTTGAAATATTATTAAAATATTATTATTTAATGGGATATAAACATGTTGTTGTGATTATTATTAACGAAATTTTTAAAATTATATAACAATATAATTTATCTTTAAAATTTTCTAGAACATGATACGGGAACAAAATCCCATTTTCAGATAAAAGCTGTATTTTTCATAAAATATAGTTTTACCGCCTTTTGATGGTGCACCGATTTTAATCATAGTTTTTAACACTATTATAAGTTAAATTTGAAAAAAATAAACTTCTTCTTGGGATTTGTGACATAAAAATTTAATTTTTTTGTGGTATTTTTTGGATAAAATTTAAATTTACATGAATAGTTAAAAACACCACATTTTAATTCCAAACTATCTTTTCATCTAATTTATTTATACAGTTAGATTATATTTTAATTTGTTTTATATTATAATTAGATTAATTTTTTTATCATTTAATCCAATTTTGGTCATTAAAAGTAATTCCTCATTGAAATTTCACATAAACACATGTCAATCTTTTGATAGTTATTATTTCCAAAAAACCCGCCTTTTGGTTTTGACTAGAGGAATTAATTTTAAATTAATTAATACATCTTATATGTTTTTAATTTGTAAAAATATACTCTATATTTGGAATTTTAAGGTCCAAATTGTGTGAATAGGTACCTTTTATTTTTGGGCATTATGAATAGTAACTTCAGTATTTATTTTTATTTTCCATTGTTAAAAGGTAAATTTAGTAAAAAAGGGTAAAAAATAATTTAATAGAATAAAAACACCCTAAAACGTCTCATAATCATATTTTATGAGATATTTCAGACCATGGTAATCCTTGGTATGATTTTTGGGACCTCGTGGATTCACATGGATGTGGAAATTACATTCTAGAAGAATTAATTTAATGTAAAGACAATTATAACATAAATATATATCTATTACTAAATGGATTTTAATATAGAGTTATATAACTAATATCAATGTATATAATAAGTAATCATAAAGATAAAAATATTTTCTTCATCATGGTACTTTATTTATAATATTTATACATTATATAAATATATTTATTTACGACACAATTATGATGTAGTGATTACCTCATTAACGAATGATTCAAATAAATGAATTTATGAATATTAAAATTAGTTTATTTTGAACATTTTAATTCCATCCATGAATTTTATGGCTTTCATTAAAATATTAGGGATTATTTAATTCCATTTTTATAAGTAATTAAGTTTTTATGACTTAAAAAATCAATTACTATATATATTAAAAATTTACATAAATGTGTTTTAAAAAATAATATTCTTTTAAATGATAAAAAAATACTAAAAATAAATTTTAGGTAAAATAAATTTTGATAGTGAAAAAAATGTCATAAATTATCCACTTTGGGTTCTCTTGTCATTTTATAGTAAATATATTTACCATGTAGTATCAAAATACAAGAGGATATGGTAAGAGTTAACTTGTTTTACAAATGGTTAAATATAAAATATAATGTTAATTTTATGTCCTGAAGGTGTATAAAATATATTTTATGAGAATATATTGACGCATACTCATCTTTTCCTATAAATTAATAAATTTTGAGTGATTATAAACCAAAAATGGTATTATAATTAATTAATATTTCATGTATATTCTTACAGTTCCCCTCACCTCTCTTATAAAATGGAAGCTCCCATTATCGTTAACTAACACCTATAAATCCCTTTGTTTCAGAAAAACAAGAAAATTTTGTCTCCCAACATCCCTCATATCATCCCATAGAAATAAATTTGGGAATAGATCTATCTTAAATATACCTTTTTATCAAATAAAAAAGAAATACCCGAAGAAGAAGTTATCATTTCATCCCTTCTTTTAAAGTAGTTTTCTTCTTCTTATTTATATATTTTTTCCATAACAATGTAATAAATACACTATAATAATATATAATGAGATGTTAATATAATAATTGGAAAAATTTATTCATCATTTTATCCATCCTAATAATAATAATATCACCATGCCTTCGTACGTACGGCTTACCGTCTCCACGATGCGATGAGATTCATTCACCACTTTAACCATCCAATGATGATTATAATATATATACATATATATTACATAAAATGATGAAATATATGAAATTATAAGTCTTCTGGAATGATATATATTTATATATGTATGAATGTACATATATTTCATTCACTTATTTCCATTGAATACGATAAGAAAACGGTAGAAGAGTTTATGCGTACATATGACCTACCATCTCCATGAACGATGTTTTCCTTTTTATATATACATTTATTATATATATTTAAATTATTAATATAATTTATATATAAATTGTATTTTATATTCTGGTTATAAGTAAATCATGATCTTTGTAATATAATCAAGAATAACAAGCCAAAACACGTATGATAAATAATCCAATATTACCTGAAAAGTTTCATTAACAAGGAAATGTTAATAAATGAGTAATATAATGTTCTAAAAGGATAAAATACGATGTTATAAATATTATTATGATACTTATATATGTCAATAATTTTTTTCTAAAATAATTATACAAGGTTTTTGGACTCATACAGATAATATCAGACCTATGGTAAGGGAAAATTCTGAAATCTCATTATTTTCTGAGATTGTTTATTCGTAAGTATTTACTAGTGTATATTTTTCATCCACATCCATGTTTCACAAATACATAATATTATTTTATATCATTCCAATATATATTAATTTCAATTTTAACAATTGTTGAATTTTTATTAAATGATATGGAAGGAATATTTCTTTTATTTTCCATACGATGTACTTTTTGACATTTCCAGCAAAATTACAAGAAGAATATATTTTTTATCTTATATAGAATGAACATATTTTTACATCTTCATAACAAAATATTTACATGAATATTCCTCTATATATTTTAATGTGTATTTTCAACTAAATTCATTTTTTAAAAAATTTCATGGAATTTTGAGAAGGGAAAACATATTTAAAGAAGAAAGGATATTTTATGTATGAATTAGGTTCAACTGTTTTATAAAAACTATTTTCCATCTAAGATGAATTATGGATATGCATCTATCCCTATTGTTAATTTTATTTCATTTTTTTTATTATGGAATTATTTTTACTAAATTCATTTATTTTATATGGATTTTTAGGGAATGATGTTTAAGATACCCATTTTCTTTCAAGGGTTATGCTATAATGAATGATTTCTGTTTTTATGGCACATGTAAGAATGAATTCATTATGAAATCGGTGCGACATATGCCTCACTTAAATGAATTTCGTAATGATTTATATCTCATGAGATAGACGGGGTTGTAATGAAATGTAAATCTAGTTTAGTAATATAAGGTTGGAACAACAAGTAAATGTGATTTAGTAATACAAGGTTGGAACGATAGGTAAACCCAGTTCAGTAATGTAATTTTTGCACTGTAATGGTCTTAGAAACAACGTATTAGATTATATAGAAATTATATTATGATCTTATTAGTTTTCCACAATTACATATTTTATTCCAATTTTATTCTATCATGGTTTATCTTTTTTTTATAATAAATGCCTTACATACTGCCAAGATATATTTTATGACTCAATATTTTGATATTTAAACATTATGTTCATGTTTTTACATTACAATGTTTATAGTCAGATTTATGTTATCAATGTTTACTCTTACTGAGAATTTAATTTCACCCCTTTTATGATTATTTTTCCTTGGGTATCGAGAATAGATTAAATTAAGAAAACTAATGGGGGAGATCTTTAAGGTAGATAAAGAAGATCTTTCACCAGGATAGAAGAATGTGTTTTGTGATTCTAAAGACACTAAAATAATACGGTTTTGGTTTTCTATTTGTTTAATGAATTAAATATTCTATAAAATAAATTTAATGTCCATGTACAACAATATAGGGTTGTTAGAGTTGGTATCAGTGCAATGGTTTAGTTAACCTTTGGAAACTAGGGTGCAAAAACTTTTGTGAGATCCCTAGAGATATTTCTAAGATATGTATAGGGATGTCACTATAGTTAAGTATAACTATATGTTAAATTCCTATAATTATGATAATGATCATGAATATCCTAGTATTAAACATAATATGTAAGAGATTGAATGTACCCCCCTGATTATATTATTTTCCAAGTGGGATTTTCCCCACACACTATTATTATTGGGGCTTAGACGATGGGTAGAACCCAAAAGAACCATTTTATTACTGGATACGATGAGAAGTACTATGAATTACGTCCTAAAAACCAATGGTTATGGGATCTAGAATAAATAATTTAGTTTCTATAATCACAAATCCATCTAGGATTCCAAATGACCAAAGGTGGGTATAACGTTATCTTGAATCATTCTTACGGAAAAACCCACCTTATTTTAGTAAAAAAATGGATCCACTAGTTGTATAAAATTGTATTTGTACAGTTGAAAATATATTTTTCATTATCCATTGATCAGAATGTGAAATGGTTATGTTTTAAACT
The DNA here is from genome assembly GCA_963277665.1 of Viscum album. Classification (NCBI taxonomy): domain Eukaryota; kingdom Viridiplantae; phylum Streptophyta; class Magnoliopsida; order Santalales; family Viscaceae; genus Viscum; species Viscum album. Next base: position 1,280,287,675 of record OY728156.1, read on the forward strand.
TATTTCTTGAAAGGTAAAGTGAATCTTTTGTGGAACTTTATCAAGAGTACGAGGCAATAAGATAAAATTGACTCCATGAACTGGGATTAGTTTAAAATCAATTTTTTCATTATGTATGATCCTATAATTATTCTTAAAAAGGGATATTATAGTTTTTCATATATCTCATGGTTATGATAAGAAATTAAGGATATAATTGAAAGGAAACAATAAAAATTATGAAGATAAGAATATTTGATTTTTATTATGCCAAATGTTTGGATGGACACAAAGAGGAAACTATCTTAAGGGGACTAATAAATGTTTTAAGTAAGGGATATAAGTTCATCAATCATTTTACTACTGATGTAATTGGAATAAACATAAATCTCAGAAGAGTATACCTCCAAAAAATCATGGATGCAAGTGCAAGGAAGTGGGGAATTATGCTAACCAATGCCCAAATTCAAGGGTTATGGATGATTACCAATGTCAAAAACCCTTATGTCCAAATATAAAGGCAAATCACATGTGATTACTATTTTTGATGTCAAGTATGACAACGATGTGGTAGAATGTTTAAGTGTTTATGTAATGGGATTCCAAAATAGTGTTGAGGAATTCTATTTAAAGTATTATAGAATATTGGAATATCTATGTATTGGTTTATTATGGTTTTCAATAATTATATGCTTCCAGTAACCATGAAATATTTTTAGAATATTTTTGGAAATAAAATGATATATGCATAATGAAGGGTTATGAAGATAAAGAGATGTTTTATAATATTAATGATCTCATGACTGATAAAGGACAAAGTGATATTGTAGTTTGAGTATATAAATTTTTGGTATTTTGGGTGTGTGGAAAGAGTGGATTTTGATGGAATGCATGTTTTCAGTAAGTTTCTATCATAATTCATGATATTATCATATTTATAGAGAATACAAGATTAAGGAATTCACATGTTTGGAATGTGATAACCAAGAACTGAAAAATGAGATATGGGAGACAAATGTTATGTTGATTGAGTTCAACTCCATCTAAAGTATTATATTTTACGTTTTTGGAAAGATTGTAGAAATATCTATTTATTGATAGTAAGAGTTTTCTTCCAGTTGATGACTATTATATTAATTTATTATCTCACTACAGTTGGTGTTACACATATTTGATAACATGTTCTATCCTTTTTTTTGAGACAGATGGAAAGACCAATCATTCTATCGCCTGATCTGATAACAATTTATGAATGAAAAATACAACATTGTTTATTTAAATAAAATATTATGTAAAGATTCATTAAGGAAAGGAAAACTATGATATTTTACTGAAATCTTTTAAGTATTTTCATCATGTAAAAATTCATCGACTTTAGGAAAAATAACTTGAAACCATAAATGCTACCCTAGTACATACTTGTCCAATGAATCATATGGTCCCGTAAATCATCGTATATTTATTGCTTTCTAGTAGTTAACTTTCTTAAAACTTTATTCTCTATCATTGTCCATCATAACATGATTGTTAAATTTCTCTTCCCAATCCATCTTTTCACTTCTCAAATATTTTCTACTATGTGGAAACCCAGGGATGAGTTACATTGGGTAACCATTATTTTTCTGAAATACTTTTTAAAATGATTATTTATTATTCTTTTTACGATCTGGGTTTCCATATAGGATACTTTCAAATAGTAAACCATTTATTACCCTAAAGAATTTCGAGGGTGAGATTTAATTTAAGTGGGGTAGAATCTAACACCCTGAGATTTTATGAGATTGACCATTTTAATTTCTTTGATGTCTTGTTTTGTATGATAAAACAAGAATATATTTCTCTATATGAAACATTTTATTAGCTTGCATTATATGCAACAATTGGCTTGGGTTACATTAAATTTCAATTTCTTTTGATAGAATTAATTTCCTGCAACACTTAATACAGATTTTGTTCAATGTATATATAAACAACGTTTCAATTATGTAATAAAAAACACCAAAGTAATCTTTTAATACGTGTTACATTTGCATGGACTCTGTTACATGCTAGTTCGACCTTCTCGATATCTTGCATTGTACGTGATATCATGTTTCAGTAAACAACAATCTATTATTAAAATATTATTATTTAATGGGATGTAAAATATCTATTATGAATATTATAAAAAAAAATTAATTTCATATATCATTATAATTCATCTTAAAATTTTTATAGAACATGATATGGGAAAAAATCACTTTTTTGGATAAAAGAAGTATTTTTCAAAAAATGCATTTTTATCACCTTTTGATGGCGCTCTTAATTTAAATCTAGTTTTAAACACTTTTATATGTTAAAACTGATAAACTAATATTATTATTTATATTTTATACATAAAAATATAATTATGCTAATTTTTTATATTTTTCTAATAAAAGGAAAATTTTAATGAGTAGTGAAAAAAACTAGATTGTAATTCAAAACTACCTTTTAATGTAATTTATTTATATAGATAGATTAGATTTTAATTTTTTTTAATGTGTAATTGGATTATCCTTTTATTATTTAATCAAATTTTGGTCATTTTTTGTAATTTCCAATTGAAATTTCACATAAACACATGTCAATCTTTTTGTTGTTATTATTTCATAAAAACATGATTTCTGGTTTTGAAAAAAAATATTAATTTTAAATTAATTACTGAAACTTCCATATATTGAATTTGAAAAAATGGATTTCATATGTAGAATCAGAAGGTCCAAATTCTATGAAAAGAAACCTTTTATTTTTGGACATTATGAATAGTAACTACAATTTGTTTTATTTACAATTGTTTAAGGGTAAATATTCTAAATATGTGTAAAATATAATAAAACATTAATATTATAAAACTATCCTATAATGTGTTCTAATCCAATTGAATGAAATATCTCCAACCATTGCATTCCTTGGGTCAATTTTGGAACCCCATGGATTCACTTGTATGTGGAAATGGCATTTTATAAGAATTAATTTAAATTTAAGATAATTATAACATAAATATATATATTTTACTAAATTGATTTTAATAGAGGGTTATATAACAGATATATATGTCTACAAATAGTCATTATAAAGCTAAGTAAATAACCTATGTCATGGTATTTTAATTATTATTTTTATACATTATATTAATATATTTATTTATGACAAAATAATGATGTTATTATTAACTCATTAAGGAAAGATTCAAATAAATGAATTTAAAAATATAAAAATAAATTTAATTCCAACATTTTGATGGAATCAATGAATTTTTTTACAGATATTGACATATTATGGATAATATAATTTCTTTTTTTAAAAGTAAACTATTTTTAATGACATTAAGAAAAATCAATTACTAAATAGTATCAAAATTGAGATAAATTGGTTTTTAAACCAAATACTATTTTATTAAATGATATAAAAATCATAAAAATATAATGTTCTGCCAAATAACATGGATAAAGAAACAAATATCTTAAATTATCAACTTTATGTTCTCTTGTAATTTTATAGTAATGATATTAACCATTTAGTATAAAAAAACAAGAGTACAGGGTAAGAGTTAACTTTACTTTACAAAAGGTTAAATCTAAATGATAAGGTTACATTTTTTACCAAAACATTTCTAAAACCAGTTATTTTAGAGGATATTGACCTATCTGAATAATATCCTTGAAATAAATCAATTTAGTGCTATTATAAACCGAAAATAGTTTTATAATAAATTTAAAATTCACGATTCTTCCTAAAGTACCCCTCACCTCTCTTTTAAAAGGGCACCTCTCTTTCTCTTTTAGTCACACCTCTAATGTTTTATAGTTCAGCCAAACCCATCCCATTTAGCCAACCAAAATCATTCATATTATCCTAGACGTATAATATTTTTAGGAGAGACATCCTATAGAGCCTTTTTGTTAAAATAAAAAGGAATCTCCCGAAGAAGTGGTAATCATTTTATCATTTCTTTTAAAGTTATTTTCTTATTCTCCTTCTTCAATCGATAGTTTTTCCATAAAAAAGTAATAAATAAATTATCATAAATATTATATTATGTTAATATAATCATTGGAAAACAAGATTCATCATTTTATCCACCCTATTAATAATAATATCACCATGCGTGCATACATACGGCTTACCGTCTCCACGACGTGAGAAGATTAATTCTCCACTTTAACCATTCAAGATTAATATATATAAATATATTATTCATAATAATTAAATATAAGAAATAATAAGTATACTAGAATTATATATATATATTTATGTATATATATTTCATTCATTTACATTCATTTAGTACATTAACAAAATGGAAACAACATTTATGTGTACGTACAACATACTATCTCAATGAATAGTGTATTCCATTTTATATATCTATCTATTATATATATTTAATCTATGAATATATATGATATATATATCATATTATACTTTCTCAAAGTATGTAAATCATGATCTAAGTCATATGACCAAGAATAACAAGTCAAAACTCGCACGATAAACAAACTGATATAAACCAAAATGTTGCATTAAATTGGGATTGTTAATAAATGAGTAATATAAATCCATAAATGAATCATAAATGATATAATAAATAATTATATTATTCTTATATAAGTTAACAATATGTTTAAAAATATTATATAGGAGTCTTGGACTCATACGTAGTGTATCAGACCGAAGGTAAGTGATAATTCTGCAATTTCATTATGTTCAAAGATTGCATACATGTAACTATTTACTAGGGTATATTTATCATCCACACCCATGTATCCTAAATATAAAATATTTTTTTATATCCTTATACTATTTTTAATGTCAATTTTAACCATTGGTAAATTTTAATAATGTTTTATGAAAGTAATATTTCTTTCTTTTTCCATACAATGTACCTTTTAACTTTTCTAGAAAAAGTACAAGAAGAATATTTTTTAACATATATAGAATGAACGGATTTTTATATATTTATAATCAATTATATATATTAATCTTCCTATAAAATTTTTTAAGTGTATTTTCAACTAATTTTTATAAAATTTCATTGCATTTTGAGAAAAGGGAATGTTTTTGAAGAAGAAAGGATATTTTCCACAGGAATTAAGTTCAAGTGTTTTATAAAAATTATTTTAAATTTAAGATGAAATAGGGTTATGTTTCTATACCTATTACTACATGGATTTAATGTGTTTATGATGTATTTATTTTTATTAATTCCATTTATTTTATATATATTTCGATGGAATGATGTTTAAGAATCCAATTATATTTCATGGGTTATGCTATGAAGAAGGATTTATGATTTTGTGGAACTTATAAGAATGATTTAATTATGAGATTAGTGGAAAATATAGCTCCCTACAATGAATTTGGGTAAATATTTATATCTCATGAGATAGAAATGAATGGAATAGCAAGTAAATTCAGTTCAGTAATATAGGGTGGAATGAGAAGTAAATCTGGTTAAGTAACACATGGCTGGAATGGTAGGTAATCCTTGTTCAGTAATGGAAATTTTACATTATGATGGTCTTAGAAAAAATTCCATGGATACTATGGAAATAATGTTTTGTTATTATTAGTTTTCCAAAATTACATGTTTTATTCCAATTCTATTCTATTATAGTTAATGTTCCTTTATGATATATGCCTTACGTACAACCAAAATTTATTTCCTGACTCAATATTTTTATATTTAATCTTTATGATCATGTTTTCACATTCTAATGTTTATGGTTTTATTTATATTATCATTGTTTACCCTTACGGATAATTTGAGCTCACCCCTTATACTTTTATTTTTCCAAATATATAAAGAATAGTTTAAGGTAGGAATGCTAATGGGGAAGATCTTTATGAGAGATGTTGAAGATCTTTCACCAAGCTAGAATAATGTGTTCTATGTTTCTATGGACACTACAGTAATACGGTATTTTGGGTGTCTATTTGTGTAATTTTTTAAGTATTCCTCAAGAGAAATTTAATGTTGATGTACGTCAATCGTGGGCCATTAGTTTTTTTTTCTAGACCCAGTTTAGAAGCGTTATGATTCAGTACGTATCTTGAAGTGTTGGATTAAATCCACCTTTAGTTACAACATTCTATACCCCTTCACTTTTCAGAATCATAAATTAGAATGGGGAAATTTCATATTTATTTTGAAAAAAAAAATAATAAAGTGGGTTACCTGGTTTCATATTATACCAAAACATTTTATATTAATGAAAATTAATAGACCAAGATAATATTTCATAGATATAGCATTCATGTAAGGGAAATGTTATTAACAACTAGCCATCGTAAATGAATTGAGGGGTCATGTACGGTGGACCCTATGACATGAAGTTACTTTTCATGTGGCTAGGAATAGATTCTATACCTATATATTTCTCTTATCATGATTATTTTGTTTAGAATAATTCCCATAATGACATTTAAACTTATGTGAGTTATTTTTTAGTGCGGTAAATGATTTATAACAAGACTATTGTTTGAATCATACAAGAGTACATTATAGGAGATAGATGAGGGAGATTTATGTTCTGATGCAGGATAGAAACAACTATACTAATTTGACTATCATATAAAGAAGAATGGTTAATAAAGACAAAAAAACATATATGGGTATGTGAAAAAACATCTAGGCATCAGTACATATCCATTAAAAAAGTAATCAAGCCACACAATGTTCTGGAATATGGGGATTTTTTTTACCTTTGTGTAGAATGAGAATAATTGAGAGTCACACACTGTGGATACTTACATACATTTAGAGATAATATATTTTAGAAAATACAAATAGGGTATGACACTCTTACTGTTTTAAGGTCCTGAACATTTGGAACTTATATAATGCAGTTTAACACTATATGACAAGGATAAAAGGGGCCACCTTTTCCATGACACTAACTTGAAAATGATGGAGAAATAGACATTTAGATTCCCATATTAATCTAACTCTAATGTGTTTGTAGGGTGGGGGGGATCCCTTATTCCACGTTATTGGTCAGTGAAAGGGAACTATGCATTGAATATGGATCACAATTAGTTGTTTTGAGTCAAGGAGGTTGTTATCCACATTCTAAAATTTAATTTCATGTAAGAAGTACCAATTAACTACCTTTTAATGTCTGTAGGTATGAAATGAATATCAGGTAGTGTAGTTTCATGTGATAATGACTGTTTTACAGTAATTTAAGGTCTTTAAGAATGGGATTAATGTCAGGTAATTTAATATCACGTAAAAATTAAAAATTCATAACTATTTCAAGTCGTTTGGAATAAACTTTTCTATGTAATTGTAATGTTTTATAGTGAGTATTTTACTACATATTTTACCATTATGCATTAATAGTTAGACATCGAATGATTTAAAGTCATGCGACAAAGAGTAAGATGTTCTCAAATATAGTGATTAGTGCATGAGAGAATGTTTTACTATTCAGGGCCACACAAGGTTGGGTCATCTAGACTATGGGACAAATAGAAAGAGAATAGTGTTGATACTTATGATCCTAGAAATCACTATGTATAACAACTAATTAAAAATAAATCCATATATCTTTCAACAAGAATCCTTACATAATTTTGGCACACGTATAGTAGAATAAAATTGGTTCTCTCCTAACTATAGTGACATAAATAATGTTAAATATTTCCAAATAAGACAAAAAAAAAGTGACCATATAAAATTTTGATTAAATTCATATATATTCATAGGATAGTAGATCTAGAAATCACAACATATATCGCAGTGATAAAATTTATGCAACATGTAGTCTTTATTTGTGACATTAACCAGAAAAACATGTTCTTTATGTAGAGAAATGAAGCATTTTTCAAATTATAGGGTCATGGATATTGAATCCTATACTGAATGATCCTTCATAGACTTGGATCATATATAAGAGAGAGAATTTTTACATTTTGGGAACATTCACAAAAATGGATTAATACCATATATAGTGGCTTTGTCTCAAAACAATTTTGACAATGGGAAATTGCGTCTGGGCCTACGGTAACAGAAGACTGGGCATCTCTAATAATATTATGAGAGTAAGAAAGAATTCATTCACAGTTCCTATAGAATTTTCCCTATATATATTAATATATTACACATGGATGATGGGATTTTATAACATAGTCTGGGGTAACCCTAATGTCGAGGTCAGTTAACACTGCCATAACCATTAATTCCCTTAGGGATAATGTAACAACCACTTGATAGATCAAGCGCCTACACATGGGAGTAGCATCTAGACATAGGTTCAAATAGGAGGGATTCTAGGATGAATGTTCCTAAGTAGTTTTAACCCATACATATGAAAATTATTTTTTAGTAAAAAATTCAAATGATAAATCTATAATAGGGATTTATATATAATCCTATCCTATATATAGGATAAATCATTTTGATCAAGTATTTACACACATAATGGAGGTAATTTTAATTATTTAAAATCATTTCTATTCCCCGGATAGGAGATCCATACATCACTACATATCATAAATGAGCAGGAATCAAGAAAAAAACTATTTTTATATTGTTTCATAACTACATTGATCCCTATCAAATATAGGGGTATTATATATTGATGATATTAATATCATGTACTGTGATATATAAGATATATGAGGATCCCTACATATCTATTAATGTTATTAATCAAGTCACTCATTATTATTTATGATAAATTCTTTATATAGAAAAAGAAATTATATCATAAAAAGAGGAATTATTATATGGTGTATACTGCTGAAAGAAAAAATCCATCAATTATAGATTAATACATTGATCAAAATCTCACATAAGAGAATGAGGACATAAGAATGTGGGCCAATTTTAGAAGTTTTGACGCATGAAATATGGACTTTTGGGTGCATTTAATTAATGGTGAAATTTAGCAGACTAATGTTTTTTATATTTTATGGTCATATAACAAGTAAGTCCACCACGATGTATTCCATATAGTGGTAATGATGTGATTCCATGCAGTTTAAAATCATGTGATGAGGACCTGAGTTTCATGAAATTCAAGGTCATGTTACATGTCCAAGACTATATAGTTTTCCATCATATAATTAATACATCAGGGTATTATGTATAAGCATGAAATGTATTTATTGATAAATCTCACAAAGGTGGTGGTGGTGTGGGGGGGGGGTGCTCCCCATCCATTATATCTAATGATTAATATCTATTGGAATAGACGATGTGTATGATGTAAGGGAATACCCCTTTTGAATCCAATATTAGATGATTCTTCCTTGGTCTCATTAGGAAATCAAGATCCAATAATAGTTCTCCCTAGAAGTACAAATAGAATTAAAATTTCATATTAAAGGTTGGTGTCATCTAATTTGGATGGAAATCCATGTTATGTAATATTTGAAACCTATTCTCATTCAGTTTCTCTAATGCATCCAACCAATTATGGGATTTTTTTCTTCTGATACTTATCAATTAATTGTAATGTAGAGTGAGTGAAACTGTACTTTTATAGGAGGCACCACCTTTTTCAATAAATAATAAAATATGTGTTCACTTCTATGGTGGTATGAGTTGTGGAGTAATCATCCCACAAGGGATGAAAATGTTTTTTTGGACTGTATTTTCTATATTTACCAAACATATTATTGACTATACTTGGTATTTTCTTATTAGAGGTATATATATATATATATATATATATCCATTTTTCATTATATGATAGTAATAGGATTGATGGGACTCAATGTTGTACTCCTGATGCAACAATCTCAGCTCAGAGGAGTAGAAATCAGTGACACCATATTTTAGTATTGTACGGGTGAAAAAACATTTGGTGATGACATCCTACATTTTGATGTTGATGATAATATTAATATCAACTTCCTTAAAGGTTATTTCCTCATCCTATTTTTAGAAGAATATATCTTCTTTAAGGATATAGTTGAACGACCTCACTAAGGATGTGGGATACTACCCCATGACATCCATTACCCCTATATAGAACAACCAGGTGTACATGTAATTATGAAAGAACTATGGGATTCAGTGCATAAATGTTGCACATGTTTTTTAATGCGTGGGACATTATAGTGAGTTCCACACAACCATGTATTGTTGTTGACCAAAAATTACTAAGACTCATGATTTGATAGGAGATTATAGCCCCTGAATGATGATAAATATCATAACATTAATGAGTTTCCCAAATGGTTGTGAGGGGTTTTACTTCTTAAAATAACATAAAGAGGTATCCCTCAAAAAAAATTTATAGATGATATTTTATACATTTAGGAAAAAGTAGTGGATGAATTTTTATATCTGGTGTCATGTTTATCGCTTCATAGATTGGTTAGATAGAAGGATCCTAATTTGGATATAATATATTATAGGGATAATTCATCCTTTAATAATATATGTTGGTGATGATATTTATCATCTTAGTATAGGATTATATTTATTTTTATTATCTCATCCATGTCATTTACTATGATTGTGATGATCACACTACATTGCATGATGGATAAAACTATCTCCTCACAGCCAGGATTGGACAGGGAAATAGAAGAATTTTCTAGTCAATCAAAGAAAGTATTCTATGAGTGATGTAAAATACTCAACATTATATTTATGGGTAATACATCCATAATACCCCTTACATAACCCATGAGGTGTCTTAACTCCTAATTCTTAATGGAATATTCAACATAAATCTTCTTAATTATCAGCTCAAAGTCACCATTAACATTCATATAGGATACCTTAAGATTCAAATATAACTACACACCTACTATTTGGGCTTGGTATTATTACCCTTTATTATTGGTTCCTTCATATACCATGAATTAATTTGTTTGAAATTACTTTTCGAGGAGACCAATACAATCAATATTCCAACATCGTTAAGCTTTTTGATTTCTATCATTTTTCCAGTCAAACATCAAGAGGCATCATTGAAGTTAATATCCAGAATACGGAGAGAGTCATTGGCATAAAAATCATATTCATCTATGATAATGGTATTTTACAATGTGATTTTCATTATAGTGTATTCTATGAGAAACATTATTAGTTCATCCTCTTGGATCACCATCTATGATACAAGTTGATTGAAAAAACATTTCAATGTAACCTCCCTTAAAGATAGAGGCATGTTCAACATTTAAAATTCAAGAATTACTTGAGACGATCAATGTGAGAGACTAGACAAAAATCATGGTTCTATAAGTAGTTCTTAAACTTTTGGACAATTAATATCATTGAGATACAATATTTCTCTATGTGGGAATACCGAACCTGGATATTTAGTGTCATTATTTTAAGATAATATATACATTTATCCATCCCCGTTTCATTTATCCATGAAATAAGGTAAATGAGCAATAAATTAATGATGGACACATACAAAATGAGTTGTCTTTATTATTCAATGAATGTAGGACTGATGAGTAAAAAATTTATTTCTTGGTATTAATGAAAGCTTCATGAAGATCTTCATACTATCAATAAACTATTATCCACTTCATCACCATCATGAAGGGGAGCCATTTTATGTCTTTATTTTCTATGAAATTATTTATTTGGGAAATGCATCCCAGAATCCCACTCAAATCATTGTGTTTTATGAGGAATGATTTCAAGGATCACACTAGTATTATTAAGGTCAACATTGATTCAATAGTGGAATACCATAAAGCTATTTTATTTTCATTATTTTAACCTGAAGGAACAATTTATGGGATTCATTTTCGTGCAATTTTATTTTACATTACTGAATGTTTTTTTATGGTTAGTAATATAATCCTAGAGATATTGTCATTTGATCACTAAATTATCAACAATGTATTTCACAACCTATCCCAAAAATAGATTGGTGGTGTAATTAATATCACTTAAATGGGTAATTCTATCATTATATAAGCCTAATTAAATATCCTAATAACAATATATCCATTGGGAGATTATAAAGTAGTTTCTTTATTGTCACAAGGGATTATATTGATTTGATTTTACCTTGAGTAATTAACCATGGAAGATAATTATAGGAATCCTATGACTCTGTCAATCAGAATTTTTTTGATATAGACTTGGAAATCATCCTTAGGGATATGCTGTTTGAGGTACCTAAAATTTTATGTAAACCCTAATAAATCTATTATTTTTCTTATAAAGTATTATTTTGGTTCTCTATTTTGGGTAATTGAGTTACTAGATGATGTTTTCTTTAATGTTATTATCATCTTTTAGGTTTATCTTTGTTTTGTTGGATGGATTCATCCTCATATATGCCTATATAAATCCATGTTTTTATCCCTATAGGATTAGATTATGGGTGGTGAAATTATAATTATTTCCATGCATGTCTATATAATTCCATGTGAACATATAACAATTTTATTTTTAGAAGAAGAGATATATTTCTTTCTCTTCATAAGGAATTGAAGCACTGATCAATGTGGGTCATATGTTCTCTTTTATATGTAGTTTTTATTATTTAAGATAATTTATAGTAGTAGAGAAACCATCCATTAATGTTGGATGGTCATTATAAGGGTATCCTCCTCCTCTTTATCCACAACAATGTTATCATAAGTCCAAAATTATGTCTAATATTGTAATTAGGAAAAAAATATGGGGGTATTTTCAAGTCTTGGTGATTATCAGGATGGATCATTGATTCATTGAATTATTAATGATGGTGGATCTTTATATCCTAATTAATAAGAAATATTTTACCTTGTAAATTATTTAAAGATCTTTTGGGGATCTGATGATAAAGAGGGAGCTTGTTTTCCTGTGGCACTTTCAACTATAGTGTCATTCTCCAAACGTATGACCTGATTAACATCTGATCGTATTATATCAGGTGGAACAAGAAATTATATATAAATAGGTCTATTGAAGACCTTGAACTATAGTATATCCTTATAGATTAGTTTTTTTTACATCACTATAATGATAGAAAATACATAATAATCATTAAGTAAGTTTCAAGGATTTTATAAGGTCGTTACCAAATTACTGGGAGAAGAAAATGGTGTGAAACCTTCAATTATCAATTTGTTTCATTATATATTATAGAAAAATATACTAGTATATTATTAATCTTAATATTTATATGGGTAATATTCTCTATATAGTACTCCCACCTTTCCATCAATAGGGTTATATGAGAATTGGCGGCATGATGATGATAACACTCATTGGTTGTAAATACATGCTCTTCCATACATAGCACTGAATTTTTTATCATGCTACATTACCATGAACATGCATTCATATTTAATATCTTCAGATTGTTCCTTGAGTATAACTCTCTGATGGAACTTATTCTAACTTTGGTCATACACTTAAATGATCATCTTTGGGAGAGATATGTCATTATCACTATAAATAAAGATTAAAAGTTTCATACTATTACATGATTGATCCTAGATCCATTTTCAATTTTATAATGAAGAAAATTGTCACATAAAATCATTCTTAATATGTATGAGGTGTTATATGTCCCGAAATAACAGCCTTTTGATTTTACTCTATGAATGAGATAGATTCATTACATTTTATTAGGGAACTATATGCACGATAATCTATGACCACATATACATCATTTTAAAATAATTGGGGGATATGAAGAGCCTCATAAATTTATTCCCTAATCCAATTTGAATGATAAATATCATTTAGGCTTCAATATATGGACAAGATGAAAAAACATTTGATTCAAGATTTCAAACATCTATAAGAGGGGCTGTCGCTTCCCACCATGGATTTTTTTTAACATTAGGCTTTGGGGTTTGGTAATTTTATAAAAATGTCCCTCATAATATGTTGGAACATAAGGGTATTTATTTTCAATAGAGGGTACAATATGTATTTTCTTTCCACCTGTCTTAGTTGGTAATTTATTTATTCTCAATCCATTAAGTCATCTAAAATAATTAGATTTCAAAAACAAATAAGGGAATAAATAGTGTCTCTATAATTTTGATATGATATCAATAATAATTTCCCTTTAGTTTTTAAGAATATATGGCTTCAATAGGGCTGTGTGCTAGATATTGAGATACTCCATAATTATTCTCTTACAATTTCATCAGCTTCTATGGCCCCTTTCTACACCTGTTAACTATTTTTGGGAAAATAATGTTCATATTCCCATTCCTCATAATAGAATGGTGTTGTCAAGTAGATAATAGTGACCATGATATTTTTTTAATCCTCATTCAATGATACTTATATTTAGTAGGGTGGTTCTCATTGTTTGGATTATGGGGGTAGGAAATATATGAGGGTCTATAATAGTTTTGGATGTAGTTGGAGATCTTATTCCCATGCCACATTCCACTTCAACTGGTTGCATTTTCCTCCATAACATAAATTTAAAGGAATGGTGTTGTGCTGCAAAGAGGGAATCAGTTCCACAACTAGTTGATTCGGTTTTTCATTTATGATGAAATAACATTGATCAAATCTCTTCTATGTTATCAAGTTATCAAAAATACATTCTACTCTAGTTGGGACATCTTGTTAGATGCCTTTTAACCCTGGTTGGATAGTGCATACAAAGGTCACTTTTGCTGGAGATTAACCAAATTTCCATTTTCTATAATATACCCTTTTTAAAGGATATCCTTAATGAAGAATCAATCATTAATGGTGTGGTAAAACACATGGTGAAAATATAAATAGTCATGATGATCAATGAAGCTGACTTCATCAGGTCTCCTAATATCATATATCATGAAAATATTATTTTAAATTTTTTGGGATATAGTATCTAGAAACCTAAAAATATAAAAAATTAGGGTTTTTATATAGTATTTATACTATTGGAATCCTTGGTCCATTCTCACCTCCTAGGTTTTTTATTATTTTCTCTTTGTAGGATAATCTTGGAAATATGAACCTTCCCTAATTTCATCAGTAGTATCTAGTATTGTATTAAGTGAAATAGTATAATTTTCCACATATTTGAACCATTTTACCAAATTAAAAGTAACTGTATTATATTTGACATTGGTTTGCCAAATAGTATCCACCTAGTGATGTGTCATGTTTGTAAAATCTCAAAATCCACCTTGGTACATTAATTAGATTACTTGTGTCTATAACTTGACATGGATATTATCTATTTAGATATCTAGAATTTTACCTTCATGGGGTTCGTTATTTTTTAGGTATGTTATGAATTTTCTTCTAAAAATTTAATTATAGACCCTATTATATTCACATTTCCTTCAATTTAAGTGGTAAGAAACTAGATTTTTCATTAGGATAGGGGATAATTAGTAATGGAATTAATGATGAATGTCTTCCAACCCTATGATGGATCCAAATAACAAATCTATTATACTGGATGAGGCATAGTCCCTGGAAATATATCATAGAGATTCAGAATATTATTTCCTATTATTGAAAAAGTTTTTCCATTATAGGGCCATAGTGAGGGAAAAATGTGATAGGTGATGCTCCACACATCTCATTCCATTAAATGTAATAAAGGAGGATTCCCAAATATGGGTGTTGGAGGAGTGGTATCAAACCACTCTATATACGATTTTCATTTCAAACTACATTGTTCAAATTTACCCTTATATAGATTCTTTTTTGATGGAAAGACACTCAACGGAGGTGAAAATATTTTATAGAATTAATTTCATAGTTAAACCATGAACACAATTAGAAAATGATGACTGATGGTGAAAGTATATATATATCTTCAATTTACTTCTTATTTTATAGAGCACATGTAATGTTTTTCTAATGAGGGGAGATGCTATCATAGAGGGGTAAAATCTTAGACTCCCTGGATTTGTGGGTTTTGATAGACCATTTTTCTAGATCCACAGATGACCCAGTGATTAGATTCTGCACCTATTGGCTGGGTTTCTCTTTACCGGTGAGTGAAAGGAGAGAAATTTGCTTCTTATTTATGGCTATACTCAATAAGAATATTAATGATGAGTAATTATTCATTGATTCATTTAATATATTCGATCTCATCCTCTATCATTTCCAATATTTCTTCAGTAGATAGAATTATATGTTCCCCTTTATATTTTGTCGAATGAAATTGATGGGGTGGAAAATGATCTTTTGGATCTTAAATTTTCTGGATATGAATTCAATTTTATGTATAAACACTCCCTATAATTGTTTTGGTGCGATCCATGTCCAAACCCGTTTTTCCTTCATTATGTTCATGGATATCTATGTTTTGGGCTACATCTACTAACATGTCAATTGTTAAATTTATAACACTCTAGAGAAATTAAAAAATAATATATTATAGAATATATTGTTCAATTCATTGAGAAAATCACCATAACCATGATAAATGAGGTTCTTAAACACTAAAAGATTTTAGATCACCCACAAGTTCAAGTGAAAATAATTCTTTAAATCTTCCATTAACCCATTTTGGATGGGATATCAGAGTGCGTAAATTGGAATAAACAATTTAGGAGGTTATACTTACATATTTCATTATACATTTCCATGTATTCTTCATCATATTCACTTCATATATTGAAGAAATATCTTCAACTTGATCTTACCATCTTGGTTTCATTCAATGTTCTTCATTATAAAAGAGATTATTTCCCATTATTGGTGTGGATGTGGTAAAATAGTTGTTAGTTGATTCTGTGAGAATAAATGACATTGATTCTTCAAGTGACACCTAATATAATGTAGATATAAATGATTGTTTAATAAGGTTAGTATATTGTTATTGTGTGTTCTACTGAGGATATCTTGAAATACTGATCAATTTGTCACAAGAAGGAACTATATAGCTAATGATGCTATCAATTCCTATGTAGGATTTTATGTACCCTCAATTCACCATTGTTATGTGTTTTCAGTCCTCAATAATAAAATCACCAATCAATACAGAAGTATGGGCTTTCCTCTAGGTCATTTTGCTCCATTTTTGAGACCTCCTTTTTATATCCTCTATTTGGGATTGACTGGTGATCACATTGGATGATATTCGTGGATGAATCATCTTTCCTTAGAATATACAACTTTTGTGTTACTTAGAACTAGATGGTGATATGGTCTCACACCTTAATTTTCATTAGGATATATTGAATGGTCTCTTCGGGATGGGAGGGATTATGTGACTATGATTTCTTAGTCTTTGAGAAATATCATCAATTTAATCTATGAAAAATGGAAGCATAAATGCATGGTTTCTTATAAAACCCTATCAAAATATATTTTTAGTATTCTTCGAAGGATGTGGGAAAATGGGAAAACATCTGTGTTTCTATTAGAATATACATAATTGTTTCTAGAAGTGGAGTTTGGATATGGTCTTAATCATGAGCAGCTGTCGGGACTTGATGAATAGGTTCATGATCATTGGAATTAGTATAAAAATGGGTCCAATCCAATTTTAATATATAAGTATTCTAATTATCATGCTCTTATGGTGCAATTTTTTTAGAGATTTCTAAGGAATCAGTAGAGATTTATGTTGTCTGTACGTTTTTTTATAAGATATGTTCATAAGATTTTGTAGTGGGAACATGAGTATGCTGTAATTTATTAATGGGAGTTGGGATATGTTTCCCATCCTATATATTTTTAGGATATATATATGGGTTTAATGTGGATATTTTTGAATATTCCCCTACTCCATGTGGTTGGAAGCACTCCACATATTTTAAGATATCCTAGATTCCAGGGTTTGGGTGATTGGGGGAGGGATCTACATGTTTGTTTCCTCAAAAATCTAGGAAATAGAGGATTCTTTATGGAGACGGTAAAATTATAAATGGATAGGCTCCATCCTAGGAGCCATATATTTTGAGGTTAGGTTATGGATAACCTCCTAATACACCTTCATATGATAAGGTATGTATTAATTAGTGAACTCCAAGGACAAATTCAAAAAAATGGTTAAAGGTGGTGATGGGTTTTACTGAATTCTTCATAGCATTCCTTTGTATTTATGGACAATGAGGATTTATTTTTTGGAAAAATTCACATATAGCCTCTATTTTTATAATAGTACAACTTCTCTTGTACTTTCTCACCATCTTATTTTTCATATGGTTTTAGTGGTGCTATATGTATCACATTGGATTTATAATCAATGGTGTCATAGATTTTCTATCAAATGATGTATATGAATGCTTGAATTTTGATTATGAAATCATCTTTATTTCAAGGTAGCTCTGGAAGGGATTACTACAATGAGAACCAAAATATTACTGATTAGTAAAATATCAAAATAAATATATTGTTTAAATGATCATTTTCTTTGGTGGATAATAACATACTCATTTTTATTATTTAGAGATGCACATTTGATTTATAATATTAATTCATGTGAGACTCGTGTTCCAAAATGGAATGATTTGGTAATACCTAATTTTTTTATTACAAAAAGATTCACAGTTCGTTCACCATTTTTATTATAATCTATTTTGAACATTTTTATTTATGGAGATGAAAACAAAAAATGACTCCCATATCCCTTACATGATATTTCATTATAGATCTACATTCCAATGACAGGTGGTCATTAGGGTTCCTTACTAATGAAACATAGGAACCCGTGTTGGTTAATATGATGTGATTTTAGGCTCATCACACACTTTAATGGGTATTATATTTTATTTTGGGACAATATTTAATTTTTAATATGTATCCATGAATTTTTCATAATCTCCCAGGATGAGACAAGTTAACCCAATGGTAATGATTGATTTTTGAAGCATGTGGATATGAAAAGTTCTGTATATAATAGGATCTATATCTTAAATATTAATAAATTGAATTTTAATTTTATGGTTTCAGGATTTAATTCTACACAAATTGGAAATCTTGAGTTATATATTCATTTTAGAATATGTTAAGCATTGATGGTGTCAGAATCAGACCGTTTAAAAGGGATTAGTATATATCATTTTGAAAATAATCATAACTCACCTTGTTTGGTGAACTTAAAGGGTATTCTTATACCTTAAATGTTCATGTTATAAGTAAAAATACATTTAATTTAACATTATATGGTAATGAAGATTTGAGAAAAGGTGGATAGTAATGGTTTGAATGGGATCTACACATAAAAAAATGTTTCCATTTTACCTTGGAGGGAATATAGCATAATAATATGAGATTTAGTGATTACCTTAAGGGAATATGGCTCTTTGAGAAGAGGATGGTTTGATTATGAATATGGACCAATGAAAAGGATATAGTAATTACTAAGGAAACTATTAATCTTCACTAAAGGGGCATGATTTTATCGAGATTATGATTAGATGAGTGGATGTTTGATATAGTGGGGGAATTTATCCATAAAAGACGTAAATGGACTCACGAGGAATATAACCCCATGAGTATGGATTTGGAAGGTGAATGATGTTATATTTGATCATTTGGGAGGGATACTACTTATCCTTCTTAATAGGTTTCAAAGTCCACATATTTTAGGGTGCCCAATTTAAGGTCCCTTAGTAGGACTATGTCATGAATCCTTCGTTGTGAGAATGATCTAATAAGGGTACATCTGAGCTCATATGAAATATATCCCAAAAAATAAATGTATAATAAAATTTATAATGAATATGGCCTCATGTTGGTGGATAAATATTGTTAATGATATTGGGTTTGAACCTCTTTGATGTTTCTTGAGCATCTATCTAAATAGGAATCATAGCTTGTGTACTTCAAAGAATACAGTTTTTGATCATGTAGAAGGAGTGTACTATGCATTTTAACAACATGCGGAAAGGGTAGTATCATTTAGTGTTATATCATGAAACATTGATACATTCACTCAATTTAACATCATTATATAATGTTTTTGGCATCACCAAAGGTGTAACAAAAAATTATATAGTGGGGTTTACTAATTGAAACTTTTATAGGATTATATGTTCGAGCTTACACATTAATGAATTCCCATTTATGTGAAAATTTAATTTTTTTAATGAAATAATAAACTAATATCTCTATGACAAGATGATTTATTATAATTTTAAGAATCCAGAGATAATATAAGATAAATAACATTATAGGATTAGTCAAAAAGGGATACGCTTTTTAGCATGGTCATTTTAGTGTAGAATTAATACATCATAGAGCTGGGAGAGTTCTTTTCACTATATCTTTGATTAGGGCCCATATTATCATATAAATTCATGTTTGAAAAAAACCACCTAGGCTCTTAGTGTCTAGTGAGGATGATCATGAAACAATTTTTTCAAGGGAATTCAAGATTGAATGGGAACACAATCATGTTCAAGGAATTATCATAAGCTTGATGTGAATTTTGAGTAGGATTTATTTTTTTTAGTTTGTAAATTTTATAGATAAATTCATGAAGTCCAACCGAATTGGATTATACTAACGGTTATGTCTAGAGGAAGTCAGGTTTCATTAGTTGGAGGAACTCTTTTTGATTTAATTATTTTTTATGGAGTGTAACTCATGAGGTAAACCTTTTTATTTAGCATTCACATGGTCTAATATGTAGTTTTGATTTTTTTATATCTTTAATGAGGTTGTTTTAGTCTTGTGTGGTCTCCTATGGTATTGGTTCTGTGTATTTTGCATTCTAGAGTGGCCTTTGAAGCTAGATTGTACTGTAATTGTCCTTTTTTGGCTAGTCCTCTATGTGGTTTATCTCCAATGGATTGACCTTCACATGGTTGGTCTCATCGAGTTTCATCCATCGGATTGGCCCCTATATTTTTATCCCCCGTGGAATTTTTATTTCTAAAGATGGTTTCCCTTGGATTACCTTCAATTATCTTGATCTTGGATATATTTTCAGAATTTGGAATTTCTTAGGTATGCACCTATGGGATCTATCCCTTTTCCCTCCACATGCCTCCTCGATTCTATTGATCTCTTTTTAATCCTTTTTTTTGGAATTGAGAAAGGTATCTATAAAATTGTCCATGTTAGCAATTTCTCAAAATTGGTGGATGAGAGTGAGGTCCAATGTGGCCATTAAATGGTGAATGATATCTATGGAAGGACTATAAATAGCATCAAGAAATATCACCTCAATGTCACATAGTCAGACCATTTAGTGGGGTGAGAGACCACACAACATATCTCAAAAATACACACTAATAAATAAAATTAGATCCTAATAGAAAATATCCAAAAGATTCTCTATCACCATGTAGTTGATCTATGTGACAGGTGATGGGACAATGTAAAGCCATATAAAATGAATCTCCGATACAGCATGGAAAGACCACGTGATAGGGAGAGAAACCATATGGTATTGGGTATCTAATTATTCCCTAGTGTCCCTTAGGTAATCATGATAATGTCCTTCATATATTCTATTTTTCTCATTTGGTATTTAATCCTTCTGTGTTTCAACAACAGATAACTAAAAAAATCCTATTTTCTACTAATTCCTAATAATTCTAACTAATTTTCTGTAATAATTTCTATTTAAAACAAATTATTATTTGTAAATCATAATAAATATTAGTAATGATTAATTGAATATAAGCCAAAATGTCATGAAAAAAATTGAAAAATTTATAAAAAATATTGGTTATCACTAATTATTCATAATTAATAGTGAATATTCTAAATTACTTCTAATTATTCATAAATAATAATAATTGTTCCTATTTATTTTAAAATATTTTTCGTTATTATTAGTTGTTATTTATTAGTCCTAATCATTTCTTATTGTTGCTAATTATTCATAATTATTTCTAATTATTTATAAAAATTCAAAATAATTTTAAAATTTAAAAAATTATTTCTAATTATTGATAAGAATATATAGTTATTTCCACTGATTCCTAATGATTTATAATTATTTATAATTATTTTTTATTACTACTAAATATTTATAACTATTCTTAATTAGTATTAATTATTTTAATTATTTTTAATTATTACGATTTGTTCCTAATTTTTGATCGTTATTTCAAATTATTTGTAATTAATCTTAATTGGTTTTATTTATGGTCAATCTTTCCTAATTATTCATATTTATCAATAATTATTGATATAAACTCATAAGTATTCAAAATTAATCACAACTACTAATATTTTTCCTTATATATTATTATATAAAACTACGTATTAATATTTTTCACTAGTTTTAATATATTTTACCAATTTTTTCTAATAATATCTACCAATTCATAATTATTAAAAATTATAATAATTTTTTTAAATAATTTTCATAATTTATCCTAATTTTTTTGCATTAGACTTAATTATTCATAATTTTTAATATTATTAAGAATTATTCTAAATTTCACATAATTATAACATTTTTTTTACTAATTACTAATAATTATTGGTAATTTTTAGAAATAATTCACAATTATTTATATTTTTTTCTAATTTTTAATAATTATTCATAATTAATATTTTTTTACTAATTATTTTAAATTGTTTGTAATTATTAGAAATTATTTCGAATTATTCCCAATTATTTATAATTTCAGCTAATTATTCTGATTTTTTACATTTGTTTACAAATTAATACTAATTATTTAAAATTTTTACAAATTTTTACTATTTTTTTAAATTGTTATTATTTTTATAAATAATTACTTTTTTACTACTAACTTATACTAATTATATCTAATTTTATAAGAAAATAAATTTAATTATTTAATTTTATTAATATAATAATTATTTTTTTAATTAATACTAATTTACAAAAAAAATATTCATAAGTATTGAAAATAATTAATAATTTTTACTCGTTATTCATAACAAGTTGTGAATTATTACTAATTTCTATTAATTATTACAAATTGTGGAGAATTATTGGTATTTTGTGATTTTTTTCTATTTGTTGAGAAATTGTACTACTATTTTAAAATTTTGTTCGTTATTCTGTTGTAATCAATTTTTTTTGCAATTTTTAACCATTATTTTTTATTTTTAACAATTTTTTCAATTTTTTACTAATTACTGTCAAATTTAGCAAATTATCATTTTTTAATAAATATTTCTAAATTTTTCCATTTATTCCTACATTTTTATAATTAATACTAATTAATAAAAAATTTCAATATTTATTATTATTTAATTATAATAAACCAAATAAATAAACTTATAATAAAAAAATAATATATAAAATCAATCACCATTTTTGAAATTTTAATAAACACTTTATTTAAGATGCTTGAATTGTCAACACGTGATTTGAAAATGCAAAATAAATTCTCTAGAAAATGAAAATTTTGGAAGAGCTAGAGGGGGGATTAGATTAAAATAATTATTGGGGAGAGGGTTGGTGGGTTGATATCTATAGATAACTTACTTTTAATGGTATATTCATCACAAATCACATTATTTTTTACATATATTTGGGACAGAATCACCAATTTGTGAAAGACTTCGCAATTTATGCCACCATAAATATTCTTTTACCCATTGAAAAACCATTTATTATTAAAATGATCTATCACAAATAAACATATCAATAAATATTTATAGATTGATATATGTTTTCGTTACAAAAAATATTTATACAATCAACATTTTGTCGGACAAGTGATGTCTTTGACAAATAACCCTTTACATACATCGCACATGCAGTGTCACTAAGATAATTTTCAATGAAAATATTTTCCATTAAAAATAACCATCGATAAAAAGAATTTTCTATAAATGAAATATCTTCTCGTCCCAAATACATAAAACCTTATAAATATTTGTGATAGAATATATTTTCGTTCGAAAAGAAGCATCACAAATAATCAATTTTCTGGAAGTGTTTCCCCTTTGAAATAAATAAAACCCCAATCCAATAATATATATTTAAATATGTTACAAAAAAATAGGACTAGAAATTTTACAAAAACAATTGGAAGTGTGAAAATGGTTTAAAATTGAATTTTAATGAGTTCATAAACCCCCCCCCCCCTTAATTATATTGAACTCATATTAATATAGTTAGTAATTCATAAACCCATGGTAGGTAATTAATAGTATATTTATATTATTGAATACTCAATTTTAATTAATTAAGAATCCATGGTTATGTCATCAAACATAATAATCTATATAATCACCTACCATTATGGTTGCGATGACATTCCACTATCAATTAGTAATGTAATAATCCTCATCGAGACTTAATAAATCATCAAAAGCATGTTTTTATAATTTAAGCATCCAAATTACATAATATTCTGAAGCATGAAAAAAAGAGAATTCCATCCTGAATATTGTAATTATCTAGTATTCATGATAAAATAGGAGTCGAGAAAGGGCCTCCATGTGACCACATGCATTCCTCTCCATGTGTTAAATCCTTTATCATAGTGATGATTTTTTTAAAAACATTCACGAGGCTATAAACATGAATAAAAATGAAATCGGTAATACTGACTATGCCAAAAGTTTAGCATGAACCAAATGTATATTGCATCTCATAAATACTTGTATATATTAAAATGGGAGCAAATTAATTTCAACAAATTAACAATATTAATGAGGTTAAAGGTCTATATGATGCATCACAATATAACAGAGTAAAAAAATTAATAGAAATGATAAACATACTTTAATTATAAAATATCGACACACTATCTAATATAGATGAAATAATATTTATAAGTAATTATATAATATCCTTTAACATTAATCACAATTAAAAACCGATGATTCATTGACCTCCAATACACTGGTTTCTCCGAGATATGAATTCATCTCAAATATAGCACCATTACCCACATTATATCTAAATTTATAACCATGTACATTGAAACCCATTCCCTTTATTTATGTAGGGATGATTTTATTGACTTAATATAATTCAATCACACAAAACAATACATTGTGTTCTATTTCTCATGTAGAAGATCATTAAAATTGTGAGAGAGTCCAAATTAGTTCTTGATGTAACAAACTCATCGATAATCATAACACAATGATGCACATAAAATACACACTAGTGACCACATTCCTAGATGACATAGGAATATATAAGACTCATCTAGTGATAATTATATAAATTCATGGCCATACTTCACTATAATAATGTATTTTTATAATATCATTAATCAATATCATCACATAAAATGTAATCATAAAGGGGTCCTACAATACCCATTAAGGATCCTCATTAGAGTCATACCATACACACGAGTCACCACCTGAATCATCAATAATTAAAACCCAAATTGTTTTGGAAAATTATTATTGTTTTAAGGAACAAAAATATATATAAACAAAAAGTTCTTAAATATCTATAATATTTTAAAACAAAATAAAATCTAGAAATGTAAATCAAGATGTCATAAATCACCATATAATTATTTAATAGAAACATCCATGACAAAACATTGGTAAACTAATGAATGAACCCCAGCAAAAAAAAACAATGAAAAAGCTCATTCCCTTACCAATCATGGTTCACTAGTCCCCATATGAACTATATGCCAGATTACCCATATAGATCCACTATCATTATCCATTACATCATACACTATTATAAGATTCATCACATACTTACTGATCAAATTAATCCTTGACTACACAATGAACACCTAGAACATATATTATGTAATGATAAATACATAGTGATTTCAATTACCATTATCACACCTCAGATGAGTCTATCCGTGGATACACGACAACTATCACACCCTTGATTTATCATGTCTTGTTTTTTATACAGTTTATTGGAAATCATGATATATATTTTTTTTGGAATTTTGAGTGGATGAATGTCTTTGATCTATGTCTAATCATCATTCCATGGGTGCCCGATATCTTGTTTTGGAGTTTTGGAGAAAAGGGTTGTTACTTCAATATTTTGCACAACAATGAGCCTTTTCCCAGATTTAAAAACAATTTTTTTCTTTTATAAATCCTTTTTTTCAACATTTTTTACTCAATAAACATCCCAATTGGCCTCCCCTGACCTATTCAAACCACAATATCCTTTTTCAATCCCTTATGAATTCATAATCATAGTGGATTTGGATTATTTTTTCAGGTATTGAGGAATCCCGTGAGCCCAATTGTAGTTTTAAAAAAAGAATTTGTCTCTTTTATAACTAATTAATTTGATTAATTTTTGTAGGAATTCCACCTATCCTATGAGCTCAATAACACTAAGAAATCCCCAAAATTTTTATTTTCCCTCTTTGGATCTTATCTTAGTCACATATAAGGGAGAAATTTTTCGATGCTTCTCCAATCATCCAGATTTGGTAAGGTAATTTGATTCTTTCGTGAATAATTCATTTTTTTCTCATTCCCCCCATATATTCTTTCCATGGTTCTTCAAGACCTATGTATCCACTTCAATAAGTTCCAAGAAATTCCATTTCTTCTAAAGGTGTAGATCTTTGGGAAGACGAAGAGTTCTATAGTTTTCAATGTGAGATTCCTTCTCCTTTCCCACCCCTCTTCCTTCTCCTTCCACTTTCGTTTGGTTTCCTCTTCTCCCATCATCTTTAATGTCCAAGTAATATGTTATCAAATAATATTTTATGGGTTTTTGGTTCTTTTAGGGATGTTATTTATATATCTAGAGTGTTGGGAACTGTGAAAGGTGATATTGGGTGTGCAACTCCTTTCTGCTATGGTTTTGAGGTAGGATATCCCATGCACATTCCATAATCATTTATGTTTTATAATTTTCTAGTAGTTATCACCTTTTATATGTTTCTAGTATTTTGTATCCATTGTATAATTTTTTTAATGTACAAAATGGTTGTTTAAGCCTTGTTTTTTTTTGAAAAGTACTATTGTTTTATTATATACATGTACACCACTTTCTTACTTAAATGTTCAGTTATATTATGAACCTGGATTATGGTATTTTGAATAGTTTTAGTAGTTTAATAAATTTATTTCATGAAAATCTTCTTCTATCGCTTTTCAAGTGCTTAAAATAAGTTGTTTGTTTAAAAGTGCATCCCATGTTGTTAGTAAATTACCTTGTTGGCATTTATGTGCATAGTGTGATTTCAAATGACTTGTTTGTATTTATAAATAAATTTTAAACATGAAAAATGGTATTTTTAGGGTCATTTTATGGATTTCCAATGTATTTTTGTTTTTATAAACCAATGGGTTTCTAAAAGTGAACATGTTTTGGCATGGGTTGCCAAACAATTGTCTGTTTGGAATCCTTATAAAAATAATCTCGATTTAGGTGTTTAACCTGAATGTTTTGAGGGATTTATGAATTTTTATACTGCTTTAAATTGTTTTTATACACCTATTTATTAAAAATTAAATTTCTACCTTCTGAAAAATTTAGTTTTGAGAAATTCTTAAAGGCATGTTTGGCATTTTTCTTGGAAAAATGGTTTCCATGTGTATTTCATGTTGTATAATTTTGGGACATTTTGTGGTACATGAAATTTATTTATTAAAAAGGTTCGGGGATTCCAAATTTTATTTGATATGGAATTGGTTGGTTTTGGTCCTTAAAATATCATTTCAAAGGATTTTATGTGCAAGGACTCATTATACATCTTGAAATTTTTTTATGAAAATTTAAGTGGTTTATTAATCTGTGAAATAAATGTGAGACATGTGTGTGTGATGTTTGATGTGTGTATGATTTTTTAATGTAATATTCATGATAAAATTTTAATTTATATATCTGTAACTTGTTTGAGCCCAAAAAGGGAACCCCCAGGTATCTAAGTGGCAGATGTGTACAAGTATGCTAGTGATCTGGAGGGTTTTTTTCCCTATTTCACGTATCAAGTTTAAAGATGACAACACTAACTAAAATATGATGATGATTATTTTAAAGAAAAATATGTGATAGATTATTTTCGTTCTAGTGGATCATTTTCATGAGAACAAGTATTTGTTATGGTAACTTTAACCCTGAGATATGAGTTACCTACTTTCGACAACGAACTAGTTCCTAATGGTGTTCCTATCACTTGTGATTATTGGCTAATTTTTACTCACAATTTTCATAAGGTGTGTTTATTTGAAAAATTAATCATCATTTGTGTCTTATTTAAAATTTTACATTCTTTAAATCGTCCATATTGAAAAAAAATTTCATTTTGATGTTGTACCTCTTTGAAAAATTGTTACTAGAATTCTTGTTTAAAAAAATGTGTGTTATTTTCTTATAATTTTTATAGCATGGAACCTCGTTTGGAAAAATATTTTAATAAATTTTAACTCAAACATGAAATTAAGGATTCTTTTACTTTAAATTATGTGTATTGGCTTTAGAATATCGGGCTAACCTACTGAGTTTAAAAACTCACACCTATAGTTTTTCTATTTTTTTAGCTCTTACACTGGTTTTAGATTTAGTTTGGTTACATTGGGTGATGAGTATTCATTGTGTCAGAGAGTGAACAGTGGGTTCACATGGTTTTAGTTTGTTCACCAGGTTTGGTTGGTTGGTTGTATTTTTTAGTTTTACTTTTGATTTTTTGTATAAAAAATATTCAGTTCAGTTTTTTATAAATATAGGTTGGTTTATAAGTTTCTTTTCAATGATTATTTGTTGATAATATTTGGTAAAAATAATTAACTTCATTAATTTGTTGATGATTTACACTACTTTCCATCACATGGGGATCGAGAATGCTCTTCGGGTCATGCTAAGGATCGGTTTGGGTTCCCGGTTAGGGGTGGACCAGAGCATGTTCATGACAAAATGGTATGAGAGGAAGTTGGATTATGGCGTACCTTTCTTTCTAGATTTACCTTTATTATTTTTGGATGTCAGGGTAGACAGAGTAGGATATTTGGGACATGAGGTGTTTTTTTAGGAAGTGCGTCGTGAACTATTGATTGTTCCACCCTTTGGGTTTCAATGGGAAGTTTGATTTTTTATTGTATTTGGTTCTTATTGATTGTTTGGTGTTGGGATACAACAAGGGGAGTTAAAATAATTGAATCTATGATCTTATAGGTCTAGTCATGACTTTTGAATCAAGGTCATGGTCCTAATAAGTCTCTCTATGTTGGAGGTATTTTTGACATATGGCTGCCAACCATATGGTCAGGTTACCCACGGACACTAGGTCCCTTTCGTGGGTCTCTTGGGAATTTCTTGAAATTGGATTTTTTTTAAAATACTTGTCTGAGAATAGTGAAAATTGGTTTTAAAGGAATGGTTAGTTGTTGAAAAGTGAAAAATTCATTTTTAAAATTTAAAATTTGATAGGTTTGCAAATATTGTGTTTTGTGAAACAAATCATGGTGATAAAGAGGAAATGATTTAACAAGATTGAATTTCATTAATCTAAACTAATGGTTTATTGAAATGAAATGTTTGGAAATCTTAGATTCCATTAATTTTATTCTAAACATTGTTTAAAATAGGGTGTTTTAGGATGTTGAAAAGTGGTTTAAACTAAGGAATTGGGTTTTGAAATTTGGTTTTGAGGTTCAAGTGTTTCTCTAGAACGGATTTTGGCCTCTGTGGTTGTTCGATTATGAAAAGAGATGATGATGAATATT
Organism: Viscum album; assembly: GCA_963277665.1. Taxonomy (NCBI): domain Eukaryota; kingdom Viridiplantae; phylum Streptophyta; class Magnoliopsida; order Santalales; family Viscaceae; genus Viscum; species Viscum album. The sequence goes on from OY728156.1 coordinate 1,280,317,082, forward strand.
TGAAAATGGGAATGGGCTTTTTTGTAATACAATAGTTGTTTTAGGATGTTATATTAAATTTAATGTATTGGGTTTTTATTCCAATAGATATCGGTAAAGTGTGTTTTTTTAATCATAAAATGGTTTTGGATTTGGTGGTTAATGTGCCTTTAAAGGGTACATGATTCTTCATGAAGTGATGATTGATTTATTTGTGCCTTGGTGTTTTCATGGGTGCTTAGATTCATGGTTTTATGGATATATGGATGAATTTATTGTATGGAATGGTGGTTGGGTGCCTATGGTGGCACTGAAATGTGCATATTTGTGAAACTTGATGAAACATCATTGGTGAATGAAAAAAATCCACCAAGATGGATTGTTTTTTAAAATAGTTTAAGTGGTAAATTTTTTGTGTTTTTAATAAACCAATTGTTATATTTCTTGTTTTTCTTATATCATATATGTATTTTTTTAGTATTCTTACTTCTGATATGAATGTCATACTCTTGTAGTGCCTTGATATGGGATCTCATGGGTGGCTCGGTTTTGAATCAATGTTTAGTTTTTTTCTAAATATGCATTGGATGTTGTGATGTGGCCATAGATGGTTCTACATTAGCAATATTTCTATGCTATCAACCTAATGATTCATTTTAAATGTTAAATCCACCTCTTCTAATGATTCCTCAGCTCGTTTGATGAAATTGAGAAATTTTTGGGCTCAAGTTAATGGTTGTTTCTATTATGGTGTCCCTCTCACTTTGGGTAGTTGTTCTCAGTGAGGATGATGTGTTTCTCCATGTACATTGTCCATTATGCTTCACATTCAGAGTGAGAGAATATAGTGTTGTTTATCTCTGATTTCATTTTTCGGTAAAGGTGTGTTGTTCGAGGAAGTGGGTTTCATGGTGTCCCTTGATCTATTATTTGGGCTTAGGAGTGTTATGTCTCACCATGTAGAAATAATGGTAACATTTCAAGTTACGTATTATCATAGCTTTATTGTGATGCATGAGATGCTTCATCCATCATATCTCTAGCCATAGGTCTCAGAGTGAAGCTGTCATGTAGTCAGGAGTCCCAGAACTATGGGTAGTATTTCTAAGCTCATGAATATACCGTTGTAGTGAGTTAGTTATTTATTTCTTCTATGGTTTTAGTATCCCAATGATTGTGTCCCCTTCCCTCCCCACCCCAAGTGGTGGGGGTTTGGATCCGTGTAGAGAGTGTTGGAGAAGTTCTTGTCCCCTCTTTTTGGGGGTGGAGGGTTTAAATGTTCATGGTTTGTTCCTCTTAACATGGTTTTTAAGGTTTTTTTGGGAGAGTTTTATTGGGCCTGTGTGGGAGGCAATTGTTTCTATTTTATGCTGAATTCATGTTTGGTCATTGATCGTTGGTTATTAATGGTGGGGAGAACCACCACAGGTCTCAGAGTGTTTCCTCCTAATATTTTTTCGAGTGTTAGTTTCTTCTTAATGGTGGAAAGTCCATTCCAGACACAAATAGAATCTTCTGTTTCCATGAGTGCTCTTTGGTTTCATGGATCTGTGGGTTCATTGAGAGAAGGCCTAGAAATCTAGTTCTTTATTTGGTTGAGGAGGTAGTGACTCGATCATTCGGTTTATTCTCAGGAAGTGGTTGAGAGGTGGTGTTTTGGTTGAGGTAAGAGGATTAATTTCCATTAATTGTTGATGAGGTGTATTTTTTTCAAAGGATGGACCATATTGATAAGGAATCCATAGGTGTTGATCAATCAGCTAGAATGAGTTGTGGCTTTCTGGGGGTAGAAAAATTTAATGGTGTGGAGAATTGTTAGTCCCGATTTTTCATCATGTATTTGATTTGGTCATGTTCTTTAGAATTACAGTTCATTTTATGGGGTTTTGAGTGAGATGAATGTTTAGTTTGGAATTGACAAAAATGTCTAGTCATCATACAATGGATTCCTCATAAATTTTATGGGACTTTTCGAGAAAAGGGAGGTTACTTTATGATTTTGGGCCAACCATGAGACGATTTCTAGATATAAAAAAATTTCTTTTGTAACTCTTTTTTAACCATTTTTCACTATTTCAGCTTCCCACTTGTCCTCCACTGACCTATTCAAACCACCATATAAGTTTTGACCCCCATAGGAATTCATAATCATGGTGGATTTGGGTTATTTATTCAGGTATTGGGAATGTGCGTGAGCCCATTTCCTATTTTAATTTTTTATATCATATGTAATGTTTTATATTTTTTGGTGATTCGGCCTCTCACTCAATACAAAAAACCCTAGGCACGCCCCATGTTTTATTTTCCCTCTTTGGGGCTAAACATATTCAGGGATTGGGGAGCAATTTCTCAAGGCTTCTCAAATCATCTTGATTTTATAAAGTAATTTTTTATTTCATGTCTCATTCTGTTTTTCTCTTTTCCACCAAATATTCATTACATAGTTATTAAATACCTATGAAATCTCTATAATAAGTTACATTCCATTCCATTTATCCAAAAGGTATATATCTAAGGAAAGATAAATAGTTCTCAAGTTTCAAAGATGAGATTCTTTCTCCTCTATCCTCCCTCTTCCATTTCATTGAATTTTTTTGGTTTCATATTCTCCCCTAGTCATTAAAGACATAAGGTTATGTTATACCATGATTTTATGGAGTTTTTATTCAGTTAAGACTTTTAATTATTGATTTGTAGTATTGGGAACCGCAGAAGGTGATATCGTGTGTGTGGTTCCCTCTCGCCATGGATTTTAGTTAGGATATCCATTGAACATGCCTTTATCATTTATGTTTCATAATTTTATTACTGTTATAACCTGATATATGTGTTTATTATTTTTTGTTCCACCTTTTTATTATTTTCTTGGTGTGCAAAATGTTTATTTAAGCCTTCTTTTCTGAAATATTCCGCTGTTTTGTTATAAATGTGTACACTGTTTGCCCACTTAAATGTTAAGTTAGCTTATGAACATGGATTATTGTATTTTGAAAAAAAAATTAGTATCTTAAATAAATTTATGGCATGAAACTAGTATTTTATTCATTTTCTTGTGATTAAAATAATTTATTTGTTTAAAAGTTCATGATATGTGTTTGATAAATTAACTCGTTAGCTTTTATATTCTTGGAGAGATTTAAAATATTTTTTTGGATTTATAAATACATTTGAATAATGAAAAATTGTATTTATGGGTCCCTTTATGTTTTTAAAAGTAGTTTTTGTTTTATAAAAAATGTGTTTTTGGGGGTAAACATGTTTGTGCCGAAGTTTCCTGAAAATGGCCCATTTGACATGCTTATAAAATGGCCATCAATTGGATGTGTAACCTATATGTTTTAAGGGATTTATTAAAGTGGCTATATTTTTTAAATGGTGTGTATACCCCTATTCATTAAAATTGAAATTATTACCTGAGGAAAATCTTAGTTTTGGAATATTCTTAAAGGCCCTATTGGAATTGTTCTTGAAAAAATGGATTCAATGTGTACATCATGTTGTATAATTTGGGGACATTTTATTGTCCATGAAATTAATTTGTTAAATGGTGTTAGGGGGGCCAAATATATTTTGATATGATATTGGGAGTTTTTGGCCTTAAAAATCTTTTTAATGTATTTTGTGTGTAATTCCCCGTTATACTTCATGAAATTATTTTATGAAAATTTAGGTGGTTTATTTATCCTTAAAAAAAATATGATACATGTCGGTGGGATATTTGACCTGTGTATAAATTTTAAATTTAATATTCATAGTAAAATGGTATTTTATATATGTGTAACTTGTTTGAGCACAAAAAGGGGAATCCTAGGTATCTATGATGGAAGATGTGTAATAGTATACTAGTGATTTTGAGGGGTTTTGTCCCTATTTCACATAGCTTGTTTGACGATGACAAGACTAACTAAAATATGATGATGATGATGTTGGAGACCACAATGTCATAGATTATTCTACTACTAGTGGATCGTGTGTACCAAAACTGATATTTGTTATGGTTTCTTTTTCACCAAGATACAACATACCTAGGGTTCACAATGAAGTAGTGCCAAGGGGCATTCCTGTGACTTATGCTCATTGGAAATTTTGTACTCAGCATCGGAAAATGGAGTTTTCAGTTGGTAAATTCAGTAGCATGTGGTTTTTATTTAAAAATTTTCATTCCTTAAGTAATTTCTCTTGAAAAAAAATTTCTTTTTGACATTGCACCACTTTGGAAAATTGTTACTAGTATTCTTGTTTATAAAACATGAATGTTTTTGCCTTGTAATTTTAATAGCATGAAACATCATTTAGAAAAAAAAATTATATTGTATCTCAAACATTAAAGTGGTCTTATTTTTTTTAATGGATGTGCATTGGGAATTGAATATTGGGCTAAACTACTCAGTTTTAATACTCATACCTATAGTATTCTCTTATTTTTATTTATTATGCAGGTTTTAGTATGAGTTCGGTCGCTTTGGGTGATGAGTATTATTTTTGTTGGAGAGTTACCAGTGGGGTCACATGGTGTTAGTTTCATCATATTGATTTGTTGGTTGGTTTCATTGTTTAGTTGCACTTTCAGTTTCTTATACTAATAATGTTCAGTTCAATTTTATATAATTGAATGTTGGGATGGTCGTTTCATTAAACTTCTTAGTTCTTGATTATATCTGGGAAAAATCATTCCATTCATACTTTCTAAAAAGTGATATATGTATTACGTCATTATGTTAAGAGAGATGTGAAGTGAGTGCTAAAATATAGACTATGACTCTAAAATGATCCAGGATCCATATGTGACCAATTTATCAGGGGATCAATTTAACAAAATTAAAAAATATCATAACCCACTTCCATAGATACAATCAAAGTAATACCTTTTAAAAAAGGTCAGAATATAGGTATCATTGATGATTATCTACATTACTCTTCTATGTAAAATTTACTAATTTCAAATAACGTGGAATGTTTAGAGCTATATCAATCATTTCTTAGGAAACATTAGGACTTATTATCCAACTCTCCCCAACATCATCCCAAAATGTTGGAGTCCAACTTCACTTCCTATAAAGAGCCTTATATGGAGACATCTAAATGCTATAATTGAAAATTTTGTCATATGAAACCTAAACAAGGGGGTGGTGTCGATCTGAAAATACTTGGAAATCCATCAAAAAAGATATCAATATAGCATATAATGTTTTAATGATCCTTTTAGACCAAACTTTCATTATAGGATGATTAGTTCTGGAAAAACTCAGATATATCTCCAGTGATTTATAAATACATGTACAGAATCTCAACATATAACTCAAATAATAATTGGATGTAGTGGATGATTATAATCCTGGATTCCCTACCACTTCTATTATTTACATATTATAATTTTGTTAGGGGAGAAATATTATTTAATAGAAATTAAATGCGCATACTTTATAAGGGGATCGATTTCATCTAAAATATTGTTAAGGCCATAATACATTCTGGGGAGTCCTCTGATAAAATCTATGGTAATATTTTCAAATTTAAACACATTATGGTAAATGGTTGAAACATACCATTTAATTTTATGATTCAACATTAAAATATTGGGATACCACGAAATGAGATACATTTTATCCAATTTATCTCATCGTGTTTTCCCATCATATGTTTTAGGTCATTGTACATAATTTAACTTCCTGGATGAATATATAAGGATGATATATGTGAATCATCCCAAAGATCCTAATTCAATTATGGTTTTCATGAGAATCATATGTGGGTTACAAACATAATAACCCAATCATTCTCATAATTGAACTCTAAAATATTAAATAATTTTTTTTAGATCTACATAGTATTCATAGAATTGATTTTTCTTTATATTTATAGATGGATGGGATGTAATTAAGGAAATATATGATTTATCACCATCCCTTTTGACATTATTATTCAGACTTTAAAAATATATGATTATTGGGTCTTTTTAAATCACCATCATGGATATCATATCAATATCTATTCTGCACAGAGTGCTAACCATCATATTTTTTGTCATGGGGGGGTAATTTATTATATAATCACAATCTTTAATCATTACAACCATCTCAATTGGATCATATTATACTTTTTCTGTGTTATTATTATTACTTTAAGAACATTTCATCAGTATGTATATATATCGTACATTTTCACATATATATAGTGTCACTAAATCATTAATAGAATGATGACTACAACGAGAGACAAAAAATGATTAATAATTTTTCTCTTGAGCCTCTAATAGGAATGAGAAATAAAAAATAACCGTACCATTTGGTATAGGGATACAAGCAAAGCCCCTTTACAAAGCATAACTATATATTATTAACTCTTCCCCAAAGCAGGATATTGTATGTAAATGATTTGGGAATAACCAGTTTTTTAATTCCTGGAATGATTCTTCACATTATTATTTCAAAGTGAACATTACTCTATTTAGTGTTTACATTATTTATAGATATTTTATCATTGATAAAAATACAAAAAAATCGATCACTAATTCCCAAAAAACTTATAAAATCTACAGATTTTAGTTATAACTGCCCATTTGGGCCAAATTCAATAAATTCTATCTTTGATGGATCTACCGATATTAGATTTATTTCGTTTACATGTCTTACGAATGATTCATCATCTATCTAGAATTAACACATGTAAAATTTGTCATATATTTTCTCCTTTCCCAATATATTTAACACAATCTTTATATTATTTTCATGTTGTTTACTTTCTCATTGAGTATATAAGAGAATCCTCTATAACTTCAACCATAAATTCATCAATGAAGTATCTAAAGACTCTATTAACAATATCCAAAAAGATTAATTGATAATTAGACTATCCTAATGATATAAATATATATTCATAGTGTCAATATCACATTTAGAATGTTTTTTTAAAATATAAACATTTTTGATCCTTCACTGATGATATCCAAATTTATTGTCAATCATTAAAAAGTATTGAGATCCTATGAGTTGATTAAATATTTCATCGATATATGTTAAAAGATACATTGATCCATATTTAATCATAATAAAGAATATATGTTCTCCCCAAGGTGAATCCCAGGGATATATAAATCCCTTGTCCAAATTCTACATAAACAATTTCTTTTATTCCTATTTTTCAATAGAAGCTGTTATATACTAGAACCTTGAGATAGGAATAGATTAAAGTATAATCATTGTAGAGAACTCAACCTCAGGCTTTAGGGATGTCTTGTAAGTTCATATGAGAATAGATCAGCATGTTCTCATATAAGGGAATGTTACAGAGCTAAATTTTTATCTAATTATTTGGCATCGAAATACCTCATTTATTAGTATGAGAACCCATATTATTGAATTTTATTAATAGGATATATCATCCTAATGTTAATAATTTTGATTAAGTTGATTTAACATACAAAATGAGATATCATTTTATTGTAAATTGATATGGCCTCAATGTTAGGATAACCAACACATACCCAATACTATGTAAAATTCAACCAATGGGAGAAAAATTTGATTTGAAGGAAGTGTTCAACTATATTTTTATCCATAAAGGATTTATATATCTTATATGTAATCATTATTCAAACATTGTTTTACAAATAATTAAAAATCATAATATTGTGGAAATTATTTGATATTTCGAGAAGACGATGTTATAGAAAATAATTCCAAGAACCAAAATCAAATAAGGAATTCACAGATCCCTTTGATAGGGTTTGTTTACCTTATATCACTTCATTATCATTCCTACATCAGTGGCTATGATTACATATAATATCCCTTCTTCCCTGGGATTAGGAGGTTATTTGGACCTATACTCTTGATTTTCTATTTGGTTTGGGAATTAATTAACATAATCCCCAAAATCCTTGAAACATAAATATTGAAGTGTGGATAGAGAATTATTGGGGAAATTCTTCCCTTATATTTTCATTTTTATCATTTTATCCTTATTGTGATTGATGGTTAGATCTACAACATTGAAAACATCTTCTTAACCCTCATTGGAAATTTCTAGGCTTATTTTTCCTCCATTATTTTTTATTAATGGAATAAAATGTTTTTTCTTCATTAAGATTTTTCATTTAAGTTCCAATGAAATTCCATATTCTATTTCTTATATCTAGATTAATGGGGGTCTCCATATTCCATGTCCACCTTTAGTGAAAAATATAAATCCTCTTCATCACTAGAAAAGCTTCTTATATCTAGTTCCCTTTAAATACATTTTCTAAGGAAACTAAAAAATTGTTCAATCTAACTCTTTGAACACCAAAACCAATCAACCTGTATATATTTATTATTTTGTGGTTATTTCCTTGTCAATGTTAATGTATTCATCAAATTTTTTTAAATACATCAACTACCTCTCTATTTACTTGTGATGATTGAAATTAATATAATTAGTGAAGAACATTTTATTAAACAATTACCATATAATAGATTCTACATCATCCTTATTTATTAAATTCATAATCACTTTCCATAACTGGTTAATATTTATTCTCAACTGATAGAAAATCATAAAAAATATCTCATGTTATGATAATTATAAAATGAAAAATATATTTTGAATCACATTGATCTATTACTCAGAAATAAGTGGATAAAACAAGACACTAAAAGATGTTTTATATTTTTTCATCAAAGACTATATAAAAAATTGCATCCTCCATGGAACATTTTGGAATATAATGTGATTTTAATTACTATTCTTTGATTTTGAAACTTATGTGATAATTTCCATATGAATTTTTACTCTAACCCCCAATCCATTAGTTTTTTCATTGGTGATATCATTTCATTTCCCCTCACAGCCATTATAAATTTCGTTCCTTCTAGTTCCAACCATCTTTAAAAAAAAGTGGTTAACATGAGTGATGAACATTTAACATCACAAAGGGATTAAAATATTCCATAATATAAAATGAAATCAATATTAATTATTCTTACCATTTTACACGACCACATTATCTTGTAAATCCATTTGTTCGACCTATATTAATTTTAGTTTAACATATGTCACATATAGTTGAGTTGCCTTATGCTTCTCAATGTAGGATCTAAATATGAATGTAAATGCTCAATATAAAAGGGTGGGGTGAATTGTATATATTAAAAATTCCTTTAGAAACATTAATGTTATTATAAAAATTTATTTTTAAAACTTGAGGAGAACTATGTTTAACAAAGTTAAATAAGGTAAATTCAAAATACCTCTTAGTTCTACAAACATTCTAGGTTCAGATTTTTTTTTCAGAAATGAAACTTACGAAAATATTACAAGGAAAATTACTCTACCTTAAAGTGTATAGAATAAAACTAATCAGAGTATACAAATACAAGAAATTATAAGACAGTTATACTTTCATTGTTAATAAAACTGCAGTGGAAAATAATCCTGAAACAATACATGTAAGAAGTACGAAATATTTTAACCCAAAGGGTAGGGTATCCAACAACCTTGGATAAAGGACCCTTGATTGATACTTTTAGGAAACCCGGTCTTACCTGCACCAGGGTAAGCCCTCGATAGAAATATTAGAATCTATTTTTCTATCCTCGCATGCCCTCAAAATTTGAGGTAGTCGGCACCTCTATCTTCCTATCCCTAGAAGCACTCTATTGTACATGGAAATAATAAGAGTTGCATGAAGTAAGGTGATCAAGGTTTTTAGTACAAAAAAATCATGACAGTCTCTCTCTATAGAAATCATTTCAACAACATGTGATCTCTAGAATTATCAACATCAGTTTTTTTGCTCGTTCAAATGAGCTCCTATTTTTTGGGATTTTTCCAATAGTCGGCTCCATCCTCCAATTTTCATATTTATCATTGAATCTTTGAGGGACCAGTACATGTGTCACTCAAAAAAAGGTTAATTAGAAATGGAATGATTTCATACATTTCATAATTAAAACAAGGCTAGGAAAAATAAGTTTGCATAACAAAATCCATTTTTCAGAGTCTAGGAAAAAAATAAAGTTCAGAGTCTACGAAAATTAACATTCAGAGTCTATAATACATAGGTATTCAGATTCTATTTTTCATGGAATTAAAAATCAGAATTCAATAGACATCAGAGTCTAAATTCTAAAGAAATCTTATCTTGAATCCTAAGGAATTTCGGAACCTGAATTCTATGCAATTCAAAATATGAATTTCAAATAATTCAAAGTCTCAATTCATAGAATTATGAGTCTATATTTTCAGTGAATTCGGAATCTGAATTCAATGAATTCAGAATCTAGATTTAGAGAATTAAGAATTTATATTCATAGAATTCAGAATATGAATTCTTAGAATTCAAAATCTGAATTTAGAGAATTTGGAATCTATATTTAGGGAAATAGGAATCCGAATTCAATGAATTCAGAATTAGAATTCAGAGAGTTCAGAGTCTAATTTTCATAGAATTTGGAATCTAAATTAATATAATTTGATATCTGAATTCAGAACCTGAAAAAAGAATACTCTATATCTATGTATTTATAGAATTCCGAGGTTATAGATATGAAATTGAATTTTACACTTATAAATAAAAAGATTTAGATTTAGAGAAACTATAACATGAACAATGAAAATGAATGTAAGGAGAAAATTTCCTTAGGAAATGAAAATTTACTTATTAAGATAAATCATTGAGGAAATAAAGTTTTCCTTGAGATAGAGTGTTAGTGATTTTGAAAACATAAATGAATAGAAAAGTCATAAAGAAAACTTATTGACTCAACAATTTTCCCCGTTTGGAAAGCAAAAAAATCTTACTAAAAATAATCTAAGGACATATAAATTTTATTTACATGAAAATAAAATTTTATCTTCCTTTATTTTGGATCATATCGAATATGAATAACTCCCCCTTAGTCTATATAATCACTAAAGATCGTATTCTATATTTCTTGAAATTGATTTTACATTATCATGCATACAAAAAATTTCTGTTGTTAAGAACTTTCCTCAAGAGGAACTCCCCCATACATAGTGAAATTTCTTATTCACTTTTTATTCTTTTTATCATTACTTTCTCCCTCTTTGTGATTTTAAAAATAAAATAGAGGATATGGAATGAAAAATAAATTTGTACCTGAATAATTATTACTAAACTACCATGAACAAAATATATAATGAACAACCATAATTTTATTAATGTTAAAAGAATTTGTACAAGAAAAATAAAACAACAGATTGTAATGGAATGAAATTATAATTCTTTCCCATTTGGCTTCAGCTTCATCACAATGGTTATTAGCTTCTTGAGATCCTTTTGATCCTCTTCTGCAAGCTTATACAACCAATCTTGTTCTTAACTTTTCTCCTCCATGGTTTTAATTTTTTCATCCTGATCATTAGGACATTCCGCATGAGCATTCAAAAATTCATCTAGCTTAATAAGATTCAGTTCAATATTGAATCTATGATCCCTTTCACTCTTCCAATTCAGGGTCACAATATTAAGCATTCCATTCAGTTACTTAACTTCCCACCTCTATGTAGTCTGTTATAGAATTAAATTTTACTCATATGATCCTTGATCTTCCCATCTTCAGTGTCAAAAGAATCCTTGACATTATCATGAAATTCATCAAATATTCTCATCTCTTCTATTATATTCTTTGACTAGCTTGTAATCTTCTTGTAAGATCTTCTATGATCCTCATATCTATTGAGAAAGGTTTTGAAATATGCATCAAGTCTAATGCATTTTTCCATAACCATGGAAATTGATTCTTATATATAATTAATTGTATGTTGAATCATCTGGAATCATGGGTCTATGCTTGGTAATGATGGAATAATATCAACCATCTTTTTCAATGACTGGAAAATAAAATCATGTCCAAGGGAAGATGATTCTGAATCTGAGTGATTGGTTGGTGAGGATTCCATTTATATGTCTTCAGCATTCCTCTTGGATGAAGCACCGACATCTTTCTTCTTTACCACATATTTACTATGTGTATCTACTGCCACCTACTTTCTCTTATCTTCTCTTAGAATAATTTCTTGAGCTTTTCTAGATTCGTGTTCATTATTTAATAGCTGAAAAATCATATCTACATCTACTAATTCTTTCTCATATTATACCTCAACATCCTCGGGATGGATAAAATCATGATTTCAACTTTCCTCTTCATACAATTTATTCACTTCTTCCTCGCCATTCTAATATTTTACTGGAGTATCATGTTTTGAAGAATCAACTTCAAAAGTTTAGATTGATAACTTCTCACAAAGACTTTCCTTGTCATGATAATCCTCTACCTACTTTATCACATCCTCAATATCACCACTGCCTTATTTTTATTCTTCTTATTCTACATATTATTCTATAACTATTTATTCTTCTTGATCTTGTTTCGAAATCACCAATTTCATTCCTAGAGCCTCTGGTAGTGATTCTTGTATAAAGGATTATGGTGCCAAAATTTTCTCAAAAGATTTTTCAGCCGCCTTAAAATGAGATGGTACTATCTCTGCCTCAGACAACTTCTACTTTTTCTTCTTCTCATTCTGTATCTTATCAAGCTCTTTTGAAACCTTTATATTTAATTATTTTGCTTCAGTAAGGTCCAAGAAAAACATCGACTCCCCTACCTTACTATTTTTCTTATACTCTCTCCACTTAGCCATTAACTCATTAGGACAAGCTTTTTTTCTCTTTAGCTTTAGTGGTGCAGACTGCGTATCCTTAGCCACAAGGGTTTTTATTTTCACTTTCTTTTCCATAACCATTCTCTTACTTCCTCTTTTCTTAGGGGAATCATCATCGTCTGGATTCATTGAGAGAGATTCATCTTTTTCTATAGATAAATCATAAAATTATTCAGATTCATTGGAGAAATCAGCCTTCATCCTCTTTATGTTGTCATCACTCAACAACATTACCGTGTAATTTCATGGATTGGAACAGTATGGAATTTTTAAAGATTCTAAACAAATAAATATAATCTTCGAGAGAATAGATGGATACATTATGATTTGAGATTTCACATTTCCTTTATTGATGTTCTCAACTATATTCAATATATACTTGAGAAAGTTTATCTTCCTGAGGTTCACTAAAAAATCTAATATATAGATATCACTCTTTTCCAAAGTATCCTTATCTCTTTTTATCGGAATTACAAAGCCTTGAACCCAAAATTCAAGAATCCATATATTTAAAGAAGGATGAATAATATTTGAAGGCTTCACTGCCTTCAATACAAGACACTCTATAGGCTTTTCCTCATTAAAATAACTTGACAAATCAGGTAATTTCTGACTACAAAATTATGTTTCACCTTCGTAAGGAACTCCAATCCGACTTTCTGCCTTGCTAAAGGAAAGCGATAAGGTATTTCCCTAACTCTTGAAAGAAAATTTTTTATGCCATCTTCCTTGAAGAAACATGTTGTCTCATAGAACTCAATCAACAAGTCCAGATACACCAGATATTGTGCCTTCGACATTGAAACACAAAGTCTCTCCCAGCCATTCAACATAACATTCTTTGATATGATAGAATAATATTTGGCATAAAACTTCGGATAGACCACCATTTATTTGTCTATATTCCACTTAGATTTTTCCTCACCAGTCAACATATATTTCTGAGGATAAGCATCAGCATACATACAGAACAAGGGAAACTTTAGAGATTTGGAATGACCTTTAGTACATAAGTAGAGCTTAAAAACACAAAAGCATGAAAAACCCATGTGGGACAACAATTTTAAGGGCTTTATATTGGCAATTCAGGTGACAGTTCAACTTTTTTGGTTGATCCAATGATTGAAGAATCTTCTGATCAAATTTGGTTGTTGAGATGATAATTGAAGAAGGATATTGAAATTTTTTGATCTTTTGAGGTTTATTTAAATAAACATTAGGAATTAAGTAAGATAATAATTCTATAAAATTTAAAACAATAAGAAAATACTAACATGTAAAACGATGATTACAAAAACATAGGAAAGAAAACATACCTTCTGGATTACTAGGAAGATTATTCATAATGAGGGAAATTTTTCTTGAAAGAACATTAGATTCTGGAAAAATTTAAAAACAAACTTAATGAAATTTTCTATTAAAAATATCTGATTACAAATAATTTAGACTATGAAAAATTTAGATTACAAAAAATTATGACTATGAAAAATTTTGAGTACGAAAAAATTAACTATGAAAAATTTGACTACAATAATTTTTGGTTAACAAGAAAAATTACTCCCCCTATGAAAAATATTTTCTTACTCTAAAGAGATAGGTTTCAAAAAGAAGTTAATATAGAAAAATTACCTTATGTTTATCATTATAACTTCTGTTTGATGTATTAAAATATATAGGATGGTAATGATTTTGTGAAAATATCAGTAAGTAGATCTTGTGTTCTGAAAAATTGAAGAATGCTATCATATTTTTGTGTGAGATACCTAATAAAGTGATGCCTAATATAGATGTGTTTATCAAGAGAGTGATGTTCATGGTTTTTAATTAAGGAAGTGTCTCTATTATTATCACACTATATTTGTGTTTTGGTAAAAATCATAACATAGCCTGTGAGTGTGTGTTGCATCTATAATACATGAGCACAACAACTCAGCTGCTACATATTCAGCTTCAGCAGTGGAAATTTCTACTGAGTGTTGATTTTTTCAAGACCATGAAACTAATGAATTTCTTAAGATGTGAAATGTTCTAGATGTAATTTTCTTATCCATTCTAGATCCACCAAATTTATCATCTGAAAAACGTTTTAAAACAAAATCATTTCAAGAGGTATAAAAGAGTCCTAATTCCATGGTTCACTTTATGTAGCGAAAAATACTTTTTTACTTCCTTGAAATGAGATTCCTTAGAATTGGATTGATATCTTGCACATAAGAATACTAAAAACATCATGTCATGATGACTAGATGTAAAGTATAGTAAACATCCTATCATACCTTTAAACAATGTTTGATCCACTAGTTTCCCAGTTTCATCAAGATCATGTGAATTTGACGTAACAATGAGAGTACTGATACTTTTAGTGTTTTCATATCCAAAATTTTTAAGAACGTCTTTAATATACTTATATTTGGATATATAGATTCTTTCTAGTTTTGGAGAAATTTGATAAGAAAGGAAATTTTTTTACTCATCCATCATACTCATTTCAAACTCAAGATTCATTTGATTCACAAATGAATCAGTTAAAGACTTATGAGTTGAATAAAATATAATGTCATCACCATATATTTGAACAATCAAAACATTTTTCTAAACATTCATTATAAAAAGGGTTGGATCAACATTTCCGTTCACATAATTTTTTTGAAGAAAAATCCATGCAAGTCTATCATACCAGGCTCTAGGGGATTGTATACGTCCATATAAATATTTGGTATGTTTGAAAACATGTTCAGGATGTTTCTTAACTTAAAACCCAGAGGTTGTTCAAAAAAAACTTCTTTTTGAACATACAAATTAAGGAAATCACATTTAACATCAATTTGAAAAATATTGAAATTAAAGAATGCTGTAAAGGCAAGTAAAATATGAATAGATTAAAGTCTAGATACTAGATTGTAAGTTTCTTCATAGTCTATTCCTTCTTGTTGATAACCACCTTTATCAAAAAATCTAGATTTATTTAATGATATGATTCCATTTTCGTCACACTAATTTTTGAAGACCCATTTTAATCCAATAAAAAAAGTTTCCTTAGGTCGTTTAACCATGGTCAAAACATTATTCTTTTCGAATTCATTTAGCTCATCAATGAAATATTTTATCCAATCATCATCACCTAAATATTCATCAATGATTTTGGGTTCTAATTGAGAAAGGAATTCTATATGTTCGAATTAATTTCATAAGGAACTTCTAGTCTTTACAGGTTGATTTACATCACCAATGATACTATCACTGGGATGATTCATTAGAAACAACTGAACTGGGTTTTGAAAAACCTGTTCATCAACATATGGTAGGATATCTTCTAGAGTAAAGGTTTCAGAAGAATTTTATTAAATATTTTCACTATTAGAAGGGACTTTTATCAGTGGTTGATAATCAATTTTTGAAAACACATCCGAAGATATAGGTTTAGGGTGTTCAAAAACAAAGGGATTGGTTTCATCAAATTTACCATGTACTGTTTCATCAATAGTACAAGTGTTTTTATTGAAAATATTATAATCCTTAGATGTTGGGGAGTAACCTATGAAAATTCCTTCATTGTATTTAGGTGAGAACTTATATAGAATATATTTAGTATTAAGAATTAGTAATTTTCATCCAAATATATTGAAGTTGGAAAGTATAGGTTTTCTACCATTCCATAACTCATAAGGGGTTTTATTAAGAAAATTTCTAATCCAAACTCGATTTATAGAATAACAAGTAGTACTTACAGCTTCATCCAGAAAGTGTCTTTCAATCGAATATTCACTCAACATAGTTATTGTAATTTCTTGAAGAAATTGGTTTCTTCCTTCAACAAAACAATTTCATTGAGGAGTTCTTGGAGCTGAGAAGTTATGAGTAATTCCTTTTCCACTACAAAAAGTTTCCAAATCAGAATTTTGAAATTCTTCTCTATGATCACTATGAATAGTTATCAATGTAAGGTTTTTCTCATTTCTAACATGGGCTCTAAAAATTTTGAAAACAGAATAATATTCATATTTCTTTGCTAGAAAATAGAATCATATAAATCTAATGTAATCATCAACTATGAAAAATAAAAAATATTTTCCTCTAATTCTTCCCCTTTGTGTTGGACCAAAAAGATCAATATGCACTAACTGTAAGGAATCAGTGGTTGAAACTTAACCAACTAATTTAAAACATGATTTTGGTTTCTTTCCATATTGACAAGTATCACAATATTTTGAATAATCAAATTTAAGCTCTAGTAGATCCATAAATATTATTTTCTTATAGAGTTGTCAATGGTTCCTAAGGTTATAGTGTCCTAACCTTATATGCCATAACCAAGAATGATTTTCCATTGAACTATGTCAAGGTAGGTCTTGGCTCCTAAGGTCTTTTAAGATTAGTGTGTATACATTCTCTTGAATATGGGTAGAAAGAATTAACTCTTCCCTGGAATTGTGTAATAAGCACTTATAATTACTAAAATTCAAAAGGTAAAATTCATCACATAATTGACTTATGCTAATAATATTGTGCTTAATACCCTTAAAAAATAAAACATTTGAAATCATAGTTTTTCCAAGAAGAACAATGTTACCTATACTAATAATTTCCCTCTAAGAATTATATCTGAATGTTAATTATCCACCATTCGTCTGGATAATCTTTGAAAAGATTTTTTTATTACCAGACATATTTAGGGAACATCCACTATCCATGTAACAATTATTTTTGTTGGTACTATATTTATTTTCATGAAAAAATATGTGTTAGACTTTCAAAACCCAAACTTTCATGGATCCGGAAACATTAGAAAGAAATTTTTTGAGAATCCACATTTTCATAGAAAATACGCTTAATGAAAACTAAAGTCTGAGTTTTGTTTAAGTAAAAAATATTCTCCCAATTCCCACTAATTAATACTTAGTATAGAATATAGCACTTTGAGCATCAAAATAATTATTACTAAAAACCAGTTTCGAATGAGTATAAGAAAATCCAATAGTTTTCCTTAGAGGTATAATTTGGGAATACATCTTATGAATGTTTTCCTTACCTACGGTAAAGTTTGAGAAAAAATTTCTCAAGGGGACTATTTCTGACATCATTCTAAGAACTAGGTTTTTATCCTAGAGAAAATCAGTTTTATCATTGAAGATAGTGTCTAAAAAAATTTCTTTACAATTTCTTTTTCTAGATCCTTAGAATGTTTATCCTTCTCAGAATTAACTTCAAAAAGTGTTTTTTTAAATTATTTCAAAATCATAAATTTTAATATCATGATCTTTAAAAATATTTGATACTTATTTAGTATTAAAAGAAATTCTAGAATTAGCCATATCAACATTTTTATTCACATCAGAATGTTCATTCTCAATAATCATAGAAAACCTAGAAATATATTCATAAGTAGGTAAAGTATTATCTTCATCAAAATAATATTCTTCATCATAAGATTCATAATAATTATTATCACTATAATTATCATTCAAGGATATATTGGTTATAGGTTCATCATTGTGTACCTTGGCCATTCGGGAGTGAATTTCAATGGGTAACATGGCAATTAAACCAAAATTCTTCTGACCATAAGATTCATATTCCAAGGATTTATCATGTTATTATCCACCACTAGTAGTCCATGTGTAATTATATTTCATAACTTTTATATATTTACCTTGGTATTAGTTCTTTCTATTTCCCTCATAATTATTTTCCTTTCTATCCTTTCTCTTAAGCATAGTACAATCCGGCCTTATATGCAGCTGTAACACCCCAAGTAAATAAAGAATATGACATTTTAATATTTATCCATATTTTTGAATAAAATATTAATATGTCTTTAAAGGGTACTCTTTGCTCGATGGCGTACCCAACACGCAACAACGAGTTTCTTGGGAATCTTACGTTGCACTCTAATAATAAAATAATATTATTTTAAATGGTAGTTAACATGTAGCCGTTGTATTGGCGGTAATAGATAGAAATAACTAAAATATGATTATATATGTTTTTAAATGTTTTTACATTTATCTAATAAAAGATAAAGGCTTAAAATACGGAAAGAATTCAATTTTAGGCGTATATGACCTAATTTTCACTAATGGTTCACTTATCTCTTTTTGATGGAGAACCGTCATTAAATATAGGTTTGTTCACTCTTATACATTCTTTTTGACCAAATAAAACTCTTCTTAAGAATCGGGACATCAAAATTTACTTTGTGTAAATTTTTGGTATCTTTCTGATAAAGTTCATTTTTTTAATAAATAGTGTAAAATGTTGTATTTTAATTCAAAACCTCTTTTTAATATAATTTATTTATATGATTAGATTATCTGTTGAATTTGTTTTAAAGTGAAATTATAATATATTTTTACCATTAAATCCAATAGTGGTCGTTGGAATTAATTTCACTTTGAAATCAAACTTAAACTAGTGTCAATATTTTGATATATATTGTTTCATAAAAACATGCTATTTTCTCTGACAACTGGAATTAATTATTAAATTAATTAATGTGTCTTATATATTTTGATTTTTTTAAAATAGACTTCATTTTTGAATTCGGAATATCAAATATATCTTACGGTGAATTTTTGGGATTTTTCTGAAAAACATCAATTTTTGATGAATAGTGAAACCACTAAGTGGTACTTATAAAAACTGATTTTTCCGTTTAAATAAATTTTTTCCATCTTTGTGTTTTGAATTTAAAAAATCAGACAGACATGGTTGTAATTATGAAGTAAAATGTGTTTTAATGGGATAAAAATAATTTTTTGGTGAATATTAACTTATTAAGTTTTTAATCACGATTAGTGGTAATTAGTGTAATTTAAGGTAAAAAAGATATTATAAAAATGTGAAAACACCATGACACTTGTCCTACCCCTATTGGATGAGTCATGGCCGACCAAGACAACCCATGGGTCTATTTAGGGGACCCTATGGAGCCTCTTGGATGAGATAATGACTTTAATGCCTTTTTTTAAAATAAAGGTGAAAATGACACTAACATTAATTGTTTTACTAAAACAATTTTTAGAAGGGGTTATGCTAATCATAATTTTGTCTATAAATACTAATTGGAAAGATAAAACGATTTCCTACATCAGGATATTTGTTTTATAATTTTTATACATTAAATAAATTATTTTAATTATGACATCATGATGATGCAACGATGACCTCATTAATGAACAGTTTAAATAAAATGAAATGATAATATAAAATCTAAGACCTAAACTTGTCCAAAAACTATTGGATGGGAATATTTCGAAGCCCTATCATCTTATCTTTGAAATATATCAATGTGGGACCTTATAAATTCGAAACACTTTTGAAAATAAAATAATAGTTTCATGATTTCCAAAAGTGCCCCTCCTCTCCTCTTATAAAAGGCCCCCACCTCTACCTCATTTCACACACTCCTAAAGCCTTTGTCTCGTCCATACCCTGCCCATTTAATCTCTCCACATCCCTCTCCTCATCATATAGGATTCCCTTTGGGCATAATCCTTTCAAAGGAAGCCTTTAGGATCAAATCAAAAGGAGTTACACTTTTAAAGGTAATTCATTCTCTCATGTTCATTTGTTTTATTTTGCTTCTCCAACCCCCTAAACTCTTTTTATTTAATTTTTTGTAGCAACACTAGTATCTTCAATATACTTGGATTTTTTTATAAGATTTATTCGAGCTACACTCTCACACAACTATATCAAATGGTTAAAGAACATACAGTTTCCGTGGATGGCGAAATTCTGCCTCCTGAAACGATGATTGTTCAATACTCATTTAACACCTTAAAAGGTGGCCATTATGATGTCACTATTTTTATATATGATATATAATATGTTTATTCATTCCTTAAGCTTCTGTATTTTTCATTTATGGAATACCATTATTGTTTCCATTATGGGTAAACACGATATCTTCATTTTAGGAAGTGCGGACTACCACCCCCTGAAAGTGATTTGATTCGTTAATACCATATGTGGGATGTGTAAAGGATAAAGTTAATGATATTATATATGTTATTATACTGGAATTATTATATAGTCTTATATCATTACTATTCCATTCCAGGAAATACTAATTAGAAATGGAAGTAGCGTTCATGCGTATGTACGGCTTACCGTCTCCATGAACGGTGCATTTCATTTCTTACCTCTAAATGTGATGTAATATTATAAATACATGTATATGATGAATATATATGATATATATGTTATCAAAATCATTAATATATTTCTGGATATAATGAACCTTTGACCAAATTAACAACATGTAAGTGTAAGAAGTGTATTTTTGACTTAAGAACCAAATACCGACAAAATGAACATTATTAACTTAAATGATTACATGATGTTTATAACATGGTATAAAAGGAATAATGAACTATAAAAAAAGGTTATTAATAAAGTGGAAATTAACTCAAGTTTATTATTCAGGATGTTAAAGAACGATCGAGTCAAGTCGGACCTGAGGTAAGGGATCCTACTCCTCTCTTTCTTTTTAAGTACACTCTTTTATGTCATTCCCTCTAAATCTCATCTTTCTTATTATTGGGATGTTATTTTATATTACACTTACTGTAATTTTTATGTTCATGTAATGAGAGACCCTATTCTCTCTCATCAATCCATTTTGGAAGTTTTATGTGGCGCCGTTAGGCTGCCGAGTTTTCGTAAGGGATTTTTCATCTCACTTTTATTCTCGTGAGATTTATGCTACATTTTCCACAATTTCCTTTGAGTGGTGTATGTACTGCCCATTATTATACTCTTTGTGTAATATACTTTCGTTTATGAGTATTTACATCAATGATTTATTGTCCTTCTTTCATGGGTTGTATGTTTCGAAAGATACCCAAGTCGGTAAGGGAACCTTTCACCCTCCTCTTTTTTAAAAGACTTATTTTGTTGGGTCTTTTAATTTACATATTTTTATGTTGGGATATGTTCTCATATATACTTATTGATGTAAATTTTATTTCCAAGTGATGGGATACACTTTTTATCTCTCATCAACTCATTTTGATGTGACGCCGTTAGCCTGTCAAGGGAACTTCTTACCCCAATTTCGATTTCTTTGGGTTCAACATGTAGTTATTGAATATGTCATCCTTTGAATATGTGTGAATGACATTTGATTATTTTACACATAATATCCACTTATATTTGGTGTATTCTTCTGTCACACATAATTATGTAATTGATTTATCCTTAAACCATGGATATCGTCTTTGTATGGGACTTCATCTCAATCTCCTTTCATTGAGGCATATTTTGTTTTATACACAACCTTCTTTTATACGGTGTATAAAACCCTTTGACTTTTAGGGTTATTTCAAAGGAATATTTTTTATACGAAGCGTTTACTAAATGACAAAAGGGAATGTTTTTGTCGTACGTATGCGGCGACAACGACTTCCCTGCCGCCGTGACCATTATTTGAGTTTCGGCTTCCTCTACAAGCCATACTTTTTTTAAAAGAAAAATAAATACCATGTTTTAATTTTATTTTATT
Source organism: Viscum album (assembly GCA_963277665.1). Taxonomy (NCBI): domain Eukaryota; kingdom Viridiplantae; phylum Streptophyta; class Magnoliopsida; order Santalales; family Viscaceae; genus Viscum; species Viscum album. The sequence continues at coordinate 1,280,339,232 of OY728156.1, forward strand.
TTGTTATTGAAAATGGTTTTCATAATGTTTTTATATCAATGTGTTGTATTGATATCTTGTGATTGAAAGGTGGAAATGTTATGTTTCCTTTATGCATGTTTTATGTGATACGATTATGTTGAGGTTCTTGGGCATTATTATGAAGACGGGTGGTTCCGTGATAAACTAAGGGCGGGTGAGCCCGATATAGATCTCCAATGCATTGGGTAATGCGAAGGAGTGAAACGTTAAGGTTTCTCCGAAGAGATTTAGGGAATATACTGTGATGGGTATTCCAAACGTAACCAACAGGGTTACTCCCTACGTAAGAATGTTATGAATGCCTCAAGTTACCTTTATGTCTTATTATTTCTATGATTTATTCATTGTTTGATGAGGTATGTTAAAGTTCCTATGTTTTATGGGTAAAGTATGATTTCATTCTTATGTATATATGAACTCATTTTTCCTTTCCATATTTTTATAACCCTTACTGTGCTTTTTATGCTCATCCCAAGTTTTTAAAATGTTTTTCACAGGTCAAGGGAAATGTACATGATGTGATGATAGTGTCAAGGATGTGTCAACAAAGAATCCATGTTTTATTTTAAATATGTTTCCGTTGATGGGAAGAATGAATACTGTCTTTTATGTAACCACTTTTTTTAAATGTGGAATGTAATGCAAGTTTCATGATCTAATTCTCTAAAACTCTAAACCTGAAAAGATCCTCAATGTGTAATCTTGTAATAACTCATGATTAGGTAAGTTTTAAGGCTGGGGCCTATAGTTGGTATCAGAGGTCGATTTAGATAACTTTAGAGGTTAGGGTATTCTTTAAGCATAAGTGACATTACCATAATGGTTAAGATTTCAGAAATAGACCTAGTTTTAGATAAAGTGAATGAGTTAGTATATCTTAGTGTTTATCCTCCTCATTAGTACATGATGGTTTTTCTGATATACTCACACTGACCTTTTTGGTTTTAGTAAATGGCTGGATCTAGCAGGCACCAAAGTAACAGTGGATGTGAAGGAAACTGTGACAGTTTGTTGAGCAAGAAACTAAATGATAAGGGAGCTGCAATGAGAACTCTTGTGATTATCCTCAACCAACTATCTGGAGTCATGATTGAAAACCTAAACCTTGGTGATTTTTATAAGGCATCATATATGCGAGAAAAAAATCCCTATGGAAGTACAGGTAATAATCATAAAGGTAATTGTGTCCAAAAACCTATGTGTCAAAGATGTGGAAAGAAACACCTGGGAAAATGTTTCAAAGGGACAGAAATATGCTATAGATGTGGAAATGAAGGTCATAAATCAAGAACCTGCCATGGAAAAAGGAAGCATCCAGTTGACGCGAGGAAAGGGAACGAAGTTCTTTCTGAAGTATCAATTGAATGTTTTAAATGTGGTGTGAATGGTCATTATTCAAACACATTTCCTATGAAGAAGTTTCGTGAATGGGATCACCAAGAGCGTACAAATGTTTGTTTTCCAATACCTAATGCCATTCCGATTGAGGATGAAGAAACTGACAATGACCAATCAAAGGTATGTATTATTTCATGACTATTGTTTTCCTATTTTGGAATCTTAGGATATGATTCATGATTTTGTTTGTAGGAAAGAGGTATTTCATAATAAGTTGGAAATGAATGGTTAATGGATCATGAAGAATGTTGAATGAGTAAGATATCAACATATAAGGGCTTCAAGAGTTATGGTGAAATTCTTAAGAGTATTAAGTCTCTTTTGATGATGGGGTTACATTAGAAGACTTTTTATATTATGTGTAACCCTGATGTTTAATATATGAAAATTTTATTCAAGGAATAACTATCTTTTCTTTTGTGGACATAGTTATAAAGAACCATTTGGGTTTATATGATCCTTAATTTTGAGGTAATTATGGGTTATTATATGATATGATGGAATAAGAAGGCATGATATAAACTTGAGGAATATGTTATATTTATTTTTGATGATTTTATCTCTTTTTATGGAATGATTTGAGAATTATATAGTTTTCGAAAAAGGACAACACGCAGACCGTGTGACAACCCGTCGCGTCGGACAAAGCTGCGGGAATCGAACCCACAACCAAAGTGCGACTGGTATTTATCGCCTACCACTGGACTACGTGAAGTCCCTGTTAGTTTGACTGATTATTTTTAGTTATATGATTTTATTAATTAAGAGTATGTTTATTTTTGGTTATCTATGGAAATTTATTAACCTATCATGGAGGATATGTGATTAGGTTAATTACTGTTCAATACGAGACATTAAGAGCAACTGATGTTGTTTGGAGATAAATGTTACGATTTAACTTGGAAGACTATGTGACTAAATCCTTCAAATATTTGGGTTTCAATCTTAGTTTGGTTTACTTTGAATAATTTTATGGACAAATTGTTTATCGGATGGTCCTCGTTGAACTTTGGGTTTTGTTGGACAAATTTTGGAGATTAAGCATAGATTTTATTTTTAAAGGGTTATCCTTTTCTAGATTGTATGACCTTGTACTAACCTTTTTTGTTTTGGTTTTAGTTAAAGCCTAATGACATGGGAAGTATATAATTCTCTTTGGTGTATTAGTTGGTTCGCTAGAAGTTGATTATAGTACTCTTAATGCGAACAAGTCTCCCTAAATACTCGTCTTTTGGAAAAAAAATATGAGTTTGATTAAGGAATCTAGTAAAAGTTGAAAGTCAACATGATAAGTGATTATGTTTCCTTATGAATAAATTCCTCAATAAAAATTAACTTAAAAGAAAAATGTTGTCAATTAACTTTTCCTATTGGGGAATCGAATACCGTTTAACCCATCACAAGTTTGTGATTTTCTCATGGTTAACTTTCTCCTAGACATGTTTACTATCACTCTCCATCAGAACATGACCCTTTGTTTTCTCCTCCATATCCATATTTTCATACTTTTAATCCTAGTATGGGTTATCTCGGGTGACATTTGTACTTCTCTCCCATTCTTTTAAAGTGATTGTTTTACCGACTCTTGTTCCAATGTGGGACTTTCAAGGATGTTTCCAAGCTCAATTTTAAAAATTGTGATGATGCAATTCCCAAAAGGGGGGAAGGATGTAACACCCCAGGTAAATAAAGAATATGAAATTTCCATATTTATCCATATTTGTGAATAAAATATTAATATGTCTTTAAAGGGGAAGCTACGCTCGATGGCGTACCCAACACGCAACAACGAGTTTCTTGGGAATCTTACGTTGCACTCTAATAATAAAATAATATTATTTTAAATGGTAGTTAACATGTAGCCGTTGTATTGGAGGGAATGGATATAAATAAAAAAAATATGATTATAAATGTTTTTAAATGTTTTTACATTTATCCAATAAAAGATAAAGGCTTAAAATACGGAATGAATTCAATTTTAGGCGTATATGACCTAGTTTTCACTAATGGTTCACTTATCTCCTTTTGATGGCGAACCATCATTAAATATAGTTTTTTTCACTCTTATACATTATTTTCGACCAAATAAAACTCTTCTTAAGAATCGGGACATCAAAATTTACTTTGTGTACATTTTTGTTATCTTTCCGATAAAGTTCATTTTTTTAATGAATAGCGTAAAATGTTGTTTTTTAATTCAAAACCTCTTTTTAATCTAATTTATTTATATGATTATATTATCTTTTGAATTGGTTTTAAAATGAAATTATAATATATTTTTACCATTAAATCCAATAGTGGTCGTTGGAATTAATTTTACTTTGAAATCAGACTTAAACTAGTGTCAATCTTTTGATACATATTGTTTCATAAAAACACGTTATTTTCTCTGACAACGGGAATTAATTGTTAAAATAATTAGTTTGGCTTATATGTTTTGAATTTTGTAAAATAGAATTCATTTTTGAATTCGGAATATCAAATATAGCTTAGGGTGAATTTTTGGGATTTTTCTGAAAAACTTCAATTTTTGATGAATAGTGAAACCACTAAGTGGTACTTATAAAAACTGATTTTTCCGTTTAAATGAAATTTTTCCATCTTTGTGTTTTGAATTTCAAAAATCCGACATACATGGTTGTCATTAAGAAGTAAAATGTGTTTTAATGAGATAAAAATAATTTTTTGGTGAATAGTAACTTATTAAGTCTTTAATCGCGATTAGAGGTAATTAGTGTAATTTAAGGTAAAAATGATATTATAAAAATGTGAAAACACCATGACACTTGTCCTACCCCTATTGTATGAGTCATGGCCGACCAAGACAACCCATGGGTCGATTTAGGGGACCCTATGGAGCCTCTTGGATGAAATAATGACTTTAATGCCTTTTTTAAAAATAAAGGTGAAAATGACACTAACATAAATTATTTTACTAAACAAATTTTTAGAAGGGGATATACTAATCATAATTTTGTCTATAAATACTCTTTGGAAAGATAAAACTATTTCATACATCAGGTAATTTTTTTATAATTTTTATACATTAAATAAATTAATTTAATTATGACATCATGATGATGCAACGATGACCTCATTAATGAACAGTTTAAATAAAATGAAATGATAATATAAACTCTAAGACCTAAACTTGTCCAAAAACTTTTGGATGGAAATATTTCGAAGCCTTATCATCTTTTCTTCGAAATATTTCAATGTGGGACCTTAGAAATTCAAAACACTTTTGAAAATAAAATAATAGTATCATGATTTCCAAAAGTGCCCCTCCTCTCCTCTTATAAAAGGCCCCCACCTCTACCTCATTTCACACACTCCTCAAGCCTTTTTCTCAGCCATCCCCTGCCCATTTACTCTCTCGACATCCCTCTCCTCATCCTAGAGGATTCCCTTTGGGCAGAATCCTTTCAAAGAAAGCCTTTAGGCTCAAATCAAAAGGAGTTACACTTTTAAATGTAATTCATTCTCTCATGTTCATTTGTTTTATTTTGCTTCTCCAACCCCCTAAACTCTTTTTATTTACTTCTTTTGTGACAACACCAGTATCTTCAATATAATAGGATGTTTTTATAAGATTTATTCGAGCTACACTCTCACACAACTACATCAAATGGTTAAAGAACATACGGTTTCCGTGGATGGAGAAATTCTGCCTCCCGAAACGATGATTGTTCAATACTCATTTAACACCTTCAAAGGTGTCCATTTTGATGTCACTATTTTTATATATGATATATAATATGTTTATTCTTTCTTTAAGCTTCTTTAATTTTCATTTATGGCATACCATTATTGTTTCCATTATGGGTAAACACGATATCTTCATTTTAGGAAGTGCGGACTACCGCCCCCTGAAAGTGATTTGATTCGTTAATACCATATGTGGGATGTGTAAAGGATAAAGTTAATGATATTATATATTTTATTATACTGGAATTATAATATACTCTTATATCATTATGATTCCGTTCCAGAAAATACGAAATGGAAATGGAAGTAGCGTTCATGCGTACGTACGGCTTACCATCTCCATGAACAGTGCATTTCATTTCTTACCTCTAAATGTGATGTAATATTATAAATACATGTATATGATGAATATATATGATATATATGTTATCAAAATCATTAATATCATTCTGGATATAACGAACCTTTGACCAAATTAACAACATGTAAGTGTAAGAAGTCATTTTTGACTTATGAACCAAATACCGACAAAATGAACATTATTAACTTAAATGATTACATGATGTTTATAACATGGAATAAAAGGAATTATAAACATAAAAAAAGGTTCTTAATAAAGTGGAAATTAACTCTAGTTTATTATTCAGGACGTTAATTAATGATCGAGTCAAGTCGGACCCGAGGTAAGGGATCCTACTCCTCTCTTTCTTTTTAATTACACTCTTTTATGTCATTCCCTCTAAAGCTCATATTTCTTGTTATTGGGATGTTATTTTATATTAAACTTACTGTAATTTTTATCTTCATGTAATGATAGACCCTATTATCTCTCATCAATCCATTTTGTAAGTTTTATGTGGCGTCGTTAGGCTGCCGAGTTTTCGTAAGGGATTTTTCATCTCACTTTTATTCCCGTGAGATTTATGCTACATTTGCCACAATTTCCTTTGAGTGGTGTATGTACTGCCCATTATTCTACTCTTTGTGTAATCTAATTTCGTTTATGAGTATTTACATCAATGATTTATTGTACTTCTTTCATAGGGTGTATGTTTTGAAAGATACCCAAGTCGGTAAGGGAACCTTTCACCCTCCTCTTTTTTAAAAGACTTATTTTGTTGGGTCTTTTAATTTACATATTGTTATCTTGAGATATGTTCTCATATATCCTTATTGATGTAAATTATATGTCCAAGTGATGAGATACACTTTTTATCTCTCATCAACTCATTTTGATGTGACGCTGTTAGGCTGTCAAGGGAACTTCTTAACCCAATTTCGATTTCTTTGGGTTCAACATGTAGTTATTGAATATGTCATCCTTTGAATATGTGTGAATGGCCATTGATTAGTTTACACATAATATCCACTTATATTTGGTGTATTCGTTTGTCACACATAATTATGTAATTGATTTATCCTTAAACCAAGGATACCATCATTGTATGGGACTTCGTCTCAATCTCCTTTCATTGAGGCATATTTTGTTTTATACACAACCTTCTTTTATACGGTGTATAAACCCCTTTGACTTTTAGGTTTATTTCAAAGCAATATTTTTTTTATAAGAATCGTTTACTAAATGTCAAAAGGGAATGTTTTTGTCATACGTATGAGGCGACAACGAATTCTCCGCCGCCATGACCATTATTTGAGTTTCGGATTCCTCTACAAGCCATTATTTTTTAAAAGAAAAATAAATACCATGTTTTAATTTTCATTTATTTTGGTATTGAAAATGGTTTTCATAATGTTTTTATATCAATGTGTTTTATTGATATCTTGTGATTGAAAGGTGGAAATGTTATGTTTCCTTTATGCATGTTTTATGTGATACGATTATGTTGAGGTTCTTGGGCATTATTATGAAGACAGGTGGTTCCGTGATAAACTAAGGTCGGGTGAGCCCGATATAGCTCTCCAAAGCATTAGGTAATGCGATGGAGTGAAAGGTTAAGGTTTTTCCGAAGAGATTTAGGGAATATACTGTGATGGGTATTCCAAACGTAACCAAGAGGGTTACTCCCTACGTAAGAATGTTATGAATGCCTCAAGTTACCTTTATGTCTTATGATTTCTATGATTTATTCATTGTTTGATGAGGTATGTTAAAGTGCCTATGTTTTATGGGTAATGTATGATTTCATTATTATGTATATATGAACTCATGTTTCCTTTCCATATTTTTATAACCCTTACTGAGCTTTTTATGCTCATCCCAGGTTTTTGAAATGTTTTTCACAGGTCAAGGGAAAGGTACATGATGTGATGATAGTGTCAAGGATGTGTCAAGAAAGAATCCATGTTTTATTTTAAATATGTTTCCGTTGATGGGAAGAATGAATACTATCTTTTTTGTAACCACTTTGTTTAAATGTGGAATGTAATGCAATTTTCATGATCTAATTCTCTAAAACTCTAAACCTGAAAAGATCCTCAATGTGTAATCTTGTAATAACTCGTGATTAAGTAAGGTTTAAGGCTGGGGCCTTATAGCAGCGCTATTTTGCATTCATAACAATTAACTTCAGAGACATTATTGTCCTTTCTTTCATTATTCTTATATCTATACTGAATGGATTTATTCTCAACTATCTTGTTCATCGATCGAGCAAGATTAGCCAACTCATTCTCATAACATTCACTTTCAATTCATTTAGACACAATTTTGACTTTCTTTGACTTGGACCTTATAACCATTTTTCTTATTCAAATCAACCCCTCTTTTCATTATTGTCTCACGTTTAAGAAGATTTCCAAAAATCTCATCAAGAGTAATCTGAGATACCTTCTCATTCTTATCAATAGTTGTTCTCTTAGATTCCTACTCATTCAGCATGATGTCTATAATATTGTCTAAAAGTTCTCCATCATCTAAACCATTCTCACCCATAGATTGTAAGATGTTAATATTAGTCCCAAATATTTGTTGTAACTTGCACACTAGTTCTGCATAATGAAATAGAGATCCATGATATTCTACTCCAAGTATAGTTCTTCTTGTTTCTAGAACCATGGATGTACCAAAATGTGTATCCTCCAAATTCTTCCAAATACAATTTGAAGCACCACAAGAATAAATCAAATTTTATATATTCTTGGTCATGGTACACAAAAACTATTGCCTACCTTATAGTTTAGTTGATATTATAACTTATCTTTATTATTAAAAGTTTTGACTTCCTTTCCAGGAATCTTGTAATCTCTATTAAGAATAAAAATGTTGTCCAATCCAATATTAATAACAAAAGTCTTCATACTATCTCCCAAATATTCATAATCATTCACATCTAATATAGGTGGTCTGTTAGGATTTATATTGTCAATTGATCAAAAAATCATTCATTCCATCTAAAAGAAACTATATCTTCATAGAAACATGTTTATAATAAATGTTTGAACACAAGGATAAAAATCCAAAGCAGGGAAAATTTTTTAGAACAATGAAAACATCAGTAATAAGCATATATGTGAATACAATATTTTTTTAGACCTCCTCTGATACCAATTATAGGATCGAAATATGAATATAGATGCTCGATACACAAGTGGGGTGAATTGTATACATTAAAAATTCCTTTGGAACCTTTAAATTTGGTATAAAACTTTTTTTTAACCTTGTGGAAAACTATGTTTAACAAAGTTAAACAAGTTAAATTTACAAGAACGCTTAATTCTATAAAGGTGTTAGGTTTCAGAAAAAAATGCTTCCTGAAATGAAGCTTAAAAAAGGTTACAAGGATAAGGACTCTACTTTAAAGCGTATAGAATCTTACTCATCAGAGTATACAAATACAAGAAAATATAAGATAGTTATACATTACTTGTTAATCAAAATGCAGCAGAAAATAAACTTGAAACAATACAAGTAACATGTATGAAATCATTTAACCTAAAGAGTAGGGTATCAAACAACCTTGGATGAAGGTACCTTGATAAATATATTCAACAAAGCCTATATTACAACACCAGGGTAATCCCTTGATAGGAATATCTGAATCTGTCTTGATATCCCCAAATTCCCTCAAAATTCAAGCTAGTTGACATCTCTGACTTTCTAATCAAGGAAATGATCAAACGTTAAAGGTACTCTGCCCCTATGTCTTCCTATCCTTGAAATACCTTGATTTTAAACAACAACAATCAGAGTCGCAAAAAGAAAGCTTAAAAAGATGTTTAGTATGCACAAAGCATCAGAGTCCATCTCTCTATAAATAAAATCAAAAACATGTGGTCTCTAGAATGATCAACATCAGTTTTTTGGCTCGTTCAAATGGGCTCCTATTTATAGGAATTTTCCAATAGTCAACTCCCTCCTCCAATGGTCATATATTTCCTTGAATTATGGAGGGACCTATACATGTTTCACTCAAAAAATGTTTAATTAGAAAGAGAATTAATGACACTGCTTCATAATTAAAACAAGGGTAATAAAAATATGGTTTCTAAACCAAATACATTCTTTAGAGTCTAGGAAAAAATAATGTTCGGAGTCTAAGACAATAGTCATTCGAAGTCTATATTACATAGGTATTTGGATTCTATTTTTCATAGAATTTGAAATCAGAATTCTATAGACTTCGGAGATTGAATTATAAGGAATTTGGAGTCTGAATTGAAAGGAATTAGTAACCTTAATTCTGAGAAATTTGGAATATAAACTCTGAGGAATTTGGAACCTGAATTCTACGGAATTCAAAACCTAAATTTTGAGGAAGTCAGAATCTGAATTTCAATGAATTCGGAGTCCGAATTCAAATAATTGGAAGTCTAAATTTTCTAGAATGTGGAATACGAATTCAATGAATTAAGAATCCAGATTCAGAGAATTTGTAATCCAAATTCAATGTATTCAGAATCTGAATTGAGAGAATTCAGAATCATTATCCGGGGAATTAGGAATCTGAATTCAGATAATTCAGAATCTAAATTCATAGAGTTCGGAGTCTGAGTTTTATAGAATTTGGAATCTGAATTCAATGAATTTAGAATATAAATTCATAACTTGAAAAGAGAATTCTCTATATCTAAGTATTTATATGATTTAGAGGTTTTAGATAGGAAATATAATTTTACACATAGAAATAAAAAAAGATAGATTTATAGAAACTATAACATGAATAATTAAAATGAAGGTAAGGATAAAATTTCATTTGGAAAATAAAATTTCCTAATTAAGATAAATATTTGTGGAAATAAAATTTTCCTTGAGATTTAGTGTTTGTGATTTTAAATACATAAAGTAATAGAATGTAATAAGGAAACCTTATTGACTCAAAAATCAATATATTCCCTTAAGGGAACTAGAAAATTCATCCATAATAGTAGGGTGTAAATGGGAATATGATAAAAAAACATAATATCCCATAGGAGTGTTAATCCATTATTTTATACTTAGGCCCACTCAACATGCATAAGAGTGATGATTGAGTCAATTATCAACTAATCATTTTCAAGGTGATTTCTCCTAGGCGCATTTATGCCACAACTTCAGCATGTTTCTAGATTCATGATAAGGACGTATTTACCAAAAAACAACCAACTCAATAATTTTCCAATATTTAAGGATATCATCCCATACTTTGACTCATATCTAATGTGTTCAGTACGGTTCCCTAACCCTAACACTGAAGGAAACTAGACTAATACCCTAAAAATAACCAAACTTTCACTATAATACCAACTAAGGTAAACTAGACTAATCATAACTTTATTCTATAACATTTATATAATTAAAACATTAAATTATAGAAAATATTATCATAATGTGAATATTTAGGTTTAATGTTATTTGATTCTTGTTGCATAAGCCAATTATTTTATAGTGCAAGTTAACATTTACTTATAATTTGACCACTCAATTTATTCTTCTAAATATCTTCTATGTTGATCTCATTAAAATAATTTAGATGGAATGATAATAGAAAAATGAATTCCATATGATCAAATATATAACAAAACATAAGGACATGGACAACACAAGTCAAAAATCATGATCCAGGGAGATAACCAAGTTTTATATCAATGTAGTGTGGGACCATCATAAGAATTGAAACGAAACATTATAGATTAGTTATTTACACATTTATAACATTGTGGATTATGCATCACAACATATTTCCCATATAATATTAGGCATAACAACATATTCCTCACTGTTGATTGAGAATAAAAACTCATTTTTACTATTATCTCAAGATATTTAAATCATTCCCCAAATGCATTGGAGTAATATATAGGGCCCACATGTCACTCAAATATTAACAACACACATGAATTATATAAGAAAATAAATAATCATCACATCATTGGAACCTAGGAAGAATAATTGGTTCATAATATATTTTATATGTTATCACATAAATAAACACATAAATCATATTAATTTATATAAAATCCAATCACCCAGAAATGGAACTTTAAAAAAATCATTTAGAGGTTGATTTATAAAACAAAACAAAATGGAAGAGAGAAATATTTTGATATAAATATAAAAACTAAAGATAAATTAGAAAATATATTAACAAAGCCTCTCATGAAATCAAAATTATTATGATGAAATTTATTTATAAATATGTAGATATCAAAGTAATAATATGGATCATTAGTGGTATGTGAGAACATGAACATGAATGAATGCCACACATAAGAGAAATAAACACTTATAAGGATGTGAAAAAGTAAAAACTATATCTCCCCTGGATTTTTTTAATTATATTTTATAATAAATTAAATTTCATTGATATCTTTCTATGCACGCAACACTGAGTATAGAAAACATTACATGCAATGCTAATTTTTAACAACACACGATATATTATTATTATTATTATTTACACACGAATGTTATAACATACAATTTAAACATAGAGGTATGAATAGTAATAACTAATTTTAAATTATAATTTTTAAAGGTTTTATATAAAGAAAACATTTTCATAAAAAGTACTTAATCTTTTATAAAGTCCTTACATGTTTCAAAAATACTATTTTATGAGAAAATGCTTATATTTTCCTTTTGGTGAACAATAATAAAATTAATTTTTAACACATTAATAAAATTAAATGGATAAAAACATAATATATGAAATCATAATGCTAAAATTAGAATATGGTGAATTTTTCATATCTTTCTGAAAATATTACATTTTTGTTGAATTGAGAAAAATATTGGATTTTATTAAAAATTACATTTTCATTTCAAGAATCCATAGGGTTGATATGATTTTAAATAATGTTTTTAAATTTAAAAATATTTCATTTAAAATTTTATTAATCCAATTTATGTAATTGAAATAAATTTCGTTTTTAGTTTTGATATAAAATATTACTCTACTTAGGGACATTTTCTCTTTGAAAACTCAATTTATCATTATGTCTTCAGGAATATTTTTAAATTGAAAGATTCTAACTTAGTTAATGGAATTAAGAAAAATGGATTAAATATTTGCAATCAGTATAACTTATATTATTTAATAAGTCCAACATTATGATTTACGGTAAGTAATATTAAAAAAGTAAAAATTATTCACCATAACTATGGTGAAAATGGGTTTACATGGGGTTTAAAAAAATAAGAAAGTGTTAAAAAAGACCCAAAACATTTATAACACCAATTGAATGTACATATTTGAACATTTTCTCATTTAGGCTCAATAATTGCCCATTTTACATCCTTCTAGAATGATAACAAATGTAAGAAAACCTTTTTATTTTTAAAACTAACAAGTCTATCACTCAACTTACTTATAAATACAACCCATATTCTCTTCTTTTTACACATCCAAAACCATTTTGTTTGGAAAATTAATGTCAAAATCCAATACTTACTTACCTCATATAATCCTAAAACCCTTATTTTTGTCAGTAAGTGTAACACCTTGAGTTTTTTCTGTTTTTTATTCAAATGAATTTAATATTTTCAATATTTTTTGTTGCACACAACACTATGTTTTTCATAAATTACACCCAACACCATGTTTATCATTTATTACTCACAATAATAATTTTATCCTTTGTTACATGTAATAATGAGTTTAGACAAAACATTCCATAATATTAAAATATAATTATGATAGTTTTCTCCAAGTTGTTGGAATAGTTTGTATGAATGGGAATAAATAAATTAAAAAAATATATGGTATACACAGGTATATAAAATTATTTATATTATAACCAATTAATTACAAATGAAGATAAAAAAATCTGAAAATAAATGAATTTTTCAGAAAGACAATTTTTATGTGAAAAAACATTGTTTTCCTAAATGAATTAAGAAATTAGCTATTGGTGAAGGATTTAAAAGAAATTTGTATAGTAAATATTTCATATATAATTTAACAATAATATTATGTGTTTTATATATGAAATTAAATATAATTTTTATCTGAAAATTTGTATTATTTGAAAAAGTATTTTTGTTTCCTTTAGTGCACATATTTGAAAATTAAATTTTAAAACTTTTAAAAAATTAAATTAATAAAATTAATTTTTGAAATAACCATATCAATATTATATTAGGGTAAATTTTTGATAATTTTCTAAAAAGTTTAATTTTCTGATATATAGTGATAAATATTAAATCTCAATTGAAAACATTATCTTTTGATTAAATTATTGATAAAGTTAACTTATATTTTAAATTTATTTTATAGTTAAATTATTTAAATTATATATTTATTAACCCAATATTGGTCATTATAATCAATTATATATTGTTATTGGATATAAATACATTGTTGACCATAGATAATTTTATCTTTGAAAACTCAATTTCTTGTCGCTTCTGCATGATTAGTTGTAAATTAATATTTTTATGCTTATGTGAATTTAATTTGGAATAATGGATTATGTGATTTTAATTAGAATAATATATATTATATAATAATTAAAAAATATTTTTTGAACAAATATAATATTGAAAATAACAAAAAATAATTACTGTTGTGAAGGAAAAAATAGGTTTATTGGGGGATAGGATAAAAAGTTAAGGATTAAAATGACCTAATACTTGTATAAAATAAATTAATGGACATATTTATCTCAAATAATGAATAACAATCTATAATAATCCATTTGAGATCCTCTTGTAATGAAGAAAAGTGGTTACACCTTTTTCTTTTCAATAATTAAAAGTGTGCCACTCACCTCACTTATAAAATTTTATCCATCTCCTCTCATATTAAAATAATTAATCCATTTTTGATTGCCCTTGAATGATAAAAAATTACTTAAATATTTCTATCCACTAATCATAGAATCTTTATTTTGGGCCTAAATCCAAACTAGGAAAGATTTTGGTGAAATTCTAAGGATTTTACCTAAACAGGAGGTTACATTCTTCAACGAGCAATTTTATTTTATCTCTTCCTCCACCTCATTAATTACATATTAAAAATGATGGTATAGTAACCTATGTATCGTATATATAATGATAATTTTTAATGTTATGTTCATAACCTACAACAAACTTTACTTCCATAAAATGTTTTACAAAATCATCATTCATGTTTACGATAGACTACTACCTCATGAACTTATATATTTCGTTGTTCCATTACCATAGATCACAATTGGGTACAAGGAATGATATAAAGTATAAATGTTATATTTTTTAAAATAATTTTTAATTTGGATTAATTATATAGTAAATACTTTTTTCTACTTTCTATTCCATAGGGGACACGATAACGATGCTCATGTGTTCAACGGTGTATGGCCTCACGAAGTGATGTGATCATGTTCACTAATGCTTTACATGGAACATAATAAAGATAAAATTAGTGAATATATATAATATAAATGAGAAAACGTGTGATATTAAGTACACAATTATCATTATTAAAAGATAATATAATATTTTATTTCTTACATTTTCACTCACTAAAATATGATAATAACGTTCTTGTATGTGTGGATTATCAACATCGCGAAATGATGTGTCTCTCTTTACATCACCACAAAAAATAGATCATATATATATGTATATTTAAAAAAATATATTATTTATAAAACTATAATAATTATTTAAATCTAATATATAACTTAACTTCTTTACATAATTATATTAAAAAAATGGAAATGTTAATCATGCATACGTACAACCTACCATATCCATGATCGTACCATATGTCATTTCACAAAACCATCATTCCTGATTATTCATAAATGTATAAAAGTTATTTAAATTTGATAATTATGTAATTATTATAATTTTGGATATTATATATTGATGATAAAAAAATGAGTACAAAGGATAACAAATAAAAACATGTTTTAAAAACCAAAGTAGTTATTACCTAAAATGTTACTTTAACAAGGAATTGATTATAAAAAGGTAATAAAATGACATAAGAAAATTATATAAATTACTATATATGTATGTGTGGTTAAATAATAGATTTATTAAAAACTTATATTTATTATACAATATGTTTGAACAAGTACGAAGGAAGTTATGATTTATGGTAAGGGGTTTCTTAGTCTCTCTTCTATTTAATAAAGACATATGAAAATTCACTGCTTGTTTATTGTGGGCTGTGTATATAATTCTTTATTTGATAGTTTATAACATTAATACTCTTATTTTTATGGTATTTAGTGTTTCATTTTATTATATTCTTTATTTTTTATTACAACCAAAAGGAATACTAAATCAATATGGGATTTGTTTCTCACATTTTTACATCTATGAGACAAATGCCATAGTCACCACCTATTTATTTTATGTGTTGTATATACTTTCCATTAATTTATTTTATTATTTTTATCCTTAAAATTTTATAGATCTATATATCCATTTTTGAATCTCTCTTTCATAGGGTTTACTACTCCAGAGTTACCATAGAAGAAAGAGATATTTGTCTCAATTTTCCTTCTATGAGATATATGTAATGTTATACACCTATATTCCTTTATGATGTGTATATATATCATATTTAAAACAAAAATAATTAATTAATTTATACTCAAGACATTAAATGTTTTATTTAATGATCATTCTTTGTGGGGAATGTTTTCAAATTTAACAAAGTGGAAAATATTTTATGTTACAGTCTTTTTGTTTATCGATATTTTTTATGATTATGATTCTCATAATAGAATATTATGATAAATATCTTAATAAATACATAAAATTTATTTTCCCTTATTTATCTCATGATAATGATTTTTTCCTTTATTTTCCTCTCATTATTTACTCATGAGTTTAAACATATTTGTTTAATTAGAATCATATTGTCAATCAAAAATTAATTTTCATTCAAAACCCTGTATTATAATAATGTTTTAAGAAAATTGTTTTAAAAAATATTTTATAATGTTATATTTTTCCACATTTTGATTTATTAAAAAAATTTAAATAGAATCTTCATTTCATTTTAAAAATTAACAATTATTTGGATTTTACGAAAAATGTGAAATGAGTTTTTGTTTTTAAAAATGTACCACATGAATAGTATCCCCAACTATCATGACATCACAAGGATTTCAAGATTACCATCAATGATTTCAAATTTATTTTCAATGAAATTTTTTTCACAAATATTAGTGGGATTCTTTGATTTTAAATAAATGATACAAAATGAAATAGGATTTTGAAATTTATTTAGGTTTTATAAAGTGTTCTACCAATTGGAAAAGGAATTTTTTTCAAGAAATGATTAAAATTGGTTTAAAAGCATCAATTATATATTTTATTGGTTTATTTTATAAGAAAATTATATATAGATTTTTTTATAAAGGTTAGTTTTAAAATGTTATTTTAAAAGAAACGGTATATTCATCATGATACATTCCAAGTGATTATTCATTCAAACATAATCTTCATATAGGTTTAAATCCTTTGAGGTTATATATTATTTTCTTGGGATATGATCCCTTGATTTCATTATTATCATTCAACTAAATGTTTTATTTTAATGATGAATTGATTTTTATGAACCCCATTTCTTTTTCTAAAGGTTTTAACATGATTGAGTTCTTAGGAAACATGATTGTTTCTCCTTAGGTTATTCTATGTTGAAATGAAGAATTTTTTTTGAAACCAATTTGTTTTCCTTAAGTAATTATATGATGAAATTTTTATGAAATCCATTGCATATCATGTGTTATGATATGAAGAATTTTTTTCTGATATTGTATACACATATGTATGATATTAATTATGTGATTGGTATGACCTATTTTTTCCCAAATCATTGGGTTAGAATTTATATTCCATGAGATATACAAGGCTAGAATTATATCACCCCGACCCCAGACTCCTAGAGATAGTGAGTTAAATTATTACATTAGAATTATTATAAGGAATAAAACCCTGATGGACCATATAGTTTATATATCCTGTAGAAATATATAAAAATATGAAATCCACAATTTATTGTAAAAATTAAATAAAAAAGGAATTTTAATTGAGCTTTCCATTAATACCCTCGGTGTTACACTACTTTTCAAAAAAATATTCATATCCAAGTGGAAAAAAATACAAATCAGTTGATCTCAAATAATCAGTATATGTATGTGTATAGTAGAAATTATGATTAAACATGACATAAATAATATTTCAAGATAAAATTTTGAAACACTTTCTATTTAAATAATCACAAGGGATGTGAATCATAACCATGGATATTATACTATTAAAATAATCAAATTTAATATCAATAAAAAATCACATAAGGATGAATATATAATTATAGAAAATTGATATATACCATCGAGGCATTGATGAAGTCATCAAAAAATAAATGTTTAAGGCCTCATCCAAATCCATATTTGACAATAAATGGGAAAAGTCATGACCCTGTCCATATCTAGTTAATCTCATGAGACCTACGCATGCACAAAGGGGCTATAGTAGCCTTAAACCATCACTTACTATGTCTAATACAGTCCTTATATGAACATGATGAAATATAAGCACCATAAACATTTGTATTGAAAAACTTTCTTATGATATGTGAATACCTTAACCATAATATTGAATAGTATCAAAATAGCACAACATTGTAACACTTGAGACTTTTATGAGAAATATTTTGTTTTTATGTTATATAAATCATCAAAAGAATCTTTCAAAACACACAACACTATCTTGGCTTGCTTTACACACAACTGCGGCCTTCCTCGATAGCTTGTGTCGTACACAATACCGAGTTTCACTAAACAACGATATGCTATTAAAATATTTTTAAAACTAGCTGTTATGAATAGTAATAACCACTTTTTGAAATTTTGTACATTTTATTTTCCAAAGTGGACTTCAATTTATGTTTCAGATTATCGAAATTAGCTTAGGGTGAAATTTTGGTACTTTTCGGATAACATTCATATTCTGATGAATAGTGAAAATTATTAAATTTTAATTAAAAACAAATTTTTTTATAAAAATAATTAATAGTGATAAATTATTAATTCGAGTGGTTTTAAAGTATATTTAGAATATATTTTTACCATTTAATACAATTTTGGCCATTGAATGTAATTTCACATTTAAACCAAACATAAACAAGTGTCAATCTTTTGATAGTTATTATCTCTTAAAAACGCGCTATTTTTTTGACGACGAGAATTAGTTTTTATAAAAATTAATGAAACTGATGTGTTTTTAATTTGGTAAAATATACATCATTTTTGAATTCATAATATCAAATATAGCTTAGGCCTAATTTTTGGTATTTTTCTGGAAACTTTCATTTTTTGATGAATAGTGAAACCACTAAGTGGTAGTTAAAAAAACTGAATTTTTCATAAACCTTAATTTTACCGCTTTTGTGAGTGGAATTTAAAAAATACAAGAGACACTGTTGATGTCAGTAAGTAAAATGTGGTTCAATGAGATGAAAATAATTTTTGGTGCATAGTAACTTTTTACTTTTATTTACCAAGGTTAAAAGTAAATAGGGTAATTAAGGGTAAAAATGATATTATTATTTCCCTAACACAAGTCCTAATTCTATTGAATAAGTGTAATTCGACCAAAAACAACCTTTGGAATAAAATATGACCATTTAGGCCCAATTCGATTAGATTAGGACATTTATTATTAATTTATTTAAAGAAGGGTTAAAATAGTTAAAATCAAAGTTTAATAAGTAAATAATTTTTAATATAGGGTTATACATAGGATAAATTCTACTATAAATATTCATGAGAAAGATAAAAATATTTCCTACATAATGGTATTTTATTTTTCATTTTTAGACATTAAATAATTTAATTTATTTATGGCACAATGATGATGCAGTAATTATCTTATTAATGAAATATTGACATAATTGATGTTATAAATACCCAAATAAATGTAATATGAGACTTTTTATGAATTACACTATTTTTATAGGTTAATATGACATGTAAGTATTGATTTAATTAACTTTTTTAGAACTAATCATTCTGTTATGATTTTGAAAAAAATCAATTACTAAATAGTGTCAAAATTGACATAAAATAGTTTTTAAAACAAATATTATATTATTAATTAGTATTTTATTCCTAAAAATATAATGTTCAGAAAAATAACTTAGATAAGGTTATATATAATAATAATAAACAACTTGGTGTTCGTTTGTCTTGATATAGTATGTTTATTAACCTTATATTGTAAGAAAACAAGAAGACATGGTAAAAGTTAAATTATCTATCTTAAAGATAAATCTAAAAG
This sequence comes from Viscum album, assembly GCA_963277665.1. Taxonomy (NCBI): domain Eukaryota; kingdom Viridiplantae; phylum Streptophyta; class Magnoliopsida; order Santalales; family Viscaceae; genus Viscum; species Viscum album. Next base: position 1,280,359,021 of record OY728156.1, read on the forward strand.
ATACGGTTAAAATTGATACCTAAACTTGTCTAAATTCTGTTGGATGAGATGAGTTAGACCCATACCCACCTTAGCTTTGAAATATATCAATTTGGAGCTATTAAAAACCGAATTTGACTTTTTAATAAAATAATATTTTTCGTTATTCCAAAGGTGCCCCTCTCCTCCCTTATAAAAGGGCACCTCCTCCCTCTCTTCCTCACACCACTTTTAGCCTTCAAGATCGGCCAAACCCTACCAATTTCTCCTCTCAACTTCCCTATAGACATCCTATAGGTCCTGGTCTTCTTAAAAGACCAATTTTAGTGCCCTAAATGAAAGTCTCAAAGATGCGCTTCAAAAAAGAGGTAATGTACGTTACCGATGCTTTCATATTTATTTCTTCTTCCACTTCTTCTTCTTTAGTTGTTTGATTATGAAATAATAACATAATTATCACTCATATACTGATATGTTATTATAATTATGAAACAACCCTATTTCACCATCTATCCATCCTATGGAAAATGAAATCACCGTGCGTGCGTACGTATGGAATACCGTCTCCATGCAGTGGTGTAATCTATTTTCCACCACCAACTTACTTGGATGGGTATAATGGTGTAAAGAATAAATATATATGATTATTTTAATGTTTTATTGATTCTTAAATAGTATACATACACTCCAATACAATTCCACGATCATGGGAACGATATCATCGCTCGTGCGTACGTACGGAATACCGTCTGCACGATGTGATGCGATTCGTTCTACATGATCTTCATTACATAATTATTATATAAATGAATTGAATGAATGAATATTATATATATTACACTAATACAATTCTGGAAATGAGGTATCTATAACATAAAGAGATGAATAAGAATTTATTTTACAAAACATGCATAAGAACAAAAAGTAATAAACACTCGAATAACAAGTAGTAATGAAATATTACTATTAAGAAGCTAAGAATATGACTATATATGATATCATAACAATAATTATGATTCTTGAATAAGACAATAACATTATTTAAATCATTATACAGGAGGTTCGGACACTTACGAAGCAAATCGGATCTAAGGTAAGGTAAAATATCACAATCTCATTTTTATCTGAGATTGTTTATACTTTGATATTTACTGGGGTGTAGTTTATCATAAACATCCATGTTTCCTCAATATTTAATATTATTTCCATCCACCTACAATTTTATAATTCTAATTTTACCCTTTGGTGAGTTTTTAGTAAAAGATATGAAAGGAATCTTTTGTCGTTTTAAATACGAGGTACTTTTTGACTTTTCCGACAAAAGTACGAGAAGAATGTTTTTTTAACTTATACGGCATGAATGGATTTTTAAAACATTATTTCCAAGAAACAGACTTTACAAGTTTTCATGTTTATTTTTAATGAACTTCTTTTAGTTTAAAATTTTATGACATGATAAGAAAGAAAAATGTTTTTGAGGTAGAAAGGAAATTTTCCTCAAGAATGGAGTTCAAGTGTTTTATGAAAATTAATTTACATATAAGATAATAAAGGGTTATGTTTCTATCCCTATTATTAAAATTATTTTACTATGTTGTGATGGAGTTATTTTTATGAATTTATTTATCTTATATGAATTGTTTTATGATGTCACTATGTTTAAGATTCCCATTTTTATTACATGGGTTTTGCTATGATGTATGGTTTATGATTTTTGTGGCACAAAAAAGAATGGTATCATTATGGGATGGGTGGGACCTATATCTCCCTCAAATTCATTGGGTAAATATTTTATATCTCATGAGATATACATGGATGGAACGGCACGTTAAACTGGTTCAGTGAAACAGGACTGAAACGAGGAGTGAACTCGGTTCAGAAATGGACTTTGTCCACTAAGATAGTTTGGGAAATGAGTCTTGACTAATAATAAATGATTAACTATGATTATGAGTGTATGACACAAAGCTTCTTGTTTTATGTTATGATTATTGTGATTACATTTCACTACCATGATTTATCCCATGTTATGAAATTATGATCTCTTTTGCAGGGTAAGATTTTCAAAATGTTTTGTTCTAATGAATATAGTGTGATTGATATTTCTTTTGTTTACCCTTACTGAGCATTTGATCACACCATTTTGTATGTTGTCTTTACCCAGGTCAGGGAGAAGGTTATTAAGTAAGATATGCCAAAAGGGACTATATATATGATGAAATAAATGGGAGACATTGTAGATTCTTTATGAACCAGTTGTTTATGTTTCCCAGTTTCTAAAGACACTATACCTATATGGTCATTTCGTGGTTTTGTTATATGTTGTAATAAGTATGCTTCAATTTTGAATTATTAACAATTTATGTAAAGTATGGGTCGTTATAGTTAGTATCAGAGGAAAGAAATAGTCAACCTTTGGAAACTAGGATGTGAAAGCCTTAGTAAGAACCCTAAGGATAAATCATAGAATAGAACACAATCATAGTGATTTAGAAATGGCCATGAATAACCTAGGATAAGAACTTAAGTGTGAAATTTTTTATTATGTGGTTTTCCTATTATAATTATTGTTTTTCACACTATTCTTCTTGGCTTTAGTCAATGGCTGGAACCCGAAGGAACCGTGTTAATACGGAATACGACGAGAAATGCAATGATTGTCCCCCTGAGCAACCAAACGTTATGGGAGTTGGAATGAAAAATCCTGTAGCCATTCTCACAAAACATTCTCATGATATGAATCATGCTGGACTTCCAAACGAGCAAATGAAGGAGCAACATTCTGTTGAATCCTTCATGAGGCAGCGTCCACCTTTATTCAGCGGGTCTACTGATCCATTAGTTGCTAAAAAATGGATCAGTACTACTCAAAAGATATTTTCAGTTCTTCAATGTTCTGAACATGATAAAGTCATCCTAGAAGTGTATCGTTTGGAAGGATAAGCTGATCAATGGTGGAGTCTTATTAAGAATATGAGACAAAGATATGAAATTGAGTCCATGGAATGGGACGAGTTCAAGAACTTATTTTTCAATAAGTACTTCCCACGTATTCTTCAAACAAAGATGGAGAAGGAGTTTCTTGAAATAATGAAAAAGGATGATGAATCATTTGGTACCTATGAAGAAAATTTTAAAAGAATTGCAAGGTACACTTCTGGTATTATTATCCAACCTGAGAGTAAGATCGATTGATTCTTTAGTGGCTTAAAACCAAGTCTTCAAAGGGCCTTAGCCATAAGGGACTTCAATATATATAAGGAAATCATTCGATGTGCTCTCAAAGTTGAGATAGATATTGGAGTAACCCTTTAGTCATATTGGTTTGATAAGAAGAGGAAAATGGAATTCAATGGAAAATCTAAAGAGCACACTGAAAAGAAGATGGGCTTTCCCTTATGCTCAAAGTGTGGAAAGAAACATGGAGGGAGTTGTCTTAAAGGGACAAGTAAATTTTTTAAATGTGTAAATGAAGGTCATTGGGCATTTGAATATCACAATGATGGGAAGAAGATGTCTAATGATGCAAACAAAGGAAGGGAAACACAGAATGAACCTACTACACTTCAATGTTTCAAGTACAAGGAGAAGGGGCATTATGCCAATCAACGCTCAAATCCAAGGGTTGATGATGATGATCGACGTCAACAAACACTTAAGGCTAAAGACAAAGGAAAGTCACATGCAATTTCTATTAGCGATGTGGAGTACAATAACGATGTGGTGAAAGGTACACATACCATCCAATCTAAAGTAGAAAATGTTTTATTTGATTCTGGATCCACCCACTCATTTATTTCTAAATAATTTTCTAAGGTTATCACCATATTACCTCAACAATTAGATGTTGAGTTAGCTGTGACAACCCCTAATGGCTCAGCAGTCGCATCAAAAGTTTATAATTCCTCTCTGATTGATGTTTGTGGAAAAATGCTTCCTGCAAATCTTGTGATCCACTCTATAGTGTAATTTGATGTGATTCTTGGCATATATTGGCTTTCTCTATATGGAGCTCATATAAATTGCCAAAGAAGGGAAGTCACATTTCATATTCCAGATCAATCTATGATCGTCTATCATTGCAAGGATGAACATAACCTTCTGATGGAAATTTCTTCCATCTTATGGGTCATGATTCCACTAAATAAAGGTTATTTATTTCAAATGGTTGGTGAGAAACTCATGATTAATAATATGCTCGTTGTACGGGAGTTTGATGATGTCTTTCCAGAGGAATTGCCAGGTCTTCCACCAAATCGTGAAGTTAAGCTTTCAATAGAACTCGTACCGGGTTCTTTTCCTATTTCAATGACACCTTATAGAATGGCCCCAATTGAGTTATAGGAATTGAAGAAGCAACTCCAAGAGAATCTTGATAAGGGGTTCATTCGCCCTAGTGTGTCACCTTGGGGAGCACCTGTTCTATTTGTTATGAAGAAAGATGGATCAATGAGACTCTGCATTGATTATCGAGAACTTATCAAGATCACTATCAAGAACAAATATCCTCTCCCACACATTGATGACTTATTTGACCAACTACGAGGAGATCAATAATTTTCCAAGATTGATATTTGTTCTGGGTATCATCAATTAAGGGTCAAAAGGGAGGATATACCAAAGACGACATTCCATACAAGGTATAGACACTATGAATTTATAGTGATGCCGTTTGGTCTTACTAATGCCCCTGCTATCTTCAGGGATCTGATGAATAGAGACTTTAGAGACTATGTTGATCAGTTTGTGATAATCTTTATAGACGATATTCTTGTATATTCAAAGAGCAAGGAAAAACATGAAGATCACTTGAGAAATATATTGAATACCATGAGAAAGGAGAATCTTTATGCCAAATTTACCAAGTGTGAATTTTGGCTTCAAAAATTTTCATTTTTGTGTCACATAATCTCAAAAGAAGGGATATCTGTGGATCCAGCAAAAATAGAGGTTATCGAAAGATGGTTGAGACCAACAACAGTAACTGAGATCTGAAGTTTTCTTGGTTTGGCTGGATATTATCGATGTTTTGTAAAATATTTTTCATGATTATCAAATCCACTCACCAGGTTTACTCGGAAAAGAGTTATGTTTTTTTGGACTGGGGAATGTGAAGAGAATTTCAAGGAGTTGAAAAGAAGGTTATTTAGTGCACCTGTGCTCACACTGCCTTGTAGTAGAGAAAGGTTTGTGATCTACAGTGATGCATCCAAGAAGGGATTAGGGTGTGTTCTCATGAAAAATGATATGGTGATAGCTTATGCCTCACGAAAATTGAAAATCCATGAGCAAAATTAACCAACTCATGATTTGGAGTTATCTGTGGTAATCTTTGCATTAAAGATTTGGAGGCATTATATTTATGGAGAAAGGTGTGACATTTATACTGATCATAAAAGTTTAAAGTATTTTTTCACACAAAAGGAGCTGAATATGCTCCAAAGAAGATGGTTGGAGCTGATTAATGATTTCGACTGCTCAATTAATTACCACCCTGGGAAAGCAAACAAGGTGGCAGATGCATTAAGACAACATGACCATGCTAGCTAATCCATGATGAGGATCACAAAAGATCCAATATTTATGTATTTACAAAGGATGGATCTTGGAATTTTAATGGAAGGGGGAAAATCATATCCTTCTCAAATGAATGTTCAACCATCTATACATGTGTAGATTTAAGAGGCACAGAAAGAAGATGTCGAGTTACAAAAGAAGGCAAGAAATATTCCTGAATTCAACCTTGATTGTGATGGGATAATAAAGTTCAGGAATCAGGTTTGTGTTCCTCCCATCCTTGAATTAAAGAAGGACCTACTGGATAACGCTCATAGTTCTTAATTCTCTATTCATCCTGGAAGCACGAAGATGTATAGGGACCTGAAAGAGTACTTCTGGTGGGATGGCATGAAAAGATATGTTGCTGAATATGTCTCTCGATGCTTGGTTTTTCAGCAAGTTAAAGCTGAGAGACAGAAGTCTAAGGGGATGTTACAACCATTACCCATACCCGAATGGAAATGGGAAAACATCACTATGGACTTTGTCATAGGACTTCTTAAAACATCCAAAGGCAATAATGATATCTGGGTCATAGTTGATCATCTTACAAAGACTGCACACTTCATTGCTATTAGAGAGGATTTCTCTCTGGATCAGCTTGCCAGGATATATGTAAAGGAAGTGGTAAAATTGCATGGAGTACCACTTTCTATTATATCTAATCAGGATCCGAGATTTACCTCGAAGTTCTGGCAAAGTCTTCAGCATACTCTGGATACAAAGTTGAGTTTCAACACTACTTATCATCCTCAGAGAGATGGTCTGTTTGAGAGAACAATTCAAACTCTAGAAGATATGTTTAGAGCTTGATCTATGGATTTCAAAGGTGGTTGGGATCAAAACCTACCTTTGGTGGAATTTTCTTATAATAATAGCTTTCAATCCAGTATTCAGATGTCTCCTTATGAATCTCTCTATGGAAAGAAATGAAGGACTCCAACATTCTGGGATGATGTTGGGGAAAGAAATCTATTAGGACCTGATCTTGTTGATGAGATGGGAGAAAAGGTCCAATCTATTCAACAATACATAATAGCAGCTCAGATTCGACAGAAATGTTATGCCAACAACTGAAGAAAAGACCTAGAGTTTGAAGTGGGTGAAAAAGTGTTCTAACAAATATCTCCCTGGATTATGGTCATGAGATTTGGAAAGAAGGGGAAGTTGAGCCCTAGATATATCGGTCCTTTCGAAATACTAGATCATGTTGGAATAGTAGCTTACCGATTGGATCTTCCACCGAATCTCTCTCAAGTTCATCATGTGTTCCATGTATCTCTCTTGAGAAAGTACCTAACTAATCCTTCACATGTACTCACCTCAGAAGTGGTACCGCTGGAGCAAGATCTTTCTTATGAAGAACAGCCGATAGAGATTCTGGATCGTAGCGAAAAAGTCCTACAAAACAAGACCACTCGATTGGTGAAAGTTTTATGGAGGAACCACCAATTAGAAGAAGCTACATGGGAGCTTGAGGATATGATAAGGGAGAGGTATCATCATCTTTTTGTTACACAGTGATGAATTTCGAGGGCGAAATTCATTTTAAGTGGGGTAGAATGTAACACCCGAGAATTTTATGAGAAATATTTTGTTTTTATGTTATATAAATCATCAAAGGAATATTTCAATACACACAACACTAGCTTGGCTTACTTTACACGCAGTCGCGTCCTTCCTCGATAGCTTGCGTCGTACAGAATACCGAGTTTCACTAAACAACGATATGCTATTAAAATATTATTGAAACTAGCCGTTATGACTAGTAATAACCACCTTTTGAAATTCTTTTCATTTTATTTTTCAAAATGGACTTCATTTTTGGTTTCAGAATATCGAAATTAGCTTAGGGTGAAATTTTGGTACTTTTCGGATAACTTTCATATTCTGATGAATAGTGAAAATTACTAAATTTTAATTAAAAACAACTTTTTTAATAGAAATATTTAATAGTGATAAATTATTAATTTGAGTGGTTTTAAAGTATATTTAGAATATATTTTTACCATTTAATACAATTTTGGTCATTGAATGTAACTTCACATATAAACCAAACATAAACACGTGTCAATCTTTTGATAGTTATTATATCTTAAAAACAAACTATTTGTTTTGACGATGAGAATTAATTTTTAAATAAATTAATGAAACTGATGTGTTTTGAATTTGGTAAAATAGACATCATTTTTGAATTCATAATATCAAATATATCTTAGGCCTAATTTTCGGTATTTTTTTGAAAACTTTCATTTTTTGATGAATAGTGAAACCACTAAGTGGTAGTTAAAAAAACTGAATTTTTCATAAAACATAATTTTACCACTTCTGTGAGTGGAATTTCAAAAATCCGAGAGACACGGTTGCTGTCAGTAAATAAAATGTGGTTCAATGAGATGAAAATAATTTTTGGTGAATAGTAACTTTTTACTTTTATTTACCACGGTTAAAAGTAAATAGGGTAATTAAGGGTAAAAATGATATTATTATTACCCTAACACATATTCTAATTCTAGTGGATAAGTGTAATTCGACCAAAAACTACCTTAGGAATAAAATATGATCATTTAGGCCCACTTCGATTAGATTAGGACATTTATTATTAATTTATTTTAAGAAGGGTTAAAATAGTTAAAATCAAAGTTTAATAAGTAAGTAATTTTTAATATAGGGTTATACATAAGATAAATTAGACTATAAATATTAATTTGAAAGGTAAAAAGATTTCCTACATAATGGTATTTTATTTTTCATTTTTAGATATTAAATAATTTAATTTATTTACGAGACAAAGATGATGCAGTAATTATCTTATTAATGAAATATTGACATAATTGATGTTATAAATACCCAAATAAATGTAATTTTAGACTTTTTATTAATTGAACTAATTTTATAGGTTAATATGACATGTTAGTATTGATTTAATTAACTTTTTGTTGAACTAATCATTCTGTTATGAGTTTCACAAAAATCAATTACTAAATAGTGTAAAAATTGACATAAAATAGTTTTTAAAACAAATATTATATTATTAATTGTTATTTTATTCCTAAAAATCTATGGTTCGGCCAAATGACATAGATACGGTTATATATATTAATAATAAACAACTTGGGGTTCTTTTGGCTTGATATTGTAAGTTTATTAACCTTATAGTGTAAGAAAACAAGAAGACACGATAAAAGTTAAATTATCTAACATAAAGTTAAATCTAAATGATAAGGTAAAAATTGTTACCTAAACTTGTGTAAATTATATTGGATGAGAGGATTACGACCCATACCCACCTTATCTTCGAAATATATCAATTTGGAGCTATTAAAAACGGAATTTTACTTTATAATAAAATAATATATGTAGTTATTCCAAAGGTGCCCCTCTCCTCCCTTATAAAAGGGCACCTCCTCCCTCTCATCCTCAAACCACATTGAGGCTCAAAGATCGTCCAACCCCTGCCAATTTATCTTCTCCACTTCCCTGGAGACATCCTAGAGGTCCTGGTTTTCTTCAAAGACCAAATTTAGTGCCCTAAAAGGAAGTCTCAAAGAAGCGCTTCAAAGAAGAGGTAATGTCTGTTACCGATTCTTTCATCTTTATTTCTTTTTCCACTTATTATTATTTAGTTGTTTCATTATAAAGTAATAACATAATTATCACTCATATAATTATATGTTATTATAATTATGAAACAACCCTATTTCACCATATATCCATCCTATGGAAAATGAAATCACCACGTGTGCGTACGTACGGAATACCGTCTCCACGTCGTGGTGTAATCTATTTTCCACCACCACCTTACTTGTATGGGTATAATGGTGTAATGAATGAATATATATGATTATTTTAAATTAATATTGATTCTGAAATAGTATAAATACACTCCAATAAAATTCCACGATCATGGGAATGATATCATCGCTCGTGGGTACGTACGGAATACCGTCTCCATGATGTGATGTGATTCGTTCTACATGATCTTCATTACATAGTTAATATATAAATGAATTGAATGAATTAATATGATATATATTACACTAATACCATTCTGGAAAGGAGGTATCAATAACAAAAAGAGAAGAATAAGAATTTATTTGACAAAACACGCATAAGAACAAAAAGTAATAAACACCCGAATAACAAGTTGTAATGAAATATTACTAATAAGAAGCTAAGAATATGACCATATATGATATCATAACAATATGTATGAATCTGGAATAAGTCAATAACATTATTTAAATCATTATACAGGAAGTTCGGACACTTACGAAGTAAATCGGCTCTAAGGTAAGGGAAAATATCACAATCTCATTTTTATCCGAGATTGTTTATACTTTGGTATTTACTAGGGTGTATTTTATCATCCACATCCATGTTTCCTCAATATGTAATATTATTTCCATCCACCTAAAATTGTTTAAATACAATTTTACCCTTCGGTGAGTTTTTAGTAGAATATATGAAAGGAATCTTTTGTCGTTTTTTATACAAGGTACTTTTTGACTATTCCGAAAAAAGTACGGGAAGAATGTTTTTTAACTTATATGGCATGAATGGATTTTTAAAACATTATTTCCAAGAAGATTCCTTTATAAGTTTTCATGTTTATTTTTAATCAACTTCTTTTAGTTTAAAATTTTATGACATGTTAATAATGGAAAAATGTTTTTGAGGTAGAAAGGATATTTTCCTCAAGAATGGAGTTCAAGTGTTTTATCAAACTTATTTTCCATCTAAGATAATAAAGGGTTATGTTTCTATCCCTATTATTACATTGATTTGACTATGTTGTGATTGAATTATTTTTATGAATTTATTTATCTTATATGAATTTTTTTATGATGTCATGATGTTTAAGATTCCCATTTTTATTACATGGGTTATGCTATGATGTATGGTTTATGATTTTGTGGCACACATAAGAATGGTATCATTATGAGATGGTCGGGACCTATATCTCCCTCCAATGCATTGTGTAAAGATTTTATATCTCATGAGATAGACATGGCTGGAACGGCAGGTTAAACCGGTTCAGTGAAACAGGACTAAAACGAGGAGTGAACTCGGTTCAGAAATGGACTTTGTCCACTAAGATAGTCTTGGCAATGAGTCTTGACTAATAAGAAATGATTATCTATGATTATGTGTGTATGCCACAAAGCTTCATGTTTTAAGTTATGATTATTGTTATTACATTTCACTACCATGATTTATCCCATGTTATGAAATTATGAACTCTTTTGCAGGGTAAGATTTCCAAAATGTTATGTTCTTATGAATATGATGTGATTGATATTTCTTTTGTTTACCATTACTGAGCATTTGAGCTGACCCTTTTGCATGTTTTCTTTCCCCAGGTTAGGGAGAAGGTTATTAGGTAAGATATTCCAAAAGTGACTATAGATATGATTAAATAAATGGGAGACAGTGTAGACGCTTTATGAACCAGTTGTTTATGTTTCCCAGTTTCTAAAGACAATATACCTATACGGTCCTTTCGTGGGTTTGTTATATGTTGTAATAAGTATGCTTCAATTTTGAAGTATTAAGAATGTATGTAAAGTATGCGTCATTATAATCATCATTAAAAATAATCATGAAACCTTTAATAAAATATAGTAGATGGAATAATAAGATATAAAACTCAATAAATTAAAAGACTCAACAAAGAATGTGGATATAGATGGATATACTCTAATAAAATCCTATAAAATTCATGAGATAAATACCCCTTATGAATTTGAAATTATTTATTTTAAAATCAACCCAATTATAAATGAAAACATTTTTCATAAAAATATACTTTTAATCTTGTAATGTAATGTTAAAAATGTTATGGGGTAAAAAAGGGGAAATATCCTCTCACACTACACTAGTAAACCAACATTCCTTCTATCAAAAAATTCATAAAGTATCTCATTTGGAAAATGAAAAAACATTCCTTTAAAACCATTTTATAAAAAGTATAAATTTTTTTATAAAATTAAAACGTTATATAATAATAATAAAATCATTTTTAATCATTATTATATGTCTTGGACATGGATTATAATAACTAAAATTATTTCATTGAATGATTCTTGAGAAAAATAATATTTAAACATTCCAAATATTCTGATACCACATTGAAACATATGAACTATAATCCACAACATTAATTTAACATGTAAAATAATAAGAATAAGGGTATTCATGATATAAAATGTTAAAGGATAATTATATACACCACATAACAATAATAAGTGGTGAATAAGGTATGCATCACACAGAAGAAAAAGTGGGATGAGAAAACCCTTACCATACACTTCCTTTATTTTAATGTGAATTAACCTCATGTATAATAGTTTTAGGTGTGTTATTATCATATATAAGAACTAGATTCATAGTTGTGATTTTATATATGATCTTTATATATTATTTTATCACCTCTTTGTTAATAATATTTAATCATTATTACTATTCTGTGTGTTAATTGTCTTGTTAGTCGACTTTATTTTGACATGTTTCATGTAGTACATGTTACATTGATCATTATTTAATCATCTAAATAATCTATAACATTATTTAAATATAATATATATATATATATATAATAATCCATAAAATTTGGGGATAAGAAATGAAACGCACCATTCACGGTGATGACATGTTGTACGTATGCATGGACGCTACTTTCATTTCATTGTTGAATTAAAAGAATGGAAATTAAATGATACATATTTATATTATAATTCTACAATCATATTTCTATAATATATATAACATTTTTCTATTAAACCCATCATTTATACATTCCATGTATAGTGTGAATGTATGACATTGCTTTTAGGAGGCGGTAATCCAGACTTTCATAATCAATGTTATCATATTGACAAAAAATTTAATCTATAAATATATATATTAAAAAAGGATAAAATAATAATAAAAAAATAATAAATATCATATATAACATATAAAAATAGGGCTTTTATCATAAATCCCAATCATGAATGGTGGTAAAGGAAAAATGAACGATCTGTTGAAATAGTTGGTGCCCTAGACCCAACTATTATGTGCTTTTGACTACCATATCGTGTATAGAGTTAACTATGCATGATGTCATCTTACCATTATAGTGTAGAATTTTCTGCGCCCACAATTGAAATGGTAATGTCCAAAGACTAATTGTCGTATCAAAAGGTTATAGCAGTTCTCAGGCTATAATGAGAACCTCTAGATACAATGACATTAATCTTAAATATATGTTCTATGGGATAGATATATCTTACTAATTGGACATATTAGATGTCTGACCATCAGGTTCTGGGGGCTCATAATCATTGAGACTTCCTCTCATGAAGTTCGCACTTGGTGATATCTAGTAGTGAGATCATGAGGACTGACCTGCCAATAAGAACACCACATGTTTCAGGTGTCATTATATGTTCCTATCTATAATCATGTGTAATGGTCTCCTGACTTGAGATCATTAACAATGTATGTAATTTGATTACATACTTTGATATAAGATGAAAACCATGGTAATGGATTCATGGCGAGGTAGTTTGTATCAGGTGCATCATTGGTGGCATGATATTGGTTGAATGGTCAAGAAAAGATTTGTCGCTTCCAGGTTATGGAAGTATTATATCTCTGGCCATGATGATATGGATGGTAGTACCTTTATAAGAACATGTCCATGGAAGTTGAGGGTAAATCCATCCAGTTACATCAACAAACAATAAAGAAATAAAAGGGAGATGACATGTGAGTGCGTCCTGCTTTATGAGATATTATAGACAAAGATATTATATTACACAGTGCATATTCGTAGGTTGGTTGTCGCTGCTGTGACAATCCTTATTTTTTCAGGGGACATGATGGGTTGCTAGATCCCGATCTTGGACTGTGAATACAATTCACGGCTGTCAAAATAAGGGCCTAGAGGGTCACACACAATAGCGTATTCAAGAAATTGCCCTATTCTTCTGAATATGAGAATTGGACATAGTGTGCCCCATCACAAGGGTCCGGGAATTGTCCAAAGATAAACGATCGCCAATGCAATAAATAAATTCATATTATTCAAGTTTATAATAATGAGTATTGAATTTATTTATGAAATGTATTTATGAGTTTAATGTAAATAAATGGAAAAAATATTAATTGGCGAATATTAAATTATTCATGGTTCAATTAATATTTATGGGAGCGATGAGTCGGGTTAATGACTTAACTATTATCATGTAATATATTTTAATATATCACAAGTAAGTGATAATAATATTTATGGCTCAGTTTAGTAGTCATAAAATGTCGATAATAGTGCGTTAAGTATTCGGGGCCGGCGAGGCGATACCGGGTATTTTAATTGAGCACTATAAATAGGATAGGAGGGGTATTTACCAAATACTATTCATGGAGCTTATCTCTTCTCTCTTCTGTCCCACATTCTAGAGAGATATTCTCTAGTTCCAACGAGCTCGGTTGGAGCTCTCTCTCGGGCATCTCTAGTGATACGATGCAGTGGTCGTAGGAGCGTCGAAGGCATCGTCGCAAATCCGCGCTAGCACCCGGATTACATCGAACGACACTCCCGCAGATTCCTTGAAGCGCGTGTGGACGATCTAGAGGAATTCGGCTTCGGATTCTTCAAGCAGCGTTCACCAATGATGATAAGACTTCATGCACGACCTTGGATTTAAACCAGGTATTTTACAGTTTATGTCTGTGCTTAAAATCTTTCATGCGTGGTCCTTGGCAAAGACCGGGATGCTCTTCTCTGATGTCGACAAGTTTACATCGACAGTCGGTGGAAGAAAAATAAAAAACCCACCTATTTGGGGCTTCCGCTGCACGCTCGGTTCCAACACAATCATCATTTAGGGAGGTGACAGTTCCCCATACATATACATAGTATGTTCATTACCCATTAGATGGAAATGTGTGTAAGTTTATGTACAACCATTATCATAAAAACATTTCAAAATATTTAGGACATGGTTGTTTTTTTATAATCCAGGAATAATAAGTAATAATGGAGTGGGGAAACAAAATAAAACTAAAACGATCGTTGAAGAATGTTACCTTGTTTTTTGGTAACTATTTTTTCTTTATATAGAAATACATCTTCGGTTAGATTTATTCTTATTGGATGGAATATAGGATTAATAGTGGGATATTTTGATCTTATATAGGTTTGGTTGGCTGAGGTAGATGGCTCAATGTAGTGTGTGTAAGGGATGAAGGAGGTTCCCTTTTATAATTGAGGTGAGGGTAATTTTGGAAATCCTCATAACATTAAAATATAATAAGCATATTCTGGAGGTAAAGACATCAATATGAGATAAAAAATGTGGTAATAATGTTTCAAAAATATATTACCCCGTTTTTTGATTATTTTACATATTTTTTTAAAAAATATTTTAATTATTTATTAATTCAATAGAATATCATCATTGAAAAAATTGATATTATCCATTTAACATGACTTTAAATACACTAACAGAAAGTGGGAATTTGAATCCAATGATTTCAAATATCTTTAATATAATATATATATATATATATATCAAAAATTCTTTAATCACTTTAATCCATCCAAAATATATCAATAGTAATATTATTAAAATTAATTATTTCTGTTTTATTTTTATTAAATGATTAGTTTTTTTCCATTGAGGAAATATTTATTGTAATTATTAAATTTTAAAAAAAATTCTATTATGAAAAAAAAATTATGATTAAAATATAAATTTATATTCAGTCATATGTTGATTTTGTCCCTATATGGGCACATAAAAGTTATTAAATTTGAAGAGAGTGATATTTTTTAACTATCATTGACCCAAGTGATATATAAGTTATTTTCCAGGAAAAGTTTCCATTAAAGAACTCCAATTTTATGTTAAGGTGTAAGGGTTGAATCATATTTCAACAATAAATTTTATAAATGTTATTATTATTTTTTTAGTCTTTGTCTTTTTTGTTATTTCCCTTATTTAAACTCTTTAACTCTTATCGTGAAAAATGTGTTTATACTATATAGGAGTGTATATAGTTACAATAATATTACAAAATAACCTCAAATGATCTATGGTTTAAATTTTTAACTTTACCCAAATTAGTTGGCTGAATTTCATATTTTTAAGAATTTTATATCATTTATTAAAATTTTATTCCTTACTTGTATTTATAATCATATCATAATAGGAAGACAAATTCTAAAAAATAATTATATAACACCTATAACATTTCAAAGGAATATAAAAATTTCATGGATGAATTATACATCATTAAATATATTTATTCTACAATTTGGAGTATAATTTATTTCATATTTCATTTAATTAAACAATTACAATATCATCATTGTGTCACCATTTATGGTAATTATTTTATTAATACGAATTATAAACAAATAAAAAAGATGTATATAAACATTTCATATTTTCAAATACTATTTATAGTCGAATATTTTTCTTATATAACCACACATTAAAAACATTTTACTTGTTAACAACACAAGTCTAACAAAATTGATGTTTCTTTGAATATAATATTATAAATGTCATAATCAAATCCAAGTTTCTTAAACGGGTTATAATTTTGGACCAATAGTGGTTTTTTTAATGAAACTAATCTAATGAAATTAAGACAAATTTTAGTGTAATTTTATAATATTTATAATGTTATTTGTACCTGTAATTAGTGGATTAACCATTAACAATAGAAAATAAAAAATTACTAAAGTCACTATTCATGTTTTTAAAAATTATTTTGATGATATTAGATTATAAATAACACAATTATTACACCTATTTATGTCCATTTTTCAATATTAAATTCACTGATGTGTCTAAAATAAGTTTAACTTTAATCCTATGGATATGAAGAGAAAATAGGTTAAATTTTAAATGTCCAAAAGACCAAGAATATTTTATTATAAATTTTAATGTAAAAAATATTACACTAACCTACATTGGATTAATATATTTATAATTGATATGTTTTGACATAACAAACCCATTTAAATTATAAATTTATATTTATATTTAATTTAATGAAAAGGCTATTTTTTTAATTACAATTTAGTATTTTACAGTCCTCATCAAAAAATAAAACTTCTCAGAAAAATACCAAAAAATAAACCAATATAAATTTTCATACGCCTATTTCAATTAATATATTTATTTTTTCAAATAGAACCTATAATAGTGTAATAAACTAAATTTAAAACATGTGTTCCATCAAAAGGTGGTAAAAATTTCATTAGAAAAAATATCGCCTCATAATGCATAAAGTTTTATTTATTCTTATCTTAGGATTATAAAGTAATTTGGATGAATGAAAAAAATTTGAATAAATTTATAATATATAAATTTCATAATTTGTTTAATACTATGTGTTCCATCTAATGTAAATTCTAGGTTATAATTATTATGTTAAAATAATGATATTTATGTGTAAATCATTGTTTGTTTGAACCTGGTGTTTTGTGCAATGTAATATATCAAAGATATTAATGTTAAAAATATCAATAAAATAAAATATAGGAGTTTCACATGTGTAGGGATTGAAACCAATTTATAAAGGGGATTCATCGGCTGTGATGGTCTTGGTAGAGGATATTGACTACTTTGATGGTTTTGCGAGTGAACCCATTCTACATTGATAACCTGGGAAATAATCCTTGAACACTATCAAAATAATTTTGTAAGCTTATGTTTATAACTAAATACTATGTCTTATTCCAATGTTATGATTTCTTGGAACATATTCTATGATTTCTTAATGATTCATGTCTTATGAACTTCAAATTTTTATCTATGAACTAGGATTGTAATCTTTGATATGCATGGTATGGTTTTTATTTGTTTTTCTCATGTTCACTTACTCTTATACACATGTTGTGCTTCCAAATCTCCATTATTTACCCTTACTGAGCATCTATGGTCAACCTTTCTTATGATTCATTTCCTCATGTTATGAATAATTGTTTTTATGTAGGAGTATTAATAGGAGATATCTTTATGGGAGTCATTAAAGTTATTTCATGAATTAGTTTTTTTTTCTTATTTTCCAAAAGGCACTAAAATAATTTAGTCCTCAGGTATGTATTATTGTAAAGTAATGAATCTTTATCTAAAATTATGTAATACCCATTTACGAGAATCCTATTTCAGTATAGTTGATATCTAAGGTAATTCGAATTACCCTTTAGAAACATGGATGGAAAGTATTTAGTGAGATCCTTAATGATATTTCTAAGGATATGCCTAGGGATACATCAAATGATAATTCTATGGATGGGTAAATGTTTTTGAAAATTTGATGTAATTTTTGTGAAGGATATAGTGAGTGGTTTCCAATAAATTAGAGCCATATATAGATACAATACGAATATACATATGTAGAACTAAGGTACCAATGTGCAATAACTATGAAAATGAATTATAGAGATAGACTCGATCATACCCTAGTGAATGGAAACATGCCTTTGTACACACATAGTTTGACACTCTTTGAATTATATTATTAGGAAATTAAGAAAATCGATTTAAACCATCATGAATTATTTGTATAATAACTATGAATGCAATAGGTTAATCATAATTTTTTATCGTTTAAAAATATGTTTCCATGATTTTGAAAATTTTAAGTTATTTTTCTTGATTTTTTGGAGACCCACTATGATTACTATTTCTCACACATTGATTTTTGGTTTTAGACAAAAAAGGGAACTAGAAGGAATTGGGTTAACATTTTATGTGATAGACAACTTTCTAATGAGAATCCAAATGTGATAATAACTGTAGTAAAGGTATTTTTCATTTGGAATAATTATTTATCAAAATATGAGGTAAACAATGTGAACCTTAACCAACTCTTGAACTCATAAAATAATTGAATGATAAATTTTGCTGAATTTTCAGGTAACGGTGCCCATAAATAAAAAATATTGAAATTATTATATATCAAGAATATTGAAATAATCACTCAAGGAAATTTATTATATTAACAATTAGATGATTCATCTTTCAAAAATAAGGACACATGTTATGTAATTTAAAAGGAAAAGTTATTAGTTTGGTAAACAAAATAGATTAGATTAATGGTCTACCAAAGCTTTCGTAAAATATGGAATGTTTTAAATGTAACATGAATGGGCATTGTGGAAATATATCTCCAAATGGGAATGCTCAATAAGGGAATGAGTATGGTTATAATAGTAATGGGTATTTATTGATATTGAAGAAATATGGAATGAAATGGGTATTAATGAAAAATATGGTAAAACCTAGTTCATGTTTTTAGAAGGAAGTGTCCTGATTGAATTATTATCATATTGTAATTCTAGGATTATGTTATATAAAACATGAAATATATATGGATTGTTCAATATAAGTTCCTTATCAAGGATTTTCAAGAATATATTAAAGAATATTGATGATCTGGAAAAGTGATTTTATGAAATGATATATTTTATGAAAAATACATCCTTAAAAAATTATAACAATAATTATGTCCCTGAGGTTTAGGAAATGGTTTTTAGTTTGGATAATGAGATGATTGATATAGATAATATAAATTGTATTGTATTGATGTCCTTAGATATAATAATGGACCAGTTTTTAATGTTCGATATACCATCATTGATGGATTTTACAAAATTAGTATATATAAGGAATATGTTCTTTATTATATGGGTTTATTCATGGATTGAGGAATCACTAATAGAAAAATGATTTTTAACATCACCATTTTAATGTCGTTTCTTAGAGACCGACTTTAAATGCCAGTTTTGGCATCATTTGTTATAATAACCTAAGCTTAAATTTAAATATAAGTTGTAGCTAATTTTTCAATCTTTTATTTGATAGTTCTGGAGAAAAAATGGACTAATGGATAAAATGTTATGGTTGTCGGAAGTTGAACAATATAAGACATGATTTTTAACATTGTCCTTTTCCACTCACTGAAAAATAAAGTTCATTTTGAGGGTCAGTTTTTCAAATAATAGATGTTAATAAAACAAAAAAATTATTAGAGTATTTCTCAATCATAAATTTGATAAGTCGTAGAGAAAAAATGGACTTACTGATCAATAGTTATAAACGTCGGAAGTTGTGCATTATAAGACATTATTTTTAACGTAAGTTTTTTCCCATAACCAGCCTTAAAAGTCTATTTTTGGTATCAGGTTTTTTAAATAACCAACATTAAATATAAAATATAAAGTTATATATATTTTATGGATCTAAAATTTGACAGGTTGTAGAGTAAAATTGGACTTACAGACTAAAGGTTATGGACGTTAGAAGTTGAACATTAGGATTTTTAACATCAGTTTTTTCAATAACCGACGTTAAAATTACCTTGATGGAGTTTCTTTTCCATGTAACCGACATTAATAATAGAACAAATGTTTTAGATAATATATAAGGATTTGATTTGATATTTCATGGAGACAAAATGGACTTACGGATCAAAAGTTATCGATATCGGTAGTTGAACATTATAAGACTTGATTTTTAACATCATATTTTTCCAATAACCGACATTAAAAGTCCTTTTGGGAGTTGGTTATTCAAATAAATAACATTAAAAACGAAATAAAAGTTCTATATAATTTATCAAGATACAATTTGATAGGTTTTAGAGTAAAAACTGACTAATGTATCAAAAGTTATGGATGATTGATGTTGAAGATTAGAAGACTTGGTTTTTAATGTCGGTTTTTTTAATAACCAGTGTTAAAAGTTCATTTTTGGCATCTATGTTCCTAATTATCAATGTTAAAAGTCACTTTTTGGATTTTTTTTCCTAGTAACTGATGTTATAACCCCATGATGATAATATTTTTAACATATTTTATAAATTTAATGAATATTAAAAGTAATGTTCCAAATACATGGGTTTGGTAATTAAATTTTTTCACAACGCACATTTCTATTTTCAAAATCCCGCCAAAATTTTAATGCTTCACCACCAATAATATTTTCATTTACTATATATAGAGCCTAGTCCCCTTTCTTTAATCATTTTTGACATCTTTTATTAAATCAATATTTCAAAAATTCCTTGATAGTTGATTTGTACATTGTAATTTTTTTTCATTTAATTTCATTATTATAGTTTTCTGCATAGAAAAATATATTTATATTTTTATTATAATGATGAAATATTATTATGATCAAGAAAAAAATACGAATTTGCCACAAGATATCTATTATTAGAGGTGAGAAATTCTTTATCAGTCACCATTTTATTTATCACGTGAGTTCTTCCTTGAAATGGAGTGAAATAACAAAAAGAATGATATAAATTCGAATGAAACCGATAAAATATTATAAATTAGTTTGAATCATTAGGATTTCATTTTTTGTGGTCATTTGGAATAGTGTTTTTGGTTCTTTTTTCTCATGTTTTTTTTGAGTAAATTTGTATCTATTTAAACATAAAGAGCTACAACTAATGACAACTATAACATTTGATCCATAAGTCCATTTTAGCTCCATAAGTAGTCAAATCGAATCCTGGGAAATAATTTTTGACTTAATAAGGATTACTTATGAATTTTTTATTCCACCATGTTTTGAAAATCCCAAACACTCTATCTTAAGGGAAATAATTTTTTCCAAAACATTTATATTAATAAGGAAAATTTTTCTTGATAAAGGAAATTTTATCCTTACCTATGATTTCATAGATCATTTTATAGTTTCTATAAATAAAACTCTTTTCTTCCTAATGGATAAAAGTCTATTTTATTTTTTAAAAACCAAAAATCCTATAAATCTTTTGTTATTGTGTATTCTGTTTTCAGAGTCTAAAACATTTTAAATTTAGACTCCAAATTCTGTGAATTTCAGATTCGGAATTCTATAAAATTCAGATTTAGAATTCCCGAAAATTATGACTCTGAATTCACTGAAATTCAGATTATTAATCCTCTAAAAATCAGACTCTGGATTCTCTGAAATTTAGAATATGAATTTTCTGAAATTCAGACTTCGAATTCTCTAAATTTCGTACTCTGAATTCTTTAAAATTCAGACTCGGAATTTTATGAAATTTAGAATCTGATTTTTCTAAAATTTAAACTCTAAATTCTATGAAAATCATACTCTGAATTCTCTGAAATACTAACTCTAATTCCCCATAATTTAATCTCCAAATTCTGAAGAATTCCCATTCCGAATTCATTATAATTAAGACTCCAATGTCTAAAGAATTCAGGTTTCAAATTCTTTGGAAAACATAATAAGAATCTCCATGATTTATAATTTCTAAATTATTATCTTCTTAGACTCCAAACTTTTAGTTTTCCTTCAACCATGAAAAATAGACTTGCTTATTCAACCGTATTTGTCTTACACTTTTTATAGTTATGAAACAATTTCATAAATTCTGTTTCCAACTAACTATTGTTTGAGTGACACGTGTACAAGTTCCTTTGAAAATAATGGAAAAATATGACCGTTGGAGGAGGGAGGTGACCGTTGGAGAAGTTCCTATAAGTAAGAGCTTATTTGAAAAAGATAAAAAACGACTCGATCAATCAAGAGATTACATGCTCTTGAAGTCATTTATAGGGAGAGATACTTGCATTCCTTGTGTGTACTAAACATCTTGTTCAGCTTGTTTCGTGTGACTCTGATTGTTGTTGTGTACAATCGAGGACTTCCAGGGATAACAAGATTGTGGTATTCACTACCTTAAAGATTACAGACTTCTATGGATAAGAAGATAGAAGTTCCGACTACCTTAATGTTTGAGGGCTTGCAGGGATAACAAGAAATATTCTGATATTCCTATAGAGGGATCACCCTGGTGCAGGTATAATAGATTTTCTTGAAAATAGAAATCAATGGACCTTTATCCAAGGTTGTTGAATACCCTTCAATTTGCGTAAAAATATTTCATACTTGTTACTTGATTTTGTTTCATGTTTATTTCCACTGTATTTTTATAAAGGAATAAATATGACATTCAAATACATTCTTGTTATTTTTTATACTCCGAAATGTTAGATTCTATACTCTTTAAGGTATAATATTTTCCATGTAATCTATCCTTAAGTTTCATTTCCTGAACAACATTTCAGGAACCTAGAATGTATTTAAAACTATAATAGGTCTTGTGAATTTACCCTCTATAACTTTTTTAAACATAGTTATCAATAAGGATAAAAATGAATGTTTTTGAACTAATAAATCATAGCCTCTAGTAATTGAGCATCTACATTAATATTTCAAACCTACAATTGGTTTCAGAGGAAGTATATAAAATACATATATTCACATAAAAATTTTCTTTCTCATGTTTTCATTGTTCTAAATTTTTTCTTGCTTAGGATTTTTATCCGTGTTTACAAATGATTGTTGTTACTATGTTTCTGTGGACATATAATTTCTTTTAGATGGTAGGAATGAATGTCGGTTCTATTGAAAATCAAAATACTACTAGAAAACCTATATTTGATGGTAATTATTATGAATATTGGAGGGATCATATGAAGACTTTTTTATTAATATTTGAGTAGATAACTTCGTTATTCTTATTGGGGACTATAGGATTCCTAATAAAGAAGTCAGAACATTTACTAATCATGAAAAGTAAAAATATCAACTATACTAAAAGGTACACAATACATTGTTGTGTTCTATGACCAGGAATATATATATATTTATATTTCTTCTTGTGAAGCTCCTAATTGTATCTGGAAGAAATTTTAGGTTACTCATTTTGGTACATACATGGTTATAGACACTAGATGAGATATGATTAGAGTAGAATATCATGAATTTCTATTTTCATATGGAGAACAAGTATGTAAGGTATAATGAAATTTTATGACTGTTGTTAATATATTATAATGTATGGGTGAAAATGGTTTATATGACTAGGAACTTATGGAAAAGATTATAGATATCATGCTTAATGAGTTTGAATCTAATAGAACAGTTATGGATAAGAATATGAATGTATCTCAAATTACACTTGATGATATTTTTGGAAATCTTCTTCAATGTGAGACATGAATTAAAAAATATGATGATATGAATATGAAGAATAATGGAAATGGGATTACAACCTTTACTACTACTAAATCCAAGAATCCAAAAATGGTTAGAAGATCCATGTCAAAGAAAGTCATTGTTTTATCTAGAACAAGTGAAAGTGAACATTCTGAAAATGAGCTATCTAATCTTGGTCTAAGTATGAACAAGATAGTTGGGAAGAAAGACTTCAAGTATAGATTTAAGAAGAAGGAATGAGAAGACAAGAAACACTGCGAAGTCACTTCTTATGAATGTAAAAGAGCAGGGCATATAAGGTCATATTGTCCTATGCTTATGAAAAATAATAAAAAGGAAAATAATTATAAGATAAATAGAAATAAGAACTACAAAGATAAGGATAAAAATGATTTGAAAAATAATGATAGATTTAGTTCCAATGGTAGAGATTATTCTATTTAATCCTTAGAGTATGAATATTTTGGTCAGAAGAATCTTGGTATACTAGCCAAGATACCTAATTAAAATCATTGTGTAATGGGAAAGGTACACAATGATGAATCTGTAACAAAACAATCCTTAAACACAAATTATAGTGATAATTTTTTTTATGAATCTTCAGATGAAGAATCTTCTTCTAATTAAGATAATATATTAACTACTAATGAATAAGTATCTAGGTTTTCTAAACAACTTTAGAGTGAAAATTCTAAATTTATATAAAAACCGGATAAGGGAAATTCTAGAATTTATATTCTTACTAAAATAGTATTAGATCATTCTAAAGATGTTGATAAGAAATTTTTTGATTTTGAATGTATTTCCAAAAACCTTGAGGATGTTAATTCTATGAAGGATAAACTTTTCAAGGATCTTTAAAATGTAATTTCAATGAAAAATATTTGAGAGACTAGATCTAGTGCTAAAATTAATGTTTTTAAGAATAAAAACTTAGTTATTAAACTAAAGTAAGAAATTTTTTCCTTGAGGATGTTCTTTTTCAAACATTACCCTAATAAAGGAAAACATTGATAATATGTATTCCCAGATTCAACCTCTATGGAATAATTATGGATGTGGTTATACACATTCTAAGCAACTTTTTAGTAATAATTATTTTTTTCCTCAAAGTGCTCCATTATAGACTAAGTGTTAGCGTGTGGAGCATTGGGTAAAAAAAATTCTTTAAACCAAACTCGGTCTTTATGTTTTAATAAAGCTTATTTATCTTTGAAATTTTGGATATATACAATTTTTCTTTCTGAAATTTTTGAATCAATGATATTTTGGGTTTTGAAAATCACACACTCTTATTTTCAGGAATATAATGATAGTACCAACAACAATACATGTTATATGGATAGTGGATGTTCCCAAAACATGACTGTTAACAAAAACTTCTTTGAAAATTTTATCAAGATGAATGGGGGAAAAATAACTTTCAAAGATATTACTCAGGGAGAAATTATTGGTATATGTAACATTGTTCGTCATGTAAAAACTTTGATTTCAAATGTTTCATTTGTTAAAGGTATTATGAATGACCCCATTATCATAAGTCAATTATGTGATGAAGGCTACCTTGTGAATTTTCGGAATGATAAATGCTTAGTAAAAAATTAAAAGGAAGAGTTTATTCATTCTACTCACATGTAAGAGAATGTATACACACTAAACCTAGAAGACCATAGGATCCAAGACCTACCTTACCATAGTGCAATGGATGATAAATATTGGTTAGGGAATATAAGGACATTGTAACCATAAGAAAATCCGTAAACACTCTAATAAAAGAATTGTTAAGGATCTATCGGAGAATAGATATAATACTTCAATAGTTTGTGATCCTTTTAAATATGGTAAGAAATTTAAATCAATATTTAATTCAATTGATGAAGTCTCAAATTCTAATGGATTATAGTTAGTGCATAAAGATCTTTTCAGTCTAACACAAACTGGTAGCATTGGAATAAAATACTATGTGTTTGTCCTAGTTTATGATTACACTAGATTTACTTGGGTCTATTTTATAAAAAAAAATCTAATGATTTTTTTTATTTACAATCTACAGATCCCATGATAAAAATAAGAAGAACCTTCCATTGAAAACTATTCATAGAGATCATGGTAGAGAAATTTAAAATTCTTATTTTGAAACGTTTTTAGTAGAAAATGAATTACTCATAATATCTCAGCACCAGGAATCCCTAAAAAATGTTTTTGTTGAAAGAATAAATCTAACTCTTTAAGAGGTAACAAGAACCATGTTGAGTGAATATTCGATAGTTAATCAATTTTGGGCGGAAGATGTAAGTACTGATTTTTATACTATAAATTGAGTTTTTATTAGAAACATTCTTAATAAATACCGTTAAGAAATTTGGAATGGTAGAAAACATAGACTTTCCTACTTAAAGGTATTTCAATGCAATGTATTCATTCTGAATACTAAAGATAATTTATATAAATCCCCACTGAAATCTGATGGAGGAATTTTATTAGGCTACTCTGCAACTTCTAAGCCTTGCAGAGTTTTTAATAGAAATACTTAGACTATTTAATAAATAGTACATGTAAAATTTGATGAAACTAATCCTTATGTTTTTAAACACACTCAACCTATATCTACAGATGTGTTTTCAAAAACTTATTATCAACCCCTGATAGAAGATCTTTCTCACAAGGAAAATGTTCAAGAAAATGTTTCTGAGACCTTTACCCTAGACAACTTCCTACCATATGTTGATGAACATGTTCTATAAAACCCAAATCAGTTGTTTCTTATAAATAATACTAGTGATAGTATCGTTGGTGATGTTAATCAACATATAAGGACTAGAAGTTCCTTATGAAATGAAGTAGAATATCTAGAATTCCTTTCTCAATTAGAACCAAAATCACTGGTGATGATTAGGTGATGATGATTGGATAAAATCAATGCAAGATGAACTAAATTAATTTCAAAGGAATAAATTCTGGACATTGGTTGAAAGAGTTAGGAAACATATATATTTGGATTAAAATGGGTCTTCTGAAATAAGTGTGATGAAAATGGATTCATAGTTAGAAATAATTATAGATTAGTTTCTAAAGGCTATAATCAACAAGAAGATATAGACTATAAGGAAACCTATACTCTAGTATCTATACATGAATCTATCCATTTTCTTCTCACTGTTGTGACATTTCATAACTTTAAACACTTTCAAATGAATGTTAAATGTTATTTCCATAATATTCATGTTCAAGAGAATGGTTTTCTTGAAAAACATCTTGGTTTTGAAGTTAAAAAACATCCTAAACGTGTTTTCAAACTTACCAAAGCATTATGTGGACTTAAAAAAGCCCCTAGATCTTAGAATGATAGACTTACACGATTTTTTTACAAAAAAATTACATTAATGTAAATGATGGTCCAACTCTCTTTATAAAGAAAGGAAAAAAAATTGACTGTTCAAATTTATGTTGATGAGATTATATTTGGTTCAACGTGGTAATCTTTAACTGAATCGTTATCGAATCTAATGAAATATGTGTTCAAAATAAGTATGATGGGTGAGTTAATATTTTTACTTGGTAAATAAATTTCTCAAAAACCAGAAATAATTTATATATATGAACATAATTATATAATAGATGTTCTCAAAAAGTATGTATATGACAACTCTAAGAGTATATGTACTACCATTGGTACCTCAAATTCACATTATCTTTATGAAGCTGGAAAACTATTAGATCAAACATCATTTATAGGTATGATTAGAATCTTACTACACATGAAAAATAGTCTTACAAAATTAATGTTTTCAATATTCTTATGTGAAAGGTATCAATCCAATCCTAATGAATCTCATTTAAAGGTAGTGAAAAAAATTTATCGCTATTTAAAGAGAACCATGGATTTAAGACTCTTTTATACTTCTGGAAATTATTTTGTTTTATAAAGTTTTTCTGATACTGATTTTGGTAGATATAGAATTGATAGGAAAATTAAATTTTGAACCTTTCCTTTATTAAGAGATTCATTAGATTCTTGGTCATGCAAAAAATCAAAACTCAATAGAACATTCCACTGCTGAAGCTGAATATATAGCAAATAAAAGTTGTTGTGCTCATGTGATGCGGATTCCACCCACACTCAGAGACTATGGGATGAGTTTTTCCAAAACACAAATAATGATTGATAATACAAGTTTAATTTCAATAAGTAAAAACCTATCACATCACTCTCGTGTAAAACAAATAGATATCATGTATCATTTTCTTATGGATCACACAAAAATGAGACATCATACATTAATTTATCAGAACGAAAGATCAACAAGCTGATATTTTCAGAATATATTTACCCTCCAATAGATTTGAGTACATTATACATGAAGATAGGGATGATAACCATAAGGTAATCTTCCATAATAAATTCTAGTTGAAATATACATCCTTACTCAAAGTAAATCATTTTCGTAGGCGGAGTAAATTTTCTTCGAAAGTAAAAATTTATCGTAGTCAAATTTGTTTTGAAGTCAATATTTTTATAGTCAAAATTTATCTTAGTCACATTTTGTTGTGGTAAAAATTCTTCTTAGTGAAAATTTTTTACAGTCAAATTTTTTTCTGTAATCAAATTTTTTCTGTAATCAAAATTTTGGTAATAAAATTTTTCAAATTTTAATTAATCATCATTTTTAAAAAAAATTCTGGAATATAAAGAGCTTCAAGAAAAATTTTCCTCATTAAGAATAATTTTCCTCCAAATCTGAAAGGTATGATTTTTATTTTAAATTTTCTTAATCATCATTTTACATGTTTGTATTTTTATCTTGTTCGGATTCTATTTCTATTAAATCTGAATGTTTATCTTTAAAACCTCAAAAGATCGGAACGTACCAAACTCTTTATTCGATTATCATCTCAACCATTAGATCTGATCAATAGTATTTAAACCGTTTGATCAATCATATAAGTTAAACCATCACCTCAAAAGCCTATATAAGGACCCCCCCCCCCCCCCCCGATGTTTTCCCCACATCAATTTTCAAGCCTTGGTGCATTGAAGCTCTACCCATGTAATTAAGTCCATTCTGAATCCCTTGGATTTCCTCAGATATGTGTTTTTGTAGAGGCCTTTCCTTAGAATGATATGTCTATAATAAAGGAAATCTCCAAGTGCCATATTTATATAAAAAGGTTGGTTAATCCGAAATTATATGCTATGTATGACTCTGTCATTTCAAAGAATATAAAGTTGAGTGTCTAAGATAGCCTGTGTATATCAAAACCAAAGGTGTAGAATCTAGTCAATATGGATTTATTGATTGAATTTTATGATTCAACATGTTTCTTAAACGAATAAGGTAGATATAATTTATCCTTTGAGAGCTATGGTAAGACCTATTCCCTTTACTACAACAAGGCATCAAGTTTTATTGGAATTCCTTATGAGTGTGATGCAGAATTTTGTACTCACAAGCTTCCAGATATATCAGGATCATTTGAGAAGAAAAAGTCTTTAGAGTACCTTAATTTGAAAGATGTGAAGACTCCAAAATTCTTTCATCTCTGTACAAATTTCTGGATTCTTTAATTGTGCGTTCGAGGTTATATTATTCCCAGAAAAAGAGATAAGGATACACTAATAAAAAGTGACATCTATATTTTTATATTTCTTGTTGAACCTCAGGAAGAAAAATTTAGTGAAGTATATCATGATTATGATTGAGAATATCAACAATGAAAATTTGACATCTCAAATTATCATATATTCAACATTCTATCCAAAAGTATACATCATTTTTTATAATAATTCAAAATCTCTTGTATTTCTAAGGCAAGAAACTACAAGGTTATGTTTCTTAGTGATGATACATTGAAAAGGATGACGGCTAGTTTCTCTAATGGATCCAAAGAATTGTATGACCTACCTGAATAATAAGTGGAAGCTTTATCAAAGATACCTGAAGTGGAAGAAACTTATAAGAAGGGTGGAAGGATGTGGAAGACAAAGGAACCTAAAGAGAGAAGAAAAACCCCTATAGCTAAGAAAACACAATGTGAAACCCCCCCTCCCAAAAGAAGAAAATGACTTACCCTGATGAATTAGTAGCTATGTGAAGTGAGGAAAAGAAGAACATGAAGGAAGGGGAGCCTACATTTGTCTTGGAACCCACTGAGGAAAAATATTTAAAGATAAAGGTTGCTGAAGATATTGGGAAGAAAGAGAAATAAAAGATCCAGAGGAAGAAGATGTATGAGGCTAAAATCATTCAATATCTTTTTAAGGCTTCTGAGAAAGCATATGAAAAAAACTAGGTTCCAGATTCGTGTTTGTAAGAATCACTTCAGGTGACTCTAGGATAGAAGGTAGTGATTCCGGAACCATATCAAGAAGAAGAAGTTGTTCAAGAGGAAGAAGTGTAAGAAGAATAAGAAAAATTAAGTGCTGATACTGATGACATGATAAGGCATGTAGAGAATTATAATGAGAAGGAGATTCCTTTTGAGATGCTGTCAATTAGAACTTCTGAAGCAGAATCTTTAAAACATTCTACACCTCGAAAAAAAAGATAAGGGTCGGGGAGAAGGGAATAAGATATCTGAAGAAGAAAGTTGCAATCATGATTTAATTCAGCCAGAGGATGTTGGGGCTGGTGCCAATAAGGAAAAGCATGAGGGTGATAAGATTGTTCAGTAATCAGATAGTGAGAAAAAATCTCCAAATTCATAAGAAATCTTTTTGAGAGCTGACAAGGGAAATCTAGTTTTGGTGGATACACCTAGAAAGTCTGTGGTGATAAAGAAAGACATTTGTGATTCATCGAAGAGTAAATCTAGAGAGATTGAAAAACAATCCTCAACAACCAAACACTCTAATTCATAATCATCCTCCCTTGGACATGATTTTATGGTACACTCATTGAAAATGATGGTTGATAAAATTCACCTATTCGTGAGTATCGATTCATGATGCCAATTTCCTCAACATTCATTCCAGAAGAAATAATATTTAGTTTCAATTCTTATGGATAAATTTGTCATACTAGAGGAAGATTTCAAATCTTTTCACATTTGTTATGAGGCTCATAAAAACTCTTACAAGAAGATTACAAAATGGTCAAGAAAGACAGTCGAAGAGCTCAGAGTCATTGATTAATTTCAAGATAATGTGAAAGATACTTTTGTAATTGAAGATGAGAAGCATAATGATCTTACTAAGCGAATTGAATGAATGATGACTCTCGAACATTCAAACCGGAAGTAAAAAGGTCAAGGACTTAAATGGAAAGCTTAATTAAGTGGCTATGAATTGTAAGAGTGAAAGGGATCTTATAATTGAGTTTGAAGAAAATCTTGTTAAAAAAGAATGAGTCCAGAAGGCTCAAGAATAATGTCTTAAGTATTATGAAGAAAAAATTAATGACTTGGAGAAGAAAAGAAAATATCATGATCAACTTCTGAAGCGTTTTGAAGAAGATCAAAAGGAGCTTAAGAAGCTAAAAAAATTGTGAAGAAGTGTATTACAATGGGGAAAGAAGAATAATTATCCCAAATCTGATATTTTTTTGTATTCTATTCCACCTTTTATAAATACACTCAATTTTAAGGGAATTTTGGTTGTTCAACTTATATTTGGTTTTTAGTACTAATTTTGTCAAGAACAATATTTTTTCCATTCTATTTATTCATTTTTCAAAATCCCAAAGGGGGAGAAAGGAATGATAAAATGAATTATATGTAAAGAAAATATTTCCCAACGAAAGGGGGAGTTCATATAAGGGGAAGTTATTATCAATTAAAATTTTCATCAGAAAAAATGTAAATTCTCTTTCAATAAATCAATAATACGATACTTACTGATTTCAAAACCTATGGGGGAGTTGGTCATATTCACTATGATTCATATGTAAATAGAGATATGTTTTCTTTTATGTTAATAACAAAATAATCTAAGTCCTAATATTCTTTTTCATAATGATGTTTGTGCATTCCAACAATGGGGAGATTATTTAGTCAATAAGGTTTCCTTATGACTTTTCCATTCCACTCTGTTTTTAAAATCACATACACACTATCTTAAGGAAAATTATTTTATTTTAAGATTTATCATAATAAGGAAAATTTTCATTCCTTAGAGAATATTTTTATTTAACTATATTTTCATTGTTCAATTTATAATTTCTCTAATTCGAACTCTTTTATTCTTATAGGAGAAAATCCAATTTTATTTCTAAAACCTCGGAGTACTATAAATCCTTGGTTATAGAGTATTTTGTTTTCATACTCTGAATACTATAAAATTCAGAATCCAAATTCTCGGAAATTCAGAATCTGAATTCTCTGAAATTCAGAATCCAAATTCTCTAAATTTTAGACTCTGAATTCATTGAAATTATTACTCCAAATTCTTTGAAATTCAGACTCCGAATTCTATGAAATTCAGACTCTGAATTCTCAAAAATTCAAACTTTTGATTCTCTAAAATTTCAAATCAGAATTCTCTGAAATTCAGACTATGAATTCTCTAAAATTCAGACTCTGAATTCTATGAAATTCAGACA
This sequence comes from Viscum album, assembly GCA_963277665.1. NCBI lineage: Eukaryota > Viridiplantae > Streptophyta > Magnoliopsida > Santalales > Viscaceae > Viscum > Viscum album. The sequence goes on from OY728156.1 coordinate 1,280,391,125, forward strand.
CCGAATTCTATGATATTCAGACTCTAAATTCTCTCAAATTCCGAATATGAATTATCTATACATTAGACTCCGAATTCCTCAGAACTCTGACTCCAAATTTCGTATAATTCAGACTCCGAATTCTGTAGAATTCACATTCCAAAATCATTATAATTCAGATTACAGTGTCTATAGAATTCAAGTTCTGAATTCATTGGAAAATAGAATCTAAATTTCAATGATTCACAGTCTCTAAATTTTTATCTTCATAGAATCTAAACATTTATTTTTCCTTTTAATTTTAAAAATAGACTTGCTTAAGCAACATTATATTTCTTACACTTGTTATAGTTATGAAACGATGTCATACATTCTGATTCTAACTAACCTTTGTTTGAGTGACATGTGAATAGGTCCCTACAAAATTAATGAAAAAATATGATCATTGGAGGAGGGATCCAACCATTGGATAAGGGCCTATAAATAGGATCTCATTTGAACGTGATCAAAAACTACTCAATCACTTCGGTGATTACATGGTGCTGATGTGATTTCTAGAGAGAGAGACTCTTATGCCTTGTGGATACTGAACATCTTATTCATTATGCTTCCTGCGACTCAGATTGTTTCTCTGTACAATTTATAACTTCTAGAGATAAGGAGACATAGGTTTCGACTACCTTAATGATTGAGGACTTCCGTGGATATGAAGACAGAGGTTCTGACTACCTTAAAGATCAAGGGCTTGTGGGGATAGCAAGATAGATTTAGAAATTCCTATCAAGGGCTTACCCTGGTGTGGGTAAGACAATATTTATTTAAAGTATACATCAAGGGACCTTTATCTAAGGTTGGGGGATACACTTCTCTTTGGGTTAAAATATTTCATACTAGTTACTTGTTTTTTCATGTTTATTTCTGATGTATTATGATAAAGGACTAATGTATAACCTTTTTATACATTCTTGTTCTTTTTTATACTCTGATAAGTAATATTTTATATGCTTTAAGGTATAATATTTTCTATGTAAACATTATATAAGTTTATCATTTTTGTAGAACTGGAAGAGGATTTTTGAATTTACCCTGTTTAAATTTGTTAAACATAGTTTTCTTTAAGGTAAAAAATGAATGTTTTTAATATACTATTCACCCCTCTTGTAATTGAGCATCTACCATCATATTTTGATCCTACAACAATCTATATTATAATATTATGATTTTCAATGTTTTAACATCAGTTTTTTAAAAAATACTATGTGAAAAATATTTTTTTTGAAATTTACTTTTCACCTCTGGGTTTATCGAAAATCGATGATAAAACCCATGTAGAATCTGAATTTGGACATTGATTTTCTAACAAACCCACGTTGAAGAAAATTTTTCTGCCTTTTGGTGTCATTTTATATGAAAACAGACTCCAAAGATTGTGTGGGCCTTACATTGACGTCAGTTTATAGGAAAACTAACGTCGAATACCAACGGTGGCTGAATTTTGACTTCTATTTTTAAAAACTGATGTTGAAGATTATTTTTTTTGCTTCACAATTATCGATGTCGATTAGAAACTGACGTCTAATTAAAATAACTAATGTGGAAAGAAATTTTTTCACTAGTGAAGCACACATGTTTTCAATAAGGTTTTATTGTAATTGAGGTTATTAAAATTCCATAAGATAATATATGAAAAAGTAATTTTCATATTTTTCATGTTACCACTAAGAGATGCATAAAACTATTTCTTGGATTAATGTTTATTTTGGAAAATTTAGTGCCCTTATTTATAAATTTTGAATTTGGGAAATGTCATAAGGATAAAAATTAATGAAATGGGTTATGTTTAATTTTGGAAAACTTATTAGTTATTAATTTACTACTTATCCATATAAATATTTATCCATTTTGGATAACCGGTGTTAATCTTTTTTAACAACTAATTAAGGGAAAAATTATCATTATTTTTTGGGTTTTATTTATTGATTCGGACCTGAAAAAAATAATCACATTGAGTATGAAATGAAATTAAAAATGATGAAGGAACAACCAAAGGATGAAATTGTACAAAAGAAATATAAATATATAATGTAAGAAAATTTTCATACATTCTCAGTCTATATGTGAAAAAAATGCACCAAATTTATAAAATAATATTGAAATAAAATGTGTCCCTATTATAATAATTTTTATGGTATCCTTGACATTTATACGTCTTTTTGGTTTATGAATTTGTGGTCAATAACTTTCTCCTGACCATGTTAAATATAAATCATCATTATTATTTAGTTTTATTTTTCTCCTATATTTCTATGTTTTCACTTCCATTATATTTTATCATATGTAGAAACCTAATTATGAGTAACTTTAGGTAAACTTTATGTTTCCAAAATTCCATTATCAGGTGATGTTTTATAAATAATTGGTATGATGTTGGTTTAATAGATGAATTTTAAAATGTTAAACTATTGGTTACTAGGATGAATTTCAAAGGAAATATTAATTTTAAGGGGAGTAAAATGTTACACCATAAGATTTTGTGAAATATATATTTTTTCCTTTAAACGAAACATGAGATACTACTAAAACATTAGTCTGATATTAATTTCCTAGCTGCTTGAATGGTGCTTTTGAATAAGATTGACTAAATCATGCAAATATAATTTTTATACATTTATATAAAATAAACTCCATGGTTAACAATTAATTATAAATGAAAATAAAAACTATTCGATTATGAAGTGAATATTTTTCTAAAAAACAATCATTACTAAAAATCATAAATTAGAGTTTTTTTCCTTAGGGATGTTAATAAATGTCAGTAAATCAGACCTCATTTCTTAATGTGTCTAAAAATACAAGTATTCTTTTTATATTCATTATTTTTATCTTATTAGTGACCTTTTTATATATCACAAAATTAAGATCTTTATAAGCATCACTAATGTGTGACAAATCATTTACCTATTTTTTTAGAAACATCAGTAAGTCACACCAAATTTGAAAACATTTCTAAAAAACATTTTTATTTTTTGGAAGTCATAATTTTTATGTTTTTACACTGAAAAATTACACAACTACCATCTCCCACCCATCCCCATCTACTATATACCCCCAACTCTAATAATTTTCTCTTATCTCATGTCCATTTCTGTATGCTCATGCCTACACCCTTCCCTCTTGGAACCCCCCATCCCATTCCCTCCTAGAGAATCCTCCCGCCTGTAATCCCACACAATACACACCCAAAAAATCACATTGGTGTCCCAGCATCTCCCCCTCTCATACACCAAGGTAAGTACACGTGAAAACTAGCATATCCCCCCTTCAGTGTCCCCCCCTATAATCTCACGCCCATTAAACCTACTTCCATAGACACAATAACATAAATTACAACACCACTAGAATTCATTCCATGCACATTTAGGATCATAGGAAGGAAGAATATCAATTCACCTATTCCAATTTTGAATATAATATTGTATTATTTTTTATATATATAAAGTTCAGTATTTAAAAATTTAATAATATATATATATATTAATAAATACATGTTTCTATTTAATATTTTTCATTTTATGATTATGAATATATTTATTTATGTTATATATATCTATTTATGTTATATATATTTGTGTGTTTATATTATATATATATTTATATATTTATATTATATATATATAAATTTATATTTTATATTTATCTATACATTTATATTATATATATATATATATATATGTATATGTTTATGTTTATATTATATATATCTGTGTTTATATAATACATGTATATATACTTATTTTAAATATACATAAATGTTTATATAAATATAAATATATTATATTATATGCTTATATTAATATATATATATATATATATATTAATTTTTTATTAATAAATATATATTCATATATATATATATATATGATTATATATATATATATCTATGTGTGTGTGTCTCTGGGTGTGAATATATATGTGAATATATAAATATATATATAATTATAATTATATATATATATATAATTTTCCAAATTTTAAAAAACTAGTAAAAATGTCACTAAAGTAATCATGTTTTCTTAAAAAGATGACTAAATATAAAATGTTTACTTTTATAAAGTTATATATATATATATCAGTATTTAAGGATTAATATTATATATATACCCAATAATTTTCATATATTAATATATATTTTTGTGTGTTTATATTTTATATTATATATTTTTTTCTAGAAATGAGACACGATTTGGTGACCCAACCCCTAGCTCTGAGGAATTTTTTAAATAAAACATGTATTATAAGGAAAACACGTGGTTTAGTGAGATTACCCCAACAATAAATTGAATGTTATGATACATAAACTTACAAAAAAATGAATCCATTCACCTCCTAAATAATCCATCATTCCACATTTTATTATCAATTAATTGTTCATCTATCAAAAGTCCAAATAAAATCATTTATTCTAGTTCAAAATCTCAAAATAAAAAAAAGTGATCAATATCATTGTAATTAATAGCTAACCAGACCAATATGTTCAAGGGATACCTTATATCAATATCTCCTAGGATTCATTCAGGGGACAAGAACAAAGCACTCCAGAATGCTCACGCATCTATTAGAAATTCCCTTCTAAAAAAATGTCAACTTTTGAAGGATTGGAAGTCCAAATATCTATGCACTAGTAAAAGAAAAATATAGATTAGATTATTTGATATCATAAGAAGAAAAGTCATATTCAATATAGTTTCAATCTCAAACAACTAATAAATAATAATAAAATCCACCATGAATTACAAGTGCACCTTAAGGAAGAAAAAGAAATCCACATTGCATAAAAAAGGGCCCTTGAAAGTAGTGCACCCAATTCAAAAACAAAAATAAGAGATAAATGAAGCATAAAAATGCGAAAAGAAAATAATCCAAATTAACAATAGTGATATCATCTATTCCAATCCATAAAAATAGTCCCACAAATACAGACCCAAAATAGCCAGAGAAGGGCTCTAAGGAAACCATTGATTCTGTAGAAAACATATAGTCTGGTCAAAGTGAGCACCCTCTAAAAGAAAAACATTTCAAATCCTTAATTATTACTTAGAGAATATGAGTTCCTCTAATATAATTTCAAATAAAATCCATCACAAACAATTATATCGATACAAATGAAATGAATTATCTCATAAAAAATAAATCCAACCTCAGATTCTACCAAACCAATATGCTTCCATCCGGAGTGAAAGGTATTACAAGTCCAAAAAAAACATTCCTACCAAAGATCCATAAAGTCATTATAAAACAACTTTATTATGGAAAAAATCATGAATATAAGGAACTTATCATAAATTTAATTCGGGAATACAGTCATAGAAAAAGTGAAAAACAAAAAAGGGATCATTTCCATCTAATGTCCGTAAAGTTAAGATCAGGGTTTTTGTCAAATTCCTCCTCTATATTAATTACCATTATCTTTAATATTATATGTTATGTCTTCATAGTAAATTCTCCATAGATTAATTTTTGGAGTACAATTATATCTTCCCCATCCTTCAATGAGTCCATATCTTCCTTTTAAAACTCCTCAATCTAATATGCATCTCTCACTATGATGTCTTCCACTACCACATTATTGATTTCATTCACATCACGTTCACCATAGGATGATATATATATATATATATTTTCATAATATATATATATATATATATATATATATTTGTGTGTATATATTTTACATATATGTTTATATTTTATATATTTATGTGTGTTTATTTATATTATATATATCTGTTTATATTATATATATATATTATCATTCTATATTATATATATTTTTAGATTTAATGTTTATTTAGATTATATGTATATATGTTTATATTTTTTAACAATATTTTTATATTATATATATGTATATAAATAAGTGTTTATTTTTTATTTTATGTTTATATGTATATATATGAGATTATATTATATTATATTTATATGTAGGTATTTTACATATATGTTTATATTTTATATTATAAAAATATAAATGTCTATACTATATATTTATTTATATTTTATGTTTATATATATATTTTTATATATTCTATAAAATATATATGAATGATTATATTTTATGTTTATATAAAAATTTATTTTTATGTTTATATATATTATATGTTTTTTTATATGTAACATATGTTTATATGAACATATATATGTTAATATTATATATGTATATATCTCTCTATCTATGTCTGTGTGTGTGTCTATATATGTTTATATATATATATATATTTGTGTGTTTGTATAAATATATATTTATCTCTATATCTATATATATAATTATCCATATTTTAAAAGATTGATAAAAATATCAAAAAATTAACCATGATTTCTTGAAGAAAAGGATAAATTTATAATATATATGTGTGAATATATACACATACACATATATATATATGTATATATATTGATCTTTGTGTTTGTTTTTTATAAAAATTTGTTAATTATTTTCGGTATTTCTCGACCCTTTTTTCTTTCTTTATTTGGTTTGGGTTGGTCTCAGGTTGTATCAGGTGGAGATTTGAAATTTTGGGAAAAATATGGTTTGTGTAAAGTTGGGTCATGATTCTCCCAACTGATTCCCCCACCAATGAAAATCCTTTACTTTTTAGAAATTTTGGATTGTACATTTTACCAAATACTGGGTCAACCTAGTAGAAATATTTTACCATAGTGAAGGGGTGCATGACTAGGGTGCACAGTTTAAGAATCCATGTGGCCCTTTTTAGAATACCTTCCATTAGGGACTTTTTATTTCTAAAAATTATTTAATAATTTACAGACCCCTTTTTACTTAATGAATGACCCCAAGTCCTCTTTTATCAAAATCCAAGGAATTGTAGGCACTCAAGAACCATTTTTGGCTCCTCTAAACTTTTTACAGATTGATGCATGGAGATCCACTTTTGACCCCTCTCTGGTATGTGACCTTATCCCATTCCTTCTCTCCCACTCTCCTTTTATATCATCCCCGGTTTTTATGATAATCATGTGTTTTATGGATCTAAATTAATTTTTTTATCTTAAATATAGGTTTAATTCCATGATCTCTTTTTTTATCATTCATCATTGTAAAATCCCACCGTAGGTGTTTTGATACGTTATTATATGATAAAGGTAGGTGGTTCTGTTGAGATTTACTATCTCATAAGCCCTAAATTTTCCTAATTTAAATTATTTTTTTCAATTTATTTATGAACACCCAATTCAATGTGAAATTTATTTTTAATTGATTTAAATTCAATTTTGAGGAGAACCCCAAATTCTAATGGAAATTTGAATTTTGGGTTTTCCTTTGAAATTGATGAAAATGGTAAATTTAATTGAGAATTTATTTTATAAAATACATACATTTATTTTTTTAAACTTATAAATCTATTTTGAAATTGAATTAAATGATATAAAATACCTGATTTGGTTTAGTAATTTATTTTAAATATTAAAATGTGAAATTGGGAAATTGGATTATAAATGATGTTTTTATTTCAGGTGAAATGAATTTTTCAATATTGGATGAATTATTTATTTAAGCACCTGGTATCTCGGATAGTTTGTTAGTGATTTGGAAAAGAACAATATGATGTATATTCTCTCTAAATTTATTGATGATGAAAACACTAACTCAAGGACGATTAACATGAAATTTTCCCTTATGTTGGAGTGGATGATTGTAATTTTTTATGTGGGATTGGATATTTTTTTATCACTGATATGAAACTGTGGGGATTCCATAGAAAGTAACTAATATACATATGACCTTTGATAAGTGTTCTATAAATTGTTGTAATTACTTTGATATATATATATATATTTCATTGATTATGAAATTATTTTACACATTCAAAGTTGATGTGTATAAAGTATTTTAAATAAAATATTTATTAAGACACTATTAGAAATGTTTCCATCTATTGAAATGAATAGTATTTTATTATTTAAATATAGAATTTTACTTCCATTCTGTTTTTTTAAATTGAATGCTTGATTTGTCCTGATTATTCTGGAATCATGTTATAAAACAATTTCTGAGACCCTACTAGGATTTTATCTCCCACCAATCCTTTTCTGTCAGGTGTTTGTAGATTTTATTCTTCCAGGTTTGAGTAAAGGGAAAGATCCTCTCAGGGTAGGTGGATATTCTAAAACCTTAGGACGTGGATTGTTGATACCATCACAATGTTTGTGTTTTATATTGTATGATTTTTCTCCTTTATTGATGTGTTTCTTGGGTTTTTATATACTGATTTTATTTCGTTGTATTTTTGTCACATTATAGTTTTGAGCATACTAATATGTATTTGTTATCTTCCATTGTGATTTTAGTAAATTCATTCCAACCATTTTCATCTATGATGGTAGGTTATAGTCACCAACCCATGGGCATCAGGAATTCCCTTTGGGTTATGTTAGGATCATCTTAGATGTCATAGTACCTTGCTATCCTAGATAGATCATGAAAAAGTTGTATCAATGGTGTTAGTTAAGAATCTTTCATCAATGTTTGTACAAAATAATGAAATATTATCGGGACCAAGGAGGCTGTTTTGAGAGAGTGCCTATAAATATATCATAATAATGAGCCTTATGTTCCCTTTGATTTTTTGGTACTGATGTCATGTGTATTTTTTCAATTCGTATCCCTACTTATGATTTGGGTGGTATAAATATGTAGCTTTTTACCCTATATAGTAAGATTATGTCCTCGTTTCCCACTTTATTGAGTTTTTATTTGAGTAATAATATAATATCTTATTTTTTGTTTTTTGATATAAGGTACCATCATTACTCTATGAAGTCATGAGAATATATTCTAGGAGGAATATAGAGATGAACCACATTAAGAGAATATTCATGTGGACCATAATTTGAGTGAGGTTATTGTTCATACCATCCAATCATTGAGATATGCACCTCCAACCTTTCTTATTCAGTATACAACTATAGAAATTTAAAGGGATGAATCCTAGAACCATTATTAAAAGTAACTTGACCGAAGAAATCATGTATTCCAAGCCTCTAAAAATCCTCAAGAGTATGAGTATTGTTTGAGAATGATTGATTTTTTTCAGTCCATACAGATGCCTAATGTGATCATGGTAAAATGCACCACCACCAAGCAAGAGGTAACTAGAAAGAGATTGTATAACTCAATAGTGAAAAAAATTAATCCTGACAGATTAGAGTTGTAGGAATTAAATTTTCTTTTCATCGACTAGTTCTATCAAGATTATAAGGTGCTAGCTATGGATATGTATTTTTATCAAACATGAGATGGCTGATAGAACCATGATATATTATGAGAACCAATTTATTGAGATTGTGAATTTTTTTAACTGAGAAATTAAGGGATGAGAAGATGAAGAATCGATGGTTTGAGATGGGACTTTGAGATCTTATAAATTCATTGATTTTCTTCCTAAATATATTTTCTTATGATGACATTTTGAGTAGGTTTTTTATGGTTGAACATGACCTTGATATTAATATGTGGTTAACAAGAGATCATTCTTCTACTATTTTTTGTTCTGTGAGTTCCTTTAAATGGAGGATAAATCATGAATAGTATCATAGTTTTTCTTGATACTAGGGTTCATCTAGAACTACATCTATTCCTAGAAGATCTCCTATAACTTCATTTCAGTGTGGAAGACCTAGGAACATGAAATAATTTTTCCTCAAGGAACATTATATATGTGGAACCAGTGGATTCTCAGGTCACATTCAAAATTTATCTCATTTATATTATTCTCTATGTAGTGGTATGAGATCATCAATGCCAAAAATATTAGTAGTGAAATTATATTGTTCAAGGCCAATGGGAGTCCAACCATAGACATCCAGAATAAAGTCTCGTCACAGAGTGGAAGAGTATCTAGAGGATGCAGATACATTTCCAATGACCATGTGAGGTACCATCACTAAAGAATCGTCTAAAATGATAGCTTTATTTGATACTAGTTCATATCATTCATTAATTTCAACTCATACTATGAACCTGGTAGACCTTCCTATGCATATATTATTCAGTGTGATGTATATTACTACACCCCTCAAAATAAAGACTGTGCATGTTATTTGTTTTCATACTTGATTTTTTTTACCAGATACTGATCATACAGAAAATTTTATTGTTCTTGACATGAATCCTCTTGGTGACATTTTTGAGATGAATAAGCTCATTATTGATAAATCCTGGATTTATTGTTATCTTTAACAATTCCCCTTTACTACACCTAATAGAGTATACCATATCTTTCAGGGAGATTTGGAACCAAGGATGGGTAGAGCAACACCTTGTTGTACAAATGATGGTAAATTAATATATTTATTCTCTTTTGATCTAGATAGATAATATTTGAATGGTGATATCAATATAGTTTTAATTGAGTTTCCTGACATTTTTTCTTCAGACATATCACATTTTCCACTGGTATGGGAGGAATGGTTTTATTTTTATTTAGTACCAGGTAATAATATTATATTCATTACTTATTACTATATGAAACTAGATGAAATGAAAGATTTTAAGACTAATTTTAATGATATTTTAGAGAAATAATTTATACAATTGAGTGAGTAATATTGGGAGGAACAAGTAGTCTTTACTGAGAAAATTTATAAAACAATTCAACTATTTATTGATGAACTAATACTCAAATGATTAATAATAAATAAAAAGTATCAACTACAACATATTGATGACCAATTTGACTAGTTGAAATGTGAGAATTATTTTTCAGAGATACATCTTCAATATGGTTAACACCAATTGGTAATAAAATAATATGGCCTTCAAAAAATCTAGAATCTGGAGTTGGTATGACCATTATGACTATCATTCTATGCCATTTTTAACCAATTATCCTATAGCCTATATATCGTTTATGAGATGGATCATCGATAAATAATTTTATACTTTTTGGATGGTCTTAAATATGACACCATTGTTTACTCTATATCTATGGAGGATCTTCTGCATCATATTAGAGTAGTTCAAGAATTGTTGAGAAATCACTATATTATGTAAAGCCATAGAAAATTAGTCTTTGGATATAAGAAGTAATGTTCTTAGGAAATGTGGCCTTCGATAATGGTATCTCATCTGATCCTAATAAAGATAATGTTGTTATGACATGGGAGAAACTATGTGATGTTTTTGAGATTCAGTGATTCTTGGGGTTAAAAAGATATTATCTCGAGTTTTTGGAGAACTTCTTGATGTTTGATTATATTATGACCGGTATCACTTAGATGGGACTGAAGTTTACAAGAGATGAGAAATTTCATAGTTATTTTTGTGATGTGAAACATCTTATCACTTCAATGATGGTGTTGAATCTTCTAGAGGCTAGGTAGATATATTTTGTCTTTTGTGATGTATCAGGTTCAATTTTGGTCTATATAATTAAAAATAAGGATCATGTCATTGTATATGGATCTCATAAGGTTAGGCCACAAAAGATGAATAATATTACCTCTGAACATGAACATGAACATAAAACTAGGATTAAAAAACATAAGATTTTGCTGCATTACCTTTTTAGAAAAAGGGTTATCGAATATTTTGGGAATATGATCTTCAGATATATTTTATCTCAAAATGATTTGTACCTCTACTAGAGGGGTTAGGTGGAGCTCCCAAAGTCTTTTGATTTCAATATTTTCTATACCACAAGGTAAATAATTTCAGTGTAGATGATGTTATAAGAAAAATATAACCCATGTCATGATGTAGTATTTTTAATTGTGTAACATGATGGTTAATTTTTCAAAATTTCAAATCTAAGTTCAGGAAACAATGTATGAGGTTGTTTTGAACAACAGTTATATGATATCCACTCTTCTAAATATTACTCTATAATAATATCAATTCAATGATGAATTATATAGCATTGAAGACTCTATATTTTGTGGGGAGACCACTTCTGATTGGTTTTTCTCCATGGAGGGTGTTTATGGTTTCTAAATTGGTTTTTGGTACCATTATCTATGATGAAATTTTTGATGGGGGAATTTCACAATTAATAGTGGTTTGTGCACCCAAGAACCAAATATATGTTCTATGACATATAAGATCTATTTTGGTAGCCAAGTATAAGATGAGCTATTTTTTATTTGGTTCTGCATTGCAATACTTTCCAAAAGGACAATTCCAAACATCAGAAGCATTCATGATTTCATAAACCACATCCAATACTGACATGGAAGTGGGATGAGATTTCAATGGAATCTATGGTTGGGTTCTCATGTACCCAATGAAAGAATAATTTGATATGGGGTGTGATTGATAGTCTGATAAAATTGGATAACTGTATACATAATAGTGATACAACTGAAGTTAAAAAGATAGAAAATATATATTTGATAGATATTATTATTTTTCATTGAGTTATATATATGATTTTGTTTTAAAGTGAGAGAATATATTACTTATCTCTTTTACAAATTCCTTTAGAATGCACTGAGATATCAGGTTCATCTGAGAATGTCTTATCATCATTTGATAGATGGACAAACAAAGGGAAATTTACAAATTCTTGAGTATCTGATTTGTGTATGAATCCTAAAATTTGGTGGATCATGTGATGAAAATTTTTTCCTTGATAATATTGATAATAAAAATATTTACCCATTCGTTATCATGATAGGTCATTTTGGGGCCTTTTGTAGATGTTCGTGAAAATCTATGTTGTGTTACTCGTAGATTGTGGAATGTTCATTTGTTGGACAAATATTGTTTCAAGATATAAAAAAAGAATTATTTTTTTATCTGATAATGTTGATGGAACATCGCTTGTGTAAATATTATGATGATCTTTATCATAGGAAACTATAGTTTTTAGATGGTGCCCTTGTGTTCTAGAATGTTTCACCTTGTTTGGGTCTTCAATAGACTGGGAGTAAAGGGATGCTTTATCCTTGTTTTGTGTGATTTTTTTATTTTTTTAAGAAGGTTGGTAAAATGTACTACTATTTATCACATCATAAAATGATTATATAAACACATAATGTGTTCAATGTATCAAATATATGAAAATAACTTTCTAATCAATCACATGTTTTGAGTTGAAGTGATATTTATTTCAAGCCTGATTTATCCTAAACTAAGAATTATGTTAGGATTGTTGGTGTTAATACAATGGTGATTCATGGGATGATGATACCTTTGGTATGAATTCGATGGATTCATGAAAATTATACCCATGATATTTAGGTGATAGAGGCACTGATGATCGAGTAGCGAACTCATCTTTTCAAAATGGAAGTGTTGTGATTGGATTTCTGGGGATGGAATGTTTTTATTGTGGGGAGGTTCTAACAACATATTACTAATATATAGTTACTAATTAATCATACTTTTTAATCAAGATTTTTTTAGTGTTATGTTAGGTTCTTTTAGGTGAAAATAAGAAATTTGTGGAAAATTCTTGGTTTTGTACCATTGGTGAATATTTTTCCCAAATTATAAGCCCCCATTGGAAATTGTGCGCCCATGGATAGTGAGGAATGCACATTTAGTTCATGGTTTCATAAAAAATGTTCCCATCTAGTATAAATAATACTACCTAAAGAAGGGTTTCACACCAAGGGTGAATGATTGGTGAAAATGTGCGTCCCTACTTAAATAACTATGCATGTTGGACTTTTTATTATTGAAATTTAATTTAAAAAATCTCGAACACCATTTCTACCTTCCAGCACACCCAAATCCTATTTTAACAAGATATTAGTTCTCAATGTCTCTCAAGAACCATTTTTCTCCTCAAAGTCCCTTCTTAGGTGTATCAAAGTGTATAAAAACTCATTTTATCCCTCTTCGTTAAGTGATCTTCTCTTATTCTTTCTCTCTAACTATATAATTGTCCTCCATAGGGTTTTTCAGATAAACATGAGTTTGATGGATCTTGACTCAATTTTTGTATCTTTAATATATTTTTGGTTTCATAATATTTTTTCATCATTATACATTGGAAAATACCATTTTAGTTGTTGTGATACATGATTCTATGATAAATATTGGTCATTTCATTGATATTTTCCATGTAATAAGCTCTTAATTATCTATATTTAAATTATATTTATATTATTTAAATTATGACAAATCAATTCAACAAAAATTTTGATTTTGATATATTTATTATGGATTTTTATGAAAACAAAAATTTCAAATAGAAATTTGAATTTGGGATGTGATTTGGGAATTTATGAAAATTGTAAATGGAATTTGAGAATTTACATTAAAAAATGGATTATATTGATTTTATTAAACATTTGATTTTTTTTGAACGGGCACAAAATGATGAAAAATCTATGATTTGGTTTTGAATGCTATTTGTCGTATTTAATTGATAAATTAGGAAATTGGATTGAAAATGATGTTTTGATCTGAAGTGAAATGAATTTACATACATTGATTGAATGATTAAAGCACATGAAACTCATGGTGGTTGGTTAGTGGTTTGGGAAAGAATAATGGGATGGTAATTTCCTTGATGATGAATAAACTAACTGATCCATGATTGACTTGTAATTTTTCCCTCATGTGTGAGTGAATGATTGTAATTTTTTCATATGTGGGAGTGGATGATTATAATTTTACCATATGTGGTAGTGGATATTAGCTGTGATCATTGATATGAGAATGTGAGGATCCCATATACATTAAAAATTATACTACATGGAATATGACCATTGTGATATGATTTGTTGTTATTAATTTGATATATATTCAATTGATTGTGAAATTTGTTTACTCATTCCCAATTGAATTATAAAAAATCACTTATGTAAAATGTTTATTAAGGAATTGATTAAAGAGATTATATATTTCGAAATGAATTTTTTTTAATTTAAATTAGAAATTTTACTACCATACCATTTTTTTAAAATTAAATGTATGATTTTTCCTTTTTATTATGGAATATTTATATAGAACACTTGGTGAGACCCTACTAGGATTTTATCTCACACTCTACATATGAATTAAAGAATATATATATTTTATTATAATGTGTTTGAATAAAAACAAAGTTCCCTTATGAGGAGGTGGATGTTCGTATCCCTTTTGTCTTAGTGTTTTGATACTCTCTGAATGATTGAGTTTTATCTTGTTAGATTTTTTCACCTTTAGGATGTAATACTTGGGTTTTTATATACCTATTTGATTTCATAGTACTATTCCCCCTTTCAGGTTTTTAGTATTCTGATATATATCTTTTATCATTTTCTAGGTTAATATAAAATTATCACCAACATTTTTCTTGTAGGAATGCAGGTTTTAGTCACTAACTTGTGGGTATTGTGAACACCCTTTGAGCTTTTTCGGAATCAGCTCATGTATTAGGGTACCAAGGTATCCATTCTTGTTCATGATAGTTATATATATAAATATTTTTCCATTATATATATATATATATCAAAATATATATTTACATCGATGCGGGAAAATTAGATATATATATATATATATAATTATTGAAATGTTTTCTGAAAAACATCCAAAATTTATTGATGTTTCATAATACCCATACCTAATTTAATGATTTTTCCTTAGATATGTGACCATGTTATCGATATTTCATTAAAAATTCCAGTAAAACAGTCACGATTCCACAAAAACAAGGAAAAATATTCAGTGTTTTCAGAAAACCATGCTTATTTGCGGATGTTTTTCAGGAAACGTCTCAAATTTAGCATCCTTTAAATAAAAAAATTGATAAAATGGAATTGTTTTTAGGGAACATGGGTTAATTAGTGAATTTTTTTGTAATATTTTCTAATTAATCCATTTTTTGGAAATGTCTCTAATTTACTAATGTTTCTTGGAAGAAATCACTGATATCCAATTTTTTATGGTGTTTTATTTTCACAAACCAATTTTTCCATAATAAATTAAGAAAATAATTTATTGTAAGTATTTAAAATAAATTAAAAAATTATATATTCAAAAAACTATTTACCATTCATATTAAGTGTTTTTTAGATATGAGATAAGAATAAACCCAATTTTATTCATGAAAGCTACATTTTTATAAAAAAATAATGTCATACCTTTCATATATATTTTAAAATATTTTTTATATTTTTTTATAATTTAGAAAAAAAATACCATTTTTCAAATCATCATATCAAAATTCTCTTCAAGTAAATTTTGAGAATTTTTAGAAAAAGGAAATTTCTTGATGAATAGTGAAAATTTATGAATTTAAATTTATAACTTCCTTTTCATCTAAATTATGTATAAATTATAATTCTATTTTAAATATATTTTAAAGTAAAATTAATGAAATTATATATATATATATATTAATCCAATTTTGGTGTTTGGGATCATTTCCATATTGTAATTGGATATAGAAACCATGTAAACTATGATCATTTTATGTTCCAAAACGTTATTTCTCGTCGCATTAGCCATTTTAAATTAATAATTTCCCACTCTATAAACTAAATTTGAAAAAATGGATTACATATTTTCTATCAGTGTATTATTTATTTTCTAATAATTTCATCTTATCTTTTTACCAAAATGAATAGCAAAAAAGTAAAAATTTATTACCACGGTTAAGATTAAAATTGGTTTACTAGGGGGTCTAAACTAAAACAATAGGGGTTAATATGATATAAAAAATTATCTAAAATAAATTATATATATATATTCGAAATATAGTATATAATTATTTATATTATTTTATTTTGGACCATGTTTCATGAGAAAAACATGGGCTCTACTTTTTAATTTCAAAAACTATAAAAGCCCCACACACCTCACATATAAATGGACACCCTTTACTCATTTATTAATATGTTAAAACACTTTTAGATTATCCAAAAACTACATATATCACATATAAAAATTACTACACTCAAATTATTATCCTTGTTTTTGAAATAAAGATATCCAAGGAAGGATTTTTGTGAAAACTTAAGGGGGTTTGCTGAAGAACATGTAACGTTCTTCAACAAAAAATTTTATTTTATTTCTTCCCCCTTTATATTCAATTGTTATTAAAATGTGATGATATAATAAAATACGTATATGAAATATATTAAGATGTTTTTATGTTTTCTTCATGACCTAAAACAATATATACCTTCATTAAATGGGTTATGAAATCATCACTCGTGTGTACGACAGACTACCACCCTGTGAACCAATTCCATTCATTTTATGATTACCACATATCACGGTCAGATATGATGATTAATATAAAGTATATATATGTAATATTTATAAAATAATTATAACTATGGATTCAATATATCATTTATAACTTTTATACTTTTCATTCCGTAGGGGATACGATAATGTCTCTTGTGCATTTGATGGACTACCGCATCATGAAGTTATATGATTCGTTTTCAGAAACACTTAAAATAGAAGATAATAAGGCTAAATGTAATGAAAATATTTGATATAAATGAAATATTTAATATTTTAATGACTTATTTATCATTTGAGAAATATAATATATCTTTTTTTATATTTTCACTCACTGGAATATTATAACATCATTCATGTATGTGTTGACTACCGCCATCATGAAGCAATCTGACTCTCTTTCCAACTCCAAACAACAATAGTGATTTGAATAAGTATACATAAATAAAAAATATAATATTTATGATATTATTATCATTATATAAATATATTATATTAGTTACTTCGTTTCTATAATGAATGTTTAAAAATAGGAATTTTAGTCATGCGTACATACGACCTACCGTCTCCATGATCATAAATGACATCATTTATAAAAAGAATATTTCATGACAATTAATAAAAGTTTAATTTTTGTATTATTATAATAATTATATAATTATCTTAATTTTTTATATGATGTAACCATGATCAATGTATGATTATAGAAATAACAAAATCAAAACATATGTGAAAGACAAAGCAGTTATTACCTGAAACATGTATGTAACTTCAAATTGTTAATAAATGAGTAATAAAAGGGAATATGTAAATCCTCTATGGTATGATATATGTATTATTGGTTTTTAAATATTTGTATACTAATGTCATATTTATTATGCAACATGTTCAAATGAGTCTGAGGGACGTCTTGTTTTAAGCTAATGTATTTGTAGTCACTCTTATATTTCCAGGAGACATATGCAAATTCACCACTCTTTTCTTTTGTGTGGTATATATACTACCCTATTGATGTGTTATATCAGGAATAATATTTTTTCATGATATTTAATGTTTAGTTTTATGTTTTTATTTATTTTAAACTATGATTTAAAATATTCTTAAAGTGGTAAGGGCATTTAATCCCACCTTTTACTTTTGTGAGACAAACACCCTAGTCACAACCTTTTTCTTATATGTTGTGCATATAATTACAATGATTGTATTTAAATACGATTCTATATAAAGTTATTATCATTTATATATTAATTTTATTATCTTTTTTCCAATGGGTTATGGTTTGAAAGTTACCAATGTGGTAAGGGATTTTTTGTCACAATTTTCCTTCTATGACATATATATAATTTTATGCAGCTATCTTATTTTGTGAGGATTATATGCACACCCTTTGTAATTTAATTCCATGAATTTATTTATAAAAATTATATTTTAAAACTAATTTTATGATATTAGTTCATGGGTATTAATTTTTTAAGATTCTAATGTGGCAATGATTTTATGTTACAATTATTCATTTATTAAAGTTATTTATGATTATATTTATGATGATTTAATATTCTGATGAGTATCTCAAGGAACTCATTATTTTTTATATCCTATGATTATTTCATGACAATATATATTTTACATTATTTTTTCACTCTTTATGTATACTAGAACTTGTAATGAATATTTTTCAGAAAAACTTCTATTTTGATTGAACTCTTTTTTTCTTCCAAAACCATGTTTTATATAAATGTATTTAAAAAATATTTTTATTTTTATAAAAGGATATATAAATGTCGTCTTTACACATGATTTATATATAAATGTTTTTAAAATTAATCTTTATTTAAAACATAATAATTCTTCTTGGATTCTTCCAAAAATTATGAAAAAATATTTTTTTTTAACAATGCACAACATGAAATTTTTTTCCCACTATCATGACTTCTATGTGATTTATTTATTACCTTACATGTTTTAGAAATTATTTTTAATTTATTATTTTACTTAATATATAGAAAATTTTCATATTTTAAATAAATGATTTCAAAAGTAAAAGGATTTTCAAACTTTTTAATCATATAAAAAGTGTTTTTCATGAGGATAATCTATTTTACTCAAGAATTATTTTAAAATATTTTAAGATATTATTTTATAAGTTTAAAATGTTTATTTTCAATGAATGTTATATCTATAATATTTTATAATGTTTAATTTTAAAAATTTATTTTAAAAAAAATGTAACTTTCATTATGAAATGTTTTTAATGGTTATTATTTCAATATTATTTTCCATATAAATTGATATAATTTGAGGTTACTTATTCATTACTTAGGTTATGATCCAATGATACCATTCTTATTATTTATCTGAATGTTTTATTTTAATGATAAAATGATGTTTTTTAATCACAATTATTTTTGAATAGGTTATACCATGATATAATTCATGTGAAACCCGCTCCAATATCCATAGATTTTTTGATGAAATTATGAAATCATTTTGAAAACTATATCTTTTCCCTATTTTATGATATGATGAATTTTTTATGATCCTCATCTCATTTAATGGGTTATGAAAAAAATGATTTTTTTATGATATTTGGTCACACATATCTATGTTATTCATTATTTGAGGGTGGGACCAATATATCATTTCAATTACTTGGGTATTGATTTTTATATCAGGATATAGACAAGACTAGAATAAAGATTGATCCTCATTCGGTAAAGGACAATGTACTCTATGATGGTGATGGGAGTGAACCATGACTACTATGATGTTTTTGGGAGTGAACCCATTATACTTTTATATCCTTAATAATGAGACTTGACTGCTATGGAATTGATTTTCTATGCTTATGTGTATACCACAATGATATGGTTTATGTCGATGTTATGCTGTCATATATAATTTTATTGATACCTTTGTGACTCATGTCTTATGAACTGGTAATTGTTATACCATGATTCAATATTATGATTTTTGATATATAGGGTATTGTATTAATGTTTTACACTCATGTATTAATACCATTATTCTAATGTTATTCTTACATATCTCCATTTATTACCCTTATAGATCATACAAGCTCACCCATTCTTGTATTCCCTTTCCCTAAGCTATACATAATGGTTTTTAAGTAGGAGAACTAAGGGTGAAGGTCTTTCTTTGTTATATTTAATATTTTTAATGAGTTAATAAGATCACATTCCAAGTTTCCAAAGGCACTAAACTATTAGGTTCCTCAATCATGTGTTTGTGATGTCCTGAAAATCTAAATTAAGATCCTTGTATTCTATATAGTGTATGAAATAAAAAACCAAGTGTGTTGGGTAATATAATATTTAGATTATTAATAATAAATTTAATATTTAAAATATATTCTCTATATTTCAATTTATAGGCCATAGATTTAGCATGCATTACATGCAAGAGAGACCTTCCTCGATGGCTTTCATTATATACACTAATTGGTTTTATGGAAAAATAATACATTATTAAAAAATAATTAGATATAAACAAGAGGTAAAATTAGTAGTTATGAATAGTAATAACTATCTTATTAAAATTATAGTTTATAAAAATGTAGAATAAATTAATTGGTTAATAATTAATTATAAATTAATATAAAAAGTAACTAAATATAAATTAAGTATTTTTATAGAAAAATATATTTACAATAAAAATGTTTTTTACGTCAATAGATTAAATTAATTACTATTAGTGAGTGATTTTAATGTAATATATATATATATATATATATATATTACATTCAACAAAATATTTTTTGAAATCATTTATTAGGTGTGATAGACATAATATAAGAACAATCTCTATTTTACAAAAAAACCCTCAATTTTTATAATGGTAATTTTGCCACCTTTTAATGGAGGCCCAATTAAAATATATTTTTTGAAGCTTTAATTGATTAAATATGTCAATATAAAAATAATAAATGAATAAAATCCCTA
Source organism: Viscum album (assembly GCA_963277665.1). Lineage (NCBI taxonomy): Eukaryota > Viridiplantae > Streptophyta > Magnoliopsida > Santalales > Viscaceae > Viscum > Viscum album. Next base: position 1,280,412,269 of record OY728156.1, read on the forward strand.
AAAATTAGGTTATGGTGAACTGTTAATATTTTCCTGAAACATTTCATTTTTTAAGGAATACTAAAAAATAATGAATTTTAGTTGAAAACTATTGTTTCATCAAATTTATTTAAAATGTAAAACTATAATTTTAGTTGTTTAAAAATTAATTAGAAAACATTTTTATCAATTAATACAATTTATTACATTGGAATAAACATCACTTCAATATTTATTATAAAAACATTGTAGACTTTCAGAAGTTGTTTCTATAAAAACCTGCATTGTCGTCCCACTTGTGAGATTAAATTTAAATTAATTTATGCTAATTACATGAATATAATTTTGAAAAATGGATTCCATTTTTATAACCAGAATAATATATTATTTATAATAATATAATTTTTTTTATACCAAAATTATTAATGAATGTAATTAAAATTAATTATAATTAATTAGGAAAAATAGAATCTAAATAAAGGCCTAAACCGTTAACATTGGGGACCAAATGAACATTAAAATTTCCAAACCCCCATTTAATGGAAATTATTAATCCATTAACATTTGTTTATTTATTTTGGTTTGTTTTTTAGGACATTGATATCTAAAAATGTGGGTACACCTAACTTCTATTAAAAAATACCAAGTGAGACTCTTTTCCCCATTATAAAAGGCCACCACCTCTCCCCCTTACACACACCACTCAAACCACATTTGTTTGGCTAGGATCTTCCCATATATATTTCCAAAATCCCTTCAAGCAATAATGAAGCCTTATATTTGGAAGAAAGCCTTCCAAGGAAGCCTTTTGGTAAAAACCAAAATAAGTTACCTGATTAAGAGGCAACATCTTCTCTCAAGATATCTAGTTCCATTTCAATTATCATCCTGTAAAATATATTTATTCAATGATTATATAAACAAACCAGTATACTAAATATAATATTATATTTTTGTGTAAATATTTTTACCTAAACATACACTCACCACTATCTAATAGATAACAAATATACTATTTTTGTGTATGTTGAAGTACTACCTCACAAAATGATGATTGTTTATTTTTCATTTACCACATATCATGGTGGATATTATGATGTAAACTCAATTTATATATGATATATATGATATTAATTATTTATTTATACTTTTTTAGTAGTTTTAATACATATTTCATTAATAATTGTCATTTTACCATAATACGGTATTATCATTTGAGGAAGTGTGGCCTACCGCACTCTAAGGGATATGACTCTTTCATAGTATACATGGAATATATAAAATATGGTTTATATTAAAGATAAATTACATAAAAATGTATATAATATTCATTAAATTAATTCCTTTCTATAAATATACAATATATATATTTATATATACCACATTTTCATTACTACCAATTCATGCATTGAAAAAGTGATAATGACTTTCTTAGATTTGTGGACTACTGCCGCCTTGATGCGATGTCATTCCTTTTACATCCAGAGAATTATATATAAAAGTATATATGATTATTTAAAATTGTGTTTATGATATAATTATTGTTCTGTAATGATATGACATCACCTAGCTTCTTTCTATAACGATCATTGAAAAATGGGAACGTTACTCACATGTACATACAACCTACCATCTCTATGATTATAACATTGATTCATTTTTTATATCCATATTTAATTATTTATTTTAAAATTATAACTGTTTTATAAATATTAGAATTATTTCCTTATTATTATTCTAGAGATGTTATATAATAACCCCTTTGAACATAGGTGACCTACCAAATTTGTTTTCAACACATAAACTGAATTCTGACAAAATGCCCGATGTAAACTAAATTGTTTAATTTTTTGTGTAAATCATAGTAAAAAGTGAAATAAAAGTAATGATAAAAATGAAAATTTTTCAAAAGAAATTATTAAAATAAGATAATTTTATTATTTGGGAAGTAAAAGGGCGCTCACCTGAATGAATATGAATGGTAATGTATTTTTATCACACTTTTTTTTACTTTTGTGAGATAAATGTCTTGTTCACCACATAGTTATTTTGTATATTGTATATATTATCCATTTTTAATATTATATATTTAATTAATTTATCTTCATGGTATTTAAAAGTTTCATTTAATATTATTTAATTGTGATTTTTATGATTTAAATGATTCAAAGTGGTATGGGACACTTTGAAATGTTTAATGATTATTTTCCACAGAAATAAATTAAATGAACATTCAATTTTATTTCCATTCAAAAAAAATTATATAACCATTTTTTAATAAATCCATTAACCTTCTTATCTACTGACTATAAAAGACCTATTTCATGTATTAGTACCATTTTCCAACTCTTTGGTAATCATGTAGTTTTAGAAAATGTTTTTAAAAAAACCTAACATCAATTACCGCTATAGTTAGAGAACCCGTTTTTATCTAAAAAAATTCTTTATTAATGTGTTTTTAATTAATTCTTAAAATTATTTAGTGAAGTTATTTTTACCCATTTTTTCATTTAATAATGTTTTTAATGGAATATTCTTGTATATTTATGAACAAGGAATTTTTCTGATTTTTTTCCCTGAAAATGGAATGAACTTTTTACATTGTACAACTTGTATGGATTTATCTATTTTCTTTCATTCAAATATTTGTTTTCATGATTAAAATCATTATTTTTAAATATATTAATTAAAATTTATTTTAAAATAATATTTTCAAATCAAAAATTGATTTTCTTCATGGTTATTTTTAAATGATATTTTTATAATATTTTCATTCTTTAATGAAAAAAAACCATTATTTTACTCCACTTGGGGTATGTTGTGTTGATACATTCTTTATACTTCACCTGGATTTCATTGTCTAATTTGTTCAAGGATAGTATTTATAATCAAATCCTTAATTCATTTTAAAAATTCCCTTGGAAAATTTAATCTCCCATGATCATTGAATTTCCCATAATTATCCATATCATTTATCATGGATATTACTATTTCCTATAACAAAAACCATGTTACATATCGTGTCTACTTTGATTGTTATTTATTTATTTGGTGAAGTATTGTAAATTCCATATTCTTTATTCAATGTAGTTATAAAATAAATAATATTATATATTTTTATTATTCAAAATGGGGAATGTTTTGGTATACTATGATAAGGATATGGACCTGTTATAGATAGCCCCTTGATGAAACTATAATATCCTAAGACGAGTCATTTGTTTAGCTACATTAGATTTTGTTTTACAAAGTATTTTATAAAACATCCTGTGAAAGGTCTTGATAGTAATAATAACATGTACCTATGAAACATTGAGTCCAATAATCAAGAGTTTCCCTCATTTTAGTTTTAGCTGTTATTTACCAATGATATATTGTGTCCACATATCTACAGATACATTTCATTTTTCTGTTCATTGATTTAATGTAATGTTTTTTAGTTTTATAACATTCCATATGTATTTTTCCTTAACTAGTTGTTTGGATGGAATGTGTTATCACTTACTTTCTTTCCATGTTAATTTATTCCCATTGATTCATTATGGATTACGCTATATTTTTTGCTTAAATTTCATTTGTGATCAACCTTATTATTTTCCTTTCCCCATGAATCCAATAAGCATACTATGAATTTTATACATGTATTTACTAGATCTATTAGAGTTACACTTGCTGTTGTATATTTAGAATGAATAAAAAAAATATGTTATAGATAGTGTATTCTTTTGTAATAAAAGTCTCATGTATGTATGTGGTTCACCAAAAATACTAAACTCTTTGTCCTTTGGGGTAGGATTCATTGTAACAGTTATAATGTAATTGATAACAGAAACCAGATCCGTGATTCTAAAGATGGGTCGCTATAGTTGGTATCAAATAAAGTTTAGTATCAACCGTGGAAACTACATTAAAGAAATCATAGAATCAGGAACATAAACCTATGTTATAATTTAAGGATATGTATATTTAAAAATTAAATAAAATTTTCAGGTAGATATTGTGTTGGTATTCCTAGAAATACACCCCTGTATGGATACTAGAAATGGATGTGGCTTTGGAATAGAGGTATGTAAGATTAAAAACTCTATAAACGTGTTCTAAGCCTAACTTAGGAAATACTGGTACATGATAATAGACCTCATTTTACATATGGTCTGACACTAATGAGGAATATTGTCATAAATGTTTCTTGGTCGACCCTAAACTAGTCACCAGGGCCGCTCCGCGACAAGTCCCAGGAGGCATTATCGATCCTCTTAAGAAGGCAACGAGCACTGAGGGAATTTGTAAGAGTTAAAAGGGAATGTTTTCACACACAAAAAAACAATATCTAATCAGAAAAAAGAAACAAACAGGACAACATACTTTTATATAAAAGTTGAATTATACATTAATTTTAAGTGAAACTGAATGTACAACTGAATTGGAAAGCTCAACAGTCCAAACCTGAAAACCAACTAACTCTATGTAACCATACTAGTCACTCTCTAATACATTGATTAGATGTCACCCATGGAGATTGAAATCATGTTGAAACCATCACAAGGGATAATAACAAAAGAATACTATAGGTGTGAGTCTTAAAACACAATAGGTTTGCCAAATATTCTATTCCCAATGATCTTCCCTTAAAATAAAAGAAACATGAATTCCATATTTGAAATATAATATATAAAAGTATTATTTCAAAACATGGTTCCATGCTATAATAATTATAAAATGAAATGGATACAAGTTTTTGTAACCAAGAATTGCTAGTAACCAATTTCAAAGAGACGAAACATCAAAATAAAAAGAGTTTTTAGGAAGGATAGATTAAATAATGTATGAATTTAAATAAAATGAACATTCTTATTAATATATTATCGAAACACTCTGTATTGTGATAGTGGATACAAAGTAGCCAATGAGAACAAGTTATGAAAACATCCCCAGACACTAGTTCATTGTGGTCCCCAAGAACCTCATATCTCAGTGAAAAGTAACTATAAAAAAATATCAGTTCTTGGGCACATGGAACTTGTAAGGAAAAATACCCATAAACTATTGGTCCCCAAAATCACCATCAATGTTTAGTTTGTTTTTCATCATGAAAAATCTTAAGTAAAATAGGGATGAAACCACTCCAGATCACTAGCATACTAGTACACATCCACCCACCTAGATACGCAGGGTTCCCTTTAGTTCTCAATTAAGTTATATATGTTATCAAATACAATTTTAAAATGAATAGTTCATTCCCAAATCATACACACTCAATCAACCCAAAAACATGCTTTAAAATTATTTCAAATATAAATAAACCACTTAAAATTCTCATAAAACAATTTCAAGAAGTAAAAAAAGCTTGGCACATAGAATACATTAAAAACATTTTAGGGAAAGAAACCCACCATTACCATATCAAACCATATTTGGAATCCCTACCAACATTTAATAAATCAATTTCATGGAGCCTAAAACTCCTCTAAATTATATAACATGAAGTACACAAGAAAATTATTTGTAAAAGAAAAATGCCAAACATGTCTTTAAGAATTCATAACTAAAACAACATTTACCAAACAAACCCGTTAAACTATTCATAAATAGGTGTAAAAACACCATTTAAAGTAATATAAAATTTACTTAAACCCCTTAAAAACATTGATTACACATTAAAAACTCATCCTTTTCCATAATGGTTCCAAACATTCAATTTACCAAGAACACATGCCAAAACACCCTAAAAACTGATACTCAGATAATTATAAATCCCAAAACTCCATTTTAACCCACATAAAGAACCCAAAAACAATGATTCACATTATTCCAAAAATTTTCTTAAGAAAAAACAATCATTTTATGTCACCTTTATCACAAAATTTCTAACTAGGCACTTTTCCGAAAGCGAGGCATGAAAAAATTAATAAAAAAACTATATTTAACGCTAAAAAGGTTATAAAAGGAAATTTTCATTCCAAAAAATTATTTAAATATCAAAAATAGTTTCTAAACATTATATGTTAGGTGCACAATCAAATGGATCATTTAAAAAAATAGCTATTGTGCACACATTAACCAAAACCACACATTTTTCAGAAAACGTCTTACACTACCGTTCATGAACAATAAATAATTAAAAAAAGGGTGAAAAACAATATCTATCATACATATAAGGTAAAAACAAAAATAAACAGATGAATATTGAATTATAAATAAAGTTATTTGGAGAACCTACCTTGAAACCATGACAGAATGGGAACACACACTCGAAAACCATCCACATGAGTTCAGAAACCCTATATCAAGGAATACTAGTCCTAAAAGAGTGAAACCCCAATAGAAAATAATAGGATAATAAAACCATAGGTCATGAATAACTATGAAGTTATAGAGATCCAACACATAAGAGGAGGAGGAGGAGGAAGGGGAGAAAGGAGAAGGAAAGTCACCTTTAAAACAAGATAACTCTTCATCATCCATTATATCCACATACTTAGAAGAGAGGGAATGTCTTGGAACTCAATAGAGTTACTCCATAGGTCTGGTATAACTGGTGGCATAATATTTGGGGAGAAAAATAAAAAATTAATGATTCATGAATGAAAGCAATTACCTTACCAAATCTAGATGAATTGGGAAGCCCTGGGAAATTACACCCTAATCCATGACAAAGATGAGCTCCAAAGAGGTAAAATGGACCATTAAGAGTGAACCAAGGGTTTTTTGGCTCTATTTATGGGAGGAATCACAAAAGAAATCAAAAAAATGAATAAGATATAAAGGAGATAATTTATTTTTTAAAAAACTTGAAAAGGGCTCACCGGCTGACCCAATACTAGAATAAATAACCCAAATTCACAATGATTATGAATTTATAAGGGGTAAAAATAGATATGATGGTTTCAATAGGTCATGGGAGTCCAAGTGGGAATTTTAGTGAGTTAAAAATGTTTCAAAAACAATGGATTTATAAATGAAACAAATATTGTTTTTTGAATAAGGAAATGGGCTCACGGTTGGACAAAATCTTAAAGTAACCACCCTTTTCACAAATAACTCACAAGCAAGCTATGGGGATCCCACGATAGGATTATTATACATATATGGATGTTCAAAATTAATTATTAATCTCACCCAAAACCTAGAAAAAGGATTTTGATTTCCAACAAACCAGATCAAAACCAGGATATGAAAAACCAGGTGTGACTATTCTCCACACCATTAATTCATTCTGCTCTAGTAATCCATAAAACATTCCATCTAAAAGATCAACACATAAGTATTTCTTATCAACATTTTCCAAACTCTCAATCCAAAGATAAATAATCCACTATCAAAAGAACCTAACCCTCTTTCTCTAAAAAAACACCAAGTCACAACATATTATCCTTCGAGACCTGTAGTGGGTCTCCCCGCCATTAGAGACCAACTATAAATGAATAACCAAGAATTAAACATGAACTATAATCGGGCCACACCCACACAAGAACACCACCCACCCCCCCCCCCCAAACCTACAAACCCAAGTTATGTGGGTTACAACATGAACATTTAAACCACCCTCTCTCGAATGGAGGGGACAAGAACTGGGACCACAATTTTGGCATAGGTCAAAACCCTAAACACTCGGGGTGAGGAGGGAAGGGGACCCACTCAATAGCCACTAAAACAAAAAATGAATTAGTAGAACTACGCAATACTCCCCACCAAAAACAAGTAAAACAACGACTGCACCCAATTCACATTGCCAGTCCACACATGGACATTGATCAAAAAACCACATCTGAGAATGCATAACCATATACACTTCTTGTGGGGTAATTCCACCACACTCTTTGATAATAAAGGAAAATCATAGTGATGAGAAACTACAATAAAAACGTTGAAATTTCCATACAATAATGTTGAAAGAAAGAGCTTAGATATGCTCCCCATAACTCTAAAGATTTCTTGACTATGTGAAAAGCTTTACTTTGAGGCCTACGGCTAAAGCCCAGATGTTTGAAGAATCTTCTACACTACATCTGTTGCACTCACCTGTTTTAATAATCCCAAATCATATTTAAATATTGATCATCATATATTAAGACAGTAATTCATCTTTTTAATCTACATATACACTTATCTTATTATCAACAATGTATATTCTTAAGACTCATGACTTTGCTGCATCAACTTATAGTCCATATTTATCTAAATATAAGTTCACTATTAAAGGCAATTGGTAAGAGCCTTCTACTCAAAGTCACTATTATAGATTATTATCACTCTAAGTCAATGATGCTAGAAGATCACTGTTGAATATTTATAGTCACTGCTAGAAGCTACCTATACAAGGTTACTGTCACAAGTCTACCGGTTATCTCCTTATCAAAGCTCAAAGACAAAGAGTTAATGTCACAAGGTCACTGTTGTGACAAGGCTTCTATTAGAAGTCCACTGTCAGTCTCATTCTCTAGTCTTCTCTTGAGAACTTCACTGTTCAAGTCTGCAGTTGGAAAGGTTACAGTTGAAGTAGTCAAATGTTATAGAACTATTGATTAGAAGCTTAATATTAAAGGTCTATTGTTGAGCCTAACGATGGAGTTTACTGATAAGAAGCCGCTGTTACAAAGTGTAAATAACTACTGTTACAAGACATCCGCTAAGAACAAAGTTCACCATTACAAGCCTACAGTCAAAGAGTCTACCGATGAAGTCCACAGTTGAAAAGACCATAGTTGAAGTCTACCGTGTGACATGAATATGCTACCAGTCAAATGATATTCTATTATTTACTTTACCAATTTTATTAATACTATTATAATGGTCATGTATGGAAAAATTAATGCACCTGACATTATTTAATGTTATTTGCAGGGATATCAGGAGACAGTACAATGTATGAGGAAAACATTTCTCTTGTCAGCCTCTACTGAACAAAAAAACATGAAAAAAATAGAATATAAAAAGCATACAGAAGAATCACAAAGAACACTAATACCAGAAAGAAGAAGAGAACACTGAAGCACTCATTCAAAAGAACATAAAGCCTCATGATGATCTATTTAAAGAATCTTCTTCAATCTATTGTGGTGTGCTACAAAGAGCTTAACATCCAAAAATATGATCATCTCTTCATCTGGAAGTCATAACATGAATGTTGTGACACTCTGTTTTGGGGTAAACCTGTAGAGAAGGGACAAAACATTATCTCATTCATTCCAACGAGTCCAGAGATGATATATCAACACATCAGAGCATTCTAAACTCATCCCCACTATCTTTAACTATACTGTGTTTAAATACTTTACATTTGTGATAAGTGTGTATGTTACACACACTGAGTCAAGTTATTGAACTGATGGATACTGAAAATCCCCATTCTAGACTCTCATTATTTTTTTCCCATGTATAACTATGGAAGAATCCTTGTGTGGCTTGGAGGTTTATTTTCAAACTTAGAACAATGGCAGAGGTTGCAAAACCTTGATAGTTTGTGAAAGGTATTATAAATCCCGATACATTTTTTGTATCACTTTTTAATATAACTTCTTAGTGGTAGGTGATAACCAAGTTGAGAGTACTAGGTCTTGACTTAATACTTAACCTCTTGTTTAAATTTTTTGTGTTCATATTTTCTTTAATCTATCCAACATCTATCCGCTGTGTATATTTTTAAAGATAGAAATTTGTTTTTACATTCACTCTGATAGTTAGTTCTGGTTTGTGTGTATATCTAAATTTTTTAGTAAACTTGTTTCAAAAGTTTAATTAGTTCTCATACTGATTCAACTGAGGAGTAATCAACCTTTGGGAAACCTGTTTAACAATAACTCACTTGTATCTCTACTACATTAATTGACTTGGTTGTTCTAATTTGGGGGATTTTAATACTAAACATTTTTAACAGAAATTTTAATTGGAACTCAAATCACCCCCCCCTCTTGAGTATCCACTCCGACCAACATTTGGTATCAAAGGATTTATTCTTATTTATAAATGTTTTCAAACCCTTTGTCTTTAAAACTGTGATTTTAGTTTTATCATAAAGATCTAAAATTTCTCTTAGTCCTAAATTTTCTCTCTTTAATATATTTTCTAAAATCTAGTTATGTACAATAGACTAGAAGGAGCTGCTACAAACATGCCACCTTTCTTTAATGGTGTGAACTATGCTCAATGGAAAATTAAATTGAAAATTCCTTTGGAAAGTATTGGTTTTGATATTCGGCCTACTTTAGAATTAGAATATGAAATTCCCAAAACTGCTAGATCTATCTTGGATGATGCTTCACTGTCTGAATATAATAATAAATGTAAAGCTATGAATGCCCTTTACTGCTCTTTAGGAGATGATGAATTTAATCGAATATCTGCATGTAAAATAGCTCATGAAATCTGGGAAACCTTGGCTGTTTCTCAAAAAGGAACAAACAACATGAAAGAAATGCAATTAAATACTTATACTATAAAATATGATAATTTTAAGATGAGACCTGACGAACCTATTTCTGATATGTATCTTAGGTTTAATGTTATTTTCAACACCATGAGTTCACTGGGAAAAGCTGTTCCAGAAAAGGAGCAGACCATGATAATATTGAGATGTTTTCCTGACAGATAGAGAGGAACTTTTGTATCTATCTGAGAGTCATGTGACATCGGCAAGGTACCAGTTAAGGAGTTGATTGGTAAACTAATGATGTATGAAGAGGAACTGAAGGTGAACAAAAAAGAATATGATGAACCCAAAAGAAAATCTGTAGCATTCAAGTCTACTTCTTCAAAGAGAAAAGACACAGAGAAAATAGATATACATAATGAAAGTTCAGCTAGTGAAAATTCATATTCATATGGTGATGAAGAAATGGCTCAAATAGCCTTGAGATTTAAGACGTTCTATAGGAAGAAGATGTTTTTCAGAAAACCAAACTACAAGGGTATGTATGATCAACAAGGTAAGTGGAAGAAGGATTGAAAACAATCTGATAAGGAAGATGATATGGTCTGCTATGAATGCAAGAGGAAAGGACACATCAAGGATGATTGTCTGAAGATAAAATTCAAAAAGAAATATGAATATAAGGACAAAAATTATAAGAATTCCATGAAAGCAACCTGGAGTGCTTTAGAAGACATCACAAGTGAATCAGAACCCACTGATTCTGAAAAGAATCATTCCAAAATGTGCTTCATGACTAACATATCTGAGTTACCTGTTTCCCCTATTCTAAATGATTATTATTCTAGAAATAACAGTGATTCAAATAATGATGAAAATATGTCTAAGGATGAACTTTTGGAATATTTCAATATACTGGAAAATACCAGTAATGAACTGAATGATAAATATAAATCTTTGAAGAAACAACATGCCTTGACTTGCAATATTAATACAGATCTAAGTGTAGAAAAGAAAAGAATGTTCAACTGTTGAAAGAGAATACCCAGCACAAATTATCTAATGAACAATTAAGAAAGGATATTGAGAAGTTCACTGCTGGTAGGGATACCTTGACACAATTTCTAGGAAAACATATTGCACCAAAATATACAACTGGTCTAGGATATCAGCCTGGACAGAGACACATTAGCAAAACCAAATTTGTTCCAAAATATGGACAGTTCACTGCTAATTCTGGATCATCCTTTGAGAAACAATTCTCTAAAGTACTGATCAAAGTATTTAGGTCTCAAAATATGTTTGTTGATTTTAGAAAACATATAATGAAAATATGGGTTCCCAAAGTTTTACTGTATAACCTTTCTGGAACCAATAAGATCTGGGTACCAAAATTATCCTATGTTTAATCTATTTTGTAGGGAAGTTTCTTAAGTAGTTCCTGTAAGACCCTATGGTACTTGGACAGTGGATGTTCAAGACATATGACATGATACTATTCTTGTTTTAAGAGTCTAATTAAAGTTTATGGTGGGAATGTCACCTTTGGTGACAATGCAAAAGGAAAAATCATCGGCTTATGCCAGATTGGTAACCCTGACACAACATTAATTTCTAAAGTACTTTTTTTTGATGGATTAAAATATAATTTACTTAACATATATCAATTATGTGATGATGGATTTAATGTTAAATTTGAGAATGATTCATGCAATGTTTTTAATTCAGAAAATGATTTATTTTTCACTGCATATAGGAATGATAATGTATATGCCGTTGATTTAAACTCCTTCGCCAAACAAAATGTTTCTTGTTTAAGTGATTTTCATAAAGACTCTTGGTTGTGGAATAAAAGATTAGGACACTGTAATGTGCACTCACTTAGGAAGCTATCTAAAAACTGTTTAGTTAGAGACCTACCTAAATTGGAATTCCCAAATGATAAAGTGTGAAATCCCTATCAAAAGGGAAAACAACATAATGTTTCTTTCAAACCAAAGAAATAAGTTTCAACTTCTCAACCACTTGAGTTTGTTCACATGGATTTGTTTGTACATTCAATGGTTTCATGTTTAAATGGTAAGCACTATGTTTATGTTCTTGTAGATGACTTTTCTAGGTATACTTGGGTATACTTTCTCGCTCACAGAAGTGAATCTTGTTTCTATTTTGTCAAATATTCCAAGTCTGTAGAAAACCATAGTAGAATTAAGACTAAAACCCTAAGAAGGGATCATGGCCATGAGTTTGAGAATCATGAGTTTGAATCTTACTGCTCACACAATGGCTATAGTCACAACTTTTTTTCCCCTAGGACACCCCAACAAAGTGGAGTTGTAGAACAGATAAATAGGACACTTCAAGAAATTTCAAGAACTATGCTTAATGAGTATGAATTACCTATTTATTTTTGGGCTGAAGCTATAAATACATCTTGTTATGTTATCAAGAGAGTTTTAATTAGGCCTATTCTGAAAAAGATCCCTTATGAACTCTGGAATAATAGGAAGACTAAGGTTAATTTTTTTTACAGTCTTTGGTTAAAAAATGTCTTTATTCTTAATACTAAAGATAATATTGACAATTTTGCTCCCAAAAGTTATGAAGGAATATTTCTTGGTTATTCTGTTACAAGTAAAGCCTATAGAGTGTTCAATAAGAAAACCAAAAGTGTGGAAGAATCAGTTCATATAAAATTCTATGAAACTGATCCACATGAGCCTATAACCTCTCATGGTAATATTGAGGAAGATTTATCAAATCTGAACCTTAATGATAAGGATAGTGAATCCCCTGTAAAAGTATCCAGTTTTGGAAATTTTCCAGAATCAGCACCTGCTGATTTTGAACCAATAGACAACTATGAAGAATCTAGTCCAACCCTTCCTAGAGGTACTAGAAATCTTAAGAATCATCATCTAGATGCTGTTGTAGGTGATTTGAATAGAGGAAGACAAACTAGATATTCTCTAAGAATCAAGGTTGAACATCATGCTTTTCTTTCACAGCTTGAACCCAAAAATATTAATGATGTTATCAATGATGAATTTTGGGCAATGGCTATGCAAAAAGAACTGAATCAGTTCCAAAGGAACAAAGTTTGGGAATTAGTGGAAAGACCCAAGGACACCATAACCATAGGCACTAAATGGGTGTTTAGAAACAAAGTAGATGAGTCCGAGAATATAGTTAGAAATAAGGCCAGGCTAGTTGCACAAGGATATAGTCAAGAAGAAGGAATAGACTATGAGGATACCTTTGCACCTGTAGCTAGATTAGAATCTATTATGATACTACATGCCTATGTAGCTCATCTAAATTTTAATGTTTATCAAATGGATGTCAAAAGTGCTTTTCTAAATGGATATATAGTTGAGGATGTGTTCGTTGAATAACCTCTTAGTTTTACAAATCCCCAGTTTTCCAATAATGTTTTTAAACTACTTAAAGCATTGTATGGCTTAAAACAAGCTCCAAGAGCATAGTATGATGTGCTCAGCTCTTTTCATATTTCAAAAGGTTTTTCCAAAGGGATATTTGATCCTAATATTTTCATTAAATGGATTTCTAAAGATTTTTTGATAGTACAAATTTATGTGGATGATATTATTTTTGGATCTTCTAAAAATTCATTATGTGTTGATTTTTCAAAAATGATGCAAAATGAGTTTGAAATGAGTTTAATGGGAGAACTCATATTTTTTCTGGGATTTCAGATCTTTCAAAATAAAAATGGAATTGTCTTAAATCATAGTAAATATATTTAGGATCTTCTAAAAAAAATTCTTTGGATGGTAGTAAAGGTAGTGACACTCTTATGAGTACCACTTGTAAGTTGGATGCTGATGAAGCTCGAGAACTAGTGGATCAAATCAAATACAGAGGAATGATAGGAAGTCTACTCTATCTTACAGCTAGTAGACCTGACATCATGTTTAGTGTATGCATGTGTGCTCGCTTTCAATCCAATCCAAAATAATCTCATTTAACTGGTATAAAAATAAATTTTAAATATCTCAAACATACTCGTAAAATAGGATTATTTTATCCAAAAGGACAATCATTCTATTTGTTGGTTTTTTCTGACGTTGATTTTTTTGGTTGCAATTTAGATAGAAAAAGAACCTCCGGGACATGTTACATTTTGGGAATGTCACTAGTATCTTGGTGTAGCAAGAAGTAGAATTCTGTTGCATTATCTACTGTCGAAGCTGAGTACATAGCTCCTGGTAGTTGTTGTGCTCAAATTCTGTGGATGAAACACACTTTACTGGACTATGGATATCAATTAAAACATGTATCTATAAAGTGTGACAATACAAGTGCTATTAACATTTCCAAAAATCTTGTATCTCATGCTAGGACAAAGCATATTGATGTGAGACATCACTTTTTGTGGGATCATTATCAAAAGGGTGATATCACTCTTGAATTATTTGGCACTGAACATCAATTGGCAGATATATTCACAAAGCCCTTGAATTATGAGAGGTTAAATTATATCAAACATGAGTTATGTATGATTAATTTTAGCACAGTCGAACCTCACAACTAGACCTCACAGTAGAACCTCACAGCTAGACCTCACAGTGGAACCTCACAGCTAGACCTCACAATTGAACCTCACAGTCGAACCTCACAGTTGGACCTCACTGTTATACCTCACCATTTCACCTCATCGGTGTACCTCACTGGTACATCTCACTGTTGATACCTCACTATTTTTTTTATTTTTACGAAAATTTGAACCGTTTTTATTCCTATTTAGTATATCTATTTTATTTTGTTTTAATCCCTAAATGATAAAATCAAAGGAAACTAACATATCTCAATCCATTCTCCTCTATAAATCTTGAACCTTGCTATCGAAATTCCTAAACCCTAACCCTTCACCTGAGCCCTTGATCCTCTCTCAATCTCTATGGCCCGAACAAAGCGACCCTCGACTGTCAATGAGGTTGTGCCAAGGACTAAGAGAACTCAGGCTGAATCTAGTGGCACCAGTAACACCCCATCGGGACCTATAAACCCGCATCTAAACAAGAGACAAATCTTTACTGAGAAGGAGCTAAGTGAAGAATGGCTAATGTCAAGCAATTCTTTAGTACTGAATGTACTAGATGCCCAAGGATGGACCGAATGCTTTGCCAACAAAAATGGACCTTACTACCCGAAGCTTGTAAAATAATTTAATGAGTATTTGGCATTCGAAGAGGAAGAGGATGTGCATAAGCTAATGTACAGAGTCAATGGAAATGAAGTTAGTTTCTCATCTGCTGAGTGGGATGACTATTTGAGAGTTCCTCGTGAAGGTATATTTGATTACTACTCTGGAGTGGCTCCTCTAGACAGTGCTATTTTTGAGTATGAAAAAGCTCTGTAAGAACTGAAAGGAGATGGAAAATCAAGAAGGATCATTGTAACTGAGATGAATGGAGAAGACATTCTCTTATTCAAATTCATTCAACATGTACTTAGTCCGAGGAGAGGGGACTTTGCAGTACTGAAGTACTAGGACATATTCCTGATGTATTTACTGAAGCATGGAAAGAAGATTAACCTATATAGGTTACTGATGGCACAATTGTAGGATATGACCAATGCAATCTCAAAGTCTAATACCTTATTCCATGCCAATCTTATTTCAATTATGCTAAAGGTAAAGGGTGTGGCTGGATATCAAGAAGAACTGATAGTAGCCAATAACAGTGTCTGTATCTCCAAGGTAATTTGAAATTTCATGAAAATTAGCTGGAATCCCTGGAAGAGGACATCGGTGAATGATGAAGGAAAGGTGTATGAAAAGTATGACCCTAATACTCATCCAACTAGGCCAAAAGACAAAAGAGATCTAGGCTTAAAGCCTGATGAGACAGAACTAGTTTATTCTGATGAGGAAGAGGCTGATGGAGCTATGGACCCTCGAAGAGAGAACACCCCATTGATGATGGGAGTGATCTTGATTTACCTCAAAGTCCTGTAAGGACAGTAGCTTTTGGAGAATCTATCCCTCCAAAAGAACTACCAAGGAGAGAGACTGTTCTAAAGGACAGTGATACTGAGACCACTAAAGAAAAATAAGAGGAAGCATATCAGAATATTGTCAAGGACACTTCTGAAGAGGATGAGGCTACCGAGTCAGATCATTTTACTCATGAAGAAAAGGAGGCTGTTGATGAAGCCGATGATGAGGACAGTGACGAAGAAGAACTCAGTTTAAGTCCTCTGATATATAGTTCATTCAAGATAGTGCCCGATCAGGAAGCACGAGTGGAATCTACTTCCATTGATGACAGAGTCTTTGATGGCTCAGAAAAGGATAAGACTCACCCTACTGTTGAACTAACAAAGCAAATGGTTGTTGAATCTGCTGACGTTGTAGAGGAGGTTGTTGAGTTACCTAGAGCAGAACAGTTAGAGGTTATTCCTTAAGATAATGCTCTAAGTGAGGGGGACCATCTTGGTTCAGTTTCTACGTTGTATGACATCGAAGTTTGGTCATCAGATCCATGATACATGGTTATTGTAGTCAATTATAGATATTCTGATGAGGAAGACCAGCCCCAAAGGTATTCGGTTATCCTACCTACTGTGGCTGAAAATTTGGCAACAAAGGAGGACCTTGAGTCCTTAAAGGATAAAATGAAAGAAGCACTAAGAGAATTAGTGGTAAATTTGAAGAAAAGTCTAGTTGAAGAGACGAGGAGTGTAGATCAGTACCTCGAGCTATCACTAGGATGTGCTGTGTCTAGTCCATTGAAGGAAATTATGGATGATGTTAAAGTATGCCATACTCAAGTTGAGAGCTGGATAGGATCTGTGGTTGCTCTAAGAGAATCAATTGCTTCATTGAATGCCATGAACAGTTATCAAACCCATGTGAATGCTGAGATTAGATATATCAAAGAAGTAGTCAAGTAGTTTGTGGAGGTATATGAGGCTTTTAAGACATCAGTCAAAGAACATTTGAACAGTCAAGATGCACTTGTTCAGAAGATGAATAGTAATTTGTCTTAGTGTTTCAAAGAGACAGTGGATTTCTCGGTCAAACCCCTTCCCTCCTCCAGCTCCTCTGAGAACATTGACTAAATCAGAATTGTGATCCAGGAAGAGTTTTCTAAGGCCAGTACCAGGGGCACCTCACATTCTCAGATACTTTCTAACACTAGGGATGTCAGCAGTTTTGTTCGTGACCACTTGCGGGTAGCTACTTCTTCCCAAGAGGCCATTAAGAATTATGTGGATGCTTACTTTGAAAAAGTCTATACCAAGCATAAAATGTCCAACCACTTCAATATCTTGATTGAGAATATGAAGTCGCCTCCAGTGACTCGAGCATTCAGGGAGCAGGTCAACAAGATGAGAGAATTGACCCCAGATTTGGATAATTTTTTGGAAAATAAAGATTATTTTTATCTGATATAGACAGAAGAGGAAGCATTATTATGGATTTCAGAAACCTTCTTCTACCCTTTATCCATGTGGACTACACCCCTATCATAATCCCTCCTACCTTACCTTCCTCTCAACCCAGTGGTTCTTTCTCTACAATGTCTCCTAATGAAGCTATCAGAAGCCTTACTCTACTGAAACCTTCACGAGCT
This sequence comes from Viscum album, assembly GCA_963277665.1. NCBI lineage: Eukaryota > Viridiplantae > Streptophyta > Magnoliopsida > Santalales > Viscaceae > Viscum > Viscum album. The sequence goes on from OY728156.1 coordinate 1,280,430,221, forward strand.
ACTCACTACAAACCCACAGGAGCTTCTGTTGCTGCCCCTCCAGTCATTCCTGCAGCCATTCCTAAACTTGTTGATCAACAAACTCCTTCTTTATCTTCTTCTTACAAAGGGAAATACCCATTACCTACAGATGCTGTGGATTGAGTCTACTTCTATCTTTTGATAGGGACTCTGTATTCTTTTTGGGTGATGTACTAAACTGTTTATTAATACAAGCTTTCTATGTTCTCTCATTTTTAATTCTTTTTTCAAATCACAAATGGGGATAAATATTATGCTAATTTGATAAGTACTGTGCTGATTCTAGACTAATTATATTATTGGAGAAATATGCAACTATGCTACTATGATACTATGTTGAATCTTATCTTCCTTTCTCTCTGATACCATGTACTAATATTTTCTGGTTTTACACTCTTATTAATCTCAGATACTTATCTTTAATACATACTTACATAATTTGTGATTATCAAAAAGGGGGAGATTGTTGGACTCACCTATTTTGATAATCCCAAATCATGTTTATATTTATCATAATATATTAATTCATTCATTAATCTTTTTAATCTATATATACACTTATCTTATTCTCAAAAATGTATATTCTTAAGACTCATGACTTTGCTGCATCAACTTACAGTCCATATTTATCTAAATATAACTTCATTGTTAAAGGATACTGGTAAGAGCCTTCTGCTCAAAGTCACTGTTATAACATACTATAACTCTAAGTCACTGATTCTAGAAGATCACGGTTGAATATTTACAGTCCCTGCTTAAAGCTACCGGTACAAGGTTACTATCACAAGTCTACCGATGATCTTCTTATCAAAGCTCACATACAAAGAGTTACTGTCACAAGGTCATTGTTGTGAAAAGGCTTCTATTATAAGTCCACTGTCAAACTCTTTCTCAAGTCTTCTATTGAGAACATAACTGTTCAAGCCTGCAGTTGGAAAGGTTATAGTTGAAGTAGTCAAATTTTACAGAACTATCAATTAGAAGCTTACTGCTAAAAGTCTACTTTTGAGCCTACCGATGGAGTTTACTAATAAGGATCCACTGTTACAAAGAGTAACTAGCAACCATTATAAGACATCCACTAAGAACAAAGTTCACCGTTACAAGCCTATAGTCATAGAGTCTACCGATGAGGTCCACAGTTGAAAATTCCACAGTTGAAGTCTACAGTGTGACATGTATCTGCTACCAGTCAAATGATATTCTATTCTTTTCTTTACCAATTTTATTAATACTATTATAATTTTCATGTATGGACAAATTAATGCACTTGAAATTATTTAATGTTATTTGCAGGGATATCAAGAGACAATATGATGTACGAGGAAAACATTTCTCTTGTCATCCTCTACTGAACAATAAAACACGAAAAACAATAGAATATAAAAAGCATATAGGAGAAACACAAAGAACACTAATACCAGAAAGAAGAAGAGAACACTCAAACACTCATTCAGAAGAACATAGAGCCTCATGAATATCTATTGAAAGAATATTCTTCAATCTATCGTGGTGTGCTGAAAAGAGCTTAACATCCAAAAAGCTAATCATCTCTTCATCAGGAAGTCATAACATGAAATTTGCGACACTCTGTTTTGGATTCAACCTGCAGAGAAAGACAAAAACTTCATCTCATTCATTCCAACGAGTCCAGAGCTGATCTGTCAACTCATCCGAGCATTATAAACTCATCCCCACTATCTTTAGATCTAATGTGTTTAAATACTTTACATTTGTGAGCAGTGTGTATATTACACACACTAACTCTGGTCCTTGAACTGAGGGATACTGAAAATCCCCATTCTAGACTCTCCTTATTTTTTTATTCCCACGTATAGTTGTGGAAGAAGCCTGGTGTGGCATGGAAGTTTATTTTCCCACGTAGAACTGTGGTAGAGGTTGCAAAAGCTGGACAGTTTGTGAAAGCTATTGTAAAGCCCGATACAGGGTGTGTATCACTTTTTAATATAACAGCTTGGTGGCAGGTGATCACCAAGTGGAGAGTACTAGGTCTTTCCTTAAGACATAACCTCTTGTTTAAATTTGTTGTGTTCATCTTTGCTTTACTCTGTGTAACATCTATCCGCTGTGTATATTTTCAAAGACAGAAATCTGTTTTTACATTCACTTTGATAGTTAGTTCATGTTAGTGTGTATATCTGATTTGTTTAGTAAACATGTTTCAAAAGTCGAATTAGTTCTAATACTGAATCAACTCAGGAGTAATCAGCCTTTGAAAAACTTGTTGAACAATAACTCACTTATATCTCTACTACATTAAGTGACTGGGCTATTCTAATTTGTGGGATTTTAATACTAAATGTTTTTAATAGAAATTTTAATTGGAACTCAATTCACCCCCCCCCCCCTCTTGAGTATCCACTCCGACCAACATTAGCCATGATATAAGGAATACAACACCCCACGAAACTCGCTTTGTCAACAACAAACCTGCATCTAAATAAGAACTTATAGATACATAACATCATTCTCTCTCACTCGGAATGAGGAGCAGAATAGACAAGGAATATAGAGAAACACATCAACATCACCGAACACAACTATTATATATAAAAGAATTATCACAAAAGGAAAACACATTAAATAAAGCCCAATACCTTTCTATTCCATAAAAATAGATGACACATCATTCGAAGAGGAGTATATACTGTTTAAAATGAATCTTTAGGATGATCAACTGAAGGTCTTACTAATGGAGAACCATCTGTGGCCACATAACAACATCCAACATATCCATAGAAACCCACTGATCATTGATCAAATACCAAGACACCAAAAAGATCCCATCTTAAGACACACCAAGAGTATTACATATAGATCATGTGGAAGCATTCCCAAAAAACCACACTTCTAAAACATGAAAAAAAACAAACATAAACACCGATTTACAAAATCTTAAATAAATTTTAAGCTTAAAAGACATTAGAAAAAATAACGAACATTTGTTGATTTTTATATTCACCAATGGTGTTTCATCAACTCTCACATACATCCACATTCCCTCCCAACTCCGAGCACCCAACCATTATGCCATAACAGGAATCCATAGACATACCTGTAAAAAACCATTCATGTGAGCAAGCATGAAAACACCAAAGCCTAGAACAGAAATACATATTTTATAAGAAAAAACATTCAACCAATTTCAAAAATCATGTTCCATCCATAGGCACACAAAACACCAATTAAAATAACATTTTTTTTCAAAAGAATAAATTTTTTTACCATTCCTCAAAAACAAACCGCATGGGTCTCCATAAAAATATTGCCCCTTTATTCAAAACATTTTTTCATATCATAGAAAACAAATATTTTTCAAAAAACCTTAGAATTGAAACCCATTATATTTAATTTATTACAACTACAAAACAAACGTGTTATTATAAACAGCCCTTTACTTTTTAAAAAATCATCGTGATCACTTTTCTTAATTTGATACCCAAAAAGGCCGAAGAATTTTCTTAGAAAAACACCAATCCTTATAAAACAATTTCCAATCCAAGTTTATCATATTAAAACACATATCAATAGCCAATAACAACCCATTTAAAACAATGTTTTCAGAATCTTTTTTAAATAATCCCAGATTTACAAACATTTTATTTCATCACACCATATGTTTATATTATAGAAATTAAATCCTAATAAATCATTCCAATTTCTCCCCAAAAATTAGATTCACAAAAACCAAAAATAATAAATAACATTATTATATTGCGAATTGAAAACCCACCTCCACAATTATCACAAAAGGAATTTAAAAAAAATTAAGAATTCAAGAATGGTCTAAGAGACCGACGAAAGGGAACTAGTGTCGATGTATGACATGACCATATAGTTGGTGGCCATATGTCAAAATCACCAATAACACACCAATCCTTCATAGGACCATCCCCCAGCTTCACATTAACTTCTAGGCCCTATGAGCACACGAAGGACATTAGTCAAACTACCCATGTTATTTCCCAATCGAGAAACAATACCTATGAACCAAAGAATCTAATAAAATCAGACTTCTAATGGACACCTAGGGATTGGAAAGAGAAATAATTCCCGATGATCTTCTTGAACCTACCCCTCAAGTACTAGAAATCCTACTCTATCTACCTTAACATCCCCCAAATAACATGGGAGATATAAAAATAAAGGTCTAATAAGATCCGACCTCCTATGATGCTATTTTTTCATGAATTAGTCTGGGTCGACACTGAACTGTCACCCATGCCACTCTATGACAAGTCCCAAGAGGCGCTCATGATCTCTTGGGATTGCGACAAACATCGATGGAATCTGTTTGACTGACAAGGTGACATTTTTTCCAATAATATACAATAACTAAGCAATAGAAAGAAATAGAAATCCCAACATAAATTTACAAAAAAAACTGAACTAAATATTAATTGTACATGAAACTGAATGTACAAGTGAACTCAAAAACTCAACCGACCAAACCTTCCTACAAACTAACTCCATGTAACCCCACTGGTCACTCTCCAAAGCATTGATTAGATGTCTCTCATGTATATTGAACTCAAGATAAAACCTTCCCAATGGTTTCAATAAGAAGAAGACAATAGGTGTGTGTATTCAAACTCAGTAGGTTAGACCGATATTCTATTCCATATGAACTTCCTGTCAAATAAAATAAACATCAATTCCCTGATTGAAATAAAATATATAATAGTACGTTTTCAAAAACATTGTTATATTCAATAATTATTAGAAAATAAAATGTTTTCATGTTTTTAAAACCAACAAATGCTAGTAAACAATTTTAATGAGATGAAACTTCAAAATAAAAACTGTTTTCAAGAGGAAAACTTTAAATAATGTACACTTTTAAATAAAACACACACACTTATGAGTTTCAGAACCAAACACATTGTAGGATGATGATGATTACAAAATATCCAATGAGTACAAGTCATAGGAATACCCCAAATCACTATTTCATTGTGGGCCCTAAGTACCTTTTTTCTCGGTGTAAATTAAGCAAAAAAATATATGTTCTTGTCCATAAGCTACTAGTAATGAAAAAATACCCAAAACCTAGTGTTCCCCAACATTATCATCATAGTTTATTTTGTGTTTTCATTGTCTGACATGCTACGTGAAATAGGGACAAAATCACTCCGGATCACTAGAATATTAGTACACATTCGCGCACCTAGATACCCATGTTTTCATTGAGTGCTCCTGCATGTTCAAAATATTATTGAATACAATTATTAGATAAAAATTTCATTCCAAAATCATACACATACAAACATCCCCCAAACAGGATTCTCATTTCATTCACAGAACAATAAATAACATAATGTTTTCATAAAATCTTTCAAGAAGTATAATGAGGTTTTTCAAATAAAATCCATCCATAAATGCTATTTTAAAGAAAAAAACCCACCATCACCATATCAATCCGTGTTTAGAATCTCCAACACCATTTAATAAATCAATTTCATGTATCAAAAAATTGCTCCAAATGATACAACATGAAGTACAGATGAATTCCATTTTTATAAGAAAAATAGTAACCTTTCCTTTAAACATTCATCACAAAAAAAAATTTATCGAAAGAACTAATTACAATATTCAAAAATATGTGTAAAAACACTATTGTGAGAAATATATCATTTAAATAAATCCCACAAAAACTCAGGTTACACTTTCAAAACCCATCCTTTTCCTTAAGGCTGCCAAACATGCCATTTACCATGAACAGATTCCAATAACCCCTAAAAATCGACAGACAGTTCATTTTAAAACCAAAAACAAAATTGGAACCCACATAAGGAACCTAAAATCATTGATTCACATGCTAAAAATATTTATCATAATCTAGAACAAAAATTTTATATCACCTTGATCCCAAAAAAGCATACTCGACAATTTCTTGAAAACAAGGCATGCAACAATTAATAAAAAACTCTATTTTACACTAAAATGCTTATAAAACCAAATTTTTAGGCCACAAATTTATTTTAAAAGCTAAATTAGGTTCTGAAAATTATAATTTAGGTTCGAATGCAAATGGATCATTTAAACAAACACATACCACACACACATAAACCATAAATAACCTAATTTTCGCAAAAAAAATGCATTAACTACCCTTCTTATAGAGTAAATAATTAAGAATAAGGGTTAAAAAATACCTAGAATACATAAAAAAGGTTAAAAAATTGGTAAAATATGAATCATTAGTCATAAAGGTAGTGGTTGGTAGAACCTACCTCGAAACCATAGTGGAATGAGAATGCACACCCGGAAACCTTCAATAATGGTTCACAAATCCAATATCATTGATTACAAGACTTAATTTAATGAAACCACAATAAAAATCATGGGATAATAGAAATATATGCCTTGAAAGAGAACTTAGGATGAGAGATCCTTGAAATAATTGTAAGAGGATTAATGAGGATAATGGAGAAGGAAACACACCATGAAATCTAGAGAACTCTTCATTTCCCATATATCAACACCCTTATAAGAGAGGGAATGTGTTGGAGCAAACTAGATAGGATACATAGGTCTAGATGAACCAGGGAAACAATATTTTGGAGGAAAAGATAATGAAATTAATGATTCATGAAAGAAAACAATTACCTTACCACATTTGGAAGATTTGGGATGACTTGTGATATTTTAACCTAATATGAGACTAAGATGAACTAAAAAAATTGAATATGAATCATGGGGGTGAATCTAGGATTTTTGATCTTGGGTGATAGCTGGAATCACTGAAAGTTATTAAAAATTAATTGGATATAAAATAAACAGTTTAATTTTTGTAAAGATGGAAATGGGATCACGGGCTAGCCCAATACGTCAATAAATAACCCAAATCCACAATGATTATGAACTCTAAGTGATAAAAAGAAATATTGTGGTTTTAATAGGTAAGGGTATACCATTTAGTAAGTAAAATGAGTAAAAAATGTAATAAAATGTAGGATTTATAAAGGAAATGAATTTGGGTTTTAAATCTGGATATGGGATCACGCTTGGCCCAAATCTTGAAGTTAGCAACCTTTTCTCTAAAAACTCCCAAACAAGTTATAGGGTACCCATGGTAGGATGAATACACAAAGATGTACTTTCAAAAATCAACATTAACATCACCCAAAACATAATAAAAGGATCTATATTTCCAATGAACTATATCAATACTAAGGCCAAAAAACTGGGAGTGAAATATATGCTTAGGATAATGCACATTTCCTTTACAAACCATTAATGAGTATTTGTGTAGATAATGAAAATGAAGAAACATGGTAAAAATTAAGGTGTTTTAGAATGAAGAAAAGTTTTCATGGTTGAGAAATCATATGAATGATATTCTAGATAAACCCTAGACTATGGAAGGACATATGTCCAAATAAGTGGATGAAGTAGTTATGTATTGAGGTTATATAAAAAACCTTAGTTAAAATTATTTTTTGTGATTTACCTAATTTCAATGATGTACATAATAGTGATTTTGTAAATTATATTTATATTTTTTTATAAAATAACAAACTTTATGCTGGGTGACAACCAAAAATATCTAGCAAGGCCACAGGTCTTAAACCCATGACTGAAAGGTGATAATGGATTCACACTAACCACTAAGCTATGAAATGTCTGGGTTAATTTATCATTGTTTTGAGTTAGAAATTTTGATAAATAAATATTATTGATGAAATAATTATAACAATTTTGTGTATTAGATATTAATATACTAAACATAAAGGTGTTGGAAGATAATTAAAGGAAAATAGTAGTAATTTTCACTCATTTATAGGCCTCTGCTTCATTCAAAAGTTTCCATTAGTGCTTTAGACATTAAGAAAACTCATTATTGGTAATTAAGTTTTGGGAGTAAAGGTATGAATTGAAATTTGATCAAATTTTAACAAAAAAAATTTATATTTCTTATGAAATTGAAACATATCATGGATGAATATTTAATGACATTCATGATTAGCAAAAGAATTACCCAATATTTGAAAAATGATTTAAAAATAAATTTTTTCAAATATAACTCAAATTCTGCTGAACTAATGACTCTTAAATAATAAAATATTTATTTATTTGAGTACCTAAACATATTATTGATTATTTAATTGTTTTTTATTTATGACCTCATTAAATCCCTATAAATATTTCCACTTTTCCTCCAAACACGTATCTCTACTTTCCACTGATGTTCTCCAACAAAGAGACCTAGTTACATGGTAATCCTTGAGACCATTGAACTTTACATTCTACCATTTCTAAAAGATGAATTATAAATTGTTATGATTATTATTTTAGGATTCAAACAAAGGAATCATAAAATAACTTATCACCATGATCGAGTATAATTTACGAGGACACAATTTGAATAAGGAGGAAAGAATATTACATCCCAGAAATCTAAAGTAAGAAACATAAATTTGACAGTGTGTATGTCCCATGATTACATTCTTGTAAGGTAATATAATATTTAAATACGATTTAGTGTCTAAAATAGATTCCATATATTTGAATGCATGAAACACCAAGTTATCATTCATTACATGGAAGAGCGACTATCTCGATGGCTTGCGTTACACACAAGGCTGAGTTTTATCAAAAAATAATATATTATTAAAATATAATGAAATATAAAATAGACAATAAATTAGTATATATTAATAGTAAAAACCATCTTATGAGCATTATGGTTTTTAAAAATATAGAGTGAACTAATTGGTTAAAAATTAATTACAAATGAATATAAGAAGTAATTGAATATAAAATTAATATTTTTATGGAAAATAATTTTCTTGCTAAAAAGTTGTCTTACCCTAATAGATTAAATAAATTTCTATTAGTGAGTTATATTAATGTAATATATATATATATATATTATATGATAAATGAAATATTTTTTATATTTATCCAATAGATTTGATAGACATAAGAATAAAATAAACTCCATTTTACAAATAAAAATATATTTTTATAAAAGAAATTTTTACATCATTCAATGGAGAAAACATTATAAATTTGATTCGGGACACATTAATTTATTTAATATGAAAAATAATTTTTTCTTTGAATGTGAAATATAATAATTAATATAGTGTGAATCATTAACATTTAAAAACTACTTTTTCTTCAATTAATTTATAAAAATAAATTATAAATTTAATTTATTTAAAATTTAAAATAGATTTTATTTTTAATAATTAATATAATTTATGTCATTGACATCAATTTCACTTCTAAATTGATTTCAAAAACATAGTAAATGTTTATATGTTTTATCATTAAAACCCTCACATTGTCGTCATGTATATGAGATTAAATTTAAATAAATTTATACAACATCTATGATTAGAATTTTAAAAATTGGATTCATTATTTAGAATCACAATAATTTATAATATATAACAATTAAAAAAATTACCAAAATTATTAGTGAATGAAAATAAAGTTAATTACAATTATTAAGGAAAAATTATGCTTAATAAAGGACTAAACCTTCATCCCAGGGGCCCAAATAAACTATCTAATTGTAAATTACCCATTGGATGGTAATAATTTGTCCATTAAACATAAATTATTTATTTCGGATCATTTAAAAGGAATTTTTTATGGAAAATTTTGAGATCACCAATCTTCTTTTCAAAAATAAAAAGCGATTCCTTTTCCTTTTTTAAAAATGGATACCAATAGTCCCTCTTACCAACACCCCTCAAACAACATATATTCGGCCAATAAATTTCCATATATCTCCCCAAAATCCCTCCCATAAACATTCAATCATCCCTTTGTTCATAAATCCTTCCATGAAATCTTTTTGTTACAAACCAAAATATGTTATATGATTAAGATGTAATGTCTTCTCTCAAGATCTCTAGTATCATTCCCATTATCCAACTCCTAAAATATATATTTTCCATGATTATATAATAACTATAGTATAATAAATATACTATTATATTTTTATGTAAGGGGTTATACCAACAATTACACACACCACCATCTAATATGTAATAATCATATTATTTTTTTGTTAGGCGAACTACTACCTCCCGAAATGATGATTGGTCTCTTTTTTCATTACCACCTATCATTGTGGCCATTATTATGGACAATATTTTTATATATAATATATATAATATATAATATATATATCTAATCTTATTTAATCCTTTTATTACACATAAAATTAATAATTTCTTTTTTTACGTTAATATTATTACATCATTTGAGGAAGTGTAAACTTTTTCCCACTCAAAGCAACTTGACTCTTTCACACTATACATGGAATGTATACTGGATGGTTCCGATTAAAAATATGTGACATAAACAACCTATATATTATATTCACAACAAAATTACCTCTATAATCATATAATATATATATATATATATCATTTTTATTATTACCTTTCACACACTTAAAAGGTGATAATGTTTTTCATGAACCTGTGGACTACCACCTCCTTGACACAATATGAATCCTTTTACATCAAAATAATTATATATATATTAATATATGATTTAATAAAAAGGAAATTATGATAAATATGTCATTATAGAATGATATGGTGTTACTTACCTTCTACATTTAAGGATCATTGAATAATGGGATGGTTACTCAAGTGTACGTACGATCAACTATGTCAATGATTGTAACATTGATTCATTTTTAATAACCATTATTAATGATTTATTTCAAAATTTTAATTTATGTTAAAATATAATAATAATGTCATGATTATTGTTTTGTATATTTTCTATAATTACCTCTTTGACTATAGTTTACCAACAAAAGTTGTTGTTGACAGATAAGTGAAATTTGGATGAAAGACCCATTGTAAAATTAATTGCTTATTCATTTGTATACAAAATATAAAAACCGAGATATGTGTAATTAAAAATATGAATGTGGATCCAAATAAAATAAAGAAATAAAATAATTTTAATACATATGATTTTAATGTACTTTAATACAAAAGTAAAGACATAGTAATGGTTTTTCATCTCACATTTTACTAATGTGAGATAAATGGCATGTTAACCACTTACATATGTTGTGTAGTGTATCTTATAAGCATTATTATATATTGTATAATGAATTAATTTATCATAATTTTATTGAAAACGTTATTTAATTCAAATTCATCAATGATGTTTAGGATGTAATTTTATTTAATGTGGTATGGGACACATATAATTGTTTAATGATTTTTTACTCAACAATAACATTAATTATCTTAAATGGTATTTTAGTTTGAGGATGTTTTATAAACATGGTTCAATAAAACATTGAATTTTCCAATAATCTATTTATTCAAGGCTTATTTCATATATTAGTACTATTTTTCTACCCATTTGTTCTCTTAGTGTTTTATAATTTTCTAGAAAACCCAGCTTCATTTCACTCTTTAGTTGGAGAACCCATTTTCTTCTATGAACCATGTTTTATTAATATTTTTTGAAAAAAATGATTTATTAAATACATTTTCACCCATTTTATCTTTTACCAAGGTTTTCAAATGAAAATTTTTATCACATTCTGAATAAGTTAATTTTTATTACTTTTTAATGTGTAAAAGGAATATTATTTTTACCTTTCCCAACACATACAGATTTACCCAATATCATTCCTTCGATGTTTTCATAAATAATTTTATTTAATATTTATATTAAAATTAAAATATTTATAAAAATATATTTTCTCCAAGAGGGTCTTTATAATAAATTTTTGTAATATTTCTATTCATAAATGACAAAAATCCAATATTTTAATACACTTGGGGTATGTTGTATTGGTACCAACCTTATCCGTCATCTGAATGACTTTTTATTGAATTGGTAAATAATTATATTTATATTGAAATCCCTGATTCATTATTGAAATCACCTTGAAATATTAAATCTCATGTGATCATTGAATTTCCTTTAATTATCCATATCATTTATCATGGATATTACTATTTCCTAAACCATATAACAGTTAAATATGGTGCATACTTTGATATTTATTTTTATTATATATGTAAATATTGATAATCTCATGTTTTATATTAAGTATAGTTATATGATAAGGAATATTATTTATTTATATTATAAAATATGAATAATGTTTTAGACTATCAAGACATGGTTGGGGACCAGATGTAGATATCCCCTTGATGCATTAGTAGTCTTATGAGAGGAGTCATTTGGAAAGCCTCCTCAAGTTGGGTTTTTTAATTGATATTTTATAAAACCTTCTTGTAAAAGGTCTTGATGGTAAAGGTTCCATGTATCGTGGAAACATGGTATCCAATAATCAAGAATTTACATAATATTTGTTTTATCTATTATTTTTCCCTGATATTTTCTTTATGTATCTATTGATAAATTTCTTTTTTAATTCATTGATTAAATGGAATGTGTTTCATTATTTTACCTTACCATATTTATTTCTATTTGTCTAGTTACTTGAATGGAAGGTGTTATTATTTATTTACCTTACTATTTTAATTTATTATCATTGATTCATCACTGCTTCTACTATATTTTTCCTTTTTGAGCACTTGATCTCACCCTTATTATGTCTCTTTCACCTGGAATCCGAGTAGCAAACTATGAAAGTTATGCAATGATTGATAATATATATTATATTTATCCTTAACGATGTATATTTTTTAGAAAGTATAATTTATTTTTTGTAAATAGTTTATTATATTGTAATAAAAGTCTCATGTTTGTATATGGTTCACCTTGGAAACTAAACTCTCGGTCCTTCAAAATTTTATTCTTTGTAATCAAGCCAATTTAATTGATGGAAGACACCAGATATAGGGTTCTGGGGATGAGTCACTATAGTGTTCATGTAATGTAATTAATATTCATATAGAAACATTTAATACCCATATATGAGGACCTTAGGTAACTATAGTAATATATCCTAATAAGGATTTATTTATAAAACTAAAGAGGCTCTCTGAAGAATAGTTAAATTCATAAACATGCATTTATTTGTTCTTTAATCTTCTAATTCCTTCAAATATTATTCTATTTTGATGATATAGTAACACAAGTATCTAAAATATACTGATATGTTATTTTGTTTCTAACTAAACCTATATGATTCTCCAATTTCATGCAATGAAATACAAAACAATCATTCGTGTGTACGATGAAATACCACCTCGCAAAATGATGTTATTTTTTTCATTTCCACATGTCATGAATGGATATAATGATGGATATAATGTTTATATATGATATTTATGGTATTAGAAAAAAAAATTTAATTATAATATCACAACATCATTTTTACCTCTTATTCTGTTCTGAAATGATATCATCGCTCATGTGTACAGATGTCTGCCGCCTCACAAACGAATGTGTGATTTTTCATTTCTATTTTACTTGGATAATAAAAATGATAGATTAAATGAATATAATTGATATTTGTAACAAAATCATATTTAGTTAATTATGATACCACATATACCTTCTCTTTTGTAAAAAACCATTTGTAATCAAAAAATATTTTTTTTAATTGTTTTTATCATTCACCAAATGATATATTAAATAATTTTTACCCATGATTTAATTTTTCAAATTGAAGCTTCATGTCATTTTCAATGCAAGGCCCAATTTAATTTTATTTTTAAATGTGAATGGAATATTTTTTAACGTGTAAGGATTGAACGATTTCCCTTCTATTATGACGAATCAATGGTTTAAATAGTCATTTATATGTCTCCAATGTTATTTTCAAATAATAGGTTTTTGAGAATGATTCAAAAAAATTTAGTTTCAAAAATTTATTTTCAAATTGTAAACTGAAGTTTTCTAAAAAAATGTTATATTTGATCATTTAAAATCATTTTCCATCTAATATGATATCATTTGATGTTACTTGTACCTTAGTAGGGATATGACCTAAGGATAAAATTATAATTATTTCCCAGGATGATTTGTATTTATAATTAAATTGAATTATTAAGCCCTCTTCTTTTCAACAATTTATACCATGATAAAAATATTACAATACCATTTTCTTTTTCCACTAGTTATATTTTTATGAATGATGAAATGAATATGAATTTTTTATTTTCCAAATGATATGTTATGAGTAAATGTTAATGAAACCCATCACTTTTCAAGGATTTTGATATTATGAATATTTTTAAATACTATGAAACACATATGTTTGGTTTTCATTATGTAATTCTTGGGACATATATCTACAACCAACTAAATTGATAACTATTGATATCTCATAAGATAAATATGGTTGGAATGGGAAGTGAACCGAGTTCAGTAAGGGACACCATCCACTATGATAGTATTTGGAGTGAATCTTGACTACAACAATGTTTCGGGGAGTGATCCCATTTCACTATGATAGTTTTAGAAATTAACCTTGAATAATATTAAAATGGTATTTTATGGTAATATGTATGCCACAAACCTTTTTATTATTCTAATTTTATTTTAACATGGATAATGTTATTTTATTCCACTAAGATTCATGTGTTTTAAACAATCATGATTTGTGATAGAAATCATGTTTATGATATATTATATTTAAGTTATGATTTTCAAATGTTATTCTCATGTTATTTTCATGTTATCATACCCTTACGCTCATGATATGTTGATATCTCCATTTTTGACCATTATAATGAATCTGATCTCAACCTTTATTGTATTTTATTTTCTTAGGTTTTTATGAAACATAATATGTATGATATGTGTAATAAGGGCTCTAGTTATAATTCACATAGAGGGAGATGATATATCTCATTTACTGACTAATTTTTTATGTGCCCTTGATTCTAAAGGCACTAAACCTAAATTATTTAGTCATGTATTGTTATGTTATATAATGAGTAATATCCTATTAAGAATTAATATTTATGTGTTACAGTATTGATTATATATAGTTTTTATAAGAAAAAAGTGTATTTAACATTTGGAAACTAGGATGAGAAAAATCAAGTGAGATCTATAAGGATAAGTCTAATGTTGAGTCAATGTATATAAAAATATACTAGAATTATGGTAAAATATTGGGTGGTTGGTTTCTAGTCAACTACATCTCTGTATAGACAATAAATTGGATGTGACCCTAGAATAGAGGTACCTTGGGGTAATTACTCAAAAAAGGTGCATTTAGTTACACACAGTCATCACATGGTGCATGAAAATGGGCTTTACGACACACCTTGTTGGAAAATACAATGTGATATGATTTTTAAATTCATAACATATTTATGAAATATCAGGAATGGTTCAAATAATGACCAGAAATGACCTAGGATATACATAAGGTGTTATATAATAAGAATAAATTATCATAATTTAGACATCTTATTAGTTATTTTTTAGGATTATGTGGTCATACATTATGATTTTTGATACTTACATTTTGATTTTTGGTTTTAATAAATAGATATACCCTGAAGAAACCATGTTAATGCTGATTGTGTTGAAAAATGAAATTATTTTCCTCATAAGAAACCACATTTTATGGGATTTGGAATGAAAAATACCATTTATATACCCACAAAACACTCACATTCCATGAATCATAATAAACATTCTATTTTGAAAAGAAGAGAACAACATACAATTGTTTCCCCCATGAGGCAGTGTCAACCTTCATTTATTGGATCTTTTGATCCATTAGTTTTTGTAAAATGTATCAGTTTTATTGAAATGATATTTTACATACTCAATTGTTTTTATCATGAAATGTCATTTTAAATATAGATGGTTTAGAAGGTAAATAAGATCAATTGTACAATATCATCAAGAACACCAGGGAACATGATGATATTAAATCCATGGACTGGGATGAGTTTAAGAGATTATTTTTCAACTTATACTTCCCTTATATTATTTATATTATAATAGAGAAGGAATTCCTTGAACTATAGTAGAAGAATGATGAATGTTTTGGTACAAGGTGGAATACTTTACATGACTTGTGATGTACACTTCTAGAATTATTATCTAAAAAAATTATGTTTCATAAATTAATTAGTTTATAAAAACCAGATCATCAATGGGAATTATAAATAATAGAATTTAGTAGATATGAATAAATAATTTGATATTCTATCAAGGTCAAAAAATTTATTGTAGTTACCCATAATTCTTTAGGTATCGATAAAAAAATAAATATGGAGTTGGGAGGAAAATATAAAAACTTTAGAGAGAAGAAGATGAGAATTCCATCATGCTCAAAGTGTAGAAGTAAACAAGGAGGAAATTGACTTATGGGGAATAATAAATGTTTTAGCTATAAAAAGGAAAGAAATTGGGAAATAAAATATGGAATTGATTGGAAGAAAATTGCTAATGATACAGAATGAGAGAAATATCCACATAATTCCCCACTCACACTCAAATGATTCAAATTTAAGGAGTACAAGAATTAATCTAACCAGTACCCAAATATAATGGTTAAGGATGATGATAACCCCAAGAACATATTATGTAGAGATATAATGGAATGTATCTTGTGTCATCAAGTTTTGATGAAGTATGTGATAATGTCATAGTGATACCATCAACTCTAGAATTGTTAATTCCTTATTTCACTATAGATACACATATTTATTCATATATGATGAATTTTATAAGGGTATGAGGATTCTACAAAATGATTATATTTAAAATGAAAATTGAAATCCTCTAACATAAATATGATCACATCTCTAGTATTTGATTTCAATAAAATTTAATATTAATTGAATGTGTTTTTGACAAATTTGTCCATTCAACCTATAATTGAATTTTAGGTTATCATTGAAATGGATTTTATTTCTATAAAAAATTATCACATTAATTTTCTTAAAAGGGGTGTTTTGTTTGATACATAAAAAAAAACCTATGATCATCAATATGTGTTATACTAAATATAAAATTATGATGGAAATCACATCTACTATGTTGGTTTTGATTCATATCCAACTGTGATGTTTACCATGGATAGTTGGGGGGAAACTCAACATCAATGATATTCCTATTTTTCATTAGTTTTTTGGTCTTCTAAAATAGTTTCCCCAAATTCCTACAAAACATGTTGTTGTGTTCTCAATAGAACTGATACATGGTGGCATTCCTATTTCAATTAATTACTATTCAATAGACTTGATTGAGTTATAGAAATTGAATATGATTATTTAGGAGAACCTAGACAAGGGATTCATTTGGCTTAGTGTGTCACCATAGGGTTCTCATATTCGTTTAGTTTAAAAAAATATAGATTGATGAGAATATATATTTATTATTAAGAGCTAAAAATGATCATGATTAAGAAAACGTATCCTATACCTCGGGTTGATGACTTATTTGATCAACTATGTGGAGTTCAATAGTTTTCCAAGATTGAACTTAATTTGGGATATCATCAATTAAATGTCAAGAAGTAGTATATACCCAAGACCATATTTTATAAAATATATGGGAAATATGAGTATATAGAGATTCCATTTAGTCTTACTAATGCCTATCATATATTCATGGATTTAATGAATATAGTATTTATAGATTACCTTGATCCATTTGTGGTTGTCTATATAACTGATATTATTATCAATTAAAAGAGAACATAAGAGCATTATGATCATATGAGAAATATATTTAATACCCTAAGGAAGGAGAAAATATATTAAATATTTATATTGAATAAATTTTGGCTGAAAAGGATTCATTTTGGTTCATATAATCTCAATAATGGATATATCGGCAGATCTATCAAATATAGAGTCTACTAATTGCTAGCCCATACCATCCAAAATAAATGAGGTCCATAGTTTTAATTTTTTTAGAAATAAATTATCCAAAATTTGTGGATAATTTCTCATGATTATATAATCCACTCACTAAGTTAAATATTAAGGGATCCATGTTCTATTAGATAGATGTGTGTGCTGAAAATTTCAAAGAAATAATGTGTGTCTAGGATTAGATAACCTAGATGTGGAAAATGATTTTTAATCTATATTGGATCATCCAAGAATGGACATTTATGATTTCTTTTGACAAATTACATTGTGTAATATTATTCCTCCTTACAATTTATGGTTTATGAGAAAAATTTCCGAACTCTTGATTTGGTGTTAACTACGATAATTTTGTAATTAAAGATATAGTGGCATTATATTTATGGATAGAAGTGTGATTGATATACCAATCATAAATTTTTAAGGTATATATTCATATAGAATTAGTTGAATATGCACCAGATATTATGTTTAGAGCTGATTAATTATTAAGACTACTAAATGTATTACCAACATAGGAAAGTGAATAGGGTGGATGATGATTTGAATTGAAGGATCATGCTATATTGTCCATGATGATGATCACAAAAGATAAAATATTGCATTAATTAAAAAGGATAGATCTTGAAATAATGAAGGAAATGGATAAATATTATCATTATTAGTTAAATGTTCAACCATCTATCCTTATAAAGAATAAAAATCCATAGAATGATGATGGAAAGATGATAAATATTGAAATATAAGTTGTTGAGATTATTCTTGATCATGGTGGAATGACTTGGTTTAGAAAACATGTATCTATTCTATCCATAATGAATTTTAAGACGTTGTTATAGGAATATCATATTTCTTCATTCTCTATTCAACCAGGCAGTATAACGATATATATGGATCTGAAAGAGTATTTTAGGTGTGATATAATGAAGAGATATATTTTAGATTATGTATCTTAGTTTATTGTACGTCAAAAATTTAATGTTGGGAGAAAAAGAATAATGGGATTTTAGTTCCATTACACATACCAGAATAGAGTTTCGAAAACATCACCGTGGATTTTTTCATTAGACTCCTCAAAACATATGAAGGGCATAACAATATTTGAGTTTTATGTTATCACCTTAAAAAGTTAGCGCACATAATTGCAACAAGATAATATTTTTCTCCAGATAAACATTCAATGATATATATGAAGGATGTGGAAAAGTTTTATGGAGTAAGACATTATATAGTTTCTAATTGGGATCAAAGGTTTACTTCAATGTTCTGGTAAAGTATTTATTAATAACGTGATTTGGTGTGTATTTTTAGTAATACAGATGATCCTCATATAGATTTTAAGTATTAGAGAACAACTAAACCCCTAGATGTAATGTTGATATATTACTATTTAAATTTTAATGTTTTTTGATATAAAAACCTTCTTATAGTCTAGTTTTTATATAAGAATTGTTTTCAGTCCAGATTTTAGATGAATCCTCATGAAGTCATATATATAAATAAATATATAAATCTGACATAGTATAAAGAATTTGGAGAATTAAAGTGATATCAACCATAGATAGAAGATGAAATGGAAGAGAAGGTTATAAAAATTCAATAACATATATGGGGAGAAAACATTTGTTAAAATGATATAGTTATAATCAATAGTGTGATTTGGAATTTGATGTTGGTAAAATTGGGTTTCTATGAATTTCCACATGGAAAAATGGAATGTGATTTGTAAAGAAGGGAAATCTATGACCTAGGTATGTTGGTCCTTTGAAATTTATGATCACATTAATATGGTACTTTATCTATTGGTGTGTCCACTAAACATCTCATTGGTTCACGATGTGTTCCATATCTCTCTCTTGATATTGTACACACCATACCCTTCACATGAATTGATCTCAATGGTCATACCACTAAAGAAAGATCATTAATATGAGGAGAACTTGGTAGAAGTTATGAATCATAGAGTGAATATTCTCTGAAAGAAGACAACTCCCATTGTAATTGTTTTGGGGAAACCACCAGTATTAAGAAGCTAAATGAGTACATAACGAATTTCTTAGGTATATGTATTCATATTTTTTTAGATCAAATTGAATAATTTCAAGATAAATAGTCATTATTAATGGGTATAATGTAACACTACTTGTTTTTTTATTTTTTTAGATAAATTAAATTTATTTTATAGCTTTCATTATTCACAACATTGTGTTTATTTTCTTTTGAATGCGGCATTAGGTTGTAACAATCCATGATATATAATTAATATTATCATTTATTTGTGAAAATTATAACCTATCCTTTTAACTAAGTGACATGAATAGTAATAAAAACATTTTAAATATTAATTAGAATTGTTTTATGTAAATAAAACAAATTAAAAAATAATTACTCAATCTTGAGTAAAGTTTCTATATGTTTCGATAATACCATTTTCATACACAAATATTTTTAAATTTCTTTATATAGATAATAATAAAATTAAAATTTTACACTTTTCGAAAACTAATTTGATAAAATAAAAATTAAATTTAAATCATCATCTAACAAAAAATATTATGGTGAATTTTTGAAATTTTTTGGAAAATATTAAATTTTCTTTCCAAGAATAGTAAAAATATTAGTTTTTTTTTGAAAATTCCTTATAATTTAATTAATTTATAAGGTTAATTTTTTGTTAATATTTTTAAAAAAAATTATTACTTAAATTATATATTTATTAATAAAATTTTCGTAATTTTTATAAATTTGATATTTTATTTTGGTATTATTCTGTTCATTACTTATGAAACATTTCTATTTGAAATCATGCTTTCTAATTGTGAAAATGGGATTATTTTTAAATTAAAATTTCCCACTTTTGTGAACTGAATTTGAAAAATAATTTTGAAATTTATAAACATCATAATTTTTAGTATGTAATAACATTAATTTAATTTCTGTCAATAATGAATTTTAAAAAAATTATTTACCACAATGAAGGTGAAACTAAGTATATGGGGGGTCGAACTAAAAATATAAGAGTTTAAAATGGGTGAAATCTTTTTAAAACCCCATTTTCTAGAAATATTTCAACCTTATCTATTATATGTGTGATAATGGGCCATTTGGGATCATTCTGTTATAATACAAATGTGTGTACACATTCTTCTTTTAAAAAATTACAGGTTTGCATTCACCACACTTATAAAAGGCCACCAATATCCTCTCATATTAACACATCCAAAACCATTTAAATCATTAAATACCTACAAAAATAAATTCTTTACTTAAAAAATATCATCTTATAATCCTTATTATGTTTAGAAAGCCTCCTCAAAAGGATTTAGCTATAAACATAATCAACTTCTCCGAAGTAGAGATAAATTATTAAACATGCATTTTTTATTAATTATTCCCCTCATTAAAATAATATTCTATTAATATGATAAAATAAAATTATTATATATTATATGTTGTTATATTATTATTATAATTAAATAAACAATATTTGTAACATCTTCTATCAAATGGGATATGAAATCATCATTCGTGTGTATGGAGGACTCCTGCCTCATGAACCGATGTTATTTTTTTCCATCACCACCACTCATATATGAATTTATTGATGTATTTAATTAATAAATATGATATTTAGGAAATTATAATTCCTCATTAATTAGAAGACAACATATACATTCTTAACTCCCCTTTTTTGGTAAACAATAATGTCGCTTGTGTGTATGGTAAAAAACGGCACGTGTACCTTCAGGGATGGTAAGAGAGATATATTAAATGAATATATATGATATTTATTACATAATTATAATTTTTATATTATTATACCACATATTCTTTCTTATTTTTTATTAAATGGGGGATATGTTAACGTCATTTGTGAATACGATGAACTATCGCCTCACGAAGCATTGTGATTTTTTTTACTAATGCTTTTAATGGAATGAAATTAGAGTAAATATAATGAATATATGATATATATATTAAATAATAATTATTATAAAATTATAATATGTTATTTACCAATCTTTCTTCTCAATCTGTCAGGAAAATAGAAACAACATTCAACCATATATACGACCTACAATCTCCATAAATGTTGTGTTTCATTCTATAACATTTATGAGTCACTATAAAATACATATATAATTAATATATTTTATATTTATTTCATTTTTAACATTTATTTATTATTTAACAATGATAAAATAATTAGTATAAAAATATAATATTTAAATATACATGAAAAACAAATAAATTATGCACGAAATATAACTATAACCTATAATTTTTAATAAAAAGGTAATAAGTAAATAATATATAGTATAATATATATATTATAATATTTTATTCGTTACATGGTAGTTTTTAATGTGTATGATGGAGGTCGAGACATAAGTTAATGTGTTTTTGTATCAATTTTCTTTCTTTGAGACATGTGTTTTTTTATCATCAATCTCTATTAATGAGGTATATATAGAGACTATTTGAAATGAAATTTCACGATTATATCTCATTGTATTATAAGTATTATTAAATTTTGTTCCTTCATTGGGGATTATGATTTATTGTTCAAAGTGGTAAGGGTTTTATGATAGAATCTCATTTTTTATCAGTATTTTATATGATTATGTTTTCATTGAATAAATTTTATGAAACTTATCTTAAAAAAATCATGAATTTTATTATCCACAAATTATTTTATGAAAATAAATGTTTTTTTATAATTTTCCACTCTTTAAATAATCATTATTTCAATAAAATTTTTGTTAAGAAAAGTCATTATTATTTGTCTCTTCTTTCATAAACCATTTTTCTTACAAACCCATGTTTTTTGAAAATTTATTCAAAAGGTTTTTAAAATTACCCAAAATATTTTTTAAATATATTGTACACATGCGTCAAATTTTAATTTTTTTAATTGAATATTCATTTTTTTCAAAACAAGGCATTTTTTGTTTTTTACCACAAATAAAAATGGAACTTCTATTTTGACTTGTATATCATGACAGTATTTTCATACTCCTTGAACGATCTATGATTTAAATATTCCTTTTATATTTCTAAAATATTCCCTTCAAAGAAACATTATTTCAAAATATTTTCCTATATTTTATAAACCACTATTTTTAAAGGTAGAAGTGTATTTTCCTTAAGAAAGATAAAATTAATATTTCAAAATATTTTTCCATGTAATAAGACATCCACTGATGAATCTTATAATTTATTTAGAATACTAACCAAGGATAACATTATTATTAATTATCTAACTGGTTTATCTATATGATGAAAAGATTTCTATGAAATTAGAATCTTTTTCCATTTGATATGTATTTATGAAGTGACTAAATTGTTATAAAACATGTTTTATTTCCACATGTTATTCTATGATGAAATGTTTATGAAACCAATTTCTTTTCATGGGTCCTAATATTATTAAGGTTTTATGGTCATTTGGGATACATATTTATAAATTTCATTATGTTATGTGTGGGACCTATATGTCCCTCCAAAGTATTTGGAAAATATTGGTAACTCATGGGATAATCAGGGATGGAATGGGGAGTAATCCCATTTCAATAAAATAATTTGTCCACTATGAAAGTGTTGGGAGTGAATGATAAATACTTTTATTATTTTTAAAGTGAAAACATTCCACTATGATAATTTATGAAATGATCCTTGACTAATAAGAAAATTATTTTCTATGATTATGTGTATGCCACAAATCTATGTCCTATACCAAAGTTATGTTTTGATGGATCATGTTCTTTGATAACTTTATGATTCATTTCATATGAACTTCATTGATTTATGTCATGAATCAATTTTGGATCTATTATAAAAAGGTTATTATTTTCAAATGTTAATATCATATTCTCATACACTTATACTCTTGATATATTGATATCTCCACTGATTACCCTTACAAAGAATCTAAGATCACCATTTCTTGTGTTTTGTTTCATCATGTTATAATGAAAATTATTATTTACAATGTTTCTAAGAATATAGATAGTTATGAAGGAAATATTGGTTGATGACATAACTCACTTATAGACTAGTTTTTTATGTGTACATTTTTCCAACGGAACTAGAATGAATCGATTAATGTGTGTATAATTATTTTATAAAATTATTATTCATCTATTAAAATGAAATAATAATGTATGAATGGTTTGGGTCCTTATAAAAACATTTTTTTTATTAAAAAAATCATATATGGAAGTGGATTTTAATTATGAACTCATTTTCTCTGGAGATATAAATGTGTATATAAAATTACAAGAGATATAATTTAATATAGGGAACATTTACTGTCAATTTTTGAAGTGGGAATCATTAAATGAATGAAATATATTTAATCTACCAAAGTACCTTATATTTACTCTAGATTCAAAACAATGTTTTTAAACCTCTTGTTACATAATGATTGACATTTTAATTACCTTTATAAAAAATTTATTCATATACATGTCCATTGATAATTTTTATTTTAATAATTGTCATTGGGTATTGGATTTTTATAAATGGGTGTTGATAATTTATACAAATTTTTCAATGGAAGTTTATGTAATTGTTATTTTTTTAAATTTTACCATTATAAAATCTTTAAAGGAATTATAATTAATAAAATTTAACTTTTTATAATGATATAAATTCTCTAGATTAATGTTTTGTTTCATTTCATGAAAGAAAATTTGGAAAGGACCTTTTTTTCAGTTATTTATCAGTATCGATGGATTACCTTACAATGAACATTAATAATTTTTTATAAAGAATCATATTATTTATACATAATACTCTTATATATCATATATATTATTCAATTATTAAATAAAATTTTCTATAAAGGTTTTATATAAAAATATAGTATATCATTATATAGAGGCATTAGTCTATACATATTCATTTTAAACACATTTGTTTTTTATTAATAGAAAATATAAAGGTAGTTGATGCTCATACCATGATTATAATAACATATCAGAAAAATATTTATATTTATGTTATCATTATAATAAGATATAATGGATTATTTTAAGAATATGTAAACATAAATAAATTGAAAATATAATGTTGGGGTTCGAAATCTACACCTCACAACTTATATAATCTCTTTTGAGAAGGGTATTAATCCTTTTAGTGGTACTATTTTTAGAATACCAAAACCTATTTAAGTTGGATAGGAGTATAGAGGATAGTTTTTAGTGGAGTTTGTTCAGAACATTGGATGTTGTGGTGTTAAGGTATGTGAGTACAGTAAAGCCTCATTTATAATTGAAAATGATTGAATGTTTTCTAAAAACCAATAAATATTTAATAAAGGGAAGAAAATAAAAAAGAATATGATCCAAAATTAATAAAAAACTGATTGTATATGTAATAAGGTAGATAAATTCATCAACCACACATTCCCACACATTATTCAGACATATTTGTAGTTATTTATCAAATATTATTACTTTTACCATTTTTTCATTAGCTTTGGTAACTAGTTTTTTCCAAGTAAAGTAACCTTTATGATTAATAAATGGTCTTTATTATATAATTTATGCATAAAAGTTTTAAATTACAAATCCATTTAATATTTTCCAATTTAAAAAATTGAAAATATAAAATTTTAAAAAATAATTGTTCTGTTTTTTGGAACCAATTTCTCAACAAAAATAATACTTATGATCTAAAACATTAAATATATGGTGTTAAAATAAAATCCATTTATTAATGAAATTAATAATACAACTCATAAAATTTATAATTTTTTACTAATGTATTTCAGAAATGTCAAAATTATTCGAATAATCTAATAATTTGATAAAAGCAATGATATATATAGAAATAGTACATTTCATTATCCACCTAAAATTATTTTTTATAAAAAAGACAAAATACAATATTAAGATCATATTTTCATGATAAATAATAAAATGTGGTTAATTTTATAAACTTTTCTTCCTCAAAATTATCAATTTTATTTTTTATTTGAAAAAATATAAATATTTGAATAATGTATTTATAAGAAAATAGAATATGGCATGTTATCTATTTTCTTTCCTTTTTCTTATAAATTACAAATTAAAATAATATAAATCATTTATTCATAACAAAATATATTATACTTGATTTTTTACAATGTGTGATTTTAAATGTTTTTTAACTGCACAAGATGAATTTATATTTATAGTGAACTTTATTTAGTTTTGTTTATATATATATATATATCATAAATCTATTTCTAGTATTTACACCATCTAATTCTATAGAAACATTAAAATATTCTATTTTTTTGTTTTTTATTTTTCATGTAGAATATAATATAAAAATATATTTATTGAAGTTATATTATTTTACTAGAACAAGCGTTGTTAAACTATAGAGGTCTAAATCATGCATGCCAACCAATACCCACAGACTCTTGGGCGGTCATAATAAAGCACCGCAATCCATCCTAAGGGATATTAGAGAGGTAACAATCAAGAATGAATATTTATCTCTATATACTATGGGGATGTCCCAATCAAGAACACACAACCAATAACAAACAAGGCATGAAGCCCATCTCTAAAATCATTTAATCATCACTATGGAACATTTCCCACCAAACATAGTCCTAAATATACACCAAATCACTCTACTATTCTCAACATAGTAGGGGGTATCATATCCATGTAGATCAACCTCCACTTTTATAGTAGAATAAAATTTCTCATGGGATTCCCATATAAACCACATCATTATATATCAATATGAACACCCAGATCTCACTATAAGGGGGATTTATAAAACACAAAAGAAATAAAAAACTATTATTTTACTATTATTTTTCAAACAAACAAAAACAAGAGAGGATAAACCATATAAAATTCACTTAAAATCCCATGACGAAAAGCCTTTCAAAACCAATTTAAAAAATGTTTCACTTGCTACTTTACTCAGTGTAGTGCCTATTCCAAAATCTATTTAAAACATATTTTTGAAACCCCGTCATAAATTTGGAAATACCATTTAAAAACACATTCCCAAAGAACAATATTTTCCATAAAATTGAATTTTTGTCAATCCTATTTTTAAAATAAATTTTATGCATGAAATTTATTTTTCTTTAAAAAACCAAAAAATGCTTATGTATAAAATAATGAGGTAATCTAGGTATTTTTCAACTATGGTTTCAGTATTAAGCTATTTAGAAAGATATATAGTCAATATTGAATATAATATAAACATGATCCTATCCCAAACATTAGGTAACTCACAAAAACCATGTATTACATAGTATGATATAACAATGAGGCACATGAATATAAAATCACCAATCAACCAAGAAAATTAAATAATTTCAAGTCCCCATACATCCAATGTTTCTATTTAACTTAATCAAAAACCCAGTAATCATTACCTAGGCATGTCCATGATTATATCATCTCCTAAGAACCAATCCCATCAATCAAAACCACTAAATTAATTAAAAATAATAATTAAATCCAATATCTAAACACAACATAAAAGGTTAAAAACTCATATGATTGTTGTATGGTAATTAAACTATGATCAAGGGGTGAATTCTACTCCTGATGCAAATATATAACTAATCCAAAATGACCCAAAATATAAACATGAATAAATATCCAATTTAATGAAAAACTGAAAAAATAATAATTAATTCAATGGTAAAAAATACTTTTTGATAAATGATAAATTATATCATGAATATATCCTTATAAGGCCTCCTCTAAGATCCAAATATAGAAACCCCATCAATTTCATTATTTTCCTTATTATACATTTAAATCATCCATCCTAATCATATAAAAATAGAATATATATTCGTGAAGAGTGAATATGATTTGAAAATAAAAGAGTTTATCAAGAATAAACATGATGAAATAAACCTAAACCACATGTATCAAATTCATGGAAGGGGGTAAAAAAGGGATAACTAATAGGGATCTATGATGTAAGATTCTTTTTTTCATAGAGGTTTATATATTTTATATATCAATTTAAATCACTTATTTTAATATAATTATAGCACCATAGGTATTAAGGAAGTATTTGGAAGAATACGTGATTGTTCTAAGACTATTTGGGGAACCATGAAACACAGGTAACATGATAAAATAAAACATGAAATAAACTACATAGCTACCACATATGGTTTTCACAGAGTTTTTCTTGCAATGTTCCAAAATAGTGTAGGGTATGTGTCATAAGAGTGTGGAAACAACTCAATTGGGGCTTGGTTTTTCTTTTCATTTTCATAAAATGAGTGTGGGGTTTAATCTTAGGATGTGTGTCATGGTCGATTGACACATAGTTTTCGAACCATGCAACCAAACCGTGAAACAATTATAAAGTGTGAAATTACTCCTTTCCCCCTCATTTATTTTTTCCTAAATAACCTCATTCTTTCCACTTTTTTTCACTGATTAAAAAACCATTAGGATATCCTCTCCTCTTCACCAAGGATTTAAGAGATATTATTTATCTATTATTCAAATTGAATTATTATAGTCACATTCGATCAACCTTAATTAGTCTATCAATCTAAATTCTTCTGTTATCTGTTTTCTCTTCATGCATTTGATGCTATTTTTTGTGAGTTCATATTCCTTATTTTTTGGGTATTTTCCTATTTCTCTATTTTTCCCATTCTAGCAGTAATTTTAAGATGATACCAAAATGGTGTGTCATTTTCCAATATAAGTTTGTGTGACTAGTAATTTTAAATATAATTATTGTTTTCATATCATGCACCATTGTGTTGCAAACTATACTTCAGTTGGGTAGCCTAAAAATTTTAATTAGGAATTAAATTTTTAATAATTTAATTTAGAAACTATTGTATACCCATGAAAATATTGGTGGTTTATGACCTCAATACAAGACACCCCTTTGGTTGTGATATTATATGTTCCTATGACACATTTTTAGTTCATTAATAACCAATCCACCTTCAAAGGGAGATTTCTATTGTATTTTAAATTAAATTATTAAATAATTTAAATGAAATATAATATGTGAGACCATATTAGTTTTACCACATTAAATTGTGAAATATTACCAAGAATATGTGAGATTGAATGAAAGATGAAATTGTATAAATTATTTATCTTGAATTGATAAACAATTAAACATGCTTATGGTTTTTTTTATTTCTATTATGTATTGTTATAAGACATAATTCTTTGTTTATTTCTTGTAATCCACACCTGTGGTTTCCTTGAAAACACAGAGGATGTGACATGATTCATTGAGATGTTTTCAAAGTTAGAAAATCCTCATGGATCTGGTCAATGTAATACATTGTTGAATGACTTCATGTGGTACCATAGATTCAACCATCTTTATAAAAAATTAGAATTCCTTGGAATTATCCTTGGATTTTCCATGATGAATTATGATGAATACCACCATAGATTATTTCATTGGTATCCAAAAAATATTATCTTAAGGAATCATGGGACATGATCATAGGTTTTGATAGACTTTTTATACTGTAGTGAAATTATGAGGAGAGATACGTGTATTAAATTTTCCCTAATTTTTTCCCAAATTCAAATGATGATCAATGTGTGTTGGTTCGATTACTGAGGCCTAAAATGCTATGGGAATTTATGGTTCCTATATTTTTTTTTATCACACCCACATAGAAACCTTTTATATTCGTAAGGTCCTAATATTATTTTAAAAATGTAAAAATCTCAATTAAATTTTGTATTTTTCTAAAGATGACTTTATCAGAAGGTAATCCCATTAGAAAAAAGGATATTGTTAATTTATTTATTTTTACTTCTTATATTTATTATATTTGAAAATAATTTTTTTTATATTAACTTGCTGGATAATATTAGATGTCATTGGTGATAGCCTACCGAGTTTTTCTAAAACCCTATTTGGGATTCAAATTGGTACATGGATAGACTTCATGAATGTTGTTATGGAAAAATTGACATTCATAATTACAAATACAAGATTTTTTATACCAGGATAGTGTTTAAGAGTTAGGGAACATGTTAATTCTTGTTATTATATTTGAGATTATATTTTGGTCATTTTTTTATAATTTTTTATTGTAAGTAATTTTGTATTCAACCATCCATGTTACCATTACTTATTATTTTTTATTGTATTATGACATCATTTTATATATGAAACTGTATATGGATATTTTTTGATTATTTATATTTTTGAATGATTTACATTATATTTGATATCATTTAGTTCCATTTGTTGTTATTATTTATTCATAACCATTGTATTGTTCTCTAGTAAAGTGGTTGCAGTCTCCCCACCATACCTTCATAGACTCTCAAATCTAGTTTGCATCCTCTGGCATACTAGGAGGTTCTTTTGAGGCCATGTGTCCCCTTATGATGAGTTATATGTTATTGAACCAAGACTATGAAATCACAAAGTGGTATTAGAGGGTATCCTTTATTTGTTTGAGGTTACTATTTGTTATGGTTGGGTGGAGACTATGATGTGTCATAACATCGTAATATGTCATACATTGGAGTAGTGATTCGAGGGTTTGTAAAACCCCATTTTCTAGGATGGGGCTTGATGTTTCTGATTACACCTATTATCGTGGAACTATTATCACCATTAGGTGACACAAAATAATTGTTTATGTTCTATTTTAAGACTTTTTATCCTTATCCAAATAAGAAAATTGAGTATTATCTCTTACATCATTATATGCATGGTTGGATTCAAGACTCATGCACATGTCATTCCATGGATACTTTATTTCTAGAATATCCTATATTTCCTGAATATCATATATTTCCTATGGTTTATCTTATGTTCCTTGGTTTTTAAATATTTTATTTTATAATTTTTCTTAGATAAAAAGACAAAAATTAGATACTTAAGGTGTTTTCATCAACCTAAATGGTGGTTTTCCATATCGCTTGATGGTGGTGCTTAAATTAGCTAATTCTAACCCGGTTAAACCATTGAACATTAGTTACAAGACATGAAATGTTTAGTTGGTAGTGATTTAGTAAATGAAAATTAAAATTTATAATGTTTTAACCTCTCTAAATTTGGAATGGTGATCAATATAATATAATGGTCATATATGGCCATGGTATATTCTAAGACCAAATGTAAAACACTTTTTATATTTACATGAAGATCAAATTGTATTATATATATTGATAACCATATAACATGGGAATGATAACAAATCTAAATTAACAATGATATGCATTTATATATATAAATATACCAAATTCAATTTCTATGTTCTAAAAAATGGTAATTATCAAATGTAGATTCCAAATAAAACTTAATGATTTTTATCATCTATAAATTAATATTGAAACTCCATATAATAGAACCTCTATTATGATACATGGAACTTTGACATCAACATGATATTTTTTTACTACGTAGTAGGCAATGTGTCTTGTTCCCCTTAAAAATATATATAGTTAACGAATCTCTTTTTGAGGAATGTGAATGATATTATAGATATATCTCAAAATTAAGGAATATAGTTGAACACTAGGAGGGTGGAAATGAACATGCATTGGAAGATATGAAAAAAAAATCCATTTACATATATTATAATAGTTTTTTTAATAAAAATCTATTAATCACTATACAAATATACAAAGCCCTTGTATTTTTGGAAGTCTATGATCACACTACAGTAATGAAAACCAAAGCATGTTTTCCCTATTATATTCTATATAGTGAGCTCCTAAAATCCCTTTTATCTCAAAAAAGTGCATGGAATAACGTGGGGAATACTTAAAGAAATAGGAAATCTAAAAATCCATGTTTGGGAATAAACAAGTTAAGAAAAAACAATATGTTAGTCAAATTTATAAGATGATATCATAAAATAAGAAGGCTCGTGAGTAATTTCAAGGAAGTATATGATAAATACCACAGTACAATATGATCATAAAATCATATTAAAAATGGAATCCACAAAAAAACAAGGCATTAAAATGATTATTGTCTAACATCCTTGATAGTGTCCCATGGTAGAAAGAGTCCCATAATAGATTAGTTTTACTCCATAATCCCTTACATGATGCCTCCAGAGAATAATTAATTACACAATTCATTAGGTCTCTATATGGTAGCACCCATAATAAAATTTTCATGATAAATATGTTCCACATAAAGGAAATAATTCATAAATAATAACATAATAATTTCCTATAGAAATAAAATCAGATTCATAATCGTGATTTGTATCATAATAAAAGGAAATTACATATTGAATTCATTTAAAAATAATAATAAGGCCTGAATTATCCCCATCAAAGGAAGGGAGAATAATATAGATAAATTTCAATTAAAAATTATACATTTTTTAGAAAAATACAAAACATTAAAGGTTATTTTAATTGATGAAAATAAATTTAATAAGAAAAAAACATTCTTTAAGAAAATAGCCATTTTACTGTGTGTAACATAAAAAGGATGTCATCATATATGGAAAATTATTTTTAAAGATCACTTTGAGCATTTTGTGAGGAAAATAAATTTTTTTAAAAAATTATTTC
The DNA here is from genome assembly GCA_963277665.1 of Viscum album. Lineage (NCBI taxonomy): Eukaryota > Viridiplantae > Streptophyta > Magnoliopsida > Santalales > Viscaceae > Viscum > Viscum album. The sequence continues at coordinate 1,280,462,547 of OY728156.1, forward strand.
TTTTAAAGTTAATTATTCATAAAGAAAATTTAAATAATTTTCTATAAAAATATACTTTGAAACTAATAAATAAGTTATTGAAATATTGATTAGTCATTATGATGAGAACTGTAGTAAACATTAAAAAAATACTGCTTTCACATATTTTGTAAAAGCCATATATGAATTGTTCTAAAAATGTCATGATGAATTATTTTAAAATTTTAATCTAAATAATTGTATAAATAACTTTAAATAGTCAAATAAATTCATTTTTTAATTTTTTTTAGAAATTATGGATTTGGGAGAAATATGACATTCGATCAAAGGGAGAAATGATGTCGTATTTTAATAAAATAAAATTCTCAATAATTTTAAATAAAAAAAGAGTAAAATATTACTATTATTGAAAAAATCCTGAATAATAAAAGAAGGGGGAAAAGAAAATTATTTATTAGATAATGATAAAATAATTCATTTCCTTGGAAATTCAAAATTTTGAAATCCCGATTAAAAATGTTTTTGAAGAATAAACCCTTACTACTTTGGTATGTTTTGAATCAAAATATCCCATTATAGATGTTGATGAATGGTAACCTAATATATAATAATGTAGGAATAAATCATGACATATTAATTAATGGGGATGTATATACCTTCTTTAAAATAATTTAGGTGCATAAAACAACATTTCTCTAAAAGAAAGATGTTTTAGATGAAACTGTTACGATGTTCATATCATTTAGGTGAGAGTTATAAAATTCAGTTAATATATATATAAAATGTTTGTGAGAATAAAATTATAAATTCAATAGAAATTAATAAATGTAATTTCACACATCAAACTCGAATAATGTAATCAATGGTGTAGACATATTACCCATTGAATAGAAATTTAGTTCTGAAACCCCTTACATTTCACTTCCTGTTAAATGAGTGCTATTTAAAATATTTTATTATGGTATGAATAATTTTATTAACATATAAATAAACAATATTAAAAATTAAATATCACATATAATCCTTTTATTACATCTTAATACATATTCATTATTAATCATTCATTATAACTATTGTTTTAAGTGTTAGTTACCTTGTTTTATCATGCATTTTTTTCATAATAGTTATAAATATTGAAAATACGATAGAGTTACATAATATAGAGAAATATAGTAGTTTTTTAAATATATTTTTTTTGTTATATTTTTATTTATAATCATTATTTAATTTTGAACATGGAAAATGAATCGCATCACTTTGTGTAGATTATAGGTTGTACGTACGCAAAAAAACATGACCATTTCCTAAACATGTGAAAGGTTAATGAATTGTTTGGTATATTAATTTCCTAGATTCCAAATCATGTTATATATATCAAATATATTTATTAAATTTATCATTGATTACTTGACATGTAAATCATTAGTGAAAAAAAATCACATGGCTCCACGGGGTCGTAATCCGAAACACACGTGAGCAATGTTATCATGTCCCCAATAGAATAGAATATAAGATGGTATATGTCATATGATAATTATATAGTTATTATAAAGTCGTATATATCATAAAAATATGTTGAATCCATCATTGTATTTATATTTAAATAGTATTGATGGAAAACAAATTTCATCGGTTACCGAGGCGGTAATCAACCGTAAACGTGATTGATGGTTTCATTTCCCATTTTATGGATGTGGAGATAGATAAATATTATGAAATCACCTTAATAACATCTATGTATATTGTATAAAATTATTTTATTATACTTAAATTGAAGATACATAATTTAATGTGGCAAAATATGAAATAAAATAAATGAGCATTGTTATGAAAATTAATTTCTCTGATAGAAACTTCATTTAGATCACCTTAAGGACCCAATGGATGGTTTTTTGGAGAAAAATAACTCTGTATTCTGAATAAGGATATTGTATAGGATTTTTGGTAGGTTTATGTCGAGACAAATGGCTTAATAGGTATAAAAAATTGAAGGGAGGGATTTCCCTTTTATAAGTGGGGAAAGAAAACTGTAATGGAAATTATTTAGAAATTTCTCAAAGGAATTGTAAATAATAAAGTAAATACTAATTAAATCATTTTAAAATGATATTATATTTTAATATGGGATGGAAAAAGTCAATATATAGACATATAATATTATTTTAATCATGTTTTTAGTTTATTTTAATCATTATCTTCTTAGTTTAACCCCCATTAAACATATTTTTAACTTCACCGTGATAATTAATTTTTACTATTTAATTTTTTTTGTAAAAAATTATTTATACATTATTATATAAAATATTTAATGATTATAAATTATTTAATCAATTTTTTAAAATTAAATTAATTGATATTGAAAAATTCAATTGAAAATAATACCTTCAAATGGGATGAAACATATGTTTTCTAAAGATAAAATTATCATTAGTATAGAAGGTTTTTAAAAACAACTCAATATTAAATTGATTCCAATAACATTATTTATATTTATTATAAAATAATTTGAATAATTTTAAAATTAAAATAATTTTAAAATATAATTTATCATTGTAAATAATTTAAATGAAATAGTAGTTTGCAATAAAATTCAATATTTTTCACAATTCATTGAAAAATTAATCATTTTAGGAAAATCCTTAATGTATAACCAAAATTAATTTTATTATGATGAAATAAAAAAATAGTTTCATTTTTTAAAATTAATTTTTTAAATGTTTCAAAAATTATTTTTATTAAAAGTGCCAAAGAAGTGACAACACCTCATTCTTTGAAAAAATACTATTTTTTTAGAAAACAACTATTTTACTTTAAAATGGTTCTTATTTTATTTATATTCAAAAGATTACCATTTAATTTATTCTATACACATATAAACCGTAGAATTTAAATAATTTAGTTTGTAAAATTCATACACAATTTATTAATTTCAACACCGTAATGATCATGTTTAAATAAAAATATATTAATAGAGTAACAAGTTTCTTTAAAGGCCAGTGTTGCGTGAATCACAAGTTATCAAATATATTGAATTTATTTAAAAAATATATTTTATAAAGTGTACGTGTGTTTTATTATCTTTTAATCTTGATGTTTTGTGTCATATACACTATGGAATCAGATGTTCCTCTTTTAAAACCCAATGATGTAACCTTTTATCCCCTTAAATAAATTTAATCTTCAAAATATAATCTTTATCTCAATAATCAATGGTTTGACATTTGAAAATACCATTATTGCAATACCACATTATAAAAAGTTTTAATAAATCATCATATTTATAAGAGAGAAATAGAAGTATGATGGTGGTCCGTAATAACACATTACTAAGTTTCCATTTAAGAGAAAATTGGGAGAAAATGAAAACACATACAAGAAAGAGAATAATAACACCAAAGGTTTAACGTATAGTGATAGAGATAAATGATCATAGGAATTTGGGTGATCTAGATAAGTATTAATAACAAAAAACACTAAATTTTTTATGATTCAAGGGAAAATTTCACTCAATAGAAATGATGGTATAATGATAATTTTTTTAAGAAGTTCATTTTCAATGATGTTAGGAATTATTTTACCATCTATAGTGAAACCATATAAAAATTTACTTAATTGATATATTTTTATTTAATAGATACAATTTTATCATTTTATTTTACCTTTATCAATTCCCACTACATTTATTACTTCAATATATGAATATCTAAAATTACTTTTTATACCTACAGCACATTTAACAAATCAATATAATGATAATACATTCCCTTTATCTCTAGATTTATTCCAAATTTGTCTTTATATATTGAAATTCCAAAATTAATGAAGGAATTTCAATAAATAAACATTATATTTCCCATACAAGATAAAGCATCTCTTAATTCCACATTGAAAATATGTGAATACCATGATCACCATAAAACCTTAAAGAAAAACTGAATTATTCCAAAAACAAAATTCCTTACTGTTAAATAAATTTATAATTCCGAACATATAGTAAAGAAAAAAATATAAAAGAAACCATAAACTCACCAAAACATTTTATAGTCACCAATAATATCCTATTAACAAAAATTTATCATCATTATCTCATCATAGGGAACATAATATGGGCGATCTTTGCTCAATCATGGGTTTTCAAAAAAAATCAACTTTCCACTCAGTCAATTTTCTTTTTCATTAGTAATATTCAATATATACATTTTGATCCTTTAAAAAATATCACTGTTGTACAATCTGTATATATTTCTTGATTTTTATAAATAGAATATCATTGATAAAATTCATCTTTAATAAATTTTTGATTAAAAAACAAGAACATAAATCATTCTATTTTTTCTACCACAATTGAATAAACTTGATGATGATATGTTAGATTATTTTAATTTATCGTCTCTTGATCCTTTGGGAATTTATTTTCACCATTCCCCATATCCCTATATTTGATGCAATGAACATTTTAAATTTTATTTTAGCATAAAATTTTGAAAATACCGGCCTTTTAATTTACAATTGTCACATTTGGGGTAATCATACTTTCCCTTCTCACCCTTTTATATATTTTTCTATGTCATCCTCTTCTTCTATGAAATCCATTCAAATCAATAATAAATGTTAAATTATTTTCTATCATTATAGTATATGATATTATGTCTTTATATAATGACAATGTTTAGCTAACTAGTTAACTTAGAAAGACTAGCTTAATCCCATCAAAGAAATGATCATTCTTACTCTTTGAATTAAATGTAGTTATATAGTTTTCATTCCATATATAGGGAAATATTAAAAAATAGTGGAATAGACTACAATAGATCATAACATAATGAAACATAATGTATAATCCCAAAACTAGTGAAATGTATAACATAAACTGATTTTTTTACATAGCTAATCTCATAATCATAAACATGATTTCCTTAGGGATATCATTATTTTCAAATCCTTCATAATGTTATGAAAATAAAATTTAAATTTTCCAATGAATATCCTCTAGGTTTGTTAAACCATATGTGTATTAAGCCCAAATTTTAAGCACCTAGTGATTATCTAGCCAAACCAATGTGCACTTTTAAGTGTTACTACCCTTAGTAACCTCATTTCAAGAACTATGACAACCTGTAGTATTTAAATGAGGATTTCATTCTAATAAATACCACATATTATCTTCCTTAACAAAACATTTGGGTATTCTTTAATAAATATCATCAAATACCATTGTAGGGTTATATTCCTTAATCTATTTTTTCTCAAAATACACAAAGTTATATCATTGAGAAAACCATTATTACCCTTAAAATATACATATATATTAATAAAAAAACAGACCCTGGTATCCTACGGAAAATAAAACAAAATAAATGGGTGATATATAATTATTAGTAAAGGTATTCATACAAAAAATTATATCATAAATAAATAAGAATAATCAATATGGAAAGATGTATAGCTAAAAATTATCTTTATTATATAAATTATTAATAATATGTTAGAAAGAAATAATTTACAAATAAATCCATATAAATAATCATATGATAATGAAACTTATTCATTAATATTCTAAATAATATGATAATCATGAAGACATTAATAAATCATCTCATAATGAAGTAATCCATTAGGATGGATATCTGAAACTATGAATTCCATTCAAAATTAGTTTAAATATATAAGCATAACCATATATAATTTGGGCATTTTTTGTATTATTAGACATATTGACTCATCAAGGGAATATCTACAACCAGCCCAATATATAACATACTAAGTCCAATGTGTTCTATATATGAATGGCGTGAAACACAGTAAACATAAAATTATTTATTTAATAACTGCATATGAAATGTGTTAACACACCCCAATCAAATAAACATTATTAATAAACATATATAGTAACATTGAGGATGAATATAAAATTTTATATCCTCAGTAAAAAAGACAATAAACCATGAAAAGAATGAAGAAATAAAATACCAATATAACATATCCCCAATGGATCATATGTAAAATAATTGGTTAATGTCATTTATGAATATAAATTCTATAAAAAATTTCATTAAAAATATATTTCATGAAAAAAACATTATCACTTATGGTATCATCAACATCTGTCATCTTAGATAGAAACTATTTTCAAAGATGAATTTAAAATTTTCTTGATAAAAATTATATTACAATAAAAATAAAAATTTATAAAATATTTATAAAATATTTTGTAAAGAATTATCATTTTAAATAATCATTATAACTTATAATGGATGTCCGAAAACATTAAGTGGTTCTGACAATCTAAAATTATATATAAATTAAATCAAATCATACTTTCACATTTTCGATACAATCCAAATGAAACTTTATTTAAAAATGACATAAATATTCCTTTTATTTTCTTAAATGAAAATTATGTTTAAAAACCCTTTAAAAAATAAAAATAAAACTTTTTTAAAAAACTTTTTTTTAGAAAAACGTTGATTTGGAAGGAAAATGATTTTTTACCAAAGAGAGAATTGATTCCAGATTTTCATAAAATAGATTTATCATTCAGTTTAAGTATAAATGGGGGTGGTACTATTTATTTAAAACTTCATGAATAATCATAATATATAAATATTAAAAGGGTTTATTAGATAATTATCCAGCAATGTAATCCCGATTAAAATGAGATTGAAACATAAATATTTACCGCTTTGGTGACATTTGAATCATAACATGCCATGAATTAAGTAGATCAATTGTAACATAAAATATCATGATTTTGGAATTATCCATGATAAATTATTTAAATTAAAATTATATAGTCAATTTAAATGAAATTTAAAGGATAAAAACAAGTTTCTCTAAGAGGCATGTTTGAGGTGAAACCCATACTATGTTCTAATCATTCATTAGAGTGTTAATCAATTTGATGATTATGTGTAATAAATTTAGATCCATATATAGAAATGTTTAAATAAAAAATAAGTCAATAAACTATAATTTCACACATTATTTTTTAATAATATAGTGAACGATGTTGAAATATAACCTAACGAATGGAAATTGATTTAAAAAACCCCTTACCTTGTACTTCCCATTTGTTGAATTACCATTAACTAGCTTTATAGAAGTTCTAAAAATTGTTTTTACTTATACCATAAACATATTAATATTTATAATATCATATATGAACCTTTATAACATCTTATTACATTTTCGTTAATTATTATTCATTATCACTATTGTTTTGAATGTTAATTGCCTTGTTTTATCATGCATGTTTTATCTCATAAGATCCAAATATTGAACATTGGATATAGTTCCATCATATATATAATTATATTAATGTTATAAATATCAAAATATTCACTATATTTTTCTTATAACAACTCATAACCCACACTCCATGTTTTGGTGCTAAAATAAATAACATTACATATCCATCTTTGAGGAAAATAATTGTGACCCAAATTTTACATCTAAACCATACAACATCAAAAGGGAAACATATATCAAATGAATAACAGTATAATTTTTCGGTGTATTGATTTAGATAACTAGAAAAAACATCTACATAAACAATTCACCTGACTCTAAATGAGCATTTCTCCCTCTTAACGCAGTTTTTTATTTTTCACATTAATACAACATCATAATCCATATTAAATCCATTATATAAAAATCTTTTTAAAAAACATTAATTAAAACCTTGGGAAAAGAAAACATAAGAAGGGTGAGGTTAGATACCTTGTAAGGGTAAATATAAATAATAATTATTGAATTTCATCAATGAGCATAAGTGTTCAAAATGGTATGATGACAAAATAAAAGAGCATGAAAAATTCATAAACTGATTAATACCCATAAATATGTAGATCACAAGATATTAAAACCTAGAAAAGGAAAGAGTTATAGGAATCAATAATCAGAAGCCATGTGATATCATTATCGATACTTGGAAAAATTATAAAAACAAGAAAAGAATAAATAAAACATGTATATAAATAAGGAAATCATTTTACTTTCTCTTATACATTCACTCATAAAAATGGAATTACTATAAAGTCTGCTTCCATACCTAATGAATTGGAGGGATATCCCAATTATTGGATTATCACATAACCACCCTTTATTAGATTGTCTTGTAATCACCCATCATTGGGTCATCACAGAAGCACCCATCACTGTTTATCACATAACCAACCATTAAATTTCCATGTACCATTACAATATAAATGACTTCATTTCATCAAAAACTCCTTAGAACAAGACGTTTACCTTTTATAGCAATATTTTCAAGTGGAAGCGAAATGAGTTCAATAACATTCTCTTTCAAATAAGAGTGACAAATGAAAAATAAATGATTTCATTAATAATTTATTGAAAACATGTATAGCCCATGAAAAATGAATCTCTTCTATAAAAATATATTTTAAAAATGATTAAGACATTGAAAAGAAAGGGGTTCCAAAATAATCTTTTTGAAACTTGATTATTTCATGGAATCCAAATGGGTTCTATAAAAATCTCATTAAAACAATCCTTATCGCTCTAGAAAATTAGGAGGACGGTTGTAATAATAGATATCCCCCATGGAGGAAAAGTAAAAATAATGGGTTTTTATTTTCATTAATGTAAATACCATTAAAATATCACTAAAAATACTTTTGATGAAAATAATGTAAAAATATTACAGTATCCCATACTGGCTTAAAACATTTAAATCATATTCCTCATGAAGGAATAGTGTTTAATTAAACATATAATATAATATAAATAATTATATTAATGATGTAACATGACACATGATCTACATATACACATAATAACTAAATATAGTTCTATAACATAACAAACGTCTCAAAGATGGAAAATTTTGAAAAAATATTTTAAAACATTAGTAACATGGAATCTATATGGAGAAATTTTTTTATAAAAAATGGATATGGAGAAAAAAATTTATAATAAAAAAATTTGTTGTGTCGTATATACACCACACAAAAGAAATTAGTGGTGAATAAAAAACCTGTCTCACAGAAATTAAATGTGACACTATAAATCAATATACAACTATGGTAACATGTGAATTTGATGACCCAAAATTAATAAAAATCAAATGAAAAATTTAAATTCCATGAATATAAAATAATTCATGATATAATATATCAAAATGTTTTTTTATAGACCTTACAAATTAATTAACTTGTGAATATGACACTTATCACATAGATGTAAGAGAAAAAAGTCCTTAATTCTTGTGTACCTTTTGAATTATAAGTACCATGAAATGAAAAAATTAAAATGATTCTTCAAATAACATTAAAATAAATTCTATCATGGTATTTAATATAATAATGATAGTATCTGCATCATTAAAAATAAATAAATGGTGAAATTCTGTATGCCTCATGGAAGTGAAAGCGAGATAAGAATCCCCTACCTTAATTCTGATTTGTCTTTCTTGTCCAATATATTCATGAAGAATAAACATAAGATTTTTTTAATTAATTCATAACCTTTTCCAATTTTATTATTACTTTTATTTTACATTTAAAAAAAAATTTATGCAATTACACAATAAATTATGTTTAAGTCTTTTGTTTTGATAATATACAGTTTATCTGTCAAAACTGACTTTGATAGGTCAAATAAGGTCAATGAGGTCATTAAATAAAAATAAAAATAATGATAATCCTGAAAAATTATCATATTTTTACATAAATTAAAATTTTAAAATAAAAAGGAATGATTGATAACAAAAACAAACCAACATTACGATCATGGAGATGGTAGGCCGTATGTACGCATGTGTAACATTCCAATTTTTCAATGATCATTATCGAAACAGGTATGTATAATTTATCATTAAATAATAAATATTATATCCAAAATTACTAAATATTTAATTTTTTATACTTATAAATATCATTCATGTTATGTGGTGATGATAAAGGAATAATCACATTTCATCGAGAAGGCAGTGGTCCAGATCTCTGTGAACAACATTATCACTTTTTCTATGAGTGAAAAGGGAAAAAATGATTTTTCATATGTATATATATATTATTCTTTCATGAATATAATAAGAAAATCATTTATATTATATATTTTTATTGAATCTATCCTTATTAAATTTTCTGTAATGTGTGAATCAATCACAACAGTTTTAGGAGGCAGAAGTCCACATGTCTACAAATGATGCTATTGTATTCCCACAAAATGGAAAGCATGAAGGTATGGGTTATAAAATGATTCTATAATAATTAATAAAAAATTAATAATATATATATCATATATAAACTATAATTCAATTATTATTCCCATCTTTAATAGGTGGGAATGGAAGAATAAACATCACCGGTTTGTGTCATATTAGACTTCCAAACACACGATTGATGTTTGTGTAACCCATTTTATGGAAGTGTGTGTAGGTGAAGGTTGTAATTTTAAGATAAAAACATATAATTATAGTATGTATAATATTTTAATTATATAAAAAATAATAAGAATAATATATCTAGTATATAAAGAAATAATGTAAAAGTGGCCATTGAATAATTTAACATCTTCTTAAGATATCCCCTTTTTGTTTAGATAGAAATACTTGGATTGCTTGATTTATGCCAAACATATGGATAATTTAATGTTTTTTGGCATGTTGGGATATTATTTGGTATTCATTTAGATGATAAAGAAGGTATTTAGGTTTTCAATATATAGGGAGGGTGAGTTCCTTTTTATAATGGAGGAGTGACATTCTAGTAAACATAAAAATTAAGCACTATTGGGTGGTCTCTATTACATCATGTTACTCTAATAATGGAAAACATTAAACAAAAAATTGTATATATTATAAATATTTTGGTAGTATGGGGTTTGGAAAAGTTTCTAGGTCATTTGTCCCCATAAGATTAATGTTTAACCACTATGTAAAGTCATTTTTACCTTCATCACCATAATAAAGTTTAATTGTTTTTTATAATATTCTTGGTAAAAACCTAATTTGACATTACTAGACATTATAATTTACTCTTATTTCAAATAATGAATCCATTTTTTAATATTTAAATTAAGTAAATTGCATAATTTAATTTAAAATGTATTCCGAAGATGGGATGAGAAAGCATGTTTTTAAAGTATATAGTTAAAAAGATTGAAATGATTTTTATCCTATTTTATTTTTAAATTAGAAAATAAATTTTATTCAACACACAAAATTAATCTTATTATACTTTAAAATAAATTATATATACTATTTTAGAATATAAATTATTTAGACTAAAACTCAGTTTTTAATTATAATCTAGTATATTTTCACTATTCATCAAAGCATTACTCTTTTAGAAAAATAAAAAATATTCACACAAAATTATTTTTATATAATTTTCTTAAATAATTAATTTAATTTTTTAAAATATAATTTATAATAGATTCAATTTTTTAAAACAAAGGTTCTATTAAAATGCAAAAAAACGGCCCTATAAAAATATATTGCTTTTTATTAAAAAAAATTCTATTTATTCTTATATTAAGAGTATAAAACTCATTGGATGAAATTAATTTTTTTTTTGAAATATTAATTTAATTAATATATTTCTCATATTTGGATTCATTTAATTTATTATGATAAAATTCCATTTGGGAAATAAGAAGAGTTTTTTTTAAATACCTGTCTTTTATATTCAATTGGTAATTATTTTCATGTTGAATTAATTGGTAATTAATGAATTAATTTTATAAACATGTGTAAACTATAATTTCATCATTTAGTTAATATTATTCATTCCTATAATTCCAAGATCTAGGTAAAATCTTTCTTAATAATATTAATAGAATATTATTTTCCGGTAAGACTTGATCTTGTTTGTAACATAAGTCATCAATAAAACTCAATGTTGCATGTAAAGAAAAGTAAAATTATTATTTTGTGAAGTTCAATATAAAAATTGTGTTATGTGAAATGAAATATAAATATGGTTTAACAGTTAATTAAATATAATCTATGAATTGTGTGTAATGAAAAATATCTAATAGTTAAATTAATTTGAAGGGTAATATTTCTTAAAATCTAATGATGTGACATGATACCCCCTTTAGAATGATTTTTTACATCGAAATAAATATTCGATATCTAAGGATTAAAATTTTTAGAATGAACTTATAGAAAACCAGATCATAAAAGGTATAAAAACTTCCTATTAAAAAGGGAACATAAAACACATAAAGGTCACTCGATGTTTAGAATAACTAGTATTCAATATAGGGAGAACATGTGTGGGAAATAAAAAGAGTTATTCTGATGGGAAAAATAATCCCCATTGAATAACAGGGAGTGATATAGACTATTGTTATGAGGAGATTAATGATGTCAAAAAACACAATCCAAATTGTTTTGGAAATTATCCTTAATCTCATCAAAAATGTTGGTAATAGAATAACAATTTTTTCAAGATACATTTTCCTAAAGATGAAGGGTTTATTTAACCATGTTGAATAATAAAATTGATGAAATATAAGTACATGAAAATTTAATTTCATATTTTACCTCAAAACCATATTAATTCCCATTAGATGAGCATTCAAGATGATTTTTTCATACCTAAAGCACTAAACCAAAATTTTAAAGACCACATAACTAGAAAAGAGATAGATAATATATTTCACATATCCTTAGATATAATCCAAAACCAAAATGGTTATAAATTGGTAAAATAATTCCCAAAAAGAATAAATATCTATATGATAAAATATTATTAAATATTCAATAGAAATACACAAATTACCTCAATCATATGGTTATATATGAGATCATACCTGTGTTCCCATAATTATCTGAACATACAAGAGCATAAAAACCCTAACCTTTATTAATAAGATAAAACTAATTTTGAAAATATGTAATGGAATATATCATATTAAACTAATGTTTTATATATACTTCAATACATAAACAATTATCTTAAACTTTCAATGATAAACCCAAAAAAAAATTATAACATGAAAACCTATAATGGGGTTTCTAATAGATTGAAATTATATTCAAAATTAATCTTATATTTCAATGATTGTATCCATAAACACTCGGATAACCTCATATGATAAAAGCCTTATGTCTAAATTTATGTAAATCGACCATTTATTCCGACAATAGAATCACAAAACTAAAACTCATGGTTTATGTTTTGAAATGAATAACCTTAAATTCCCATATATGATTATAATAATTGTGACTGACATTTTTCATCTAAATAATGAAACATTAAAAGGATAACATCGATCACATACATTAATGAATACATTTTTAGGATTAGAGTTTTTGAGAATTTTGAAAAACTCCTACAGAAACAATTTATATGACATTAAATAATAATTACTCCAACTTAACCCACATTTTATTTTTCACATTAATAATAATCATCATCCATCTTAAATCCCTTATAGACGTAATTTCTTTAATATAATTATTTAAAACCTATGAAAATGAATCATAATAAGGGTGAGCTCAGATTCTCAGTTACGGTTAACATAAGAATTAACAATTGAATGTCATCAATGATCATAAGTGTATACAAGGGTATAATGAAATAATTAATGATAATTATTGATTTATAACATAACTCATACTCATAAATATTAGGATCATCAAATATGAAAACATAAATGAAGGAAATAGTAACCATAATCAATAATCAAGATCCATGTGACATAAATCTTGATCATTAGAAACATTATAGATCCATAAAAATAATAAATATAACATGTATGTATCTTGGGACATCATTTTCAGTAAACCCTTACATTCAATCTTACAAATTTAGTACCCATATGATCAAATTCCATATCTAATTAATTGGATGGATATTATGGACCCAATCGATGTAGGATAATCATGTAACTGACCATTTTTTGTTATTCATAGAACCACCCATCATTGGATTATCATGCAACCCCCTTTCATTGGTTTATAACATAAAACCCTATAAAATTTCATAGAATCATTAAAAAAAATCATTCATTTTATCCAAAACTCATAGTAATAACCACGATCATTTCACAACATGATTAAGCTGTGAAAAAAAAAATAATTTCTATAACATTTTCTTTGAAACATGATTGAAAAATGAAAAATAAATGGTTCCATTAAAAATATCTTTAAAACCAAATCAATCTGTGAAAAATAAATGGGTTCAATAATAATAGCTTTGAAACATTATTAACCCATCGAAAAGAAGTGTGCTCTTTTTTAATCCCTTGAAAACTTGATTAACCCCGATGAAAAAAATAGTTTCCATAACAATCTCTTTGAAACAATATTAATCCATCAAAAAAAGAAAGAGGATGAAATAAATCCTATAAATCCACAATGATCGGAAATTAACAACAATTTTTTAGAATTAATGAATATAAATACCATTAAAAAGTCATTGAAAATATTAATGACCAAAATTATCTTTATCCATTTTATTGTATCCCATCACACCTTGAAAAATTTGGAATCATAATCCCCATGAAAGAATAACATTAAATAAAACCAGGAATACCATGGTAATAAGGATATTTATGATATAAAATATCATAGAATAATTTTATACACCACATAACTTAATATATACATATAATGGAACAAACATCTCATTGAATGAAAATTGTGACCAATATCCATTACTGCTATGGTAATATTGAAATTGTAAACACCATAAATGGGTTATTCAAAAATTAATATGTAAACCCAATAAATTTTAGGATAATTATAATAAAATAAATTCATGGGAAATATATACACCAAAAAAAGACCACATTGGTGATTATGGAATTAGTCCCATAAAAAATGAAAGACTAGAAATACTCTAACAATTATGGTAACATCTTAATCAAAATCCTCATCAGACAAAATAACCAAATAAAAAATATTAATAAAATAAATATATAATAATTCATTATATAATATATCAATATATTGTATATACACCACAAAAATAATTATGTGGTGAATAAGACATTTTACTCATAGATGTAATAATGGTATTGAAAATTCCTAACAACTTGAGTAACTTTTGAATTGAAAGACTATTGAAAAAATTACCTCAAATGAAACACTAAATACATTGAATTTAGATTTATTAATTATATATATTAATGTAGGGGTATTATATAAACCACATGAAAAAATAAGTCCAAAAAATATTGTATGCCTCACATAAGTAAAACTGAGAGAGGAATCACTTATCTTGAGTATAAATTGTCATGATTATACTATATATTCATAAATAATAATAATTTTTATTTATTTAAATTATTAATATATTTTAAATTATATTATTAACATTATTTAACTTATAAAAAAGTTATATAAATTTAATTATTCAATTATGATTATGTCGTATGTTTTGATCATATTCGGTTTTTGTATGAAAAATGAATTTGATAAGTCAACTAAGATCAATGAGCTAATTATTTGAAAAGATCTTGAATATTAAAAATTAAATAATTATCATATATATACATAAATTATAATTTCAGAATCAAATATTAAATATGGCTATGAAAAATGAAATAATGTTACGATCGTAGAGATGGTTGGCCGAACGTACGCATGAGCAACGTTCCCATTTTTCAATGATCATTATGGAATAAAGGGATATATGTTTTTTCTTTAGAAAATTGCAATTATGTCATAGATACCATTTTATTTAATTATATATACTCATATATATCATTCTTTTTAAGTGGTTATGAAAAAATAATATTCACAACACATCAAAGGGGTGATAATCCACATGTATACAAATAACGTTTTCACTTTTTTAGTGTGTGAGATAGAAAGAAGAAAGTGATATGTTATTTGTTCATATAGATTGTTATTTCATGAATATAATTAATATTTAATTTCTATCTATATTTTGTTAAACTGATCCTTAATACATTCAACGTAATGTGTGAATGAATCACATCACTTTGAATAGGAGGTAGTCCACACATCCACAAACAATTTTCTCGTAATCCCACAAAATTGAAATCATGAAGGTTTGTGACATACAATGATTTTATAATAATTATTTAATTATAATTTTATATATATCATATATAAACTAAAAATTTATCATTATTTCCTTCCATTAATGGTGTAAATGGAAGAATGGACTACATCGTTTGGTTAGGTATTAGTCTGCCGTACACAAAAACGATGATTTTGTATCCCATTTTATGGAAGTGAGTATTGATTTTGGTATCACAATTAAGATAATAAAATATATTTATATTTATGGTATTAGGGTTATTATATAAACAATATATTATAATAATTTTCTATGTAGATAATGAAATAAATCAAAAGTTCTCTACGAAGATTACTATATTCTATCCGGGTAACTACTTATGGTTTAAACCAAAATTCTTCCTTCTATGTTTATTGGAAAAAATTTATGCCTATCAAATATTTTGAGGGATTTTGTTAATTTATTTTTTTAGGTTTTGGATTAGTATAAGTGGATGGTGATGTGTGATGTAGTGTGGAGGGTGAGTGACTTTTTATAGTCTGGAAGGAGTGGCATTTGTGTAAATATAAAAAGGTAAACAATATTTGTAGGTATCCCTTATATCATGTGAAACCAATAATGTATAAAATTAACTAAAACTTGTTATATGGTATAAATATTGATATAATATGTGTTTTTTAAATGTTCTAGGTTATTTACCCCCATATGATTAAAATTGAACCACAAAGTAAACTTATTTTTACTTGAACACTATAAATAATTTGTATTGATTCACTGATATTTTTGGTAAAAAACTAAGTTAACCTTAGTAGAAATTATAAAATATGAAGATTAATAATATTTAACCTAATTTTCTAAATTCTCATCATATAATGGGTAGAATATAATTTAAAATTAATCATGTAGATGGAATGAAAAAGAAAGGTGTTAATGTAAAAAGATCCAACGTTAGAAATGTTTTTGCATCCAATTTCAATGTGACATTGATTAAAATGAACTAAAATATATTAAATGATACAAAATTTATTTAATAATACTATAAAACCAATTGTTAATATAATTAAAAAATATAAATTATTTATATAAAAAAAATTTCAATTAAAATATAGTATTCTCACAATTTAAAAAAATGAAACTTCTCAGAAAAATAAAAAAACTCATCCAAAGTGAATTTTTACTTTAAAATTTCAAGAATGATGATATATTCAAATATAATTTATAATAGTGTAAAATTTTAGTTATAAAAAAAGTGCATTTGTAAAAGGTGGTAAAACAACCTTTAAAAAATATACATATTTTTATGCTTAAAATTTGATTTATTATTATGTTAATCCTATAAAACTTATTGTATGAATTTTAAAAAAATTATTAAATATATTACATAAATAAATAATTTTTATATATCAATAATATTTATTAATTTATTTTTTAAATATAAAATTTCTTTCTCAACATATTTTTTATTTTTCACAATTATACATTCTTTACATTCAATTAATCATAATTTTAATTTCTAATTAAATAATAACCAATTAATTCATTTTATAAACACATGTAATCTATAATTTAATATCTCGGCTAATATAATTACTTATTTCTAATCCAAGGGATAAGTGATATCTATCATAATAATAATATTAATTTATTATTTCTTGATAACACTCGATCTTTTATGCAATTCAATTAATCAAAGAAACTCGATGTTGTTTGTAGAAAAACAAAAACATGGTGTTGTGTGTAACACAAGATACCCACGTTGTTTCTTGTAATTCAAGATAAAATTTTATTGTATATATAGAAAGATATAAAATAAATTTAATTAATTTTAATAAATATATTTTATAAAATATTCAGATGTTAAAATTTTTTAGAATCATTATTGAATTATGAATGTGGTGAAATAATTACATCACCTTTTGGAAGGGGTAGGCCATATGCCCGCATCGGCGACATTATTATTTCTTAACGGGATAAATGGTAAGGAATTTGATGATATATTAATTTTTTGGAATCAATATCATGTAATATATATATATATGATATGTTCATTAAATGTTTTCATTATTACATTACATGTAAAATTTTAGAGAAACAAATTGCATCGCTTTATGAAGAGTTAGTTCATCGTGCACACGAGTGACATTATTGTATCACCCAAGTAATGAAAATTAATATGGTATATGTGATATTATAACTATGAAAGAATAATAATTTCATTAATATCATATAAATATGTTAAATTCATCATTATATTGATCCTTTAATTATGGATATTGAATATTAATTATATTTGTTCACAAGGAGGCAGTCTCTCATATACACGATAAATAAATTTGTTTACTATTTGATGGATGATTGTATTGATAAATATTATTAATTCAACATAATAACATATAATTATATGGTATATACAACATTTACCACATTTTAAGTATTAATACAAGATATATTGTTGGATATATGAAAGAATATGGTAGAGATTTGTTAATACAATGACCTTCTCTAAGAGAAACCAACTTCAGATCTCCTCTCAAGGGCCCTATGGATGGTATTTTGGGAAGAAAATAATCTCTAGAATTTGACTGAGGATATTGGGGAGATATTATTGAAGTTGGAATTTAAGAAAAATAGCTTTGGAGTTGTGAAGAAGTGGGGGGGACGGAGTTCCAATTTTTTGCTGGGGAAAGGGAGCCAACTTGGTAATTATATGGATATTTTCCAAAATAATACAAAATGATAATGTAATTCCCAAGATAAATGATTCATAATGTAATAAGATTTAATTTTAGGATTTATAAGGTAGAAATATATATGTCTAATAAGTTTTTCATTTGTTTGTAAGTCATTTTATTCCTACTATTATTTGTTTAACCTACATGGTAAACTCTTTTTAACTTTAACCATGAAAATTATTTTTTTATTATTTTCATTATTAATTTTGGTTCAAAATTAACTTTGACATATTTTATAATATAAATTAATATTACTATAAATATATAATCCATTTTTCATAATTAAATTCATAAAAGTGGTAGAATTAAATTTCATATTATATCCACAAATGCAATGAAAATGTGGTTTTCCAAACAAAAACTTCTCATAACTATCAAAGGTTTTAATATAAAATTTAAATACAAAGATTATTAAAATAACATATATTTTGTGGAATATAATATAATTTTACTAATTTACTTTAGAAATAATTTATGAAATAATTTAACATTTTATATAATTTTAAAAAATATTGTATTGAATTAAAATCAATACTTTCAACTATTAATCGAAAAGTGAAACTTTTTGATAAAATACAAAACATTCACTCTAATATAATTTTGATATGATTATTTCAAAAATTAATTTAATTTTATCATATATATTTTCTACAATTATGGAAAATTAATTTTATTATAAGTGTTCAATAGGCGATGAAATTGTTTTCTTCAAAAACAATAATGTTTTTTCAAAAAACAAAATCATTAAAATTATTTATTATTTTATTTATAATCACTAGATATACATTTATTTTAATTTATATATTTATAAACCATATATCCCTCATAATTATTTTATTAATATTCATTCTTGTAAATTTTACTACTAGGTTTTAATGGTCATGTTTAAATTTTAATATTTTTATAGCGTATCGTATTTCATTAAAACCCAATGCTTTATACACTAAACTATCAAAGAAAGTGATATTTTATTTAAAAAATATATTTTAAAGTGTTTTAGTGGTTCATTATATTATATTCATGGTATTATGTGTCATATATTCTATCAAATAAGATAGTCCTCATTTAGAATATTGGGGTGTTACAGAAGTGGTGGGACATGATCCACCAATTTTACCTCATGTAGTGCCCCTTGTGGAACAACATGTAGTTCCTATTTTCGAATCTAATGTAAAACATAGATAGGGTTTAATGGATATTTCAAACATTGTAGGTTTATCTAAATCCATACCAAACTATGTCAGATCCGGCTATGGAGTTCAAAAATTAGCACCCCTACTATTTTAGTGGAAGGGGGACCCCATGAAACTACACTTTGGATAGAGTCGATGATTTCAATATTTGTGAACATAGAGAATACATTAGTAATGAGATTTAATATCATAGTTTATATTCTTCTAGGATATATGAATCATTGGTGGAATTTACTTGTATTAAATGATCAATACCTGATTATGGTTTGGTTGAATTTCATGACTTGTTTCTATAATTCCCCAAAATAGATTTATATATGATAAGGATAGCGAGTTTATGAATATCTATCTAGGATATATTTCTCCTATAGAATATTCAACTTTATTAATATAACTACAGTATTTTTTTTCAAACACTTATTGGTGATGCGAATTCTTTTAGAATGAAATTTTAGGATAAGCTCAAGTAATCTATTTGATCACATGTGAACATATTGCATTTGATAGCTATGTCTATGATAGTAAACTGATCCCAAATTAAAAATATTAATCTTAGATAACATGAAGCTATGGAGTATGGTAAATCATCACCTTCTTAGGAAATTGTTTCATCTGGTGGTCGAATGCATTACCTTGAGATTTCTCATCAGGGTAGTGGCTGTCAGAGAGTATGAAAGTATAAGTACATTGTATGAAACTAATGTTAGGGGCTAAGACACATGAATCCTCAATTACAGTATTAACCATTCATAGTTTAATCCTATAGAATAATGGGCCATATTTAGAGATTATTTATGAATTTTATACTAGTTCCAAAGAAGATAGGATATACACTGACTCAATGATCGAGAGTGGGATCGGTAGCTCCTCAACAAACAGGAAGCTGGACTACCACTTTATGATCATGCTGAAGAGGAGGTCATTTTCATAGAAGCCAGACATATGATATCTAGTCCCAACCGAGTGGACCTGATTAGGTTAGTGAAGTAGTATCTTAGTATCATAGATGATCTTAGTTGTATATTGTGTAGATGACACATGAAGAGCATAGTATTACACCACCTACAATATAAGGTATGATCTTAGTAGCCTCGACATTAGAGTATGATTTATTTTACATATACATTTCATATTTATTAATTTAAATAGATGTTATAAAATTTAATGGGATCCATATTTAATATTTTTGTAGGGTGATGAATCTTGAAAGTCCACTAAAAATTTTATCAAAATGTATTTGCCAATGAAAGGAGGGTCCCATTGATATATGAGACCTTCATTAGTTATGGAATATTTTAATCATCAAGATGATTGGTTTGAAATAATTCTTATTATGGATAAATTAGTTACCAATTTTTCCCATATTAATTTTAATCAATGAATTTTATCCATATCATTACCTGGGGATTCTAACTATGTTCATAAGTGAGAATTACATGTATAGGGAAAGGTAATTACTATAAGGGTGAACTCAGATTATTTTTAAGGGTAAAAATTAACATTTAAAATTGAATTTCATCACTAATAATAATAGTGTATAATGGTATGATTACATAATCAAAGTACGTGATAGATTTTTAAATGAACTCATACAAATCAATATCTAGATCCTAAAATAGAAAAAATAGATAAGTAAAGAGTCACCAGAATCATTAATCAGGAGCCATGTGATACCAATATTGATCATTAGAATAATTATATTCCCATAGAAAGATAAAAGAAGAAATGAATGTAACATGTGACATCATTTCCACTTCATTATTACATTCAATATTATAAATTTAATAACCATATGGTCAAATTCAATACCTAACTAATTGGATGGATATCATGGACCCACCCATTGTTGGTTAAAAAAATAACCAACCTTTTTTTTATCATGAAAACAAGAAACAATAGTTTATCATGAAACCACCATTAATTTGTTTATCATATCACTTATCAAATTACTATGTACCATTACAAAATAAAATATTTCATTTCAGTAAAAAATCATAGGAACAACCATTATCTCTTTCATAACACGATTAATCAATGGAAAATAAATCTGTTCTACAATTATGTATTTGAATCATGATTAACACATAAAAAAGAAACGGTCCTATTAACAATCTCCTTGAGACCTTATTGGGATGTGAAAATGAAATGGGTTCCAAAAAAATATTATTGAAACATGATTAACCATTGTAAAATAATTGGGTTCCATAACAATACATTTGTAACATGATTAACCCATGGAAAAGAAATGAGTTCTATAACAATATCTTAAAATAATTTTAATCTATTTAGAAAATAATGAAGATGGAATCAATAAAATATATCCCTAGTGGTGGAAAATTAACAACAATGATTTTTTCATTGAGGAATAGAAATACAATTTATATCTCATTAAGAAAATTCTATTCGAAAATATTTTTTAAACATTCCATAGTGTACCATACAACCTTAAAACAATTCACCAATATTACCCACGAAAAAGTTACATTAACTGAATGTCAAAATATCATTTTAATAAGGACGTGTATGATATAATATACCATGGAATCCTCATACACACCTCATAACTGAAGAATGGTGTATAACTTAACAAACATCTCAATGTAAGAAAATTGTGACAAAAATCCATTACCACCTTGGTAACACTGAAATAATAAAACCCTTGAAAGGGATATACTAAAATTGAGATATAAAACCTAATAAATATTATTTTACTAATAATAAAATACATCAATGATATGTATATGAAGCACAAAAAATATAGGGGTGGTGAATTTGACATTAATTTTATAAAAATAAAATGTGAGACTATAAAATCCATTACAAATGTGGTAACGTCTAAATAGGAATCCCTAGAAGTAATAATAATAAAATTTAATTTATTAATAATATGAATATAAAATAATCCATGATATAATTATCAAAAATATTATATACACCACATAAAATAAGTAAGTGGTGAATATAAAATTTTTCTCACATATGTAAAAAGGGAGATAAAAATACATTAAAATGTGAGTAACATTTGATTTTAAAGTCCCATGAGAAAAATAACCTGAAATGAAAGTTTAAATACCATAATGATAAATTTATTTATAATATATAATAAAAAATTGGTAGTATATAGTCCAAAAAATAAATAAGTGGTGAAAATAATGTATGCCTCATGGAAGTAAATGTGATACGAGAACCATTTTTCTCGAGTCTAATTTGTCTTGATTATCCTCTATATTAATATATAATAAATTTATTCTAATTATTTTACTAATTCATGAAATTTTAAATTTTTATTATTTATTTTATTTATCTTATAAACTAGTTTTATACAATTACATTGTAAATTAAGTTAAATTCAATTGTTTTGATCAGATTCAATTTATAAGTCCAACCATATTTCAATAGGTCAAAATTGGTCATTTAAGTAATTATTTAAACATATCAAAATTAATAAAAATTAAATAATTATAAAATTTGTACCTAAATTATACATTGAAAATAAAAAAAAAATTTACGAAAAATGATCAATTTTTTTGATCATTACATACGCATGAGTAACATTCCCATATTTTTACAATCATTCTGGAAAGAAGGTATATAGGTTTTATCATTATAAAATGACCATTATGTCATAAATACCATATTATTTGTACTTATATATATCATTCTAGAGATTTGGTGATGAAAAAAATAAGAATCACATCACATTGAGGTGGTGGTAGTCCACACATCCATAAATGACAGTAACACATTTTCAGTGAGTGAGTAAGAATGAAAAAAATTATATGTTATATATAATTATATATAATTATTTTATGAATATAGATATATTTCACTTATATAATATATATATATATATATATATATATATATTTAAACCATATTCAATACATTTAGTGTATTGTGTGAATGAATCACATCACATTGAGGAGGCAGTTGTCCACACATCCATAGTCAATGTAATCATATTCCCAAAGAATGGAAATAATGAATGGTTGTGTTTTAAAATGATTACAGAATAACTAAATCATTATATAATTATATATATCATATATAAACAATAAATACAACATTATTCCCATCCTTCAAAGGTGTAAATGGAAGAAAGAATGAAATTAGTTCATGAGGTTATTATGTCATACACATGAACGATGATTGAATGTCCTATATAATGGAAGTGTGTATAGGTTCTTGTTACACTCTTAAGATAAAAATATAAAACTATATTTATGGTACTCATGTTATTATTTAAATGATAAAAGGAATAATTTAAGGTGTATAGAAATAAATAAATCAATGTTCTCATTGAAGAACATTACATCTTTTTCAGGTTACTCTTTTTTTTTTATACAAAAACACTTCCTTGTATTAATATACAGATCAATTTTGGATTATAGGATAAAGAGATTTAAGTTGGGAGTTGATTTGGTCTGTTTTTTATGAGAAAAAATTTCTGAAAAGTGTTATGGAGTGGGAAGGAAGAATTATTTTTCATATTGGAGGAGGAGTGGCATGCATGTAAATAGTAAAAGGTAAACACTATAGGGAGGTATCACTTATATAATGTGACCCCAATAATGTAAATAAATATAAAAAAGTTGATATATGGATGAAATATTGACATATTATGTGTTTGGTAAATGTTTCAATGCCATTTGACCCCTTATGATTGATGTTGAACCAATAAGTAAATTCATTTTACCATACTCACTATAAATTATTTTAATTGATTCCACTGAGATATTTGGTAAAAAACTATGAAAACCTTAAAAAAATTATTAATTATTCTGATTTAAAATATTTAATGTATTATCCAAATTCCAATCATATAAGGGTTATATAATACTTTAAAATTAATCCAATATACAGAATGAGAAATTATGGCTTTAATGTAAATAGTTTAAAATTATGAAATGTTTTTATATCCAATATCAATTAGAAATTTATTAAACTGACCAAAATTATATTATATTATATTATATTTATCTAATCACACTTTAAAAATAATTATGAATATAATTTAACACCATAAATTATTTATTTGAATATGAAATTTTCAATAAAAATCTAATAATTTTCACTATTAATAAAAATAAGTAACTTTTTAGAAAAATATAAAAATTTCACTGAAAAAATTTTCTAATATAAAAGAAAATTTCAAGAAAAAATTAAATTTATGGTAAGAATAAATTTTTTATTCAAATTTCAATAATGAAGTTTTTATTCAAATATATTTTATAATATTGTCCAAATTTAGTTTTAAAACATGTTCTCCATTAAAATGTGGTAGTACAACCTCTTAAAAATATACATATTTTTATATTTAAATTTCATTTATTGTTATCTTAATCTTATAAAACATATTAGATGAATTTCGAAACATTCGATAAAATATATGACATAAAATTTAATTAATATCATTCACTAATAGTTTTTATTTAATTTTTTAATATAAAATTCATTTTTGGTTACAAAGAATATATTTAAAAAATACCCATTCTTTATAATAAATTGGCCATTTTTTAATTTCTATATATTTGATAAAAAATAAATTAATATTATAAACATGTGTAAACTATAATTTAATAATTTATTTAATGTCATTAATTTCCACACATCCAGTGTCTTGGTGATATCAATCAAAAAAATATTAATAATATATTATTTCTTAGTATGTCTAAGGCTTGGGAGTAACAAAATCTAATCATGGTGTTGTGTCTAATGCAACATCACCATTGTACTATTTATAATTCAAGATAAATAATTTATTACATGTATTTAATGATATCAAATGATTTATAATAATTTTAATGAATATATTTCATAAAATATTAGTATTTTACACTTATTAAGAATCATAATTGAATTGTGATCATGGGCAATGAATTATATCTCTTTCTGGTGAAGGTAGGTCATACGCCAGTAAGAGCGGTGTTATCATTTCCTAACAGGTTACAAAGTAAGAAATTGGATGGTATATTAATTTTCTATAATCAATATTATTTCATATATATCAGATATATTCATTAAATTTTTTCTTTATTACATTCCATGTAAATAGATAGAGAAACAAATCATGTCCTTTCATGATGCGGTAGTCCACCATACACACAAGCAACATTATTGTATCCCCCATAGAATGAAAAGTGAGAAGGTATGTGTCATATGAAAACTCCATAAGTATATTAATTTAATAAATATAATATATATACATTAAATACATAATTATATATATCATTTAATGTTGTTTATTGAAGAATAATTGTTTCAGTTCGTGATAAGGTAGTTTGTCATAAACACAATCAATGGTTTTGTTTCCCATTTAATGGATGAGGATATTGATAAATATTATTAAATGAACATAATAAATTCTATTTATATGTTATATAAAAATTTTATCATATTTTAAGTGTTAATACATGATTGATGGTTAAAAAATAAAAATGAAGATGAGAAATATTTATTTATACATTTATATTCTCTAAGAGAAACCAGCTTTGGATCTCCAATGCAGGACCCTAGGTATGGTATTTTGGGTAGAAATGTATCTATATAATGGGAATAAGGTTGTTGGGGAGATACTTTTTCAGTGTTAAGTTGGGAAAAAGTTCTTTTTTATTAACGAATAAGTGGAGGGAGGGAGTGCCCATTTATATGTGGGGAAAGGGAACCCTCTTAGAAATTACATGGAATGTTTCTTAACAAATACAAAATGATAACTTAATTTCAAAGGGAAATGAATAAAAATGACCTTATATTATATTTTGGGGAATACAAGGTATATATATTTCCCCAAAATTACAGTTTTATATATTTGTAGGTTCTTTTTCACCCTACTCTTCTTTGTTTAATCACCGATAAACCTTTTTTTACATTAACAAAGACAATTATTTCTCAATATATTCACTGTTAATTTTGGTAAAAAAATTATTTTTGAATTATTAGATAAAATAAATTATGATGACTTAAAATATGGAATCCATTTTTAATAATTTAATTCATAGATATGGTTAAATACAATTTAAAATTTTTTATGCAGATGTGATGCAAAAGTGGGGTTCCAAAGAAATAATTCTCTATAGTATTAATGTTTTTAATATAAAAATTAAATATGATGTTGATTACACTAACCTAAATTTTATGGATTATAATATAAGTTTTCAAATTTTACTTTAAATTCAATTTATAAAATAACTTATGTTTTTAAATAATTTTTAAAAATGATATTTTCAATAAAAAAGGAATTGTTCACTATTATTAAAAATGAAGCTTTTTTTTAAAATCAAAAAAAAATTAAAATAATTTTTATATGATTATTTCAAAAAAGTTATTAATTTTATCAAAATATTCTCTAAATGTGATAGAAATTAATTTTATTATAATTGTGTAATAAACAGCGACACTATTTTCTTAAAAAAGAGTATTTTGAAAAAAAAATAGTTCGTATTAAAATAATTATTATTATATTTTTACAAAATATATATCTATTTAATTTATTTTATAAATTTATAAAAAAAATATTTTGTATTATTTAGTTAATTCTATTTATACCTATAAATCTAACTATAAGGTTATAATGTTCATGATTAAATTATAATATTTTAATAGAGTATCATATTTTGATAAAAGTCCATGTTGCATAAACTATAAGATATCATAGATAGAGAGATTTTATTTATGAATAAATATATTTTATTGTGTTGTGGTGTTACGTTATATTCTAAGCATGGTATTTTTTGTGATATATTCTATTAAATAACATGTTCCTCATTTAGAATATTGGGTTGTTATAGAAGTGGTGGGACCTAAACCACCAATGATACCTCCTATAGTACCCCTATGGCACCACCTATATCCATGGTTAGGGAACCAATTATAATCATATATAGAGGTTTATATGGCTAGTGTTGTCCACGCTAGAAGTTCCAAAACCTACACAAACAATTATAGAGTTGGCTAGGGAGTTCCAATAGTATAATACCTTACTATATTAGGGGAGGGGACCTTGGATAAGGAGTTATGGAAGGATTCTATGTATTAAATCATTGAGAACACAGAGAATAATTTATAAATGAGACTTAAGATCACATCATATGTTCTTCTAGGATCTAACAATAATTTATTCTATTCACTTACATGGGAATATCAATATCTTGTTATGGTTTTCAAGAGTTTCCTGACATGTTTGTATAATTACATTTTTTCCAAATACAATGAGAGATATTATAGATAGAGAGCTTATGAATTTGTATCAGTGAACTCTATTTGTAATGGAATGTCCAACGCGATTCATAAAACAAAAATCTTTTTTTTCAAATTCTTCTTGGTGATGATCTTTCTAGAGGAATTTAATTTAAGGATAATCTTATGTATTCTATCTGATCACATGTGAACATATTCCATTAGATAGTTTGATATATGATTGTAAACTGAGCCCTTATATCTATGAATAACATATGATATGATGAATTTGTGGGGTATGGTAAATCATCACATAGGTAGGAAAGATGTTCTTCTACTAATAGGTTGTATCACCATGAGATTTATTAGTAGTGTGGTGGTTGTCAAAGAAATTACATTTATAGGAATGTCGTATGACACTAATGTGGGAGGACATGACACATAAAGCCTCAATGTAGTTGAAAAAATGTATAGTTTTAATCAAACAAAAAAACAGGTCATATTTATAAATTATTTAATAATTTTACACATGTTTTTAGGGAGACAGGAAATATAAAAAACATAATGCATGAGAGTTGTATTAATAACACTTCAGTATATAGGAAGATGGAATACCACTAGAAGATCAGGATAAAGAGCTGTTCATGGATGAGGAATAGAGACATATGATATTCCATACAAACAGAGTAGAGTTGATCAGGTTAGTCAATTTTTATCATAGGGCCATGGATGATTCTAGTCACATATTGTGAACCAATAACCCATGGAGCATAGTGTTAGGCCATCTACTGAACTAGGTATTATCCCAATAGTCTAGAATTTAGTTTTTGTTTTTTTGACATAGATGCTTCACATAAATTTATATATGTGGATATTATGAAATTTCATTTGTTTGAGACTTTATATATTAATCAGTAGACGAATCAAGAAAACCCCAATGATAATTTGATCAGAAAGGGTATGCCAATTATATGAGTCCCCTATTGAGATCAGAGACTGTCATTTCTAATGGAATAATTTAATCCAGGAGTTGATTGGTAATGATGTAATTCTTGATATTATTTTGTCAGTAATCAGTTCTTCCTATATTTATTTTTATTAATTATTATTGTGATAATAATTACCCAAGGATATTAACTATGTTCATTAGTGATAATGGGATATTTAAGGAATTTGTGATAGACCTTATAATCATTAATTGAATATCATGTCATCTCAAATTTCCAACCACTTTCAAGACAAAATAGATGTATGAAAGGATATTTTTCAATTATTGGTTGACTAATTAAGTTGTTTTTCCTTGATATATTTTTAGTACTACCTCTTCAAAGAGAGGTAGCGTTCCACATTGAGATTTTTCCATGAGTTTTCCCAATATCTGTCCCTTTATATTTCATGTATCTTACTAAGATTTAGTAACTCAAGAGGAATTTGAAATTTTATGATCATAAGTAAATAAAGAATATGAAATTTTCATATTTATTAATATTTGTGAATAAAATATTAATATTACCGTAAAGGGGATTCTATCTTCGATGGTGTACCCAATACACAACAATGAGTTTCTTTAAAATCATACGTTGCACACTAATAATATAATATTATTATTTTAATTGGTAGAAAACGCAGAGCCATTGTAATGGAGGGAATGAATATAACTAACTAAAAAATGATTATTTGTGTTTGTTAATTATTTTAATAGTTACCCAATAAATGATAGAGTCTTAAAATGATAATTAATCCAATTTTATGCATAAATATTCTAATATTCTTTAAAAAGTCGATTAATTGCCTTTTGATGGAAAACCCTTTTTAAATATACTTTTTGTCACTTTTATATTTTATATTTGATAAAACAAAATCCTTCTTTAGAACCAAGACATCAAAATTTATATTGTGTAATTTTTTGTTATTTTTACGATAAAGTTCATTTTTTAATGAATAGTGAAACTGTTTTATTTTAATTCAAAACCGTCTTTTAATCTAATAAATTTATATGGTTATATTTTCTTTTTAATTTGGTTTAATGT
Organism: Viscum album; assembly: GCA_963277665.1. NCBI lineage: Eukaryota > Viridiplantae > Streptophyta > Magnoliopsida > Santalales > Viscaceae > Viscum > Viscum album. Next base: position 1,280,492,624 of record OY728156.1, read on the forward strand.
TTAGTTAAAATATATTTTTAACATTTAATCCAATTCTTGTCTTTGGAATTAATTTCACTATGAAATTGGACATAAACTAGTGTTAATATTTTGATAAATATTGTTTCATAAAAACATGTTATTTGTTTTGACAGTTAGAATTAATTATAAAATTAATTAATTCTACTTTAATGTTTTAAATTTGGTCAAATAGACATCATTTTTGAATGTGGAATATCAAATTTACTTTTGATAAATTTTTGGTATTTTTCTGACAAATGTTCATTTTTAATGAATATTGAAAAATTCTCATTTTACTTCAAAACAGGTTTTCCATTTAATTTAATTATATAGTTAAATGTTCCTTTTAAATTTTTTTAAAGTATAATTTAATTATGTTTTTATCACTTAATAAATTGTTTTTTTAATCAAAGTAATTCCACTTTTCAATTGGATGTAAAAATAAGTCAATATTTTGATATATTTTTTACTTCTCAAAAACATGTCTTTGGTTTTGACAATGGGAATAATTTTTAAATTATTTACTAAACTATTTGTGTTTTGAATTTGATAAAATGGATTCCATATTTTTAATTAGAAGACCCAAATTATTTAATTAAGACTCTTGTTTTTAGACATTATGAATAGTAAAGATGGTAATTATCTTTAATTACCGTGAATAATTAGTAATCGGGTAGTTAAGGGTAATAAACTAATATCATAATAATATAAAGTGACCACAATAAGTGTCCAAATACTCTTTTTTGAGTCTTGGAAGACCATGGGAAGCTTTATACCAAACTTGAGGGCCCATGGAATCACATGGGTGTGATAGTGACATTTATGACATTATTTTTAAAAAAGAAGAGAAATATAACAAAGGTTTGTAAATCCTAATTAAAACAATTTTAATTTTGTTTAAATAAATTATATCTTAAACTATAAATATTAATTAGAAATATAAAAATACTTCCTACATCATATTATTTTTTTATAATTTTTAGACATTAAATAAATATATTTATTTATGACACCATGATGATGCAGTGATTACCTCATTGATGAACGATTTAAATAAAATGAAAAGTTAAGGTAAAACATAAGATGTGAAGTTTTAAAAAACCTATTGGATGGGTGGATTCTGAACCCATATCACCTTTTCCTAGAAATATATCATTGTGGACCTTTAAAATCCTAAAACCATTTTATAATAAAGTATCATTTCAATAATTTGCAAAAGTTACCCTCCTTCACCTTATAAAAGGCACCCACCTATACCCCCTTACCCACACCTCCCAAGCCCTTGAATCATCTAAAATATGCTCATATTATCTTTCCACATCCCTCTCTCACTCCTAGAAGCCTCACATTGGGCAGAAGTATTTCCAAGGAATCCTTTGGATCAAATAAAAAAGTGTTACCCGATTTAGAGGTAATGACTTCTCTCGAGTTTCTTTATTTTATTTTCCTTCTTCACACACCACTATATTCTTATTATTTGATCCAATAATAACACCATTATCCTCAATATTTTAGTATGTTTTTATGAAATTGATTCTACCTATCTTTACACACACCTCTGTCTAATGGTTAAAGAACATACTGTTTCTGTGGGTGGTGAATTACTGCCTCACGAAATGATGATTGATCGATCTTATTTTAAAAACATTTTTGGTTTCCATTATGATGTTGCTGTATTTATATATGATATATATGGTTTTTAATTTTTCTATATGCTTCTTAATTTTATTTTTAAATCACATTGTTATGCTTCTCATGTTTTGGAACTGCGATAATTTCATCTAGGGAAGTGTAAGCTACCGCCCCCTCAAGTGATGTGACTCGTTCATGCCAAACATGGAATTTATAAATAATTTAATTAATGAAATAATTTTATCTATATATCCTATATATTATACTGTAATTATAATATATATATGTCTCATTTTGTTTTAATTCCTTTAATATTACAATGAAATGAGTGTAGCGTTCATGCGTACGTACGACTTACCATCTCCATGAATGTTGCATTTCATTTTCTATCTAAAAATGTCATGGAATAGTATAAAATGAATATATAATCGATATATATTTTATTTAAGTCATTAATACCATCCTGGAGATGGTGTACTTATAACTACATGGGAAATTCTTTTCAAACAAGTTCATTTTTGAATCATGTAACGAACATCGACAAAATGAATGATATGAACTCACATAATTAACTAATTATTATAACATGATAATATGAGATATGAATTGAATAATAAACTATAAAGAATTTCCTTAACCAATTATAAATTGATCTAAATTTATTATTTAGGAATATAATGAAACGAACAATACAAGTCGGACTTGAGGTAAGGGGATTTCTTATCTCACTTTTAATTCTTTTAGATTTTTATTGTTGACAAATTATTTGTTACATGTGGAATATTGAGTAATTCGATTTTATATATATTATCCTCATTCAATTTATATTGATGGTATTATGTGATTCATTTGGTTCTTATTATCTTTTGGTAATAAGACTCGAGTTATTACAATGAGGTAAGGGGTTTTTATCTCACTATTTATTCCTCTGAGATTCATGCTATATATGTCACTATCACATTTGAGTGGTGTATATACTACCCATTATTATAATCTTTGTGTAATATAATTTTGATTATGGGTATTTACATCAACGTTTTATATTCCTTCTTTCATGGGGTGTACGTTTCGAAAGTTACCCAAATCGGTAAGTCAACCTTTCACCCTCCTCTTTTTAAAAGTCTTCTTTTTATTAGGCAATTTAATTTACATCTACTTAATGTAGGGATATGTTCTTAAATATCCTTACTGCTGTAAATATTATGTCCATGTGATAAGATACCCTTTTTATCTCTCATCAACTCATTTTTTGAATTTTAAAGTGACGATGTTAGGCTGTCGAATTTCTATAAGGAAAATTCTTAACCCAATTTCAATTCTATGGGTTAAACCTATACTTCTTGATTACTTCATACTATGAATATGTGTGGATGACCTTTGATTTTTTTAGACTTAATATCCACTTATATTGGGTGTATTTATATTTTTCACACCTAATTATTTAATTGATTTATCCTTAATCTATGGATACCGTCTTTATACGAGACATCGTCTCAATCTCCTTTCGTTGAGGCATAATTCAATTTATATACGGACTTATTTTATTAGTTGTATAATAAACCCTTTTGACTTTTAAATTCATTCAAAATAAATTGTTGTACACGAAGCGTTTTACTAAATGAAAAAAGGAATTTTTTTTGTCTTATGTATGCGGCGACAACGACTTCTCTACCGCCGTGACCATTATTTCAGTTTTGGATTCCTCTACAAGCCATAACATTTTTTAAAAGAAAAATAAATACCATGTTTTACTTAACTTTTATTTTGGTATTGAAAACAGTTTTGATAATGTTTTTGTTATATCAATGTGTTGTATTAATATATTGTGATTTAAATGTTGAAATGTTATTTTTCCTTTGTGTATGTTTTATGTGATACGATTATGTTATGGTTCTTGGGAATTGTTTATGTAGTTGGGTTGTTCCATGATAAACTATGGGCGAGTGAGCCCGAGATAGCTCTTCAATTCATTGGGTAACATAAAGGAGTTAAATGCTACGGTTTATCTAAATAGATTTATGGAATATACTGTGATGGGTATTCCAAATGTAACCATGAGGGTTTCTCCTTACGTAAGAATTTTATGAATGCCTCAAGTTACCATTTTGATTTCTGATTTATGATTTCTATGTTTATTTCACAAATCTTATGATTTCATGGGATATGATAAAAAGAATAGGTTATGTATATATTAATGATATATTGTTTTCTTTCTTTGGGTATCTCTTACTGAGATTTTTATGCTCATCCCATGTTTTTGAAATGTTTTCCAGATGACTTAAAGATGAATAGGGTCAAGGATGGGATCATGGAAAGACATGATATCTAAAACATGGAAGTAGATATGTTTTTTAAAAGAGTTTTTATATTATGAAAAAAATGGAAACTGAGAATAATTGTCTACTTTTTAATATTTTGATATGTAATTGTTATGTCCTAATTCTATAAATCTATAAACCTGAAAAGAACATCAATGAGAATTATTCGCTTAATTCATGATTTTGTAACGCTTAAAGGCTGGGTCCTTATAGTTGGTATCAGTGGTCAGTTTAGACAACTTTAGGGATTATAAGTTTTCATTAGACACCTGGTTTATCCCTATGTTTATTATTTTAATTAAATCCTTGTGTTATAACTTTTTCAGATCAAGTAAATTCAGTTACAAATGGAAGGAGGAGGATCTCAAATGACATTATTATCTCTTCCTGAAGACATGCTTCCAATAATTATTGCAAAGTCATGTACGGATGATTGATAAACTTTTTCTATCATAAAACACACTTGAACGTAGTTGTTTGAGATATCAAGCACCTCCACTATACCTCGTTATCATTTTGGATCATAGGTTATATTTAGACAAATCATAATTTCACAATATACTCATATTTTCAATAAAGGAAAATATTATCAAGGAATTTTCAAATATTTTACCTTATCACAAAATTTTGAAGCATATTATGAGTTTAAAAAAGGTTCTGAAGAAGGAGATCCTTTCATAACCTATTTATATTTTATTTTACAATATAGTCTCTCATCTCATACCTATGGTATTTTAAAGGGACCATTAATTGAAATTTTCAACTCAAATTTGGTCCGACTATTTTATAGAAATCATGTTTTATCAGATGTTTTGAAATTATATGTCATACAGGATTATTTTCAAAAATTGATTTTCTTTGAACACCCATATGACCCATGATGTACAAGGTGTATTTGGATGGAGGAAGCAAATGATTTTAATGGATCTATAAATCAATGTTGCAATTCATGGACCTTCTACCAACGTGAACAAGATGACGAAGAAACCAAATGGACACCATGACCAAGGTATGATGTTCTAAATTTTAGGGTTCATTTTATTTAATCTTATGGTGGTGAGATAAGACTTAAATAATTAAGATGTTAAAATCATTATTAATTTGTATTAAAATGAGATTTATAAGGAAACCATTTAGGTTAAAACATGATAGGGTTATTTTTGAGTTTTATAAAATGGATAACCCTTAGGATGGGTGACAACCCATCGCATTTGCTAAGGCCGCTGGAATCGAACCCACAACTGATGGGTGAAAAGGGCGTATCACCTACCACTGGCCTACTTGATGTTCCTAGTTAGTATGAATTATTATTTTACTAAAATTATTTTATATAGTAACAATAAGTTCATTTTTGGAATTTGTGTTTTATCAAATAGATATACAAAGTATAGGAAAATGATTTTGTGATTAAGTGATAAAGGTTGTTGTGAAAAACGTTCTCTCTTTTGATGAAACAATATATCCCTAAGGATGATAGAATACTATGGGATTTCAATTTTGGAATAATTTTAGAAATTTTAGTTTGGAAGAATCTATGTTTTTATTGTGGACATATGATTATTTGGTTTATTTATGAAAATTATTAACTTATCATAGAGAATATGTGATTAGGTTAATTACATTTCAATAGGAGCCTTTGTGAATAACTGATGTTATTTGGAGATAAATGTTAAGATTTATCTTGTAAGACTATGTAATTAAATCCTTCAGTGATTTGGGTTTCAATGTTAGTTTGGATTAATTTTGATGAATTTTATGGACAGTAGTTTATTTAATGGTCTTTGTTGAACTTTGGGTTTTGTTTGAAAAATTTTAGAGATTAAGATTAGTTTCTATTTTTGTAAAAGATTATACATTTTGGGTATTATCTGAACTCATACTAACCATTTTGGTTTTGGTTATGGTCAAAAGACATGGGAAATATATAATTCTATTTTGTAGATTAGGTGATTCTCTAGATGTTGATTATGGTTCTCTTAATGTGAAAAATTCATCCTAAATACTCCCCTTTTGGAGAAAATATGAGTTTGTGTTATAAATCTAGTAAGAGATGAAAGTCTATAAGACAAGTAAATATGTTTACTTATTCTTTAGTTAAGATCATAAATGAATTCCCCAATGAAATGTAACTTAAAACAAAAACAATGTCTGTTAACATTTCCTACTGGGGAATTAAATATCACTTAACCCATCACAAGTTTGTGGATTTCAGGTTGTTTACATTCTCCTGATCATGTTTTCTATCACTCTCCATCAGAACATGACACTTAGTTTCTCCACCATATCCATGTTTTCATGGGATCCTAGTATGTGTTATCTCAGGTGACCATTTTACTTATCTTTATTAATTTTAATGTTATAATTTTATTGACTCCTTTTTCGATGTGGGGATTTCAAGGCAGTTTCTAAGCCAAATTTTAAAATTGCAAGGACGCAATTATCAAAAGGGGAGAAGGATGTAACATCCCAGATAAATAAAGAATATGAAATTTTCATATTTAATAATATTTTTGAATAATATATTAATATTATTTTAAAGGGGATTCTATGTTCGATGGCGTACCCAATATGCATAAACAAGTTTTTTTGAAATCTTAAGTTGTACACTAATAATATAATAATATTATTTTAAATGTTTGTAAATTACTAGCCATTATAATGAAGGGAATGAATATAAATAACTACAAAATGATTATATATGTTTGTTAAATATTTTAACAGCTACCCAATAAATGGTAGAGGCGTAAAATGAAAATGAATCAAATTTTTAGCATAAATATTCTAATATTCATTAAAAGGTCGATTAACCACCTTTTGATGGGAAAAAAATTTTAAATATACTTTTTTCACTTTTATATGTTATATTTGAAAAAATATAATCCATCTTGAGAACCAAGACATCAGAATTTACTTTGTGTAAATTTTTGTTATTTTTCTGATAAAGTTCATTTTTAATAAATAGTGAAAAAGTTGTATTTTAATTCAAAACATACTTTTAATCTAATTTATTTATATGGATATATTATCTTTTTAATTTGGTTTAATGTTTAGTTGAAATATATTTTTACCATTTAATCCAATGATGGTCATTGAAATTAATTTCACTTTGAAATTCGACATTAACAAGTGTCAACCTCTTGATAGATATTCTTTCATAAAAACATGCTATTTGTTTTGATAGTGGAAATTAATAATAAAATTAATTAATTAAACTTATATTTTTTAATTTGGTTAAATGGAAATCATTTTTTAATTTTGAATTTCAATTTTACTTTTGATTACTTTTTGGTATTTTTCAGACAAATGTTCATTTTTTAGAATAGTGAAAAATATTGAATTTTACTTCAAAACTGCTTTTTCATCTAATTTAATTATATAGTTAGATGGTCCTTTTAATTGGTTTTAAAGTGTAATTGAATTAAGTGTTTATCACTTAATTCAATGTTGTTCATTGGAAGTAATTTCACATTTCAATTAGATGTAAAAACAAGTCAATCTTTTGATAAAGTTTTACTTCTTAAAAACTCATCTTTAGTTTTGACAACAGGAATTATTTTTAAATTAATTACTGAAATTGTTTTTTTTAGAATTTGGTAAAATGGATTCCAAATTTAGAATCATAAGTTCCAAATTATATAATAAAGACTCTTTTATTTGGACATTATGAATAGTAATGATGGAAATTATCATTAATTATCGCGATTATTTAGTAATCGGGTAGTTAAGGGTAACAAAATAATATCATAATAGTATAAAATGACCCCAAAATGTGTCCAAATCCTCTTATTTTATTCGTGGCCAACCATGGGAAGCTTATACCAAAATTGAGGGCCCATGGAAACACATGGGTGTGATAATGACATTTATGAAATTATTTTAAAAAAAAAAGAGAAATATAACAATGGTTTGTATATACTAAGAAAAAAAATTTAATATTGTTTACATAAATGATCACTTAGGAAAAAAATAGTAGTTGTAAGGATAAAAATATTTCCTACATCATGGTATTTTTTTATAATTTTTACACATTAAATAAATAAATTTATTTATGACACCATGATGATTCAGCGATTACCTCATTAATGAACGATTTAAATAAAATGAAAAGTTAAGGTAAAATATAAAACATAATCTTGTCTAAAACCTATTTTATGGGTTGATTTCGAACCCTTATCACCTCATCATATAAATATATTATTTTGGGACCTTTAAAATCCGAAAACCATTTTATAATAAAGTAACATTTCAAGACTTTCCAAAAGTGACCCTCCTCCCTCTTATAAAAGGCCCCCACCTCTACCCCCTTACCCACAACTCTCAAGCACTTGGATAGCCCATCCTCTGCTCATATTATCTCTAAAAACCTCTATCTTACTCCTAGAAGCCTCACTTTGGTTATAAGTCATTCCAAGGAAGACTTTGGCTCAAATCAAAAAGAGTTACCCAATTTAGAGGTGATGTCTTCTCTCGAGTTTCTTTCTTTTATTTTCCTTCTTCATCACCAATATATTCTTATTATTTGATACCATAATAACACAAGTATCCTAAATATATAAGTATGTTTTTATGAAAAGTATTATACCTACAATTACACACACCTACATCTAATGGTTAAAGAACATATTGTTTCTGTGGGTGGCGAATTACTACCTTACGAAATGATGATTGTCCAATATTCATTTAACACCATTCATGGTGGCCATTAAGATGTCACTATATATATATATGATATATGTGGGATTTATGTTTTCTATATTCTTCTGAATTTTATTTTTAAATCACATCGTTATGCTTTTCATGTTGTGGAACTGCGATAATTTCATCTGAGGAAGTGTGGACTGCTGCCCACTCAAGTGACGTGACTTGTTAATGCCAAACATGGAATTTATAAAGAACGTAATTAATGAACATATTATACCAATATAACATATATATATTATACTTGAATTATAATATATATATGTCTCATTTAGTTTAAATTTCTTTAATATGACAAAGAAATGAAAGTAGCGTTCATTCGTACGTTCGACCTACTATTTCCATGAAGAGTGCATTTCATTTTTTATCTCCAAATGTTATGGAAGAGTATAAAATTAATATATACTGGATATATATGATATTTAAATCATTAATAAAATTTTGGAGATAATTTACATATAACAAAATGGGGAATTATTTTCAAAAAAGTTCATTTTTGACTCATGTACCGAACATCGACAAAACGTATGATATGAACTCACATAATTAACTAATTTTTTTAAAATGATAATATGTGATATTAATTGAATGATAAAATTTAAATTATGTCCTTAAGAAATTATAAATTGACCTAAGTTTATTTTTTAGTAATATTAAGAAATGAACAAGACAAGTCATACTTGAGGTAAGGGGATTTCTTATCTCACTTTTAATTCTGTGAGATTTACATTGTTCGCCAATTATTTATTAAATGTTGTTTATTATGTACTTCAATTGGAAATATATTATCATGATTCAGTTAATATTCATGGTATTATATGATTCATTTTTTTTATTATCTTTTGGTCATACGACTCGATTTATTACAATAAGGTAAGGGGTTTTTATCTCACTATTTATTCCCACGAGAGTCATGCTATATATGTCACTATCTCCATTGAGTGGTGTATGTCTTACCCATTATTCTACACTTTGGGTAATAGAATTTCATTTATGGGTATATACATCAATTTTGTATAGTCCTTCTTTCATGGGGTGTACATTTCAAAAGTTACCCAAATCGGTAAGGGAACCATTCGCCCTCCCCTTTTTAAAAGATTTTTTTTGTTAAGTTATTTAATTTACTTCTTCTAAATGTTGTGATATGTTATAATATATCTTTATTGTTGTAAATTATATTTACAAGTGATTATATGCCCTTTTTATCTCTCATCAACTCGTTTTCTGAATTTTAAAGTGACGCCGATAGGCTATCAAATATCTTTAAGGGGACTTATTAACCCAATTTCAATTCTTTGGGTTAAACTTCTACTTCTTGATTGTGTCATACTATGAATATGTATGGATGACCTCTGATTTTTTTACACATAATATCCACTTATATTTGGTGTATTTATATTTTTCACACATAATTATGTTATTGATTCATCCTTAATCTAAGGATATTTTCTTTGTACGGGACTTCGTCTCAATCTTCATTCATTGAGGAAAACATAAATTTATATACGAAATTCTTTTATTAGTCGTATAATAAACCCTTTGGACTTTTAATTTCATTCAAAAGGAATCTTTTTTACATAAAGGATTTTACTAAATGACAAAAGGAATGTTTTTGTCTTACGTATGCGGTGACAATGACTTCTCTTCCGTTGTGATCATTTTTTGATTTTTGGCTTCCTCTACATGCCATAAATTTTTTTAAAAGAAAAATAAATAACATGTTTTAATTTTAATTTATTTTGGAATTGAATATTGATTTGATAATGATTTGATTATATCAATGTGTTGTATTGATATCTTGTAATTGAAATGTGGAAATGTTATGTTTCCTTTATGCATGTTTTATGTGATACGATTAAGTTATGGTTCTGGGGCATTGTTTATGATGTTGGGTGGTTCAATGATAAACTAGGGTCAAGTAAGCCCGAGATAGCTCTCCAACTCATTGGGTAACATGAAGATTTTAACTCTAAGTTTTCTCCAAAGAGATTTAGTGAATATACGGTGATGGGTATTGTAAATGAAACCATGATGGTTACTTTCTACGTAAGAATGTTATGAATGCCTCAAGTTAGCTTTATGATTTATGATTTCTATTTGTATTTCCAAAATCTTATGATTTTATGGGATATGTTAAAAATCTTATGTTATGTATATATTAATGTTCTAATGTTTTCATTCTTTTTGTATCCCTTACTGATCTTTTTATCCTCATCCCATGTTTTTAAAATGTTTTCCACATGACTGAAAGAAAAATTGGGTCAAGCATGGGATCATGGAAAGACATTAAATCTAAAACATGGAACTAGACATGTTTCTTTTTAAGATTTTTTTTATGAAAAAAATGGAAACCGTGTAGAAGTGTCTTCTTTGTGATCTTTTGAGATATAGTAGTTATGTCCTAATTATCTAAAACTCTAAACCTAAAAAGATCCTTAATTTGAGTTATTCATTTAATTATAGATTATGTAATGTTTAATGTCCGAGTAATTATAGAAATAATTGGAAGCCTGTAGTTTTCTCTGATCTATTACTTCTACATAGGGTTTTCCATTCAGTTTTTTTGTGAAGGAAGATAATACCCATAGGCTATGTGTGGATTACCAATAATTGAATAAAAAATCCTTGAATTACTGGTTCCAAATACCTTATATAGAATGTATTTTATATAAGATATAAAGAGAGAGGGTATTATCAAAAATTTATTTGAGACTGAGCTATAATATGATATGAGTTAGGTCCTCAGATATACAACATAAATCTTTTCCAAAAATTTATCTTTTAAATGAATATCTAGTAATTTTGTTTTGACTAAAAAACATGGATTCTATTTTTATGGAATTAAAGTATCTATTTTTAAACCTATACTAATATTGTTTATAATGGGTTTTAGGGATGATATCATAGTTTATTCATGAATTTGATATGATCCTCTAAAATACCTTGACCTCATATTGAGTACACTAAGAGTGAGCCATCTATATACTAAAATAAAAAAATTCCACTTATCAATAAATAATTTTTTGTTCCCGAGTCATGTTATATCATATGTAGGAACTTCTTTGGATCCTAGGAATGTGAGATCCATTATATAATGGAAAAACATAAGAATGATTTCAATATGTATAGTATCAATGGGAGAGATGATTGTTATCTTCATTTCATCTATAATTTTTCTTTCCATATAGTTTCACATATAGGATTGACAAATAATGTTTTGAAGCTCATATATTCATAATATTGTGATAATTGATTTTAGTATATGAATGAATGAATAACCACAACACCAATCCTGATCATTCTAGATCAAGGAAGAATCAATATTGTTTACTGTGAAGCATGTTGTGTTTGGTTGGGAGATGTTTTTGTGTAAGGGGAAAGAGTCATAGCATACATGTCTCTTTATTTGAGGCATCATGAGTGTAATTACCATACACACAATCTCAATTTAGCAGTTTTTCTTCATGCCTTACAATTATAGATACATTATTTTCATGGGGAGTGATGCTTGGAGTGCACCAACCAAAAAATTCAGAAATATATATTCACTCAATGTGTCTTTAACCTTCAATAGTTACTACAGATTGGATTACTTCTATATTTTGATGTTTCTCTCCCTTATATTCTTGGGAATGGAAATGTAGTGGATGATTATCTAAGGAGGATGACTTATACACAAGATTTTTAGGAAGATGATAGTGAATATCAGTTGAAGATCCTATTTTTTGAGCTTGATATAATGGTTTTAGAACACCATTAGTATCGCTTACTCATATCACTTCTAGTGACTTCTTCACTTTTGGACTGAGTGAAGGTGAGGTAGCTTTCTGATCATAAATAATCGGTCTTGAGAGAAAGTGTTTTAGACGAGTACCCATTACCTTTTTTGGGTTTTCAATGTAGATGTTCTCAATCATATTCATAGGAATTTCTAGGTACCTACAGTCATGTGAGAAGATTTAATGAGAGAGTCTCTATAACAACATAAATATTTATAAATGAAATTATTTTTATAAATTAGTAAACCCCTTATTAAGAAATGTAATTATAAAAAAAAATTCACTAGTATGGTTTTAGACAACAATAAGTTTGATAATTTCGTATGTAAAAGATCATTATTCATAATAAACGTTGATAATATAGTTGTTATGTGGTGATCATATGATTAGTATATATATATATATATGGTAATGATGAATCCAACTGACATAGACAAATAATGTGACGACCTCGACCATTAGGACTGTACACTATGATTCATGTTTAGTAGAGTCTCTAAGGGAGACAACATCACTGGATTTTTATCATGGACAAGGCCATGCCAAGATTCAACAACTAAATCATAAGAGAACAATTTTAAGTATAAGGCCATGATCAGAGAGAACATGGCTTAAACCATACTTGTGAAACCACCCTAATAAAATATCACAATCGCACATCTTACACTTATTTAATTATATGGTTTAATAATGGGATATGTATTTGGACCATAATAGTAAGATTTTTATATTTTATTTTATTATACAAGTTATATATTGATACATTTAATTAATACTATAGAAATGAAAACATCATGAGTAAGATAAAAAATAGATTTTGATATAATGAAATACAAATAGTATTTTGTGATAATACATTGTTTCAATAAAGACACACTTTTTGATGAATTATAGTGTTTTGAAAGTAAATAATATATTAATATTTCTATTAGATAATTTTTATTAAAAAAATAATTATAATATAAATTTGTGTGGGGAAATTTTCTATTTTATAAGGATTAGAAAACTATTATTTTTAATAAACATATTTTTTATAAGAAGGGGTTTTTTATTTAAAATAATTAATTATCATATTTCTTGAATAATTTGGAGAAAACAAATATTAGCTTTGATATAATCATGTTCAAATTCTCACAAATTGATAATTTTAAAATTTTCAGAGATAGTTAATTTTTTGAGTAAAATTTATTTACATTATATGTTATGGCATTATAGTTACCTAACCGTGGTGTAATATATTCCAAAATATGTATCCATTTATAAATTTATATTAACCCATTAAAATAATATTTTATTTAATTTTATTTTATTAATTTTATTAATAATCAATGAAACCCACAAACCCATTATTATATTTTAAGGTTGTAAAATTAATTCTTTATGAACGTGACACATTTTCACATCACCATGGGAAATATTTTAGGAACATTAGTTCTTAGAATTATAAAATATTGAATATAACCCTATATGGATGAAACTATAGAAAAACCCATGAGAAGGTTCTTCATTTTGATTACATTATCATACAAAATCTAAAACCTATATTTGGAAATTGATAAAGAATTGCCCTCTCTTTTTCTATAAAAATTCACCTAGCATCCCTTTCCTCTTAACATAAAACTTTTATATAATTAAATTATTATTCCATTCCTTCCATAGATCCCTCCCAAGGTTTATCCAAGATCTTAAGAAGAACCTCTCAATATTTTATATTTTCCTTCTCAATGTAATGGACCCTATTTTTCTTATTTTATTCAGAAATAGTCTTTATATTAAACAATTTTATTTAAATTTTAACTTGTTAGAATATGATTTTACATATCCCTCTTACCATTTTTTGGTTTCTATGTGATGAGATACCTGTTTCAGAATGATTAAACCCTCCCATGAACCTCTAAATAACCCTGTCATGTTGTTGAAATTTTCTTATGATGTTTTCCATGCCAAATTTTTTTATTATGAATACCCATATTTATTTCCACTGATGGTTATTATTATATATATGTACTTATCATTAAAATAATATGGAATTCTATGTATATTACCCATAATCATTTATTTTTTGATTGAAATAAATAAACTTCATATTTACATTGTGTGATCTATGTGGAACATTTTGAACACACATGATATGAAAATGATGGGTGCTCCCAGATAGAACTAAAATTAATTGGGTAACTTTTTTATCTAATGGGTACCATGTATGGTAAAGGGGAGGTTATACTAAGAATACCATGTTGTGATGTTTTTTGGGTAATCTTTGAATTATTTTTATTTTGTAATGTTTTATTCTTTTTTTAGATTCCCATGTCCCTGTTATGTTGTCATGTAATATCATTCCATGTTCATCAAATTAATACAGGAACCAGAAGAGTATTTTAAGACTATACTAAGGGACATTCAAAATGATAATATATATGAAATGTTGTGCTAACTTTTTTGAGAGAATGTAATATTAATGGGGCATGTTATACCCTACAAAGGAATATCAATAGATCCTTTAAAAATTATGGAAATTGATGGATTCCCCAAACTATAATATATGATGTAAATAAATATTTTCCTTGGATTAGTTTGTATGTATGATCGATTGATGAGAAAAATATCAAAATAATAAAGCCTACTAACCAGTTTAACTCAAAAGGGAGTCATGTTTTTTTGGATTGATTAATGTGAAGGGGGAATTCAATATTTAAAGAAGATGTTAATCATTACCCCCATACTCACATTAACCACTAATTGTGGAATGATTTTCAATATACAATGAAGCCTTTATAAGGTATTGGGTTGTGAAATAATTCTAGATAAAAATATGATAGAATATTACACTCCCAACTAGACACCCCTAAGAAAAATTACCAAAAAATCATCTATAATTTGATTTATTGATCTTTACATTAATGATTGAGAGACATTATCTCTACCAGGAGAATTGTGACATATATAAAGATAATAAAATCTTCAAGTATAGATTCAAAAAAATGAGTTCAATATCCACCAATATATTTGGATACAGATGATCATTGATTATGATTTTTCAAATCATTAATATCTTCGGATTGAAAATAAATTGGCATAAGATTTAGGTTGAAAGGATCTAACAACCTTATCCATGATGCAAATGTAAAGGTATCCAGTATTCTTTGACATGTAGAGGATGTCCATGGGAGTAATAAATTTATCATTATTCTAACATTAACAAATAACTTCCCAGACATCTATTCTTGATATTATAAAATAGACCTAAAGAAATTGAGAGAATCTATAGTAGAAGTCAGATTATATTCTAGAGTTCAACTTTCAGGATGATATATTCATGAGTTAACTTATGGATGATATTCATAGCTCATCCTTCTCAATTCATCTATAACTAACTATGATGTACAATGGTCTTAGGAAAAACATATTGTCGGATAACAAGAATATGGATAATGTATCATTCATATCATGATACATGGTATCCTAGAAAGTAAAGGATGAATGATAGGAGTATAAGGGTTTAATAAAACCATTCCCCACAACAATATTGATATGGGAAACCTTAACAGTGGATTTAATCATGGGAATCCCAATGATCCCTTATGGAAATAATTCTATATGGTTTGTAGTTGACCACTGTAGCAAGTCATCACATCTCATTGTTATCAAGGATGATTTCTGTCTTGAACAACTCACCAGTATATAAATAATGTACGTGGAATGATTTAATGAAGTTCTAAAATCTATTTTATCATATAAATACCAATGTTTTTTCATCATGGTTCAAGGGAAATCTTCAGCATTCATTTGATATAAAACTAAGATTCAATACATCTTATCACCCTTATATGGAAAGTAATTATAAAATAAAAAACCAAATATTAGATGAAATTATTATAACATGTTAAATGAATTTTTAAGGATTTTGGGGTAAATAATTTTCTATAGAGTAGTTCTCAAACCACAACTGTATCAATACTTGCATTCAAATAAAACCTTATGAGGCCCAGTATGTGAAGTGGTGTTGGAGTACACCATGCTAGGAATAAGTTTAAAGAAGAATATAATGGGACTAAATGTTATCCAATATATGACCAATAAAGATCAAACCCTTCAACATCATATGAAATATATTTATATTCACTCATTAGGATTTGTTTAAATTAGTCAACATGGTCTAGAGTTTGAGGTTTGAGATAAAGAACTTCCATATAAATCCCTATGGATGAAATTCATGAGGTTTGGGAATAAGACAAAACATAGTACTACATTCATGTACTCCTTTGAGGTCATTCTTCACATTAGAGCAGTGTCTAATAGAATATCACTCAAACCAAACCTACCTCAAGTGCATGATGGCTTCCAAGAATCCATCTTCATGAATTACACACCAAGTCCCTCACATGTACTGAATCTTGAAGTGGTACTATTAGATATTGATCTTTCATAAAAGGAGTATTCATTTAAGATTTTAGATCCTCGGGAAAAAGATCTTTGAAAAAATACAAATAACATTTTCAATGTGATGTGGATAAACAATAAGTGTGATGAACCAAAGTGGGAATTGGAAATTTTAATAAAACAAAAGTACCCTCCACTTTTTTAGTATATGAAAAAAGTGTGGGAGGAATTTCTTAAGTTGGAATAATCTAATGAATTGGAAATTAATATATTAAATTTTATTTTTAAATAATTAAATACCCTATTAAAAAAAGAAATTACAGAAAAATCAAGAAATAACATGGTTTTTGGACTCTTATATATTATATAATTTTTGTTTCAAAAAACCATTAAGCATAATAATCATTGATAGTACAACCAGTATATAGTGATCATATGTTTAATATATATATAGTATACTGAATAATCCCATTAACATAGGCAAAAAAAGTGATGACCACAACCATTTATCATTGATCTCAAGGGAGGAAAAATCATTGGGATTTTCCCATGACCAATCCCAATATGAGATAAAAATATTATACAATGATTGAAACTATTTACATGATATGTTCAGGCACATCGATTTCATAACCCAATTAATAGTCACTAGAACACTCAGAGAAGATCTCACAATTTCACACTTTACCATTTGGGAATTCACTTGTGTAACAAATTCCTCTATATCTGGATCCTAAAACTATGATTTTTTATATTTTATTTTTATATAAAACTTCTTATATCTATCCCTTTTATTAATAATTTATAAATAAATAATTAATTAGTTTAATTAAAAATATATTTTGATACATTGAAACACAAATCAAAATTTAGATTATATATTGTTTCAGTCAAGAAATAATTTTTTTATAAATTCAAGAATTTTTAAAATAAATTTACTTTTAGTATTCTAAGGAAATTAATTTTGCTGAAATATATATGAAAATATATATTTATGAATTCAAATGAAATTTTTATAAGGATCTGAATAATGATATTGTCAAGAACGTTGTATTTATTCAGTAAATGGTGATTTTTTTTAAAAAAAAATTAATTCTTATATTAATTGAATTAATTATATAAAATATTTATTATATTTAGAATAATTATTTTGGTATTATGAAATGGTTTTTTCTTTATAAATTTTCAAGAAAAGAAAATTTGTTTGTAAAAATTAAAAACGATATAAATTTATGGAATGTATAATGGCATAATAATTATAATAAATTGATGAAATATATTACATAAAAGTTATCCATGACCAAATATATATTTCCAATTTAAAATAATGTTTATTTAAAAAATTTACATTAATTTCATATATTCTTAAAGTAACGCTAAAATAATTTATTATATTTTAAGGGATTAAAATGAACTATTAAGGAGGATGACTCACTTCAACCTCACTAATGGTATTATTTTAAGAATTAAATTGGTTTTACATTTAAAATAATTAAAAATAATCCAATTTTTAGGAACTATGGGAAATGTTTTTGAAATGTTCTTTCTGTATTATTACATTATCATATAGAGGAAAAACATATTATTTTGAAATTAATAATGGATCCCCCCACTTTTCCTATTTAAACCTATATATACTTAAATTAATCATCACTAGAAAATAGTTGAGAATTTCATTACTATTACATTCCCTCTCTGGATCATACCAATGTTCTCTTGGGTCTTAAGAATCTCCTCGTATGAATTTTTAACTATCCACTCAAGGTAAGGGATCCTCTCCTTCTCTTTATATTCAATAACCATTATTTTATTAAGAATTTTTAATTACAATTTAATAATTTAGGAATAGGTTTTTAGATATCCCTACTACTGTCCTTTAGATGTAAATTTGATAAGATACTACTTTAGTCTTATTTAACCCTCCCAGAATTCGTTAAAATCCTGTTATGCTACCAAAATTATCTTGCAATTTTTATATGATTGTTTTTATTGTGAATACACATCATTATTTAATTTTGGAGAATTTACATTTTTATACATATTTTTTTTTGGAATACCCTATTTGAAACACACACACCATGACCATGGTATTAAAATTGGGGAAAGGAATATTTATATTGTATGATCCATTTGTCACACTAATTAATGTACATGATATGAAAAAGATAGGTGTGCCCAAATAGAACCCATATATATTTAGTAATATTTCTATCTAATATTATACCATTTAAATGTTGAAGGAATTTTATACTCAACCTGAAAATTTATGATTTCTTGGATGTTAAACTTGAATTATGTTTATGATATATGGTTTTATGTTGTTTCCACATTCGCATGTTAGCTTTTTATTATCATGTTATATCCTGACCCATTGTACAAGATTATGATTTTCACTACTTTTATATTACCTTGAAAAGCCTCTTAGAAATCATTTACGACATTATATTATGTTGTGATTTATTTATTCCCACACATGGCTTTATAACTCACATGTTTTGTATATATGTACCCCGGTTATCCAATATAGTGTATGATGATCCCTAGAATTTAAGCATATGTCTTCTAGTTTTATGTAATGTTGTAGTTTTTATATTGAATGTTATTATGTTATGTACCAAATGTTTCCAATACATATGTGCTCATAATCATCTAGTCATATATTATGTGTACCATTATGTAATAAATCGTGAAATAGATTTTATTAAAGATATGGGTTTTCATAGTCTCATTATTCAAAATGGGTAGAACATCATAGAAATAACAAGTATTATTGTGACTTACACCACTAGTATTTGTTGACGATTATACAAAATTAGATTGCAGGGTTTTTTTTAATTTTTCTTACACCTCTTAGTAGGTGAAGATAGAAAACTGGTGGCCTACTTGGTTATTAGAGGATCTACCCATTTTAGAGTTTAAACAAGATGACTTTACTGTGGATTTCATGACACAATTGCTAATGTCAACTCAAGGAAATGGTGTTGTATGGGTATTCATGGATAGGATGATGATGGTTTCCCACATCTTACTAATTCATATACATTATTAGTAGATCAAATAGGGTGGATATTTATAAGAAATATTATACTCCTTTATGGAGTATCTTTTACCATATTATCATAGATGAATAACCAATTTACTTTTCGGTCTCGATAAGGGTTGTAGAAGTAACAAGTTTTATAGGTGCCCTTAATTACAAGATAACACCCTCAGACTAATGATCATTCAAATAATACTATATAGAATCTTGAGGACATGATCCCATCAAGTTTCAGTGATTATGGATGTTCATGGGAGAAACACATACATCTTTTCAAGTACTTTTATAATAATATTTTACAAGAGACTGTATTGAAGGATCCTTACAAGGAACAAAATGGTAGGCTATAAGTTTCACCTATATTAAAGTAGGAGGTGGCGGGGTTGCTTTTGGGACCTCATATATTTTGGGAGACATTAGAGTAGGTATAGTTAATTAGTAAATGTACGGTTAGAGATTGTTCTATGCATTTTTCCTGTGCCTATCATGACCTCCGACTTCAAGAGTTTGAGGTTGGAGATAATGTCTTATTACATATTAAAACTAGGTTGGGTAATCAAAATAAACGAAGGAAGGTTATACTATCCCCTAGATTCATTTTTTCCATTTAAAATCATCGAGAGGGTTGGTATAGTATCACATTTTATAGATCTTCTATAATAAAAGAGGTACATGTATGTTGTCTTTTATGTTTCTCATTAACACCATTATTATTCTATCCCTTGTCATGCTATTGATCATGAGGATGTTGAGTTATATATTTATTCTTTTCTTAAGTATTTTACGATTCATATCATTGAGTATAGTATAATGGATCTCGGTGGTAGAATGGTTCCACTAGTTTAGTTGTTTGGGGCATCATGACTATATACAACTGGAGGACAAGGAATGATAGTCTGAAGTATATACCAAATATTTGGTATTATTCAAAGATTATTATCGACCGTCAAATTAATTGAAACTAGAGGATGATTTCTTTTTAATAGGGGATGTTGAAATTTATTATGAATGTTTTTATATGATAATAAATATACTCCTATAAACCCTTGATGATGTCTAAGCTTTCAAATTTAAACATGAGCCACTAATTCAATTATTCTTGAATTTGTTTCCTTAAAATATTGACAATGCCATTATGATTGAACTACGTTCTAATGTTGGGTTTTCATGTCTCTTAAATGAAAATTTACAATTAATTAAATAAAATTGAAATGGTAAGTACATTTGACATAGACATTATTTTATGATAAATTATTCCCAAGAATAAATGATATTGAATGAAATGTGAAATGGTATACATACATCTCTTGGACATGATGGGTGATTGAAAATTCTTATAGATATTATAATAACCTTTATATGTTTTTATAAGATGGAATTCCAAGGGAATGTTTTGAACTCTCCCCGATATTTTCCATAACAACTCAGAATATGCCACTGGATTCATGGATGTGATTTCCAAGATAGGCACTCTCTTGGATTTTGTTTCAATTCCTTATGTTGTTGAATGACTCAGCATGGTATCATGTATTCACCCCTCTCTCTTTGGAATTAAAATTATTATGATTTATTCCTTGGGTTGGGTTTGATGTCTTAGGATGTGGGTCATGCCAGATTATCTCCTTGGGATCCAATCAAGTCTCATGTGAGGCTACCAAGGACTTGATCCCAGGGCTTAGTTTTAATTTTTATATAGAAGTTCATAGTCAAGTGTACATAACTAGATTACCATAACACCTATTATTTTTCCAAACATAATGGATGATCGCATTGAGTTGGTTAGACTGCTAAGTTTTTAAATGTTATGGGATTTTATGGTTCCAATATATTTTTATCATACCCACATGGAAACCTTTTATACGCTTTGAGTCTTAGAATTATTTATATTTTGAAAAATTCTCAGACTCATTATGGCTTAGGATGAAGAAATTTGGATTAGATGTGTATCCCATTAAGATCAAAAGATGATGTGGTTATGTTGATTTTTTCCACACTTATATATTATAACTACACATCATTTATTTTATATTCATTAACAATATAGTATTTTATACCATATGTGATGTCCTATAGAGTATTATTAACACCCTATTTAGGTCACCAATTGGAACCCATGAAGACTTCATGGATATTGTTACGGAAAAGGGAAGTTCCCAACTATGAGTGATTTATTTTCTATAATAGGATGAATTACATGAAGTGAGTACCAATTCCTTTCATTTGATGTTATTGTTTTTAACTTAATGTATTTTTTAAATATTTTCTTACAACATGTATTTTTTCAAGTCTACTTCCCATTTTTCTTACTCCCCATTTTTTAAAACATCATGACATCATTTTCTGTGCACCAATTTCTATAATTGTGTTTATTTTATATTATTTTGGATTATTTAAATCTATTTTCATATCAGTTAATTATGCTACGTGATCATATTACTACATAAATAATATTTTATACTCTTAAAAATAGGGTTTATTCTTCCTACCATTCCATAATAGAGCCTCACTACTAGATAGAATTCTCTTGTATATGTGGAGGCATGATGGTGACTAAGTGGCAATTTAGGTTGGGTTACATATGAGTGAACTCGGTGTCATATGTTACATTCAAATTCATTAGATGAAATGAGGTAACCCTAATGGGGATAAAAAATAAACCCCCAATAAATAATGACAAAACATCTATAAAAATCAGATACATAAAACATTCACACCATGAAGCATAATTCGTGTTCAGGGACAACCCCCCAGACTGAACCTTTTACACTGTGATTGATCTCGTGAAGGAGATTATGGTATCTCCACCTATCTTCCTCCTCATTAAAAACCTCCCAATCCCATATGACACCTGCAGAGCCTCATACGATATCTGAAAAAACTTTTTTGAGAAATTTAAATTCATGAAAACATATCTTGATCATAAATTATCAAAACAATCCCATCACCAAATGAATAATTTATAACCGCTCATAAATTTAATCTTTTAGTGATGTGGGTTAAAAGATCCTATGAGTTTATTTTTTAATTACTATTGTTTTTTATCAATCAAGTGTTTTTTAATGTTTTTATTTTTTATGTGAAATTAAGCTTCTTTTGTATCATAAGAATGTTTGAGATACATTCTTTTCTATGTCATATGGTTCATTTTTTGACCCTCAATTTTCCTAAAATCATGATTCACAAAAATGTAATTATATTTTCTTTTATTGGTTTTGGAAATAGATAGTTTATTTTATTATCTTTTTATAAATATATGATGTTAAAATCTATTCAATGTTCGATGCTAAAAACATGGTGTCTAATTTTTATAATTTTAAATCAAGGAATTAAAGAGTACAATGGATACCTGGATGATTATCTAGACATTGGATGATAAAATATATAATTCATAACAGTTGTAAAATATGAAATCTATGTATGATACAAGATTTAATGAAGAATTAAATTAAGTCAACATGATGAGTTTTTTAGGTCAAGGTATCCTAAAAATGTTCATCAGGTGAAGGAAATCTTGTGTTTATATTGGGAAGTAAGATCCATTTCTAACGGATAAAATTTTAATGAAGTATGATTGCACAAGTTTCTGATAGATCATTGAGTATATAAATATTCATATGTAAAAATATTATTTCATTACAAGAATGATTATATATTTTATTTCTAACATGACTCTAGGGAACCAATCTGTTTGAATGGTTTCATAGAAATATAATGACTAGATGAAGGCCTTCTATCTCATTAAATAGATATATCTAGACAAAATAAGGTGAGTATCCCAAATAATGGAACATATGGTTATATCTAGATAGGGGTAGTTGAGTTTAACATTCCATGATGATCCAATAAAAAAATATTATATACAAAGAAACCATTCTGTGAAGAAAGTGACAAAGAATTATCAGACATAGGTGTCCTTATCGATTCATCATATAGATCCTTTAGAAATACTAAATAAAATTATGGAATTCATTAACTAGAAAGATTATATGATATTTATTAATATTATATATATAACCAATATTTAATAAAATATTTGATAGTTCTTTGATGTTAATATTTAAGGAAACATTGATGATGAAATTCAACTCCCTTTTTCGGTAGATTTTTTTGGCAGATAAATATAGGTTGAATTTGGTGGGTGATTTTAATTTTGATTACATTACTCTTCCACATTTTCCAGAGTAACAGTTCCTATATAAAGTCTTATATTATTATATATAATCATTTTGTTATATTATCATATAGTGTATGTGAATATGTTTTGTTGGTTTAGGAATCTAGCCAATGAATCACTTTGTTAAATTAGATGCACCATAATGAGATAAAAAAGGTTCATATGATAGTGATATAAAACTGAGGTGCAATAAATTATGGTGCCCTAGACTGATTCATGATAGATGAATAATATATCACACTGGATAGAGGTGTAAAATAATTAGTTTAATAGATAGAATATTTCATTACATTTTTATTGATAAACATTTATGATTAATTATGTTTTTGGATCCTATTGAAAAGAAAAATATATAACATGAGGGATCTAGTATAATTTCTTATCAAGAGAAAAACGGATCTTGATGGGAGTTCTCTCAACTATATTCATGTAATTTTAATTTTGAAAATCTATTAACTGAAAATATTTGGCACAATAAGGTCTTCGTTACACACATTATGGGAAAACCCTATAAAACAATATATGCCTTACTTTAGATTCTTATCTTTACATAAATGTATGGATGAGTAATAATGTTTAAATGATCAAAACTATAATATTTTAGGATTTAATTTCATGTGAATGGTAATTTTTTAATATCATCTCTTATTTAACCTCACCTTCTCAATGGTTCACACATTCCTAAGAACATCAAGTGGTATCGGAGGTAGGTTCCCCTATAATACCCTTTTATTTTATTTTAGGGATAATAAAAAATAAGTTAATAATTGATGTATTAATAACTTATAATGTAGTAATTATCTTGGATAGATAAATTTAATCACACTGTATCTTTTTTGTATTGTCATAGATATGATTGATGTAACTACTATTGCATTTCCACCCATAGAGAAAGATGCTCTTATAAAACATACTAACATAAGGAATTTAAATTTATATGAAAAATATTAAAATTAGACTCTTATTTTATTGTAAAAAATATATATATATATATAGGATGTTTTAGGGACTCATGAAAAAAAGGAAACTTAGATCACGCTCAAATGTTTCATCGAAGGAAATATAAAAGTGAAGGAAGAAAAAATTACAATCTAGGTAACTGAGTTCAAATATATCAATATTAAGAAATAAATAACCATTTATGAATACTAAAAAATAGTAAATTAAATTTATAGAAACATTAGAGGATTTTGGGGTGTCACAGAATAGTTAAATATTTTTAAAATTTTTTTGTGGAACTTTACATACTATTGTTATCGTAAAATCTCAGCATTAGAAGACAAATATGATTTATCCTATGAAAAGATACATAAATTTTTTATTTCATAAGAAATATGAAAAGATCTTAAATTCAATAAAATGATTAACGAAGAGTTATATTTTAATGATATAAGGTTGTTGAAAATATTTGGACATGAACACGGGGTAGTGGACTTCTGTGAATCAGAAGGATATAAGAGATGATGCTAATGTGAATGATAGGATTATATCACCCGTATCTAATTTTTTTAAAAGTTCAGATGAAATTATAATTGCTAAATCCAAAATAAATGAATTTAGTATGAAATTTACATACTAGAAAGATACAAAATATGATGATGATGATTTTGATGAAAAATATTAGAGAATGAAGTGGGGTAAAACTGCCAAACATGATAAGTAGTTCAATGGAATTCAGAAACAGTTTATCAGATAAAATAAAATATATTTGTTGAAAAGAAGGTATATTAAATATCTAATAAAAATAATTCTCTTGAATATAAAAATTAAAAAAAATAATAACATTCAAAGCTCATGATGAGAAAAATGATGTGACCTAAAAAAGAAAAAATTAATGAACGTAAAGAAACCTAGAGATAATATCATCTCAAATTTGAATGTGTGGAAGTTATTTATAAAAAAATTAATAAATAAAAAATATTTAATATTTAATAAGGAATTAAAAAATAATAATTAAGTAATAGATTAATAAAAAATATATATTCAGACATAGAATAAATTGTGAATCATAAGTTGAATGTTACAGAATAATGAGATATAGTGAAAGATCGTGATAAAAAACATAGTACAATGTTATATGAGATATGCATGTGATAATAAATATGTATAAAGGGTTAAAATACCTTAATGAATATGCGTACGAAATTCAAAAGATATTCATTTGTAAATTCTTTAACATATCAACATCTTTGGAAGATCACATTTTATGAATCAGGTGAAATCTAACACTTCTGAACATAAAAGTTCATCTGAATGTGCTAACAATACTGGTGAATGAATAAAAAATGGGATAGATTTGGTAGATAAAGGATATTATAATTACATAGTAGAAATTGAATATAGAAGTATCTACCGTAATAATAATTCCACATGATAAGGGACATCAAGTACTAATGAGTATAACGAATCTCAAAAAACATACGTCCGAGAAAAAATACTTTTATAAGTTATTAGGATCAAATGGAAACTATTGGTTATTGGGTATAGATTAGAACAAGGCATAAAATTTCATGCATAAGATTTCTCACATTGGAATTTAAAAATGGGTGGGGAGGTGTGTGGAAAAAAATCATTATCTCTCAAAAGCTACAGGAAGTAAAAAAATTAATTTAATGAAATGTGAACAACCTCTCTAGGAAAATTTTATATTATTAGTTGGAAAACATTTATCAATGGTGTGACCAATAAAGTCACTATACTAAATAATTCATGAAAACAATTCCTTTATAAATTCCTTTCACCATAAAAGAAAAGGATATTTGGAAAATAAAAATTTGATTATTTTTGAGATTTATCTAAATGATCGAAAAATAAAAAAAATGTGGATACATTAAAATTATTTTTCCACAAATATGAAAGGTCATAAAAAAATATTGAAAAATATTTAAGAATATCATGTATGATAAATCATTTTGGATACTATTTTTCAATTTAAAAAAGAAGCAATAGAATAATGGATATTAAATCACATATGTTAAAGTCCAATAAAGTTCTATTTTGTTAATGAGATTAAGAACAAAATAATATTTTTTACCTAACTCTATGAGGATGGTAAAAAATTAATATTCAAAAAAATATTCTATATCATCTAAATAAAAAAATTTGAAAAAGATATTACTAATGGATAAAGGACTAGTGACAATCTATTCCATATTAGAGATCCCTAAAATTCATTCTATTAATGAATTAAAGATGAAAAAAAATCCATATCACTGATTTCATTGGCTTCTTATCCTAGATATTATGAGAATGATTCCAATAAAATATTTTTCTTACATCAAATAATTAAGAATGTTAATGTTTTTTTCAAATTCCTTGAAATTAATAATGGTTAATAAAATATATAAACAATTAGAAATTCAATCTACCAGACCTCTTTATCTCATAAACTATAAACTATGTTGATCAATGAGACAAAAATCAATAAAAGGGAGATTTTTTATTTTATTAATTCCATTGATTATTTCAATTATATGACTAGTGAAATATTCATGATATATAAATTTGTTATTTTATAGTTTCTCATAATATTCATAAGGTATTTTGAGAAAGATCATGGTGTGGAAATATTAATGTTGAGAATTGATAATGTAATGGAAAACACAACTAACCATTCGATTCTTGTACTAAGAAACATTTAATTAAACATAAATATAGTTATACCTATACAACTCAATAAAAATGGATTTGTCGATAAAAAATTGAAGTTTTTTTTGAATTGGGAATAATTTAAATCAATTAACATAAGATCTCAAAAATATTTTCAAGGGAAATCATAATTACAACTATTCATGTTTAAAACAGATGTTTTCTTTTTACGGAAATAAAAATTTCACCCTATGAGATATGGTTTAAGAAAAATCCTATTGTAAAATAATTTAATGTTTTTAGATCCCTGATTATTAACTATAAAAAATTCCGTTGTAGTAATGTTTTATAAAAATGAAGAAGTGGTTTATTCATGGTATATTTATCCAACTGAAAAATTTACAACTGATGGAATAGGTTTCTACATCAATCAGTATATTTGTTTGATGTAAAAATAATTGAAAATAGTATACCATAAAATAAGTTATTGAGATGGTGATAATTGTGTAACAAAATAATGAATGATGACTTCTAGATAACTTAATGAGAAGTAACATGACTATGAACATATTCATGTAAAAATTGATTCCAATAAGTCCATGGATGAAGAATGTTATATTGGATGAAACCCAAAAAATGCAGACTTTATAAAATTATTTGAATCCAAGAATATAATTAGAAATTAGGAACAACTAATTTACACTAGACCTAGATTGAGGTCATGAAATGAAACATAACTTATCTCATAGGTGGAACCACAATCAATATCTTACTTAATTTATAAAAAATGAATGGTTAAATTTAATTGATAAGTAGTTGGATATAATTGATAAAAAGGTTACAAAGGATATTAGTTGATGATGAAAATGAAATAATGATATTTAAACAATTGAGATTTCATAAATAAATTCAATGAACATGGTGAAATTTCAAGAAATAAAATTTAGCTAGTTTGAAATTTTTATTTAAAGTTATAATTGTTTTTATTTTAATGAAACATTTTACCCTATTGAAAGGACTGATACTGTCATATTTTTTTACTATTTCTACTAATATAGTTTAAAAATTTTATAATATGGCTACTATGATAATTTTATTAAATTATAAAAGTGAAGATGTAGTTTATATTGAGAAACCCAGTGAGTTCATATAAGATAATGATTGAAAAATTGTTGGTAAATTGATGAAATATTTATATAGGTTGAAATAGCATCCTCATGCCTAGAATTCAAATCCTTAAAATTTCATGAATTAGTGAAATTTTCTAGTGAAAATGTATATAGAAAATTGTATATTATGTAGATGAATAAAAAAACATTTATTTTCATTGTTTACATGGATGATATAAATTGTAAAGGTTACAAGGATAAATCTTTGCAAGATGTTTCCAAAAAAATGAAGAATAACTTGGAGATGTAAATATAGATATATATAATTTTCATATATAAATAATACATCTTTTTACTATAAATATCCATTACATTTCAATATGATCAATGGAAGAACTATTTTTTTGTTTCTTGGGAAACATAGAGACAAAGGAATTTTTTATTTAAAAAATATATATCATTTCACATTTATTTCATCATTACTAGTACTCTTATCAGGAATAACATTCTTAAACCCTTTCTCAATAAATAAAGGAAAGGAAACATAATAATGTGTGAGATCCATTTGTTAGTAATGGTAAGCATAGGATATATCAATAAATAATCAAAAGTGAACATAAGATAAGAAAAATGTTATAATAACATGAGATAATCATTAGTATATTACACACTTCAATTCATAGATCATAATCATGAAACATGAAATAATGTGTTATTGGTTGAAATATATAATAAATAAGAATGTGTAATCATTAATATTAAATCATAAAAAACATAAACAAGTAATAATAATAAGAACTAATTGTTTTACATGAAGATAAGAATATAAAATCATTTCCTTGTTTAAGGATCACTACTAAGACTATCATAGTAGATTGTGTAAAATCCCTACTCCATCATTTCCATAGAAAAAGATAACTCCCAAGAAAATATTAGAGGAAAAATACCCTTATTGAACTATGTTCACTCCCCATTATAGTATATATTATATTATGAGATAAAATTATTTACCTATTTCATTATAGGGCTACATAATTCTATCCCCAGCCGTCATATAATGAATAATATATATGTGTGTTCACTAAGATCCTAAAACAATCATCATATCGTCAAATCATAACCCATTAAAAGGATATGAGTTTCATAATAATTATTTCATAATAAACATAATATATAAAAAATATTTATATGGTATAATAGGTTCATATCTCTAATAAATCAATAGAAAAACCAAAAGATGTTTTTATAGATAATAAATATATTAAAATGCCCCTTGAACATTTTTATGGAAAATAAACATTATATATAAAATCACTTATTTTAAAACTAAAACATTCTAAAGAATTAAGAATAAATGTTTACTTGAAAATAAAAATGAATCCCTATAATTTTCTCTTTAAACAAATTAGTATTTGTAATGGTGGGGTAAAACTTTTTTGTGGTGTTTCTTTTAAAATATTCCTTTGACATTTTCATTTAAACATTAAAAGTATAAATGTTGGAAAATGATAAGATGCATCATTATAAAACATGTTAAAGAGAGTAAGATGTTGTCAAAAAATTTAATTTAAATTTTATTTGGATAGTATTAAAATGAATCATCAAATTATTTTAATGAAAATATATACTATTAAGAAACAATTCATGACTGAAGAGAAAAACATGGCCTTCCATCCTTAAAATATTATTTTGATATAATCAGTACAAAATGTGTTTAAAATAAAAGAAAAACATATAATATAATTAAATAAATATAGTATGATAAAGTAAAATATATATTTTTTAGGGAAAGATCGTATAGGATTAGCATCACATATTAAAGCATAAAATATATCAGTAAAATAGATATTGTTATGAAAAACCCTTAGCCCATGTTTTTCATACATGTTAAAAACTCTAACCTCATGAATAATAAATTGAAATTTATTATTATTAAATGATATAACCGAATAAATATATATTATACCATAAATATTTTACTTATTACATCATATCATGCATTTATCAACAATCATTCATTATCATCATTATTTTGGGTGTTAACAACTTCAGTTTTCATATTTTTTCTGGTTCAACAATTATGTTCCTTAGACATTTATCATAGTTCTTTCATATATATAATGTATTTATTAATATAAATATCAGATATATTCATTTTATAATATTTTTAAAAATTAATATAAATAGAGTATAAAAACATTATTACATCACATCATGGATATGATTATTTTTACACACGCCCAAGTGATATTTTACACATTTTAACCGATATAAGAAAATAATATAAAATCCTCATTATTGTTTAAAAAATAAATATTATATCATAAATATCATATTTATTAATTAAATATCTTTTTATTACACACCATGTAAAAAATAAATTAAAGAGTCACATCGCTTCATGGGGGTGGATGTTCATACAAACACACGATCAATGTTATCATATTCCAATAGATAAGATGGTGAGAATATAGATATGATATTTTAATTATATAAGAAAAAATATTCTATAAATATAATTTATAAAAATAAAATCTATTACAATAACCATCCATAAAATATGGTGATGGAAAATGAATCATATCACAAGGTGGAGTTGATAGTCCATATCTATGCACAATGCATGCTTTCATCTCACATTAAATAGAAAAAGATAGTGGGAATGGATGTTCCATGATCATAATATAGTATGGGAATATTTATGATATTTTTGAAATAAATTTTTATCTATATAATTATTTTTAGGAAATTTTAATTAGAAAATAAATATAAGATAATTGTTAATATGTATAACTCTTATTTGAAAGACCTCCTTTGGAATACACCTTAAGACTTGAGGGTTTATTTTTAGATAAATAATAGTACATATAATATTGAGTAATGTTTTATATGTCTTACTTGGTATGGTATTGTATGAGATATAATGTCAAATTCTATGAATATGGGAGGTTAAGATGTGTTATATTATATGTGACCGGAAGGAAACACCTGGAATTTCATAAATTATTTCCATGACATAACGTAAATTTCGTTGCAATGTGGATCCTAAAGAAAAATTATTTAATGAGAATATAATATAAGGATGAAATACCTTTATCAAATAATAATTATGCATGTTTTGATGAATACCATACCCTTATCACTTGGTTTAACTGCTCATAATCCAGTTTTAACATTAATTGTGGTAACAAAATTTTACTAATATTACTATTAATTTTGAAAAATACTATGTTTACCTTATTACATTATATTAATTATATGAAAGAAATTATACCATATTAAATTTATATGATTGGTTGAATTTAATTTTAAATATGACTCAAAAACTATAATGAAACAATATATTATATAAAATAAATTTTTAATAATAAAATATAATTTACTTCAATTCTTTTCCATGTAAATTCTATCAAATTATTTCTTTGAAAATCATCTTGAGATGAAAAATTCATTTATAGTAGGGAAATTTAATACATATTCCCATTCTATTTTATTTTTTAAAAAAATATTTTTATTAAAAAACGTTGGAGGTGTAGTTTTTATATTTTTCACAATTCATTTAAAAATATCATTTAATTGGAGAGTAGTTAAAAATTAATTTACAAGTATTCCACTCAATTTTATAAAAATTAATTTTTAAGAATAAAAAATTCTGCATTAGTTTAAATGAGTTACTATTTGTTCTCTTTAATTAATATATTATTCACTTTTTATAGAATCCAATAGCCTATATCAAATGTCATATAACGAATATAAAATTTATAGGAGGGCCACTTTATATTTTAGAATAATTATATTAAAAATAAATTAAATTGTTACATGTAGATCTATATATCTAAGTGGTTCCAGCAATATTCATGGCATAAAATTTTTATTATGATGAAACATAAATATCAATTATATATTCATGGATTTTTTTTTGAATTTAAAATATTTATTCATTCTCTAATATTTTGTGGTTTTTAAGGGTTAGAAAGTATCAAATTGAATTTGGACTAGGGAACCATTGTTCAACATTATATAATTTTTAATAAAGGGGTACTGTGAAACATATAGAAGTATAAATGGTACATGGGAGCTTAAAAATCATACATGTAGGGCCTCAATCCTCACTGAATGATCGATGGAAGTGTATTGGTTGGTCTGTGGAGAATAAAGTATGCATTACATTTAAGCTTGAAATTTTTGTGTTCAAAGAGAGTCTTTTTTGGAGTATTTTTATAATTTTTCCTTAAAATAAAATATATTTTCCACCTCTAATCATTCAAAACCTCATAAAAATTTTCTAAATTTTGTATCCTCCAACAAATTTTAATTATCTTAAAAGATCCATCATCTTCTATTTGATTTTCCATTTCTTTTCTTTCATTCTATTTGGTAAGGCTAACTCAATTTGGGCCCTAGTTAGTCCTTTATTATGTCTTAATTATTTTTCTATCTCTAATCCCTAATTATAATTATTTATAGATAAAATTAGTTATTTTTTGTTACTAGTTGAATCTTATGATACAACATGGAATATTTGGTTCCTTTATATCAAAATTGTATTTCTATATCATGTTCTACCATTTATATGAGTGTATATTCACAATCTTCCATGTGGGTGTCTATGTATGATAATACTTTTATTATTTTAGGGTTTAAGTGTATGGGTGAGGTGGGGTTGATGTAATTTATACCATAGAGTGTTGAAACTGAAAAAGTGTATTAGGTTCAATAGATCTATTCCTTCTTCAATGTTTTTATGTTTGGATATACACACAGTTTATATGGATAGTGTGATTTGTTTGAGATTGGTTATTGCTTGTGTAGACTTTTGTTTAAGAATTTGATTATTGGTGATGAATTCAATTTAGTTTTATGATATCTTTTTAAAGAACATGTAATGTGAGTGTAACCAATCATGGATGGATTGGGAGTATACAATTGATAGAACATAATTTTTCATTAGGTTTGAGAAGACCTATTGGGACTAGTGGGTAACCATATTTGATTTTATGAGTAATAAATATATATATTATATTTAATATTATATACATTCACTAAAAATATTGTATCCATGTCTTGTGTGATGGAATTTTGGATTGATAATTAATAAAAATGAATTTTGGGTATTATGGCCACATTTGGTTAGAGGGTCGGGCACCTATATAATGATGTATGACCATCAATAAGTGAGAGATTGTGGTGTGAGATTTAATATTGAACAAGATGTGTGACTTTACCAATGTGAGATAGTGGGGTGTGGGACTCGATGTTGACATAATTTGTGACCTATATATTGTGAGTGGGTTTTATATGAGACATGGTGCGGGATCTGATGTGGGGTCACAACGTTTCTTAAAATATTCTAATCATATTTTGTTGTATAATTATGAAACAAGATGCTTTTTATTTATATCATGTATGTGAAACATATATATTTTTGGTTTTTGGTAGTATGTTTTATATATGAGAACCCATATTGGATGTAATAATTCTATTTTTTTATATCAGTTAGTTTATAAACTCTCTTATATCCATTTTAATTATGTAAGAGATGAATTTATGTTGTAATACATAATTTATTAATCACAGCCAAAATCGGAACCTCAATGTTCTTTCATACTTTGTTATAATGTATCTAGACAAGGTCATAGGCCATGTATAGGATTTCTGAGTAGGAAGATCTTATTGGGGATTATACAAAATAATAGTAAGTATTCAAGAACATTTGGTATCTATGTATTTTTTTTTATTTTTTTTATTTATTTAGATCTCATATACCTATATTCCACATATAAAGAACATTTTGAACAATATTATATAATTGAATAGTATCCTATTTTTTTATATCATGATATATTTGTATGGTTATAATTATTTGTGTTCCATCCATATTTTATTTATTATTACCACTTTCAATATGTATATTACTGATGATTACTAAGCATTGATGACATAGTCTTCCATCATTGTGGCATTTTACATCACTGATAGTTAAGAAAGTCATTCATATGAAGAGGTGCACATGAAAAAAATGTGACACACTAGATCAGGACCAATGATTCATTCATTTAAATTACAAAAATAAATCAGAAAACATTACTTTGATTTATTACTTTGGGGTCAATAGAATAAAGAAAAAATGGTACAGACTTAGAATGAATTATTTATTGTGTCTGGATAACACCTTTATAGTGGATTTTCGAGTCACCATGTTAGTGGTACTGATTTTAATATTAGTTCTCTTATTGTTTCATGCATTTCTTGATGGGATATTTGTATTTATAACTTTATTTAATTTTCTCCTTTCATGGGGTGGTGATAGTGTATGGGTTCATGCATCATGATTTAATAAATTTTCACATGGTATGATCCTATCATCTCATGAGTGATATATGTTAAAATTAATTAAATACCAACCGTTATATATTCATTGTTTTATTAGAATAATGTTTAATAAAAAATAACTAATCTATCATAATCTTACAGATAATTTTGTTAGATATAATTATCAATAGTATGAAATTATAAGGGATACATACTTAGTGATTGTGATAGATGTTAGTGGTTAAGGATAGTGGTTGTGTGTAGACCCATAAGGTGGGTCCAATAGAGTAATTTTTTGTCTATGTTCTTTTTAAATTCTTATTTGATTATATTTATGTTATTAAATGGTGTTTTTTATTTTTTTATTTTGACATTTTAGAAAATGATTCCTCAGTGATGACACATGGGGTCTACTAGGGATAAAATTAAAGACTTTTTGGATATCATTAATTCAATTATTATACCTCTAGATGATACAGAATTTGGGACTATTAATTTTCACATATATGGCGTAGTTATTTAGGTAGATCACTACTTCTTATAGCGTTTTTTTCAATTGTATTGGTGGGAGGTGGAGGTTCACAACATGGCGGACCTACCATGGTTTATATTTTTTTCAAGATATACAAATAAAATATCCATGATCAATCCTAGGTACTAATGGTCCTCATGAATTTGAGGAGTAGATCGAGGTGATAATGGGAAACTTACAACTTATAGATACACTGATAAGTAGTGGTTGAAGATAGAAACTTATAGGCTTCATGAAACCACAAGGATATATTGGTGGATTTTGTTTAAGGTATGTAAGATTGAGTTATTGTCATATGAGGGATTTAATGTATTATTCTTGAAGGATATCACTCTTGAGTGTATGAATTAATATAAAACATAGGATATTTCATACCATAAATATTTGATTATATCTATGATATAGGAAAGTAATTGTTTTTTGAGTAATTATATATTACCACATTGATATCTAGGAATAAGGCTGAAAAGTCCAAGAGGTTTGAGAGTTTATTCTAAAAGTATGTATGGTATCTGGTTATGTTGTTTAACATAAAATATTACTCAAATTTGGTTCTAAATTATCATAAAATTGGCAAGGGATTATTAGTGAATAGTTCACTAGGATAATTTATGTTTTATGTGGTTTTGGAACTAACCTCTCCAAAGGATGTGTGGGTACTTTATCCAAAGAAAAGTAGAAGAGATTAAAAGAGATATTACAGGATAGTGATAAGTGGTCTAGGAAGGGATGAGGATTATCACTCATTTCTATAGGATGAGTTTCCAATACATTCAACCAATGATGGATGATAGGGAATTCCAAAAGTGCATGTATGTGTCAACCAAATCATTTTTATAAATGTGGTATGATGAATAACCAATAATTCCTCTATCTGAAAATATATTAACTATTTTCAGGTAGTGATTTAGAGAAGAATTTTACATTGAGTGCTTGTTCAAGGGGAATGAAGACATATTTCAGATCTTCATCTGAGAGTTTATTCCAGGGAGATAGCCATGTGTCTCAGTGAAATCATCCATCATAGATTTATTTGGGGTTACATATTTAGTAAGGTGGTGAATCTTGAGTTCCTGACCAAAGGTCAAATGTAAAATTGATTTAAGATTCATAATAGTTTAAAACAAATGGATTAGATTGTATATCCACTATAATATGGTTGATTTTAATTACATTGATTCATTCTATTACTCTGTTCGATACAGGGGTCTAATATTTTTTCTCAAACTAATATTTTCCTAGAATGTGGTTGGTTAGGGAGTTCTCTATTAGGATTTTTTATCTTGATACACATATAAAAATGAGACTATATATTATTTATAGATTACCAATGTTTCCTATAGTGGTTGTAGGATATGAACACATTTTGTATTTCGTCAATTTATATAAAGTGTGACTCAATGTTAGCTAATGAATGATTTAAAAACATTTATTTTATGATAACACAGAATACATCTATACGTGGGTAAATGTTTCTTCCCTTGTGGGGAAGGGGTAAATTTTCATCGTATAGCAGGTAATGAGTTAGGTAGTTAAAGGTTATCCTTAGTAATAAGGGATCCATCCAAAAACATTTGGTGGGTATGAATCATGAAATCGATTAGTAAAATAGTTGCAACTATATTTCTCAATGTTGTTTAAATTTTTAGTTATTTTTTCATGTTATATATTTTAGGGTTTCTTCCTATTAATGAGATTATTTTAATTATTTAACTCATACCAATTGCATAACCAATATTGATACATTCTTATTGTATTGAACTGGTTGAGTAAGGAGTGGTCGAAGTGTAGTTTGAGGAGATTAATTGAAATTACATTTTTAACTTAAGCACCTATAGTTGGGGTTCTTAGGTTTTATTATCAAATATAGTTAATGGTATAGTAAAATTTAATGCGGATTATAAGAAGTGGAAATAGTTACATTTAAGATTATGTCTTTGTTTCCTAGAATATATGATTATTTTTTCCAGTTGAGTGATACCCGATGGTTTTCTAGGATTGGAATTTGAATAGTTTTTCATTATTTATGTTTAAGGTATAAGATATATATATGATTAAATTTAATAGTTTTAATGGGTTATATAAGTATCAAATGATTAAATTATATATTAAATGTTTTTCAATAGTGTTCATGGTTATCTTGAATTGTATATTACACCCACATCCGGAATCTTACATCAGAGTGTTTATTGATGAAATTTTAGTATACTCACAGAACTAAGAGTCACATGTTCAGTACATGTATATTATTTTAATAATTCATAAAGAATATTAATTTCATTCTATTTACTCATTGTGTTAGGTTTATCTACCAGATGTGTGATTACTTGGGTATGTGATATCTTAGGTGGAGATCTCAATTGATCTAGTGGATTTAGTGATGTATTAGGCTCGACTCAGGTATGTGTCCAAACACAACCATTTTCCTAGCATGACCAGTTACTAAAACTAATTTATTCATAACATATATTTCATTCGATTACCAATTATTGGGTAGACCAAGAATGGTTGATGTTTCAGTGGATTGTTTTTTATAAAGCAGATTTCAAGGAGTGGATGTCATGACATGTCCACCGGGGCCCGTTCCGTGACTACCCAAAGCCCACCTTCTATAGGGTATGGGATGGCGACTAGCACCGAAGGCTTGTTCCCCAAAAATAGGAAGGCATTGTCTTTATATCCTATAACACACACAACCAAAAACATAGCAAGATGAAAACTCAAGTAAATGGAATAGTAAATAGAGTGAGTACAACATGTAAAAAGGGGCCAGAATACAAGCCCTACTAGAAAGTACAATGAAAACTGTAAAGTACAAGATAGGTGATAGGTGGAAAGGCTTCACCAGGATCGTCCACCCCAGATCCTACCTGAAGGGTAGGTACAAATCACGAATGGCCATATCTATGGTTCTCCTTGTATAACATCCACCTTCGAGCTACCACTAGTCATGGTACCCTCATCCTCATTCATCACTATCCATCCTCTACCCCAAACCCAACGATGTGCGATCATAGACCATGAAGGGGTGAGTATACAGATAATCAGTTGGGACCCCGAGACCCTCAAGGTCTCACCAAATTAACAAAGGATGGTCCAAAAAGGAAGGAAACAACTGATAACCCTACTCAGGTATATTCCCAAACATATACCTAAGTTATCAAGTAAACCCATCTCAATCATGAGGAAAACACAGAGTCCAAATCCAAAGACCCATGATCAACTATTCTAAAATCGATGAAATAGCACTAAGTCAAGTACCACACAAGTACTCCACAATGAGGAATACAACCAAGGTATTACAACGAAGGAAAGTACCACACAGGTACAAAATCAGCAAACACCAGGTATAACATAAGTACAGTAATATAGATGTTTAGATATAACTACTGAACCATCTTACTATGCTAAGAGGTAGACCCACACTGGATCGCTTGGTGCTGACTCACACAGGATTTCTCGGTGCTTACACCCATAAGATCGCTAGGTGTAGACCCACACAAGATTGCTCGGTGTTGAGCCACACAGGATCGCTTGGTGCTGACCTACATAGGATCACTCTTCATTTTTCACATCACTGCCAGCTACTGGGTTCCCGCACTACGCCCGCATGTCTCCGAGAGGATGTGCCCCACAATCCACTGGTAAATACTTCAACTACAATTAAATCTCTTGAAGAATTATCTCAAAGGACCTCCACGTCATAGGGGTATCAACGCAATAGACAGTGCATCAATCAGACGTCTGGTCTGTATGTTATTAGCCTTTTGTTATGAGGGTCCGGTTGGATTCATGCTCGATCCAGCCCGACTGTACACCAACATTACCCAAATCACATGTGGGGTGTACTCAAGGGACTGTCGTGCTCCAAGGTTTCTAGTGTTGTAGATGTTTCGTCAAATGGATGTCAGTTTCCAATGATATGGCCGAATGTGCGTAAATGGGTCAATCGGGTCTGAGTCTGGTTAAACTCGGCCTGCGCTGGGTAGCCCTGCCCGTCGGCGGAGCGGCCGGGGGCTGCGAGGGCGGAAAATCCATAGGGCATCGCAGTAGAGTGCCATGGGCGGTGAGGCCGCGGGGAAGCACGATTGGGTGGCGGGGGCGGCGAGGCCAAGGGGAGGTGCGGCGGTGCCGCGAGCGGCGCGGGGGGCCACAGATGGCGAGACCGTAGGGTGGTCAGGGGTGATACAGGTGGCGGAGCACCATAGGGAGGCACATTCCATGCCTTCACCGGTGGTTGTCTTGACTGGCTAGCCTTCGTTCGTTACCTTCTTCATTGTTCTTGAGTTCCACCGCTGCCCATCGTCGGCACCGGTTGCTGACACCATCACGAAGATCACAAAAAAGATCCACAATATTTGCAAAGGGGTCGAGCCATGTATGTTTTGACTGAACCCTCCATGTTAGGGTAGTAGCATACAGCTCAAGGAAAATTATTCAATGTGAGAGGTATTTTAACATTGATCAAATTAAAATACAACCCTACCTCAATGTTTTGTTGAAGATTGTCTGCAGTTGTGACAGATTGAGTTTTTCGATCCTGAAACAAGTCTCCTCCAATAGTATCAGTGAATAAAGGAAAAAAGATAAAGTTGCTGATGATGATGTTTCCTCTATAATCGGTTAATTCATCGTTGGGAATCCTTCGATGAAGATTGGAGAAATATTTTTCAAATGAGAAGAGTTCTTTGTCGGTGATCATCTTTGGAGGATGAGTTTCTCCACGATTCTCCAATGCTTCTCCCTTTCCCCAATTCCACAAAAAATGAAATCCCAACATAATAGAATAAGTTATCTATTTAGTTTGTTGTCATAAATTCAAATTTGATTAATTAATTAATTGATGTGGTTGGCAACATTAAAGTGGTATGATACTAAAGGTCACCTCCCATATTAAAGAGGGAGTTCAAGAGGATTCTCCCATTAAAGAAAGTGTAAGGGGTTTCGGGTAGTCCCCACCATAAAATTCAAATTGGGGGGTTTTTGGCTCAGTGCTCCCCACTTCCATAACCTCACATGGAAGGTTCCAACAAAAAAAATTTTAAAAAAATTTCCATTTTATTCTATTCTTCCACGAAAAACCCAAATTCTAATTTTCACCATAGACATAGTACAGTCGAGATGAAGGTCTCATTATGTGAATTACGGTGCTTCGAGTTCAACAGTTTCCCCAGATTTCAATTCTTGAGCACTGGTTTAATGGATAAAAAAACTCGCTCGCACGTTTACTGAACGTACCCGAATAAAAGTTCAGAAATTCATTCTGGGCACTCCGGGCCTTTAAATCAAGGACCGTCAATTTTTGTGAACTTCTAAAAGTCCCATATATAAAAAAAAGTACATAGAAATTTCAGGTCATTACATTCTCCCCACCTCATGGATTTACATCCATGAAAGCAACAACTCAAAACTAAGAAAACAAATGGGGGTACTGATGAATCTAAGAATCCCACTCCCCTGTGCTCTCATGGAGGTTCTTGTGCTGCCAGCGAACGTGCACCAGATGTATCAATCACCCACGAAGGACCCACTCTTATTGATCCTCAATCTCAATAGGAACCTCTATAATAGTCGCCCCATCGTCGATGTCTAGCTGGTCATGGTCAATGATGTGAGAAGGGTCGTTCACATATCTCCTCAGCTGTGGTACATGGAAGATGTCATGCACCTAGTGAAATTGAGGAGAAAGAGCTAAGAAGTAATCCACCTCACAAACTATGGTGAGGACCTTGAAGGGTATAATTAATGTTGGAGAAAACTTACCAACTCAGCCAAATCTCCAAAAACCATGTCGAGAAGAGACCTGTAGAAAGATGTGTTCACCATCCTCGAACTCTAGAGGTCTCCGTCTCCTATCAGAATAAGACTTATACCAAATCTATGTAGTCTTCATCCACTCCTTTATGATCTTCAAATTCTCTATGGTAGCCCGTACCATCTCTGGTCCCACGAGTGCTGACTCCACTGGGTTAGTCCAACACAAAGGTGATCTGCAGGGTCGCTCATACAATGCCTCAAAAGGTAACATCCCAATGGTGAAGTGATAGTTGTTGTTGTATGAAAACTCTATCATGGAAAATTTATCCTTCTAGCTGCGACAGAAGTTGAGGACGCATGCACGCCGCATGTCCTCAAGGGTCTAAATGGTCAGCTCAGTCTAGTCATCCACTTGAGGTTGGAAGGCGGTGCTCAAATGAAGTTATGTCCTGAAAGCCTTATTCAACCCCATCCATAGCCGGGAAATGAAACATGTATCATGATCAGATACAATTGTCAAGGGTAATCCATGTAGCCACACAATCTCTTGAACATAGAGGTGTCTGAAGATCTATACTGAACCCTACTCTCTGATCGGTAGGATGTGGGACGACATGGTGAGTCGGTCGATGATCACGCAGATAGAGTCATGACCTCTGTATGTACATGGATGTCCTATCATGAAGTCCATGGATATCCCATCCCAACTACACTCTGTTACTTCTAAAGGCTGAACCGAGCCTCCTGGTATCTAATGATTGACCATAACTTGCTGACAAGTGAGGCTTTGAGAGACAAACTCTACTACTTCATTCTTTATCCCCGGAAATCAGTGCTATCATCAGAGTTCCTGGTACATCTTCACCAATCCTAGATGTACTACTAGAGGGGAAGTGTGTAACTCCCTCAAAACATCCTCTTGAAGTGGCACGGGTACCATGGTACGTCCTTGGAAGAGGATTACATGCTCTCCACCATCATAAAATCCATCATGTGCATGTCCTATGGATATCTATGTATGTCATGTCTCATAGTCAGTGTACCCACGTTGTGCCTCCATGACTCACTAATGACGTGGGGGTGCGACTGCAAGAGACTGAAGAAAAGCTAATCCATCTCGATCCACAAAGGATATCTGCAAAGTGCCCAGCTGCTCTGTCACCTAACCTAATAGTTGTATACCAGATCTTCTGTTTAGCACATCTGCTACAAATTTCCCCTTCACATGATTATAGACTATCTCAAAGTCATAGTCCTAGGGTAACTCAAGACAACGTCGTTGTCTCAGGTTCAGGTCCTTCTGGGAGAAGATATTCCTGAGACCCTTGTGATCAGAGTAGATTATAAACCGTTCAACCATCAGATATTTTCAGCACATATTCATGGAGGAGACCACAACTAGTAACTCCAGGTAATGGGTAGTATAATTCTACTCGGTTTGTATAAGCTATAGAGAACCATAGGCAATCACTACTTGCTCTTGCATCAGGAAAAATATGAGCCTGGTCCCTGAAGTGTCGCAGTATGCTACGTACCCTATGCCCTCCTCTGGAAGCCTCAAGATGGGTTCACTAGTCAGCCTATGCCTTAGCTCTTGAAAACTCCACTAGAATCTCTCTGACCACACCAAGGGTTTCCCCTTTTTTCAAATACTGATAGGAGTGTTGCAAATATGGAGAAATCTTGAACAAACCTCCTGTAGTATCCATCCAAAACCAAAAAACTCCATTCCTCCATCACACACCTGGGTGGCTCCCAAGAAAGTACCACCTCAATATTTTCTATATCTACTGCAACCCCAGCCTTAAATATGACATGTCCCAAAAAGAGAACCTCTTGGATCTAGAACTTCCACTTAGAGCGCTTTCCATAAACCTGGTGCTCTTAGAGTGTGTCCAGTACTACCTACAAATGATAGGCTTGATCCTCCTCAGTAGTCTAGTAGATCATAATTTCATCGATGGAGACTACTACAAAGCGATCAAGGTATGGCTGAAATATCATGTTCATGAGTCCCATGAACACTGCTTGAGCATTCGTTATTCTGAATGGCATAACCCAGAACACGTAATGGTCGTACCGAAATCTAAAGGCCATATTCTGCACATAATCTTCTCGTACACTAAGCTAGTGATAGCCTGATCTAAGGTCTATCTTCGAGAACCATCGTGATCCCTTCAGCTGATCAA
This sequence comes from Viscum album, assembly GCA_963277665.1. NCBI lineage: Eukaryota > Viridiplantae > Streptophyta > Magnoliopsida > Santalales > Viscaceae > Viscum > Viscum album. Next base: position 1,280,536,132 of record OY728156.1, read on the forward strand.
CGAGATCATCAATCCACGGGAGTGGGTACTTGTTCTTCACGGTCACCTAGTTCAGGCGCTGATTGTCAACACAATGCCTCAAGCACCAATCCAACTTCTTGTCGAACAAAATTGGGGTGACCCAAGGTGAAACACTGGGCTGAATGTATCCCTTCCCATATAAGTCATATTGATGTACCCTCAGTCCACGAAGCTCCATGGGTGACATCCGATTTTCTGGTTTAGATATCAGTGTCGTATAGGGGTAAAAGTCAATGTAAAACTCCACCTCTCTGTGAGGAGGTCGACCAGGAACATCATCATAGAAGATATTTGTGTACTGGTCCACCACTACAAGATATCTTGGATTCTCGACATCAAAAACTCTGAGGGTAAGGCTATCCAACTGATGAGTGATCGGCTGCACTCTCCTCCAGGTAAGTCCATCTTATGTTGCAAAGGATCCCTTCTCGTCTGTGAAGCTAACCCCAGTCCCATCCATGCGGACACACCATAGTATCTACCTAATATAGTCAATCTGAGCATGGACTATAGATATGCAATCTATACCCAAGGTGACGTCGTAAGGCATTGACGCTGCTACTAGGAGATCCTAGCCGAAGCTCTCGCCTCCTAGAGTAAGGTTGCACTACCGTCTCCAGTGTGTAATCATCAAATACACTCACATAGAAGTCTCTAGCCATGAGGATCGATCCAATAACTCCATTGAAATCTATGAGATCTGAACGTTGGCAGCGGAAATAAAAGAATGACTATAACTTATGTCTATAAGTACTGTAGCTAAGGTAGAGCAGACACAGATCATACCTTGTGTCATCTCCGATGCACCATGATCGTAGGCCTCACCTTCCTGGAGCTGGGATCTCCCAGTTCCACATGCTCCTTGATTTCGGGGTGGACCTCCTGGTGGTGGTGGTGGTAACATCTCGAATTGTTGCCCACCGCCAGCTACACAACCAGATCCTCTGCCATGTCCGTCTACTCCCAGCAGACCTCCTTGGTCAAATATCTGTCTCTTCCTGGGTGGTCCTTCGACCGTCTGCTGATCATCTGTATGGCGGGTTGAATAGTCAGAGGCCATGTGACCCTGTCCGACACATGTCTAACACTGCCCGATCCTGGAATAACTAGCTCTGCCTCATGTGCCCCGCACAACCGACCCTAAATCCTACGGTTGTGCATATGTAGGTCGGGTCGTCTTGGAATTCTATGACTTATATCTCCTTCCAGCTGCAGAAGACTTTGCTACATGACAAATGGTGGTGGGTCTCGCTGAAGGTGACTTCTCAAAAAGGAAACTCTCCACGTAGTGGGCTCTCTCTAACACCCTCTCTAGCGTCAGGATGTTATGAGAAATTATTAAATCCATAATCTCTCATTTGAGTCCATTCTTAAAGGTTCAGTCCCTAAATAATGGGTATCGTACCATATTAGTAGAGTAACACAAGAGGTTAGTGGACCTCACAGAGTACTGATCCACAGTCATGATGCCCTATTTTAGATGAAGTAGCTCCTGAATGCACACTGTGCAAAGAGTCATTGGGACAAACTCTGCTCGAAATAGACTCTCAAAGTATTTCCAAAGAAGTGTCACCACGTCATGATCGTAGAGCATAAATCTACACCATCTTCTTTATGATTCCTATAGAAGGCTGATGACAACTATCACCATGATATCAGCTGGTGTCCCTACCATTTGGAAAAATCTCACCACATCCTCTAGCCAATCCTTAGATTCCTATGGGTATATCCCTCCACAGAACCTGTGTGGCCTCTGGCACTGGAACTCATGCAACGCGCTCAAGAAGTATGAACTCTCTACTACTGGAGCTGGTTGCATCGATGGCCCAATGGGTAATGGTATCGATGGTGCCTCCAATGGTGCCTCCACTAGTTCCTCTTCTGGAAAAGGGCCCTACACTGAGGCCTCGTCGCTCGGTGGGCTATCAATGTGTACAACTCTTGGAACCCTAGATGGCTATCTCTGTGGAGGTATCCTAAAAAGAAACATGTTTGCTATAGTCATTATGTTATACCTGGTGAGATTGCTGAAATAGTTCACAAAGAATACTCTTGAAAACCCACATGCAATCAGTGCTTTCTTTTTCTATGTCAGAAATCAGAATTCAGGGTTCTGGTGTATGGATACGTCGGCTGCCGCACCAACATTGTATTCCCTAAACTGATAACCACACTCACTACAATTAACAATATTGCTGTTTTAAATGTCAGAGTCTTATGTTATATGGTAGAATCAACTCCTCTGACAGCAATTTGTCACAACACATCCCCCGAGGCCCATGCCGGTACTACCCCAATCCCGCCTTCATAGGCCAGGTGCTGGCGACTAGCACCAAAGGCGTGTTTCCTAAAACTGGTAAGGCATGGCCTTTATATCCTTTAACGCACACAACAAAACAGAAAACAATATAACAACTCAAGTAAACTGAATAGTAAACAGTGTGAGTACTACAAGTAAAATAGGGCTAGAATAAATTCCCAACTGGAAAGTACATAGAAAACTAGAAAGTACAAGATAGCTGATTGGTGGAAAGGGAGCTCCTAGATTGTCCACCATGGATCCTAACTGAACGGTAGGTACAGCTCATGAACGGTCGTCTCTTCGGTTCACCTCATCCAACATCCACATTCGAGATACCACATATCCTGGTCCCCTCGTCGTCAGTCAGCATAGTCTGTTGTCTGCACCAAACACAACGAAGTGCAGGGATAGCCCATGCAGGGGTGAGTAAAATGATAATCAGTATGGACCCCAAGACCCTCAAGGACTCGCAAAATACAAAAAGAATGAAACACGAAGGAAGGAAACAACTGATAACCCTACATAGGTATATACCCACACATATACCTTAGTTATCAAGTAAACCCATCTCAATCATGAGGAAAACACGGATTCCAACTCTAAATCCCCAAGCTCAACTGTTCCACAAAGGAAGAAATACCACAAAGGAAAGTGCCACACATGTATGCCACATAGAATAATACCACCAAGGTATTACAAATATGGAATGTACCACACAAGTACAAACTCATCTCACATCAGTTATATCTTATGTACATTAGTAGATATGATTTGATGTAACTACTGAATCATCTTACTCTGTTAAGAGGCAGACCCACATCGGATCGCTCGGTGCTGACCCACACAGGATCGCTTGGTGCAGACCCAAATAGGGTTTCTAGATGCTTACCCACAAAGGATAGCTCGGTGCTAACCCACATAGGATTGCGTGGTGCTGACCCACATAGGATTTCTCGGTGCTGACCCACACAGGTTTTCTATTCATTCTTCATGGCACAGCCAACTACTGGGATCCCACACTATGCTCGCTAGTCATCGAGAAGGTTTACTCCACAAGCCACTAGTCGATACTCCAACTTCCACGAAGTCTCACAAAGAAGTATCTCAAAGAACCACCTCATCATAGTGGCCTCAATGCAAGAGATGACATGTCAATCAGACGCCTGGTCTGTAAGTTATTAGCCTTTTTGTCCCAAGGGCCCGATTAGATTCATGCTCAATCCAACCCAAATGTACACCAAATTTTCCAAAATATTTATTGGGGTATACTCAAGGGACTTCCTCACACCAAGGATTCTGGTGCCACATACAGTTTGTCAAACGGACGCCTGGTTCCATAGATATGGCCGAAAGTGCGTAAATGGGTCGAAGTGGGTCCAGGTCTTGTCCGACCCAGTCGGACCGACACGGCCTGACCCGCTGGGTCAGGATCAGCTAGCTAGGTCCAGCCCAGCCCACATTTGGTGGTTCAGCCTGCTCTGGGTCTAGCCAGGCATGCACCGGGTAGCCTAGCCAGGCGGTGGAGCGACCAGGGGCCATGAAGGATGCAATGTCGTGGTGCGGCACGACGGAGCCGCGGGCGGAGAGGTGGGGTGCCAGGGGCGGTGAAGCTGTGTGGCAGCGCAGCGGGGCTACGGGCAGTGAGGCAGGAGGGTGGTGCGGGGGGCCGCGAGCGGTGGGGAAGCGGGGTGCCGCGAGCGGTGCAGCCACGGGGCGGCGCGGGGTGCCGGGGCGGCGGAGCGTCGTGCCTTCACCAGCGGCAAGCTTGACCAGCTGCCCTTTGTTCGTCGCCTTTATCACATTTCATGAGTTCCTCTTGTTCCAACCACCAGCACTAGTCACCGACACCATTGCGAAGATCGCACAAAAGATCCAAAAGATTTTTTGTGGGGTCGGGCCATGTTTGTTTCGCTCGTACCCTCCGTGTTAGGGCGGTAGTATATGGCTCCAGGAAGATGATTCAATGTGAGAGGGAATTAAACATTTATCAAATTAAAACACACCCATACCTCGAATGTTTGTTGAATATTGTACACAGTTGAGGCTGATTGACAATTTTCGATCCTGATATAAGTCTCCTCCTATGACGTTGGGGAAGAGAGGAAAAAAGATGAAGTCTATGACGATGAAGTTTCCTTAATCGTCGGTTAATTCGTCGTTGTGGATCCTTTGATGATGTTTCAAGAAATAATCATCGAAGGAGAAGAGGTCTTCATTGGTGTTAGTCATTAGAGGATGAGTTTCTCCCTGATTCTTCAAAGCTTCACCCTTTCCCCAATTCCACTAAAAATGAAATCACAACATAATCAAATAATATATCTATTTTGTTTCTTGGCATAAATTCAAATTGGATTAATTATTTAATTTATGTGGTTTTCACCATTAATGTGGGAGGATACCAAAGGTCACCTCTCTCATTAAAGAGGGAGTTCAAGAGGATTCTCCCATTAAAGAAGGAGTTAGGGTGGTTTGGGTGGTCCCCACCCTCAAATTCAAATTGGGAGGTTTTGCGCTCCGTGGTCCGCACCTCCATAACCACACATGAAAGGTTTAAACAAAAATAAAATGGTAAACATTTTTATTTTATTCTTTTATTCCATGAAAAACCCAAAATCTAACATTCACCCTCAACCTGCTTCAGTCGAGGTGAAGGTCTCCATATGTGAATACCGGCACTATGAGCTTAACGGTGTCCCCAGATCTCAATTTCGTGCAGCAGTTCAAAAGTTAGGTAAACTCGCTCACACGTTTACTGAACATACCCAAATAAAAGTTAAGAAATTCATTACAGGCACTTAGGGCCTCGAAATTAGGCACCATAAATTTTTGCAGACTCCTAATATTCCCATATATGGAAAAAAATCATGGGAACTTCGGGACATTACAGTTGAATTAGAGATTGATGGATTATTTTATTATAATTCTATTGTACCGTGTTCAGGGTTATACTATTAATTATGAAAAATATGGGATTGGTGTGGAAATTTTTATGAAGTTTGTTGATTGGGTAGTTTGTCATAACTACCATCATCTATGATCCAATGTGTTTCACTACCGTAGCAATGATTTGATTGAAGGTATATATTTTCACACATAAATGTTTTTTTTTTCAATATCTCTTTGGTGAGTGATTTTACATCTACATAGTCCATATAAAACTCTTATACATATTGTCCCTATGGAACAAGAACATGATATAGAGATGTTAAATCAATTTCTTCCAGACCATATCTTTTTAAATTGAGTATTCCACCAATAAGGTGAATATTGAGGAAGATTATATTTATAATAGACTCATAATTAGGAATTTTTCTTATCTATGGAGTGAAATCCAATGAGATTTCATTCTGGAAATTACATTAATGGTTTCAAGATCTATGATTGTATGAATTATGCACCCTTTATAATTACTTCTTTATTGGGGAAACAATTAAACGATATACATGAAATTTATTAATATTTATTTATGATTACAGAATGACTTATGGAAGAAAACATAGTCTTCATATGGTCCGGGGATGCGGAGGATGTGATTTACATCAATAGTATGGTGGTTGTTCCTATTTACATGGGAGGGAATTTTATGAGTGAAGCACATACCTCTAGCTGGGTGGTGAATTCAATTATAATGAATATGATTCATGATATTTGGCATTGTTTTTTGTGGATGAATATGAGTAAGGATATAATAGGATTAATTTCTCTTTGATTTGACAATAATATAATAGAGTAGAACTAGTGACTAGGTAGGTTACTTCCACCCATTCCATTTCTAGTATCAATGTGTGATGTGGTGACATTGTTCTTCATGATGAGGCTACCCTAGAACATAAAAGATCATGATATAGTGTAAATGATATTTGATTGATCACATCATAATTGAGGACACCAATTTTTTTCTAACTTTTAAACATATTAACAGCTAGTAATATAAAATGTAAGAGTATAGTATCGATAGAGAATTATAAAAGAATTGTGCAACCAAAAAAAAGAAATAAAAAAAAGAAAACAAAATAATTTAAATAATGACAAGAAAGTGAAAAATAAATAAGAAATATGGATATAAAGACTTAATGCAAGTGAATTTATAGAAATCATACTATTATAATTTGATTAAAAATGATATAATTTGTTTAAATTAAAAAACCACATCCATGATAGATATTGTAAAAGGTTTATTGAGACACCTTATAATTATTTAGGTTCTCCAAAAATATAGTGAACTCTCAAAAGAATGATCAGAAAAACAATTTCAATAATAAATATATTCATTGATAGAAAAGAGATACATCATAATTTTAATACATTCAGATCATCCGATGATTCGAAAAATAAATGGATTCTATATCATCTCATCTTAGTAATTAATATAGAATAAAAACAATACTCATAAAGAATTAAAATAATTCGGCCGAATGAAAAATGAACTGGCCTGATTATGAAAATTAAACTAAAAAAATTAAATAAAATTCAATTCATAAAAATTAGAAAACATTAAAAAATTTATCCTCTCATGACCAAAGCATCAAAAATATAAATTTAATTTAATAATTTATCCCCAATAACAAAAGAATGAAGAAAATAGGAAAAAAGGAACAAATATTATCAATTAAAGTGGATTACCCCTTGATTTTAATCCTTTTTGTCTTGTCATCATTTATTTACTGCATATGGTGTGCTTTACTCCAGATTCTCATCTATGCTAAGTGTGTTCTATCTCTTAATTTTGATTTTCTATATTTTATATTTCATCTAGGTTATATCCTCTCATTCAATGCATCCTTCAGGGTATGATAAAAGAAATATTATTTTATTGGTTGTCTATCACTGTCTATGTGAAATTATTAAAGCACAACAATCACCACTATTACTAGCACATGAATTAATTATTACTTATGAAAAAGTATGATTTAATTTCCTCCCCATCTACCACTATTGTTTATCATCTATTAGAATCAAAATAGTTCAATCATTGAACAACATAAATCCTCTTTAACACTAGATTAAACATGTTATAAAAAGAGTAACTACTTTCAGATATCTTGTTTTGTTATCATTAGTGTGAAAAAACATATAAAAGTTGAAGATATTCTATGGATCAAGAAGTTATCACACTATAAACAAATTTATAATAGTAGAAGCACTCATCATCTTATCATTGATTAGAAAAAATCCACTTCTTCCACGAATGAGGACATAAATACCCTACAACAACCAACATCCTTCTTTGACAATGGGGGGATTCATTTTTTTAATTGGATAATAAATTTTCAACAGTTTCTTGAATGTTACTATTCCAACAACATTTCAAAATAATTTAGTGAAAATTAGATAGATCGATGACCTAAGATTGTTTCCTCCCCCAAATTTAGAATCACTCTAAAGTGCACCATTTGATTCAAATGAAATCATAAGTTCTCATCCCACATTTGGGACTCAGTGGTTTACTTCATCTCATTGGGTTTTGATTTGGTTCTATATCATCATTATTTAGAATAGGCCCTAACTATGATTTTCCATGGGTACATCATAATCATTTCACCACTAGAAAGATTAATGGGTGTCTTCATCACATAGGGTTTCAAGTTCATCTTAAAATTTCATGGGAACAAGCTTCCCTTTTGATGTTGACAACATATTTAGTAATTTGAAAAAGAAATTGACTTCCTCACATACCTAAATTTGAATCCTCACTCTTCAATCGTCTTCTATTCTAGAAGATTTTACCTTGATGCTTTAAAAAACACATTGTTCTTGATTATTCATCTATATATCTGTTTTCATATCCATCATAAAAAATATTTATTTGTAGTTCGTCCTCAAAACGAAAGAATCATATATCTTTTTCACTTAGGGTCCCCCAAATGTATCATAGTTCATACATGATATGAACAACTCCCAACTATGCAAGATCGAAAATTATGGGTTCCATCTTTAAGAAGCACCAATTAAAACACATGATCATAAAATAAATGTTAATCATCATTCCCTTCATATCAGTGACCTTGGAAGCAGCATTTTCATCACTAAAAAATTGATCTCTGTCAGCGGCATTGGTCCAGTATAGGTTCATATCCAAAAATTTTTTCTATAGTCTCATATTTGGTGGATATTTTTATTCATAGAGGGTTTCATATACCTTCATCCTTGGGTAACAATCAGTGCTTTAGGTTGATGTAACCTCCCCCTACGGTTTTCTTAGTTTTGGTAAAAATTCCATAAGATAAATAGTCTTACATATACAGAGTTTTATTACATAGAGATAATTGTATTACTCATTTTGTAGCCTCAATTTAATTTCCTTGATGATCACAAAACAATTCTGATATAATTCATTTTGTAAAGGGAATTATCTTATGTAGAAACTATTATATGGATTACAATGAAAATATCATCAAAATAATCTAAAACTACATTCCAATGGTTTTTTCCCTATATAAAACATTTTTTCTACCATATTCCTTCAATAAAATTCTTTTGTCGACCACTAAAGATTAATAAAACATTTAATGAAACATATACATAATTAAATAAATACAATATAAAATAAAAAAATTAAAACATTATATTAATAATTAATATTAATTAAATTGTTAAAACAATTTAATACTAAGATATTAGAAGAATTTTAGTTAATCTAAAAAATAGATTATTTAATTAATTAAAAAAATTAAATAAATTAACAAATGAATTTTATGTTTTTGAAACTAAATAATTAAATCATTAATTTCATAAAGTTAATTAAAAATTTAAATAAAATTAATTAATAAATATATTAATTATAAAATTATATATATAATAAAAATTATGTATAAGGAATTGAAAATAAAATAAAACATCAAATAAATAGTTAAATAAAACATTTAAACAATTGGTATATAAAAAAACTACTACTAATAATTAAAAAAAATGAAGTGAATGACATATTGATTAAACAAAATTTTTTTATAAATTCAATAGTGAAAAAAATTTCAATTAGCATACCCAAAATAAAAATCTTGCCATATTAATGATAAAATAATCATTGAAAACATAATATAACAACAAAGGATATTTGGAAAACAATATCAATTTACAACCACATAAAATCCCCCCACATTTAATAAATTTTTTATCATTAAGAAATATTTAGTTACATTCAATATTAGAAAAGAAATATCAAAATAGAAAAAATTAAATTTCACGAAGAATTTTTTTTAATAGAGATTTTCCCTCTTGTATTATCTCAAGTAGTGAAAATTGATTTCCCCCACAAATTAGATTTCATCACTATAAAATAGGTTATTGTTTTACACAAATTATATAATTTTAAATCCTATGGAAAATTTAACAAAAAATAAATTTTAATAAAAATAAAATTCCAAAATTTCTTTTACCACTTGGTGAATAGACTCACAGAACATAAGAAGTCATAAAAATGGACACACCTTTGGATAGATTGTTGTGAATAATTATTGGTGGAACAAATAACTCGTCACAAATATTTATAGTTAATAAATAAAAAGAATAAATATATTGGTTCATCCAGGGATATGATTTTCACTTTATATTTCATTTTCATTCATATCTTATAAGTTAGATTCAAATTCTAAAAGTCAATATTAATAATATTCTTATGATATTTTCGAAAGATTTAAAGATAGTACATTTTTTCAATAGGGAAAGTGAAAATATTTTCTCAATTAAATCCAATAGGTACTAAAGATTAATCTCTTCGAGGGGGATTTAAAACCATTAATTTTGAGAATCATTTTCACCAAGTGATAATTTTCAAGTAATGCATAAAAATTTAAAATTTCAAAAACATTAATGGTTTCTAATGGGAGCTCAATGAATTAAATATTAGAAAATATGAGACCCTTCCCCCAAAATTAAAACAAATTATGTTCCCCACTGTTAAACACAATGGTGATGAACAATTTTGACAGAATGTTTTTTTAAATATATTCAAATTCAGCATTGAAGGATTTTTGTGTAGGATCACATTGATGTGTAAAAAATATTTTCCAATAAAATAAACATAAATACATGAACTTGAGTGATTTTTTACATATCAAAATATTTTAGTATAGAATAGAATATTTAAATATGATTTATGTTGTCCCACAAAAACATTCCAAAATGATTTTCAATATAACAGATAAAATTGCTTGCACATGCATTTTTTATGAAAACAAAACCATAAAAAAATATAAACATGTGACATAGTTATTTAATATTGCCTCGAAAAATTATTTTAATAATTTTTAGAATATAATAAGACAAAAACGTAAGACCAAAAAATTGATTTGGAAGCATTAAAATTAAACAATAATAATAAAATCACTCCCATGGAATGAATTTTTTTAAAGAATATAAAATAGAATACCATGTAATATTGAACATCAATAAATCATCTGAAAAAGATAAAATTCTGAAAATATTGAAAATAACGAACATTAGTAGTAAAAATTTATATTTTAAAAATATTATTTTTAGGGTTTAATGAAATGATTCTTGATAAGGTTGATAAAATTTCCAGCTCCATTAGTGGTCAATATTAGATAGATTTTTGTTTTGAAAAAACCATGTAAATAGACCATTAGAAAAAGAGACTATGTACTTTGATAGTAATATTGAACTGAGTGAGAAGCATTTATCAATAAAGAAAACAGAGAAAAAAATTAAAATTTATGGTTTGGCTCCCATGTCGCGTTGAATTTCAAGACATTAGTTGCACATAATACCAAAAGTATATATCCATATTTATTCGATGGGAATGTTTCATTAATGATTCAAACATCACATGAGCATAATTTAGTACACCTTTAAAACAACTTAATATCACCAACATCAATGGAATATTTTTTAAGCTCAATTAAAAACCCAAAACTAAGGTCATTTTAAAAAATAGGTATTTTTTTATTTGAAAACACATGAAATATATTTTTAGAAAATTCCATTTAATTTGTTCTAGTAAAACCAGCTATGATATTAAGGTTTTACTTGTACACATGGGGCTTTAAAACACTGAAATATATATGTAAAAACATCTATAACTGACTCACTATAATAGAGAATTATGGTTATCACAACTTCTCAAAAATTAATATTATAATAATCCCATATAAAGGTTTGAAATTAAGATTAGGAAATAATTTTTTCATAGTTTATAGAAGAATCAAAAGAATTGAATTTTCACAAAATTTGTTGGAATGTATCAAGAACAAGTTCATCAATAGAAGGAATAGGACTTTCTAGAAAAAATACTTGTTCATGTTGAAAAAAATAAGTTTTTAGAGGTAATCAATGTAGAACGTAATCTAGTTTTGCACACTTTCGAACACTCAAAAAATACCAAAAAACTGTCTTACTTTTTTTGATAAATCAAAATTAAATATTTTAAATTATGAATTTTTATTTGGTTCTTGGGTAGGGGTTTCATAAAAAAGAGATGAATAAAAATATGGATCAACTATCGGAGTAATACCTTCAATGATCTATATAAATATAATCCTTATATCCTCTTGTTGGAGAGAACCATACCGTTATTTGACATCAATTTTAAAGAATTCATTCTCAATGAAATCAATGTAGTTACAGGTAACCTCATTTTGGTAATTTTCAATGAACAAAATCTATTCCACATTATCAATAAATGTGAGGGTAGGTTTTCCTTTGGAAACATCCATGAAAACTCCTCTAGTAGAAAGTAATGTTCTAACTAATATGATTGGAACCTTTTCATCAAACTCTATATCATTTATAAAAAATATTAATGTGAAATTTAGGACACCCAAAAGTTACTTATAAGTTATCTACCCTTACATAAGGAAGAGGGGGACATATTAGTATGATAAAGACAAATAGAAGTTTTTTTAAAGACCCTAAGGACATGGTTTTTGAATAATGAGTTTCTAATCATATTAATACTTTATCCCGAATCAAAAAAATTCCATGTTGACATATTCCTCCTATTAAATATTGAATAAAAACATCTAAGATCCTTTAAAATTTGAATCGATTTCCTAAAAACAATGAAACTAAATTATTCATTGAGATTGATAAAATCTATTTTTTTCAAATCATTTTGGATATCTAGAAACATCTTGGTGAATATTATATATGATGGAATTTTATCCAAGGATTCCAAAAATGGAATTTTTATGATAAATGACATGAACATTTTTAAAAACCACAACTAGCTATATTTATCACTCTTTATTACTTTTTAGGGGAATTTTATTAGAGGGGAATAATTTTTTACAATAGGTTGATTAATCTCCTCATACTCAGTTGTAATTTTTTATATCCTTATTTAATAAACATTCAAATAACATTTCTTAGTTTTGGGGTTTTATAATGTGATGATTCTTCATTTTGTTGATTTTAGATATTTCAATCTTGATTTCTAGATTTTGATTTTTCTATAATCCTATTTTCATATTCAACATGTTCATTTGTGTAAACATTACTATGTTTTTCATTTACATTACCTTTAGTGCCCTGAACATACCTTGTAGTTACAGAATTGACATTTTCTCATGGGTTCGTTGAAGTTGGGTTGGGGAAGTTTCTTTTTTCTCTCCTACATAAATCTCTAGCTATTTAACCGAGATGAATGTATAGGTTATGAATCCTGAAATATATATCTCTTTTTAATTAACATATTTCATTCAATACCTATTGTATCTTTACCTTAATTTCCCATTGGTAAATAGATGACTCAATTCCATAATGATTTTGGTAAAATTATTTACAATGTTTTTTATAAGAAGGGGAAACCATTTTTTAATAAATATTTTGTCCTTAAATGATAGGTTTGGGTGATATTTATATCCAAAATTATATTGTTTCAAAAGGGATCAATTTTTATTTGATTTAAATCCATATTTTCAACAAATTGAGCACTTTAATCAGTCTCAATGGAAAAAATTAAAATTTGGTTAACAATTTTGGGTGTCACATTACATCCCACAATTAAAACATTTTTCCCTAATAAAATAATAAATAATATTGATTTTTTGAGTGTCTGTTTCATCTCTTGTAATGACTCTTTTTATTGTGTGATTTTTTCAGTTTTTTTAGAAATATTATCAATACATTTTTTATGTTCATAAGTTGTTAATATAGAAGAACTTCCACCACAAAATTGGCCAATAATATTTTGGTTTTATGGTGTATGTGAATTAAAAATGATATCAATCATTATAGATGAATCCATTTAGTGGTAGGTACACTATCTATGAATTTATCTAAATATATATTGTTTTTAATGATGAAGATCTCCCTCATACCAATAAAAATATAGTGATTTTATTTCTAACTTCTATTGTAGTATACCTATAATAGAACATAGTAATAAATAGTTTAATAACTCATCCCACGTAATTGAGATTTCATCATAATGGTTATAGGACTAGCATATAGTCGATACCTTAATGAAGAATGGAACCAGCCCCAAACACAACGCCTCTTCACTCAAGCATTGAAAAAGGTAGTTTTATCACATTAATATAAATCTATTTAATAAAACCAAAAGAATAATTTGTGGGAAGTCCATTAAAGGATGGATTCATGGAGATGTTTAATTTATTGATTTCATAATTCCTAGACTTGTGGGATTTAATTATACACAATGGATTAATAAACATATAAGGTTGATGAAAATACCTATGTTTAGGTCTCTCATATGAATTATTTTTGGGTTGCGGTAAATTTATGTTCTTATTTTTATTTCCTACTTAAATAATTTCCTAATTTTCCATATAACCCCTCTTTTAAGTTTTACTATGTGAAAATAAAAATCAATTAATTTCTATAATAAGAATTCCTATATCAAATTTAGATGCATATTACCTTGTTTGAAAGAAAAAGATTATTTTACCATAGAAACAAACCACACAATAGTGAGAAAAAACAAGAATATTTTTAGATTATTGTTGTATAGTGTTTTTATAGATATATTTTAATATATTAAAATGTTTTATTTTATTGGTTCACATGTTGGATCCCTAGAAAAATGATAAAATATGAACACATCATCCTTGATTATACTACAAATTTATCTAATTGTAATCCTACTATGGACAATTAAATACGAAAGTAAGCGTATCATATCCATAGGGATGTATAAATTAATTGTGTTACTGAATTAAAAAAAACTAGAATAATTTATATGATGATGATAAATTTGAAAATAAACAAGAGATATAACAAAGATAGATACTGAAAACATATAAATTTAAGCTAATTGGACTATTCTGAGATGATTAAAAATATTATTCTCTATTTAATTTCAATAAATAAAAACATTGTAGAGACAATAAAAAGGTATTTCTAGACACCTAATAGTCATTAAAGTTCTCTAAAATATTTAGGGAACTCTCTTAAAAGATTATATGAAAATAAAATTCAGGAAGAAATATGTTCATTTATAGAAATTATAGACATCAACCCTTTCCAATTTTTAGTAATTTAGATTATTTTTTGATGACCCAAACTTTTTAATAATATTTATTTCCTAAATTTGAGTGTTATTTTATTTTATAATCCACCAAACAATATCCTTTAATTAATGATGTGATTATTAATAAAATGAGACCATTGGGTTTTGGCTGTTATATGATCATTAGTCAATATGGCCATTGGATACTATACTTTTAATATTATGATTATTATTTATAAATACAAGTGCACATGATTAATTAATTTAGAAATAGGAGTTTATGGCCTCATCCAGTAGAGTCTAGCCATACAAATCCCATCTCTCGGAATGTGATAAATAGGTTGGGCCACTATTATTTTCTCTAGACTGAGCCCAAGATGAGCTTCAACATGTGAAGCTTGAATGGAATCTCCTACCAAAAAAGTTCAAGCTAATAGTAATCACCACATAGGAAAAGTTTTCTAAGTCGTCCTGAGATTATATCTCCATTTCACACCTTACACATAGGTCCTATGCAGGTGTTGTAAGGGGATATATAACTAAGCCTTAGATACTTTGTGTAATCCCTTGGTATAAATAAAATTTTTATTACATCATTCCAATTTTTGGAATAGATTTTATTAATAAAGTATATGTTTAATTAAAAAAATATGAAAAATTGATTTTAGAGGTAAAAATTGTACTTTTCAAGGATTTCCCATACACTGAAAATTATTATGGTAAATTAAGATTTATATTTGAATTTCAAAGGTCAATATTAACCTAGGCTGAATTTTTTAAAATTTTCTATGAAGATTCAATTTGAAAAATAGTGTTTTGTGATTAGTGTTTTTTAATGAATAGTATTCAATGAATATTGTTTTTTAGATGAATAGTATAAAAACATTTTATTACTAAATAACTTTTTCTGTGAAATGATTTTCAAAAATCAGACAAACATGGTCATAATCAAGGTAAAAAATGGAGTTTTTAAGATCAAAAAAATTATAGTTAATAGTAACATTACCATTTGGAATAGTAACATAACTTAATTTATTATAAATATAATTAAGGCATCTTGAATGGTAATGTGAAATCATAACATTAGAAAATAACTGTTTCAACAATTATTATTTAAGTATTCTTATTTTTTCAGGAAAATTGTGTTTTTACATCAAAACTAAATATCTCAGAATTAGAAAATTATTTTCATAAAATAGAGATCATTTTTAAATTTAGAGCATCGAAATTAGGTTACGAAGAATTTTTAATATTTTTTTTAAAAAAAAATTGGTGAATAGAAAAAAAAATATAGTTTTGAGTTACAGTGTGATTAATGAAATATTTATGATGTAATAATGAAGTAATAATTCTGGTCAACTTGTGAATAGTAAGATATGTTATTAGGTGACCCAGGTGGCCAATACCATGTGAAAATACCACGGAAAATCCCATGGTTTTCCAAATACCACTAATGAGGTGTCCCTTGGAAATTCATTAAAAAATATCTCACTTTTTCAATAAATTATAACTCATTCCATCATTAATTTCATTCGAAATTCCTTTTTAAAGAAGATCTGGTCTTTTACCTACCAAGGAGTCCTTCTAAGGTTCCCTCAGGCCCTCCATGGTCCCATACATTGATCTTTTTAATTTACTATTTAAGGTAATGTAACCATTCATCCTCCTCTTTTAGTAATGATTTCCCTTTCGTTATGTCTTCTAGTTTTCATCTTATTATGTGGGGGTATGTTCTTCTATATCATTATTAATATCCATTTCATTCCCTTAATCCCACCAAAGTCCCATTTAATTTTTTCTCATTGGTTTATTTATGAAATTTTTTTAATTATTTATGTGGATCACATGGAAATAAATACATATTAATGGTGTGCCCTAATAATGCTCCAATACATTGGGCAACAAATTTAATCTCTAGAGACGAGAATTTTTCACGATACCTTGGTGAATAACCTTAGTAATTTTTATTAAACAAATGGTTTCTACCTTGGTGATATGTTAATTAATGTCTGATTTAAATGTTTTATCCACGTTTTTATGTTATGTTTCAATTTATAATTGTTATGATATGAATCTTTATCTATATGTTCCTGGATATCGCTCAAGATTACATTTAAACTGTTTCACTTGTTTTCATTACTGAGCCTTCTACTCACCCTTTCCATTGATGTATGTCTTAAGGTTATGAGATGCATTAATTGTATATAGTACTAACTTATGATGAAGCCTTATATGTGGATAAGAATAATGTTTTATGTTGTTTTCATGAATATTTTCACTGATTTACAAGACACAAGACGTTAAGGATCCTTTGACTCTAAAATTTTATGAAAAGTTGTGTAATAAAAAGTTAGGATGCTATAGTTATCAAAGGAAATGGATTTACTACCATCTCTTGTCAGTACATAGTATATCTTGAAAATGATACTTAACAAATATGAAAATAAGTTCACCAAATGAAAAATTCACTGAAACATTATAAAAATGAAATTGAAATTATGGAAAAATTAGAAATTATTAACAATATGAAATTCCTAAATTTATTATCCACTATAGATTAATGTTACTATTATACTAAATTTATTATATAATTTCATCATAATAGAAAAAAATTGAGAATGGAATTATTACACAATATTTTCATTTTCTTTCCTTAAGTTCTAGTTCAGCGGAAATCCATCTATTTTTATGGGTTTATAGGTGTGAATGGGGTTAAATATTAAATAATTTACTTATATTTATTTTTCTAGTTTACCCCCATGGTTGACCTTCAGTTCGTTTGGGAGTTTTTGGAGAAAACATTAGATTTTTGGCTTGGCAGTGGGCTATGCATGGTTGGCGCATGGTTTGATAAACCGTGTGGCTGAGCCTAGGTAAATGTGTGATAGGTCTAAAACCTACCACAATGTTGTCACATGGTCGTGTGGTTGATCAGGTGTGATCATGAAGTTAGTCCTCATGGTGTCCACACATTTTCCGCATGGTTTAATAAACCGTGCGACCCAACCATTCGACTTCTTATAACTTAAGCATTTTTCAATGTTCTCCCCAACTTGATTTTTAGAACCAAATCCACCCAAATGTATTTCTATTAATGATTATAGACCTATGTAATCTTCACCCTTTCCCATTCATCCATTTCTCTCCCCCCTATGGTGTAGTTCTAAGAGATCTTCATGTTGGGGAGAAATTCTTAAGGTAATTCTGCTCCTTTCTCCTCCCTCTTCCTTCTTATTTTGGTTTTTCATGGATTTTCCTTCTACCCTACTCATGTTCAACCTAGGGTGTTATTTTCCCATGCTTTTTATAGGGGTTCAGTTTATTTAGTGTTTTTCATGGTTTATCAAGGGTTTTTAAACACTAGTGGTGTGATTTCAGACGTTCATTGTCGTTCCGCTATGCATTTAAGGTAGTATTCCCTAATATTTTAGTTTTTTTATTCAAGATTCATTTATTCCCTGATTCTTTACATCTACTGACTAATTAATAATGATATACGGTCTGTTGATTAATTTTATGGTGTTAAGAGTAAGAGTTTATGGCTTGTTTTATAAAAATAGTGTTTTTTGGTGAAAAAGTGCACACAGGGTGTTTTATAAATTTTATGTTACCTTTCTCATGTGTTTTGGGATATTTAAAACATTGTTTATATGTTTAAATGAAACTATGGCTCTAAAATTTGTGTTTTATAACTTGTTGGTTGTTAAATAGATGTTATTTTGTTAAATATTGCATGACTAGTGTCTGATTAATTTTCTGATGGGATTCTTTGGGTTAAGTGTGATATAAAATGATTGGATTGAATTTATAAATATATTTTTAGTGTGTGAAATTATATTCTAGGTTCCATATATTTTTTACTAATTGGTTTATGTTTTTTTAAAGAAATTATTATTGTATTTTTATGTGTATTTTCATGTGTTGATGGTGAATGGCCCATTTAGAATTTTTATAAAAATGGTTTTTGGCTAAGATGTGTAACCTGAATGTTTTAAGGACAATTTTTAAATAAAGTTGAAATAGAAAATTGTGTTTTTACACCCTTTATGAAAAATTGAATTTGAATCATTGATAGTAGTCAGTTTTGTAAAATGAGTAAAGGCTCATTTGAAAATAATGTGAAATTGATTAACGTTTTTATTTAGAAAACCTTTTTTTGATGTTTATATTAACTTTTCGATGTGTAATGGATGGGTTGTCCTCACTATGGATTCCTTGCGATCAATTTTTAGAGATCCACTATTTGGACTCTTTGTGTTCTATTTATTTTATGGACTGAGATAAATCCTTTTAGTGGATCTTGTAGTTGCTAGTTGTAAATTTATTATTATATATTCATGTGATTTGATGCTCAGTATGTATCGGTTAGATCACCCCCTTATACATAAGAAAGGAGAACTTTTTATATAGTGAATATTTTCTAAGAACAATTTCTCCACTGGTTTGTTTTCACAATAGTTATTGTCCCATAGTATGTGGAAATATTTATGTCTTTTCTATGGGATTTTCCCCATAGACCATTCTATGATAGGGTGGATAGGAGTTTTAGGGCATTTTTATTTCAACATGTGTGGCATGATACCATGGATGGGGTCTAATATACTAGAATGTTTTAGATTATTCATGATCCCCTTGGATCACTTAGGTCTATTGTATCTTAGTTATTTGCGGTGATGTGTCTGATTCTTGTATGCTTATTTACATTTACCTTATTATATTATCATTATAGTGTCATTTTTTCTAGTCTTTTCATAGAAGTGACGTGTTGGTTTTAAAAATTATTATTATTATCCATTTTATAGAAAATTGTATTACCATCCTTTCTGTAAATAGAAAATGAATGCATCACTTCCATTTTTTAAATTTAAATTTCACACTAATGGAATGAGATTGGTTTTGATAAATGAATTAGGGGAAGGGGTTGTAATTTTTATTAAATAAAATGTGTAAAAAATTATTTTTTTATATATCATAGTTTAAAATTTAAATTGATGATTATTTTATTTTCAAAGAGGTGAATTGTTAATAGATAATAGGTCATTATTATTGAGTTTTAATACACACAACTATAGTTATTTTCTATTTTGGGGCCTCATATAGGTTACAACATGATTTTGGGGGCCTTGGGTGATGTTTGATCATGGGTTAGCAAGTTAATTGTAGGGTCACATCGAGTTGGTATAGTATTTTTTTCTTGTTTGTTGTATTGCAAGGGTAATGTTTTTATAGAATCATATATAATTGATGTTCAATTTATTTCCATATAAATATTGATCTTTTTGTGATAATATCTACTATTTAGTTAAATTATTTTTTTTGTCAAATCATTCCCTTGTTCTACTATTTTGATTCCCGACACTAGTTTACAACTAATGGGGACTGGGAAAACCCTTTGGTCCATGAAACATATTGTCATGGGTGACCGATTTAGGGTTGACCTGGGTTAGTTCATGTAAAAATAGTATTAATGGGGGTTGTATCATAGATATTCTTGATTTTCGGAGCAAACATTATTACATGGGGTTGTCTTGGTAGATAGAGTAGGACCTTCGGTACTCGAGGGGTAGGTGAGGGAAGAGAATCACAATATCATTCTTGTTCTGATCTTCCTATTGCCATGGGAGATCTGGCTTTATTAGATTCATGGTCAATAAGATGAATTTTGGGATTGGGATAAACAAGGGGAGTCATGCTACTGATTTTTGTGTTCTAATAGGTCCTGGAAACCATGTGGAGATAGAGGAATTGTCATATAAGGCCCTCCATGTTAGTGTGATTTTTGGCATAGGGCCACCAAACATATGACCAAGTCACCCACCGACTCTATTTACCATTGTGATTATCTTCGGTTCTCCTTTGAATTATGATTTATTTTTTAAAATCCATTCTATTGGAATACAATAAATGGGATTTTCAAAATTAACATTTGTGGAACACCTGAGAAAAATTATTTTTTATAAAATGGTTGGTTGGGGGTAAAATTAAAATTGTATAATGGAATTGGGATTATTTTTTCAAACATGGGGATTATGGAAAGCAAATGTTTGTTTTCGAAGTTTTTTTAAATGAAAATCCATGAGTTTTAATAAAATGGTTTTGATGAAATGGTGTTTTTTGAGATGCTAGAAAATGATTTGAAGGTAATAAAAAGGTTTTAGGTGGAAATTTATAGGGTTTTATTTTCATATATGTTGAAATGGATTGATTTCTGAATCCAAAAAATGGTTTTGACTAGGTACTTTTGGAGCCTTTTTAAGGCTTATAGGTTTTTAAATTTTTTGGGATGATTTATTTTTAAAAATGATAATATTTTACTTTATCCTTTGGTTTTCTAATGGTAACTCACATGTGGTGGTGGTATATGGGTATATAGATGGATTTCTGGTATAGAAAAATGGATATGTGACCAAGGTTTCATAGAAACATGCATGTGACTGAGAATTTAAGGAATAACAATGGTGAGTTTTCAACCGACAAATTTTGTTTTAAATTATTAATGTTTTGAAAGGAACAATTTTATGTTTTAATAGATTATTTTCCAATATTAAAATAATGTATCCTATGTTTTGTTTATTCTGGATGAATTTTGTTTTTACGGGTGGCCTAGATTTAGTACATGGATTTACATTTTCCAATGGTTGTCCTTATGGAGCTTTGATGGGTTCTCATAGTGCGGCTACGAGTATAGGTATTTCTGGTTGATCTACAAAAGGATTTCATTCTTGGGTTTCTGAATCTAGATCTACCACTCTTTATATGGACAAGAAGATCCTATAGAGGTGGAGGAGTGGATGCAAAATATCAAAATGAAATTTAGACTAATCGAGTTTCCTGAGTTTTTGATGGTTATGTTTTCAAATTTTATGCCTGAAGGTTCACTCTGGGTGTGGTGGCATTCGGTGGCTCAGAATAAGCCTCATGATGACCATAACTTGGAGTTCTTCAATGCATTTTTTTGTTAGTATTTCTCTAAAAGAGAATGGTTGAAAAGGGGGATGGAGATTTGTTTTTGAAATAGGTTGATGGATCAGTGTTGGATTATTTCCATCATTTTTTGGACCTAGTTATTTACCTTACTTAGTATGTTGGAGATTAATCCATGGAGAATCAGCATATCAAGGTCGAGCTTCGCCCCAATCCATAGTTGAAGGCGTCAGAGTCATTTTAACCTATTTTGATGATATGGTGAGGCGATATTTTCCTGTTGAATGTGTTAGGGTGGGAGTTATCATTGTGTTCAACCCTTATTAAATCCCAATAAGTAGTCGGAAATGATCTGGTTAGGAGAGGAGAAAGCAGGTGAAAGTTAATGGTTTGGCATGTGGAATCAAAATACCTTATGATCTTTCATCAGACTCTTCTAAGAATGAGGTCGTGGTACATTACTAGTTTGTCTGGTCAGGTCATAAGAAGTTTTAATGTCCAAATTCTCCCATGTTATTCCATATTTGAGGATTCTTGGGTATCCAAAAGTGATTTTCTCCAGGAATTACTAGAATGAGTCATGGAGGAAATCCCCTGAAGTGATGTGTTATTGGGTATTTGTTTAATGTTTCTTTATGTAAGTGCCCACCCAATTGTAAAGATTCCATTTTTTTGGTTATTGTTCCAGTGGTGTATTTATTTTTTATATTTAAGGGATGATGTTATCCTTTTGATTAGCTCTAGGTTTCAGTTAATGTGTGGATTATTTTCCAAAAATTCCGGTCACTGTTTTTATCTAATCGGGTGATTCATCTTCCTTATTGGGATTATCAAAATATGACTATAATAATGGAGATGCTTCATCCATTAGAGCTCTAGAAATAGGTCTCAAAGTGAATCTGGAACATAGTCGAGAATCATAAGAGTGTGGATGCTTGGATATGATCATGCCATTACTGGTGTAGTGAGGTATTTCTTATGATTCCTTCATGGTTTCTTTGTCAATTCAAGTCTGTAATCAGTGTCCTTCCATAGAAAACATATATAAACATGATGTGGTTTGGTTTTTGGTCATCTGAGGTGGTGAGTTTTGGGTTTTCAATTTAGTATTCCTATCCTTGGGCCTTGTCCCTCCCCTCCCTAGTAGGTGGGGGTTTTTGGTTCTTTTGGGGGAGTTTTGGCTCAGTTCCATTCCCCTCCATTTAAGAGTGGGTGGTTAAAATGTTCATGTTTCATCCTTATTGTCCAAAGTTGATAGGTCATTTTAATGATTTGTTGGGTTATCCTATATGGGAAAGGACAAATTTTGGTTTGTGTTAAATTGTCATCGGGTTATTTCAAGATGGTTCTTAAAGGTGGGGAGATCAACTATGGGTATCATTGATCTTTATTTTATGATTTTTTTCAACTGCTCGTTGTTATCTAATGGTGGGGAGTCCATTTCAGTCTCATATTAAATCACTAGATTTTTTAGTGATCATGGTTTTGGTGATTGTAGGTATGATTGAGAGAAGCCCAAATAGTCTTCTTCATAGCATTGTTTTGTATGTGGTGGCTTTACCATTTCAATTTTGGAAGTAGTTTCAAGATTTGGTTCCATTTTGGGTAATGGTAATATGTTTTGATGGTAGTGGGTGAGATATTACTAGTTTTATAGGTTCGATCGGGATGAT
Source organism: Viscum album (assembly GCA_963277665.1). Classification (NCBI taxonomy): domain Eukaryota; kingdom Viridiplantae; phylum Streptophyta; class Magnoliopsida; order Santalales; family Viscaceae; genus Viscum; species Viscum album. The sequence continues at coordinate 1,280,559,479 of OY728156.1, forward strand.
GTGGAATCCTTCGGTATTTATCAATCAGATAAAAAGTGTTATGGCTTTATGGGGTATGAAAGCACTAATGTTTGGGAAATTTTCTCACATAATTTTTATTTTCATACATAATGATCATGTTCATAGGAAATCCTGGACTTTTTCTTATGTTATAGGTATTATAGGGTTTAAAAATTGAAGTGTATTATTTTCCTTATTTTTCATGTTATTTCCAGTGTTGATCATTGTTTTTTTGGGACTATTAGGAGAAAACATTGGAGTATTACCTTAGCGGTTCCCTATGCATAGTTGGTGCATGGTTTTATAAAATGTATTGTCGAACCGAGGTAACCATGTATTAGATATAAAAATAATCACTTGATTCGAGCATGGATGTGTGGTTGATCAAGGGTGAACGTACAATCTGTCCTTGTGGGTACAACATGGTATTCGCACAGTTTAATAAATCGTTCGGCCAAACCATGTGTTGGAATCACCTGTTTTGATAATCCCAAATCATGCTTAAACATTGATTATGATGTATTAAACCTTTGCATTAATCTTATTATTCTATGCGTAAACGTATTTTATTCTAAACAGTTCATATTCTTACTCTCATAACTTTACTGTAATAGCTTACAGTAGTGGTTACATAAGTTTGGTATTGTTAGCTAACAGTCAGCGCTTTCTTCTCAAAGTCACAGTTACAGTTAACTGTCACCTTAAGTTACTGTTGCAATAAGTTCACAGTTACAAGGTTACAGTCGAAGACTAATACAAGCTTACAGTTACGAGTCTACTGCTATCTATTGTCAAAGCTCACAGACGAAGGTCACAGTTACAAGACTTCTGTTCAAAGCTTTCTCTGCTCAAGTTCACAGTCGAACAAGTCTACAGTTGGAACAAGTTCACAGTCGAACAAGTCTACAGTTGGAACAAGTTTACAGTCATAAGCCTACAGTCATAAGCCTACAGTCAAGGTTACAGTTAGACAGCTTCTGTCTACTAAGTTTACTGATGATCGAAGTCTTCAGTTGACAAAGGTTACAGCTCTACAAATTTAATGTTACAAGTCTACAGTTAGAGAGGCTACAGTTACATGGAGTAAAATCTACCATTTCAAGCCTACAGACAGCAAGCCTTTTGTTGAAATCAGCAGTCAGAAGGAAGTCCACAGTTGGAAGTCCACAGTTGGAAGACCACAGTTGAAGTCAACAGTGACATACATTCTCGACTCACTGTTTTAATTTCTTTATTTCCTACATTTAATTTATTTAATTTATCTAACGGTCATATCATACATTTTGATGTTTTGTCAAATATCTGATAAAGGTTGTCGGATGTCAGGAACCCGTACCTCGTACCTGCTGAAAAGAAATATTTTCTGTCCCCTGTCGGGAGATAAATACGAGAAGACTACGCTGCCCAAAATAAGAGATAATGCGAATACGAATGTGAACCAGACAAGTGCGTTGTGGACGAAATATACCAGAAGCACAAGAAGATAAAAATGAGTTCCATCAAGAACACAGAGAAGCATATAGACAATCAAGTATACTCGAGAAGTGTTCTGTGCATACAAGAAGAACCCTGAAGAACTTCATCGACTACATTCTCACTACCTGTGAACCTGGAGCATACGACACTCTGTTTCTCAAACAGAAACGAGAAGAGGACTCAAACTCTCTTCTGATCGAATACAAGAGCTACACTGAGATCACCAGAACCACTTCTAAACTCTACATCTCTTGTTCTGTAATTTATTCTACATTTTGAGCAGTGTGTGTTATCTGCTGTATTAAACACACACACTGACTCCTGTACTTTCACTGGAGGATCTGTAAATCCTCAGCAAATCTTTTTGCACTCCATTTCCCACTGTGGATAGTGGTAGAGGTCTTGTGACCTGGACAGCTTGCTGCTGTTGTTTGTTTTCCCACGAAGAACTGTGGTAGAGGTCTTGTGACCTGGACAGTGTGTTCACTGTTGTTAACCCCGATCCAGGGTGTGGATCATTCTTATATAAAATTTTGAGAGGACTAAGTCTCGGCTTGAGACTGAACCTCTTGGTTAATTTTCTGTGCTTATAGTTATACTCTATATCCATACTATACATATTTATTTCATATTCCGCTGCTATTACTTTGAAATATAATCTATCTTCAAAGCTACTTTGATAATTAAATTCTCAAGTGTTTATATTTGTTATAAATCAGTAAGTTAGTTTCAAAAGTTAATTTAATCATAAGATTAAGTTAACTGAGAATTAATCAATCTTTGAGAAACTAATTGAACCTTTATAATCTATATAAATTCACTACAGTTTAATTTGTTTTTGAAATTGGGGGATTTTAATAGAAATTGTTTTTAACAGAAATTTTAATTGGAACTCAATTCACCCCCCTCTTGAGTGTCCACTCCGACCAACATTTGGTATCAGAGGTTGTGTTTAGCTCTGTTATACTTGCTCAAAGTTTTATTTTAACTCTGTTTTTAAACTGTGATTGTAGTTTTATCTAAAAGATCTTAAATTTCTGTTAGTTCTAAATTTTATCTCTTTAAAACATTTTCTAAAATTTCCTTATGGATAATAGACTAGAAGGTGCTGCTACTAACAGGCCACCCTTCTTTAATGGTGTGAATTATGCCCAATGGAAGCTCAAAATGAAAATTCATTTGGAAAGTATGGGTTTTGATATTTGGACTGCTATAGAGTCTCAATACAAGATTCCAGAAACTGAAAGAATAACTTGGGATGAACCTACTAAAGTAGCTTACAATAATAATTGTAAGGCTATGAATGCTCTCTACTGTGCTCTAGGAGATGAGGAATTCAATAGAATTTCTGCATGTAAAACTGCTTTTGAAATTTGGGACACCTTAGCTGTTTCTCATGAAGGAACAACTAATGTCAAGGAAATGCGGTTAAACACTTATACTATCAAATATGATAACTTTAAGATGAAAGCTGATGAACCTATTTCTGATATGTATCTCAGGTTTAATGAGATAGTCAACACAATGAGCTCACTCGGGAAGATTGTTCCAGCAAAGGAGCAAATCATGAGATTATTGAGATGTCTGCCTGACAGATGGAGAGGCACATCCGTTTCAATTAGAGAATCCTGTGATATTGGAACTTTGCCTGTCAAGGAGTTAATTGGTAAGCTGATGATGTACGAAGAAGAGCTAAAGGTGAATAAAGAGGAAGATGAGGAACCAAAACGAAAATCTGTAGCCTTTAAGTCTGCTGCATCAAAGAGCAAAGACAAGGAGAAAGTGCATATACCAACTGAAAGCTCATCTAGTGAAGACTTAGATTCTGAAAGTGATGCCGAGATGGCACAAATAGAAAGGAGATTCAAGAAGTTCTATAGGAAGAAGAAGTTCTTCAGAAAACCAAACTACAAGGGTAAGTATGATAGACAAGGTAAGTGGAAGAAAGATTGGAAGAAAACTGATAAAGAAGAAGACATAGTTTGCTATGAATGTAAAAGGAAAGGACACATTAAAGCTGACTGTCCTAAGTTAAAATTCAAGAAGAAATATGAGTACAAGGACAAGAATTATAAGAAAGCTATGAAGGCCACCTGGAGTGCTTCAGAAGACAGCACAAGTGAATCAGAGTCCAGTGATTCTGAAAGAAATCGTGCTAATATGTGTTTCATGACAAACACATCTGAGGTAACCTTAGACACTCCCACTTTAAAATCTTATTATTCTGAAGGTGAAGCAGAATCTGGTTCTGATTCTGAAAATATGTCTAAAGATGAATTGACTGAATACTGTAATATGCTGGAAGAAACGTGTAATGAACTAAAGGATAAATATAAGTCTTTAAAGAAACAGCATGCTCTTACTGCAAGTGTCAAGTCTGCACTTGATGTAGAAAAAGAGAAAAATGTTCAATTATTAAAGGAGAATACAGAACTGAAACTATCTAATGAACAACTTAGAAAGGACTTAGAAACATTCACAAATGGAAAAGATACTCTAACCCAACTGCTAGGAAAGTAAGTTGCACCTAAGTATGCTACTGGCTTGGGATACCAACCTGGACAAAGACAGTTTACTAAAACCCAATTTATTTCCAAGTCTGGAAAAAATCATGCTAGTTCCAGTTTTGGAAATTCGTATGCCTCAACTGGTTATTTAAATAGTTATCGATCAAGTAAAGTATATCTGTCTAAATCTGTTGCATCTATTAATTGTATGGGACCCATAAAACAAATCTGGGTACCTAAATCCTTGATTGCTAACATATCTGGACCCAAGAAAATCTGGGTACCAAAGTCATTTCTTGTCTAATCTGTTTTGTAGGAAATCTGTTTGAAAAGCAATTACAAGAAGGTATGGTACTTAGACAGTGGATGTTCAAGACACATGTTTGGGGACTATTCGTGCTTCAAAAGCTTAATAAAGGTTGATGGAGGATATGTCACTTTTGGTGATAACTCAAAAGGAAAAATCATCGGCTTAGGCCAGATTGGTAACACTGACTCAGTATTAATTTCCAAAGTTTTATTTGTTGATGGACTTAAGTACAACCTACATAGCATTTCTCAATTGTGTGATGATGGCTTTAATGTCAAGTTTGAAAACAACTCTTGTGATGTTTATAATTCCAAAAATGCTTTACTATTTTCTGCCTTAAGAAATGAAAATGTTTATGCTGTTGACTTGAACACTTTAGCTAAACATAATGTTACTTGCTTAAATGCTTTTCATAAAGAGTCTTGGCTGTGGCATAGGAGATTAGGACACTGCAACATTCACTCACTTAGAAAACTCTCTAAGAAACACCTAGTTAGAGACTTACCTAAGCTTGAATTCCCAAATGACAAAGTGTGTAATCCCTGTCAAAAGGGAAAACAACACAAAGTTTCTTTTAAACCAAAGAAAGAAGTTTCAACTTCTCAACCACTTGAACTGGTTCACATGGATTTGTTTGGACCATCAAGAATTTCAAGTCTAAATGGGAAGCACTATGTATATGTTCTTGTAGATGACTTTTCTAGATATACTTGGGTATACTTTCTAGCTCACAAAAGTGAAGCCTGCTCTTCCTTTGTTAAATACTCTAAGTCTGTAGAAAATCTTAGTGGACTTAAGATTAAGACCTTGAGGAGTGATCATGGCCGTGAGTTTGAGAATCAAGAATTTGAAACTTACTGCTCACACAATGGCTATGCTCACAATTTTTCTGCTCCTAGGACACCTCAACAGAATGGTGTAGTAGAAAGAAGAAACAGAACCCTGCAAGAAATTGCTAGAACTATGCTTAATGAATATGACCTGCCTGTTTACTTTTGGGCTGAAGCTGTAAATACAGCCTGCTATGTTATTAATAGAGTCTTGATTAGACCGATTCTTAAGAAAACCCCTTATGAGTTGTGGAATAATAGGATGCCTAAGGTTAATTACTTTAGAGTTTTTGGTTGCAAAGTCTTTATTCTGAATACTAAAGATAATCTTGATAAATTTTCTCCAAAAAGTGATGAAGGAATTTTCCTAGGTTACTCTATGTCTAGTAAAGCCTATAGAGTGTTCAATAAGAAAACCAAATGTGTGGAAGAATCTGTTCACATTAAGTTTGATGAGACTGATCCACATGAGTCTAAAACTTCTCTTGAAGATGTTGAAGAAGACTTATCTGTTCTGGACCTAAATGACGAATCTAAAGAACCCGTAATAAAAACATCCAGTTCTGGACTTTTTCCAGAATCTTCCTCTGTGGAACCCGAACCTATAGATGAACCTGAAATCTCTAGTCCAACCTTTACCAAATCAACTAGGATTCTAAAGAATCATCCTTTAGATGCTGTTGTTGGTAATCTTGATAGAGGAACACAAACTAGAGCTTCTCTAAAAAATCAGGGTGAACATCAAGCTTTTCTTTCACAGCTTGAACCCAAAAATGTCAATGATGCTATCAGTGATGAATTCTGGGTAATGGCTATGCAAGAAGAACTAAATCAGTTTGAAAGAAACAAAGTTTGGGAATTAGTGGAAAGACCTAAAGACACTCTTACCATAGGCACTAAATGGGTGTTTAGAAACAAAGTTGAGGAGTTTGGAAATATAATCAGAAACAAAGCCAGGCTAGTTGCACAAGGGTATAGTCAGGAAGAAGGAATAGACTATGAGGAAACCTTTGCACCCGTGGCTAGACTAGAGGCCATTAGGATATTACTTGCTTATGCTGCTCATATGAATTTCAAACTATATCAAATGGATGTTAAAAGTGCTTTTCTAAATGGATATATAATTGAGGATGTATTTGTGGAACAACCTCCTGGTTTTACAAATCCCCATTTTTCTAATCTTGTTTTTAAACTATCTAAAGCTTTATATGGTTTAAAGCAAGCTCCAAGAGCTTGGTATGATAGGCTCAGCTCTTTTCTTATTTCAAAAGGATTTACTAAAGGGATAGCTGATCCTACTCTTTTTATTAAATGGATTTCTAAAGATGTCTTAATAGTACAAATCTATGTGGATGATATTATTTTTGGATCTTCAAAAAATTCTTTATGTGTTGATTTTTCAAAAATAATGCAAAATGAGTTTGAAATGAGTTTAATGGGAGAACTCAAATTTTTCCTTGGATTTCAGATCTTTCAAAATAAAAATGGTATTATTTTGAATCAAAGTAAATATATTAAAGATCTTCTAAAACGTTTTTCTTTGGATGGCACCAAAGGCAGTGACACACCTATGAGCGCCACTTGCAAGTTGGACAGTGATGAAACTGGTGAACCAGTGGATCAAACCAATTATAGAGGTATGATAGGTAGTCTACTGTACCTTACTGCCAGTAGACCTGACATCATGTTCAGTGTATGCATGTGTGCTCGATTTCAAGCCAATCCAAAAGAGTCTCATTTGACTGCTGTTAAAAGGATTTTCAAATATCTAAAACATACTCCCAATTTGGGATTATTTTATCCAAAAGGACAATCATTTGATTTATTAAGTTATTCTGATGCTGATTTTTCTGGCTGCAAGTTAGATAGAAAGAGCACCTCTGGAACGTGTCACATTTTAGGCAAGTCACTAGTATCTTGGTGTAGTAAGAAGCAGAATTCTGTTGCATTGTCTACTGCCGAAGCTGAGTATATAGCTGCTGGTAGCTGTTGTGCACAAATCTTGTGGATGAAACACACTTTACTAGACTATGGATATCAATTCAAACATGTCTCTATAAGGTGTGACAATACAAGTGCTATTAACATTTCAAAAAATCCAGTATCTCATGCTAGGACAAAACATATTGATGTGAGACATCACTTTCTGAGGGATCATTATCAAAAAGGTGATATCACTCTTGAGTTCATTGGCACTGAACATCAGTTAGCTGATATTTTTACAAAGCCTTTGAATTCTGAGAGATTAAGTTACATCAAACATGAGTTAGGTATGATCAACTATAGCACAGTTGAAACCGCACAGTTGAAACCTCACAGTTAGACCTCACAGTTAGACCTCACAGTTAGACCTCACAGTTAGACCTCACAGTTAGACCTCACAGTTGGACCTCACAGTTGAAACCACACAGTTGAAACCTCACAGTTGAAACCTCACAGTTGAAACCTCACAGTTGAGACCTCACAGTTAGACCTCACAGTTAGACCTCACAGTTGAAACCTCACAGTTGAAACCTCACAGTTGAAACCTCACAGTTGGACCTCACAGTTGAAACCTCACAGTTGAGACCTCACAGTTGAAACCTCACAGTTAGACCTCACCGGTGTACCTCACTGTTACATCTCTCTGTAGGCTGTTTCGCTGCTTAATCTTATTTTATTTTTGCGGGAATTCGAACCGTTTCTTTTCTTTATATTTTTTTCTAAATCCCTAAATGATAAAATTGAGAACATCGAACATATCTCAATCCAATCATCTCGACCTTTGCTCTCTCAAGTCCTAAACCCTAAACCTTCAACCGAACCTCGAGACCTCATTCAGTTCCAATGGCCAGAACAAAGCGACCCCCGACTGTCAACGAAGATGCACCAATGCCAAAGAGGACTCAAGTCGAATCCAGTGGCACCGGGAACGCCTCGATAAGACCTGTTAATCCACATCTGACTAAGAGAGAAATAGTCGCTGAGAAGGAGCTAAGTGAAGAGTGGATTTTATCGAGCAGATCATTAGTACTGGCAGTGCTTAATGATCAAGGATGGACCGAATGCTTCGCAAACAATAATGGACCATACTACCCGAAGCTGGTGAAGGAGTTCTATGAATATCTACAGTTCGAGGAAGAGGATGATCAGCATAGACTGGTATCCAGAGTAAATGGAAATGAAGTCAGTTTTTCATCAGTTGAATGGGCTGCTTGTTTAAGAGTTCCTCATGAGGGTATTTACAACTACTATTCTGGAGCGGCTCCTCCAAATAGTAGAATCTTTGATCATGAGACAGCTCTGGAAGAATTGACAGGCAATGGCACTGTAAGGAAAATTATTGCTACTGAAATGAATGGAGAGGACAGGCTTCTGTTTAAGTTTATTCAGCATGTACTGAGTCCTAGAAGAGGAGATTTTGCAACTCTGAAGCATCAGGATATTTACTTGATGTACTTATTAAAACATGGAAGGAAGGTCAACCTTTGTAGGTTGCTGATGGCTCAGATGGAGGACATGATAAAGGCAAGCTCAAAATCAAGTGCCTTGTTTCATGCTAAACTCATTTCGGTTATGTTGAAAGTGAAAGGTGCAGCTGGAAGTCAGGAAGAGTTGATAGTGGCAAAGAACAGTGTATGTATCTCGAAAGTAATCTGCAAATTCATGAAGATCAGTTGGAATCCCTGGAAGAAATCATGGGTGAATGATGAGGAGAGAATCTATGAGAATTTTAGCCCTTCTACTCATCCCTCTAGACCAAGAGATAGGAGAGATCCAGGCTTAAAGCCTGATGAGCCTGAACCTGTATACTCAGATGATGAACAGACTGCAGTAGTTGGTAACTCTGCAAGAGAGAACACTCCAATTGATGAAGGGAGTGATCCTGATACTACTCACAGTCCTGTCAGGACAGTGACGTTTGGAGCAGCAAGCCCTCCAAAAGAACTACCTAGTAGAGAACCTGTTCTAAGAGACAGTGAGACTGAGTCTACAGAAGAAGAAGAAGAATCTCAATATTTTGTCAAGGACACCTCTGATGAGGGTGATACAGTCGAAGCAGAAGAGGCTGGAACTTTAAATGAAAATCAAGAAACTGTTGCAGAAGAACTTAGTATGAGCCCTCTGATAGGGTATACAGACAAGTCAGTGTTTGACCAGGAAGCAGGAGTGGTCTCTACTACTGTTGTCATGGAAGTGGTTGACGACCCAACAGAGAAGGAGGCTAACCTCACTGCTGAACCTACAGAGGAAGCAAGTATGGAATCTGCTAGAGCTACAGAAGAGAACTTAGAATTACCCAGAGTTGAGAAGATAGTAGAAAGTGTTCAGGAAGGACCTCCAAGTGAGGGGGAGCGTGTTGGTTCAGTCTCTGTACTGTATGATATAGAAGGATGGACCTCAGATCCAGGATACATGGTGTTAGGACTCAATTATGAGGATTCAGATGAGGAAAACCAACCACCAAGAAATCCAGTCATCCTACCTAACATCTCTCCAGTGTTAGAAACTGAAGGATTGGCCACCAAGGAAGACCTTGAATCCTTAAAGAATGAAATGAAGGAGACCATCAGACAGTCTGTTGCTGAATTGAAAACCAGTCTTTTTGATGAGCTGAAAAATGTAGAACAATCCTTAGAACTATCTCTAGGATGTGTTGTGGGAAGTCCAATCAAAGAAGTGATGGATGAAATGAAAGTGTGCCACACCCAAATTGAAAGCTGGACTGGAGCAGTAGTGGCCCTCAGACAATCAGTTTCTTCTTTAACTGCCCTGAGTAGTTCTCAGACACAAGTGGCCAGTGAGATTCGATACATCAAAGAAGTGGTCAAGCAGTTTGTGGAAGTATTTGAGGCTTTCAAGAAATCAGTAAAAGAACACTTTAGTAATCAGGATGCTGTCATTCAGAAAGTGATTGGAAGTCTGACTCAGTCTTTCAAGGAGACAGTGGCATTCTCAGTCAAGTCCCTTCCTTCATCTAGCTCTCCTGTGGACCTTGAGCAGTTTAGAAGCCTGCTCAGAGAAGAGCTTACTCAGGCCCGTGCAAATGACACATCAGACCTACAGATCCTTGCTACTACAAGAGAAGTCAGTGGCTTTGTTCGTGAGCACCTGCAGGCTGCTACTGCTTCTCAGGAGGCCATCAAAAGTAAAGTGGATTATTACTTTGATCGGATTTTCACCAAGCATCAGTTGAACAATCACTTCAAGCTCATGCTAGAGACTATGAAGCTGCCTCCTGTAACTCAAGCCTTCAAAGAACAAGTTAGAAAGCTACGAGAGTTGACCCCGGCTTTGGATAAATTCTTGGAAAACAAAGATGACTTCTTATCTGCCATGGACAGAGGAGGAAACATTATCATGGATTTCAGAAATCTGCTCCTACCTTTTCTTCATGTGGACTGCACACCTGTTATAGTTCCTCCTGCCCTACCTGTCTCCAACCCCAGTGGTTCTTCCATCATGTCTCCTGCTGATGCCTTCAGAAGCCTTAGACCACTGATCCCTCGGCAAGCTACTCACTATCGGCCTTCAGGAGCATCTGTTGCTGCCCCTCCAGACATTCCTGCTGCCATTCCTCAGCCTGTTGATCTTTCACCTCCTGCTCCATCTTCTTCCTCCAAAGGAAAAGATCCCTTACCTCCAGATGAAGAGGATTGAGTCTGTTTATTTTTTTTTGATAGGGATCATGTATTCACATTTTGGGTCATGTATTGTACTCCTTAATAATACAATGTTTCTTTTCTCTCTCTCTGTCTTTCTTTTTGTTAATCACAAAGGGGGAGAAATAAAGAGAAATAGATAGGGGGAGAAATGGGGAGAAATAGGGAAACTCAAGGGAGAAATGAACCTATACAGAGAGGAGAAATCCTTGCGGATTATACCTCATTTTTGCGCTCATATTGCTAATACTGTGTTTTGCACACTTCTCTCTGATACTTCTATATTTCATACTGACATAATTTGTGATTATCAAAAAGGGGGAGATTGTTGGAATCACCTGTTTTGATAATCCCAAATCATGCTTAAACATTGATTATGATGTATTAAACCTTTGCATTAATCTTATTATTCTATGCGTAAACGTATTTTATTCTAAACAGTTCATATTCTTACTCTCATAACTTTACTGTAATAGCTTACAGTAGTGGTTACATAAGTTTGGTATTGTTAGCTAACAGTCAGCGCTTTCTTCTCAAAGTCACAGTTACAGTTAACGGTCACCTTAAGTTACTGTTGCAATAAGTTCACAGTTACAAGGTTACAGTCGAAGACTAATACAAGCTTACAGTTACGAGTCTACTGCTATCTATTGTCAAAGCTCACAGACGAAGGTCACAGTTACAAGACTTCTGTTCAAAGCTTTCTCTGCTCAAGTTCACAGTCGAACAAGTCTACAGTTGGAACAAGTTCACAGTCGAACAAGTCTACAGTTGGAACAAGTTTACAGTCATAAGCCTACAGTCATAAGCCTACAGTCAAGGTTACAGTTAGACAGCTTCTGTCTACTAAGTTTACTGATGATCGAAGTCTGCAGTTGACAAAGGTTACAGCTCTACAAATTTAATGTTACAAGTCTACAGTTAGAGAGGCTACAGTTACATGGAGTAAAAGCTACCATTGCAAGCCTACAGACAGCAAGCCTTTTGTTGAAATCAGCAGTCAGAAGGAAGTCCACAGTTGGAAGTCCACAGTTGGAAGACCACAGTTGAAGTCAACAGTGACATACATTCTCGACTCACTGTTTTAATTTCTTTATTTCCTACATTTAATTTATTTAATTTATCTAACGGTCATATCATACATTTTGATGTTTTGTCAAATATCTGATAAAGGTTGTCGGATGTCAGGAACCCGTACCTCGTACCTGCTGAAAAGAAATATTTTCTGTCCCCTGTCGGGAGATAAATACGAGAAGACTACGCTGCCCAAAATAAGAGATAATGCGAATACGAATGCGAACCAGACAAGTGCGTTGTGAACGAAATATACCAGAAGCACAAGAAGATAAAAACGAGTTCCATCAAGAACACAGAGAAGCATATAGACAATCAAGTATACTCGAGAAGTGTTCTGTGCATACAAGAAGAACCCTGAAGAACTTCATCGACTACATTCTCACTACCTGTGAACCTGGAGCATACGACACTCTGTTTCTCAAACAGAAATGAGAAGAGGACTCAAACTCTCTTCTGATCGAATACAAGAGCTACACTGAGATCACCAGAACCACTTCTAAACTCTACATCTCTTGTTCTGTAATTTATTCTACATTTTGAGCAGTGTGTGTTATCTGCTGTATTAAACACACACACTGACTCCTGTACTTTCACTGGAGGATCTGTAAATCCTCAGCAAATCTTTTTGCACTCCATTTCCCACTGTGGATAGTGGTAGAGGTCTTGTGACCTGGACAGCTTGCTGCTGTTGTTTGTTTTCCCACGAAGAACTGTGGTAGAGGTCTTGTGACCTGGACAGTGTGTTCACTGTTGTTAACCCCGATCCAGGGTGTGGATCATTCTTATATAAAATTTTGAGAGGACTAAGTCTCGGCTTGAGACTGAACCTCTTGGTTAATTTTCTGTGCTTATAGTTATACTCTATATCCATACTATACATATTTATTTCATATTCCGCTGCTATTACTTTGAAATATAATCTATCTTCAAAGCTACTTTGATAATTAAATTCGCAAGTGTTTATATTTGTTATAAATCAGTAAGTTAGTTTCAAAAGTTAATTTAATCATAAGATTAAGTTAACTGAGAATTAATCAATCTTTGAGAAACTAATTGAACCTTTATAATCTATATAAATTCACTACAGTTTAATTTGTTTTTGAAATTGGGGGATTTTAATAGAAATTGTTTTTAACAGAAATTTTAATTGGAACTCAATTCACCCCCCTCTTGAGTGTCCACTCCGACCAACACCATGGAACTTTAATGAACATAAAAAAAATGTTTTCCATGTTTTCCCCCTTGGTATTTTTGGACCCAAATCCTCTAATATGTTATTATCATAGTATCTAAAATCCTAGGGAGCCATATTTTTTCCCTCTAATCCATTCATATTCCTCCTTTGGTTTTTTTCAAAGAGATCTATTAGTTGAGGAAAGATTCTTCAAGGTAATTCCTCTCCTTTCTCCACCCTCATCCTTCTTCATCCATTTTTTTCATTTTTTTCTCTAATTCGATTTCCATGACTGAAACATGGTTTGGTTTTATAATATGTTTTTAGGGGGGGTTTTATCCTTGTTCTTCATATATCAAGGGTTTTAGAACCCTCAAACAGTGATTTCGGGCATACGTTATCATTCCTCCATGGATTTGAGGTATGTTTTACCATTAACATGCATTTTTAATTTATGATTTATTTATTTAGTGATTTTAGCACCTCTATTGATTGATAAATATTGATTTATGATTCTTTCATTAGTTTTTTAGTGTGAAAAGTAGCAATTTTGGCTTTGTTTGATGACCAATATTGTTTTTTTGGTTAAAATGTGCACACTTTGTGTTTGATAAAATGTTTCGTTAGCTCTATTACATGTTTTATGATATTTAAAGCATGTTTTAGTAGTTTAAATGGAATTATGGAATGAAAATCAGTTTTTGGTAATGTTTTGAGTGTTAAATTGAATATTTTTTAAAATATTTCATTCCTTGTGTTTGATTAATTGCTCGTTAGCTTTTATGGGTTAAGAATGATAATAAAATGATTATATTGGATTTATAAATATATTGGATGCACGAAAAAATGTTTTTGGGGTTCATTATAGGGTTTATCAAGGGGTATTTGTTTTTATGATGAAATGAGTCTTCGATTTTGTTGTGATTTGGTATGTGTTCTTGGTGAATGGCATGTTTCGCATTTCTATAAATAAAATGTTTCTATAGTGAATGTGTAACCTGATTATTTCGAATATATTTTTTAAATAATTTTTAAAAGGAAAATGGTGTGTTTACACCCTTTATGAAAAGGAGAATTTGTATCTTTGATAAATATTGGTTTTGTAAAATGATTAAAAGCCCATTTAGAATATTTGTTAAATTGATGAATGTTTTTATTATGAAAACCTTCTTTAGATATTTATTATTCCTTCTCAATTAATAATTGATCTGATTACCTAATAGTTGAATCCTTTCAATCCATTATCAGAGTTCCTCATGTTAGACTCTTTCTATTCTATTCATTCTATGGAAAGAGATCAGTCCTTGGGGTGGGTCATAGTGATGCCTGATGATAATTCATTATTATATATGCATGTGATTTGATGCTCAAATAGAATATATTAGCTCACCCATGTTATAAATGAGACATGGGATCATGTAAAATTGGGAAAATTTCGTGATAAAAAATTCATTACTTGCTATTTTATGCACTTGATGGTGGCACATAGTAGGTGGATATGTTTGGGTTTATTGATATGGGATTTTCCCATAATCCTTTCCATAGTTAAAGTGACTAGAACTGCTAGGTAATTTTTCATTTTATCATGTGTGGCATGAAATCAAAGATGGGGTCTCATGTATTAGTATGTTTGGTATCATTCTTGATTGTATAGGTTCACCTATGTCTATTTGATCTTAGTTGTTTATAGTGACGAGTGTTATACTTGTATTCTTGTTTTTTACTTCCCTTGTTATATGATCATCATGGTGTCATTTGGTGTTTATATTTTTCTTGGATGTGATGTGTTGGTTTGAAAAATTATTATGAGAAGTGTTTTTTTCAAAAAAGTTTTTTACCCTCCTTTATTCAAATTGAAATTAATACATCACTTCCCTTTTTAAAATGTGAACATCACACTAATTGAATAAGATTTTTTTTGACAAATAAATAAGATAAATAGGTTTTGCATTGTATTTATTAAAAATTTGTTAAAAATAATATTTTTATATTCTGTAGTTGAAACATGAAATTGGGTTTTTATTTATTTTATATAAGGTTCATTGGGAATAGATAATCAGTCTTACCTAATGATTTTTAATAATCATGGATATAGTTATTTTTTCTTTTTATACCTCCTGAAGGATTCATCTAAAGCTTTGTCACCTTAGGATATTTTTGATTATGTATTGGAGAGTGTCCCATGAGGTCTCGTGGAGTTGGTGTAGTATTTCTGTCTGGTTGGTGGTATTTTGTGGATTAGTTGTGTTTTCAAATTCTAGTATAAATGATGTTCAGTTTAGTTTCATTTATATTTTGATTTCATTGTGCAATTTTCAACAGTTTAGTTTCATTATGTATTTATTAAGAAAAATAATTCCCTATTTTACTATGTTGATTATTGGAACTAGTTTTGATCCATGGGGATCAATACGTACTTCAGGCTATGTAAAAGATAGGATATAGTGAACAGTTCAGGTTTAACTCAAGTTGGTTTGTTAAAGAAATAAGTCTAGGAAAAAATATTCTATATTATAGTTAATTTCATCTGTGGATTGATCTTCAATGTCTCATCATCAATTTTTTGCTACTCCTTGTCCTCTACTAATCTCAACACTCATCTCTCCCAATTGTGTGATGTCTCTTAATTGGTATTTTTTTTATATTTCATCTAGGTCATATTGTCTTATTGACCACATACTTCATTAACCAGCCAAAAAAATTCTATTTTGGTGTCACTATCTATGTTAATTAAACAACAAACTCTAATCACATTTTCATGAGAAAAAGAATTTATTATTCCTTAAAACAACTCATGTTGTCATATTATCCCCATAAATATCCATTAGTGCTCATCAATTTGATTCATCATTGCTCAAAAATTTCACGATAATGATCCTTGTCATCCCTAGAGAAAACATGCATCAAAAACCAAAATCAGTGAAAAAAATCCTATTCTGTTTACACTAATTTTAAATTTAAACCCTATTTTCAATAGATTATCAACATAAATACATTTTCAAACAAGAATAAAAATCAAAAATAATATAAAATCATACATCTCATTTTTGAATTATAAAAACCATCACTTCCATGAATGACTTCCATAATCCCCAATAATACGATGTTTTTCTCATTTAATTTGGGTGGCTTAATCAGTGAAAGTTAGAAAAATAAATTCCCAATTCTACTATTAATGTTAATATTACAAAAATAGTTAAAAATCATTCGGTGAAAATTGGAAGGATAATTGACTCAAAACAAACTCCTTCCACTAATATGAAATCCCTATGAAGCGGTCCAACAAATTAAAATTAAATCAGAAGTTCACATCCCATATTCATGTTTAAACCATTGATTTCTTATCATTAGGTTCTAGTTTAGTTATTCAAAAATAGATTCTAGCATGGACCCCAAACCTGATTTATTAGCGGTTCATCATCATCTTCACACATCTAGAAGGATCAATAGTGTTCTACATAACATGCTATTTTTGGTTCATCTTCAAATATCATGTCAATAATATTCTCAACTAGCGTCGATGACTTCATTCAGTATAGTAACAAGATATTTTTCAATAAAAATAATTATTTTCACTATTCATTAAAAAATCAACACATTTATATTGTTCTCAAAACCACATGTGATGTAGTATTTGAATATAAATGTACATTTTAGATATTGATCAATAAAACTTCTTTCGATTTGTTATATTATAGACCATTTCACACACCACTTATGTTTTTAGATTTGGTTATTTAATGATTATCGGATTGATCTTGGTAAAAGAAACCACCGATCTGATATAGTTGACCTGGAATAGTTGGGTTACCACTTAGAGTAGGAATCACTTTTCTTCTTACCAGAGGTGGAAAAACATGGAGATTTATTTAGTAGATAGGGTATTTATAAGTGTATTTCCTTGGTTGGGGAATGTTTCACTGCAATATTTTATCATATATTTCTATTTATATTAATTTACTTTTTTCAATAGGCTATGATACATGAAAACCCGAGGCTAAATGAAACACAATAGAGGTTATGTTTATAACATAACCCCAAATTGGTGGTATAAATAAAAATGGAAACATTCTTAAAAAAATTAATAAAATTTAATATAAAAAAAATATTTTAAAAAATAAGAACAAAATTTTTCGTAATGTCGTTATATGATTGAAAAAAAAATTTGCCTCAAAATTAGTCTTTATTGGATTTTATGAAAAATTAACCTGATTAGAAATTTATTTGAATTTTAGAAAATTTATTTTAGAAAAATAAATTTAATTTTTGAAATAATTATTTAAAAATTATCATTTATTTGATTTTTTAGAACCTTATAAATGTATTGATTTCTCAATGAATAGTAAAAATAATGATTTTAATTGAAAATTATCATTTTGTTTCAAATATTTAAAATGTGATTTTTTATAATAGTTTTAAATGTTACATTAGTTCATTTATTTTTTAAAAATCTATTAATTTTATTATAATTAATTTTATGTTTTATTTGTTTATAAATTTTTATATACGAATGAAATAATTTTTTTCTAGAAAATTCATTTTCATCGCATCATGCGGGTTAAATTTTAAAATAAATTATAACTATTCTTTGAATTGAATATGATAAAATGGATACCATATTGAGAAATAATAGGGACAAATTTTCTTCTAAAGAACCAATTTTTGTTGTTCATAATGAATAGTAAATATAATAAATATTTATCACCATGGTTAAGGATAAAATGAGTTTACCGGGGGAGGGGGTTAAATAAAGAGATAAGGGTATGTTTTCCAAATAAAACAATCAAAGAAATATTTTATATTAATATTTATAAATTATTCTATCCATAATTCAAATATTTTTCTATTTTTATGCATTTTTCTTGGGAATGACATTATATTATTTTCTTATTTTAAGAAATTATAATTGTCTTTTATCTACCACTTATAAAAAGAAACCCCTAGTTTCACTTTTTTAAATCACTATATGATATATAGATTGAAAAAAATTTATTCTATTTTTAAATTTCTTATCCAAGATTTAATGGTTATTTTCTATTTAAATTTCTATTCAATGGGGCCTTATGAAACGATCAAAAGGAGGCCGACTAATTGAGATGTAATTATCCCACCCAACATATTTCAAATTATTTATTTTTTAAATAATTTAAATCCATTATATTGATTATAAAATTATAGTTTAGTTAAACTCAATATAAATATATCTTATTGTTATAATCTAATAACCTTTATTCACCCTAATTTTCATCAAATAGGAAGTGAAATTATTGTTTGTGCATACATGTGGACTACCACTACCACAGATCAATACAATTAATTTTCCATCAACATTATGCTTGGATGGTTATTATGATGGGTTATGTATTTATATATTATAAATTTGAAATAATTATGATTATTTAATTATAATATCATATATTCATTCAAACCTTCCTATCCATTAGAAAATGAAAATGTCACTCGCGCGTACATGTGAACAACCACCTCCACAAAGCAATGTGAGTTTTTTATTTCCACATTACATAGATGGTATTGAGGATAGATTAAAAGAACATATATTATATAATAGTTAATATTGAAATTTTAATTATTATTTACTTTTAATTACTTTTATCTTTTCAAAAATGAAAACATTATTCATGTATACATATGACTTACAGTACCCTTGAATGGTTTATTTAATTTTTTTGTCTATACATTTTATAGAAAAACATATCATTATATATTTATTTTATATAATATTTCTGTCATCATTAAAACATTTGAAATTATGTGACCATGTTTATAGTACATGTAAATGATCTACCGAAGTAGAATTCTTATGAAAAATGAAACATTTAATAATTAAAAATGATCATTATAATAAGGAAGTTTTAATAAATGTGTATTGAAATGTTATACGTGGATCAAATATGATATTAAAAGTATAAAAAATATCATTGTATATATGTATGATAAATTTAATCTTTTTCTATAAAGGTTGGAGAAATTTTGAACAATTTCAAACTTGAGATACGGTATTTAAATTACAGTCTCATTGTTTATTTGTATTGTGTATTAATATGTTTCAGATAATGAAATATAATGGGTAGTCTTTAAATAATCCCTGGAATTTTATTATCCTATAGTTATTTATCTAGATTAAATGTTTTCTATTATTTTTTCCTCTCTTTAAGAAAGTGAAAGGCTGAATTGTTTTTAAGGAAAACCGACAATATTTATCTCTTTGGTAAAAAAATTAATTTTTCATTCACTTTTATCATTTTAAAAAGTATTTTCCGGAATTTTTTTATATTATCCTTTGATTTTTTGAATTAATATTTAACCATGATTAAATTTTTAAAAAATATTTAATATCCTCTTATCAATTTCCAAATGCGGTACTTTTTACTTTCTTCCAAAAATAAGAAAGGAATTTTTTTACATATACCACATGGACATAATTTTCCACCATAATAACCAATCAATAATTTGAAGATTACTTTACAAATTTCCATGTTAATTTATAAAGGAAATGATTTCATTAATATTGAGTAACTTTTTATTTGTTAGATTAGTTATTTTAATGTGAAACTGTCATTTTCCTCAATAGATTATACATTGATCTTTTAAAGGCATTTTTCATATATGGTATCTTCTTTTGACAGTACTTCTTCTTTGTTGGGTATATGTTCAAATGATACATTCCAATTTAATTCATTTGATAGATTATAATAATGATGATTGTATGAAATTATTTTTCTATGAAATTTTAATTATGTTGTGTTGAAACCATTATGATACATATCTATTTTCCTTGATTTGTACTATGTTGAAATGCTAAAATGTTTGTGACACATGTTTAATTTTTTACTGGTCATTATATGATGAATTTATTTTGATATTCTTGTCCAAAAATGTATGAATATTACCATTTCATGGGTGAGATCATAATTATATATTTCTTTAATTCCTTGGGTAAATATGGATACATATATGTGATGATAGTGATTTTAATGGGGAGTTAACACAGTTTAGTGGGTTACTGTTTTCACTATGATATTCTTGAGAATGAACCTTAAAAAAGATATAATGGAATGGGGTGTGGATAATGTCGATTATGATATTATTGGAAGTTATCCTTGACTATGAAAATGGTTTTCTATTATTATTTATATGATGAAAATATATGTATTATTCCAATTTTATGCTCTCATGTCTAATGCTCTTTTATTACTTATGATTCATGTGTTATGAACATCCCATAATTTTACCATGACTCATGATTGTGATATATGATATGATGGGTGTGGTTTAAAAAGGTTAAGATCATGTTTACATACCATTATTATCATGTTATTCATATTTCATGACTAATATAACTATTATTTACCCTTACTGATCATCTGATCTCACCCTTTCTTGTGTTTCCTTCAAAATGTTATAAATAACAATTTTAAGAATGATATATCGTAAAAGGATAATAGATATTAGGATATAATGTAGTTATATTAAGAACAAGTAGTAAATTTATCTTTGTTTATATATATATTAAACATATATAATTATGTTGTTCATTCTTATATTATCTTTTTTTATTTATAAAAGCTTCCAATATTTTATGAAACAATTCATTTCAAATCAATTTAAATTATTTGATAGATTTTTCATCATGAAAACCCATGTCTAAATTTACCTTAATATAATATAAAATTATAACCTAGTAGTTAAATTGGGGGATTGAATGAGAATAACCACATTTCTAAAAAAATATTTATAAATGTTTTTGATGAAGTAAATTTATTTTTAAATAAGTAATCAATTTCAAGTAAAGTCATACAATGACTCAGAGATAAATTTTTCCTTATAAATGATTCTTATTTTGTTTTATGAAAAAATAATACAATTAATATTTAAAACTTTCATAAAAATTATTTAAAAAAATATATTTTTTAAATCAATATGAAATTTTTAAATAGAGAGTGTTTTTTTGAAAATATTTTAAAAATATTTATTGTTCAATGAATAAAAAAAGTACTGATTTTTATTAAAAACTGACATTGTTCCAAGAACTTACTTGTTACAATTTTTTTATAATAGATATAATAATAAAATTAGTTGGTTATTTTATTAATAATCACATTAAGTTAATTATAATTAATATTATTTTGTATATTTATTTAAATTATTTTTTATACTAAAAAATTATTTTTTATGAAAACATTCTTTTTTCTGTGTTTTGTTGGTTTAATTTTAAAATAAATTCTAATAATTATGTGAATAATGTTTCATAGAATTTATTGTATATTTTTAAACAAAAATTAATTTTGTTTATGATTAAATTTCCACTATATGTATTAATCAATAAGAAAAATATTAATAAAAATTCATCATATTTATGATTAAAATGAGTTCACCGGTGACATTAAACAAATAAATAAGGGTTTTTTTATAAAATATACTCACTTAAATATTAATTTTTAGACATATTTCGACCAAATTATATCACACCATTTAATATGAGGCCATTATTATGCTTTTGGGTTGAGTATGGAATTATTATATTTTAATCTTTTATGAAATTCCACTAGTGTCCCATAATTATAAAAGGGAACCCCACCTCTATCTTCATTACACCACATTGTTCCATCTAACACAATGAAAACCTGCCTATTTATCTTCTAAAAAGTCCCAGAAATTAATTAGTTGTGTTTTTGTATTAAAAAAGAATCCATTTTTTTAATAAAGTATCTAAAGGAGGCTACCCAAAAGAGAGTCAACCACCCTTTCCAATCTCTTCCAAATTATTTCTAAATTTTCCTTCATTATATTTTTTATTCTCTTCTTAAATAATTAATTTTATTATCATGAATATACTGAAATTTAAATTTTAATATGGAACCACAATTATTCATCCTCTTTTATATCAAATTGGAAGTAAAATTATCATCTTTTTATACATGTGGACTACCGTTACCATGTTTCTATACAAATCATTTTTATCACTGTATTCCATGGATAGTAATTATGTTGATTTAAATGTTAATATCTTATAATTATTATATATTTATTATTCATGATTTATAATATCTTATCTTCTTCCTTACCTTATAATGAATTTGAAAATGATATGGTCTGTCCTATGTATGTGTTGACAACCACCTATATAAAGTTATTTTATTTTCTTCATTATGATTTCAATGGATTTTAATAAGGCTGTATTTCTTTAATATATATTAAATAATAATGTTTTTTGAAATGTGAATTATTATTTATCTTTATTTTGTTCTATTTATTGAAAAGTTAATACAATGTTCATGTGTATTCATGACTTATCGTTTCCATGAAGTGTGCAACTCATTTTACAATCTACACATTTTATGATTTTATAAATATATATATATAATTAATATATATGATATTTATATCATGAGTATAATTCTCTATATAATGGAACCGTGATCAATTAATAATGATAGATACCACCGTATCAAAATTCCAATAAAAAAATTTGTTAACACTTAGAAACGATGATTTTAACAAGGAATTATTAATACATGGGTGTTGAAATGTTATAATTAGATCATATATTATATTATATATTTTTAAAATAATTATTTATTTATGTAAAAAAAATTAAATTTTATTATATATGAGGTTTTAGTGCATTCAAAAAAAGTAGAAATTGAGGTATAAGATTTTTGTTACAATATAATTATTTATCAATAATGTTTATGATTAAGTATCCAATGATGAAATATCAGGAAATATAACTCAATAAAACTATAATTTTTGTTATAAAATATATATTTGTGGATATTAAATTATTTCCCCTCATTTTATTTGTATTAAGAACTCATTGGACCAAATGAATGTTTATTAAGGATTAACACACTTATTTTTCTCTTCGATCAAAAATATTTTTTCTTCGATAACTGTGTTTTATAAAAAAATCAATAATGTTTTTATTATTATCCTATGAATTTTTAAAGTTTTTTTACTAATGATTTGGTTTTTAAAAAATTATTTATAAGTAATCCTCTTTTTATTTCACTAAAGAGGTCCATTTGACTTTCTTTCTGAAAATGTGAAAGAAATACTTGTTTTTAGAAACACAATATAAATTTTTTTCAAAATAATGAATAATAAATTATTTGAATCTTATTTTACTTGTTTCATATGTTACATTATAATAAAATAGTTTCATTATTTTTTTGAAAATTTTATGACAATAAATAATGTATTTCAGAGTAAAAAAATGTTATTTACTCAATAAATATCCTAGTGATATTTTAAATGAATATTTTAACTATGATAACATACATTAAAGTTAGTTATTATTTAAATGGTATATTATAAAATGAAACCAACCAATTTCAATCTTTCTATATATTAAGATTAAAAATATTTAAAAAGTATTCGATGAACCCTATTTTTTACCATGATTTAATTAAGTTATAATGAAACTATTATAAATTTAGTTTATTTTCCCTTGGTAAGCTAGGATAAAATGTTTAAATTTTTATGAGAGCCATTTTCTTTCCATGATTTATGATATAATGAATATTTTTGGATATTTTTACATACATATTTTTTATTTTCATTATGTTTTGGGTTGTCCGGAAAATATATAACTAAATAATTTATTGTATAAAGAAGGATTTATCCTGACATAATTAGTACAGGAATAGAGAATGAACCTTGTTCTCCAAGAGACTTTTTCCACTATGATATTTATGGGAGTTAACTATGAATTTAGATATATAGGAATTTGTAGTTAACAGAATCCACTATGATAGTCTTGGTATCGATACACGAGTGATGAAATTGTTTTCTATGCTTATTTGTTGACCATTGGATTATATCTTATTCCAATTATATTATCTCATTGATCAATTTCATGAATACTTTTATTATTATTATGCTATGAACTACCAATATTTATACGGTGACTTTATATTATGATCATTTATATATTAGTTATGGTTTTAGAATGATAATCTCATGATCACATACCCTTATTCTAATGTTATTCTTAAGGTGATCATTGATATATCACTTGATTACCCATACTAATCATCTAACCCCACCCATTCCTATGTTTCCCTACCCCAATATTGGGATAATGATTTTAAGTATGATATGTATAATATGGATTATAGTTATGAAGTACTTAGTGGGATATTATATAGATCTCATATGAACAGGTTGTTTGTGAATCCTTGTTTCAAAAGCCACTGAACCTCGATGATTCATTATAGGATTTTAATGATATGTTTTGAATATTAATTTAATAATTTGTAAAATTTACTTATGAAAAGCATGAATTGTTATAGGGAATACATAGATAAGGAATCTAGGGATTCTCTCATTGAGGTTTGTTGATCTGTCCGAGAGTAAGGATTGGATTAGGGATAAGGATTTGTAATTGTCTATTCCTTCTTCAATTTTGGGTATATATTATTTATTTTATATTTCATATATATATAAGAACATGAACGATTTGAAACATTTGATCGATAATGATGATATTTATTAAGAGATATATGAATAATTTTAGTAACACCATATGTGTGTCTTGTAATAAAGAGATAAAGTTCTTTGAGAGAAAAAATTGCATCATGTATGAGTATTATGGAAGTATAGAAATATGTATGTGGAGGCTCAGAAGAGGTATTAAAATAAATTTGCCCTGTGGCTTAAGATATTCACTGAGGTTCCTCAGTGAAACTTATTAAGGATACTATTACCATATAGGGATGTCTCTAACAACCCTCAATATCTATGTATTAATTTGAGAATTTTTTAGTACTGAAAATATTTATTCATACAAATATTATGATGATATAAGGGGTTAGTATTGCAAGAGAGGTGTTCAAATATGTGTATCAGGTTTAACCCCAATATAATTTTGTTTAGTAGAGTAATGAGTTCATAGTAGATGTCTGTTGAGTACTTAGTTACCTTGGAGGTGTCCCTATAAGTACTAAATCCATATTAAATAGTCAGTAGAAGTGTACTAGGAGGAATATAGGTCACTAAATACCTGGAAATGATTGGGAACTTAGTGATTTCTAGGGGAAATTATTAAGGATAATTTTTTGATTAACTATTAGATAATCCAATGAAATACCCCTCTCATATGTTAACCATTAGTCAACTTTTTATTGATGTTGGATCCATTCATGGATTTCTAATATCTTCTAAGATACATTAATATCCAATAGAAGTGTTTCATATTATTTTGGATTCAATTTTGTTATCCCAACACCATCTATGAACCTGTGGCCTCCTTCTCAAAATGTTTCTTTTATTTCAATCTCAAAAGTGTAATTTCAAAGGCTTATAGAATAAAATTTGGATTTGGTTGTCCAAGAATGATTATGGGTATATAACCTAAAATGTAGGATTAGTTTGGATCAATGTCTATAGTCTATATAGTGTGAAAATATTTGTATATTATTTTCTATATTTTCACTTATATGGGCACATGTTTTGATTCAAATTTTTTTTATTATGGGTATCATGTAGAAAATTGAGTCTCGGTAGATGTAATTGACCCATTAGATGATTGATATTAGTAAAATGGATTAATTTGGGGGAAACCATTCCTTATTTTCGAGAGTGAGGCTGGGTTGTACTCCTAGGTTAATAAGGCACAAAGTGAACTATTTTTTCTTAATTGAGGTTTAGGAGAATAGATGGAATGGTATTTGGGGAGGAGTGATGACTCTATTAAACTATTATGGTGTAGGGTAAATTGAAATATTTAGTGAGCATAACCAATGTAGTTATAATTGGAAACAATATTGTGTCATAATTTCAGTTTACTTATATCTAAGTGTTCATATTGGGATTAGTGGGTGACTATAGTTAATTTTTGAAATAATGTATGTTCCTACTTCAAGTAATATAATTTTTTTAAAAATGATAACTGTTTTACCATATCCTCATTCAGACGATGGTGGGTCATGATATGATTACTTGGGACTATGGTTATTGATGATTCTCTAAGTGAGAGGGTTGGGCACTATGATGATTATTTGTCATCTTCTATTAGTGAAAGGTTGTGGTCTAGGGCATGATATAGAACATTGCATGTCACCTCACTAGAGTGAGACAATAAGGTATGAGACTTCTTATGAGATATGATGTGTAACATAATCTAATTAGAGGGTGTGATTTGGGACTAGATGTGGAATCTGTTGTGGAACTATTAGTTGGGGTAGGAATTGAGTGTGAAGAATTTAATCATGTTTTGAAATGTACTGATGTGATTTTATGAGGTTTTTTAAAATAATGAAGCTGAAGTAGGTATGATCATGGTTCTTTTTGGGAATGTTAGTTCTTGATAGCTTCACTGGGTTCTATGTTTCTATACTATTTATTTATATCATTGCATAAAATCACTTATATTTTATCCAATTATTCAAAGAGTGTGTTTGAAACATATTATGTAGTTTCATTCACGCACACTACATGTGAACCCTAGCGAATATATAATTTTTTTTCTATCGATATATCCAAGTGAAATTTCCATGTATATGTATGTTGAGTAGGTAGATTTGGTTGATGATTATAGGTAAGGATAAGAAACTCTTTGAAATATTTTATCTATATAAATGCTTATTATTTTTCAATTTTAACATATTAGTTAAAATAATCCATCACTTATGGGTATTCTATTGACTGGTATTATATTATATAATACAATCCCTTTATTGTAGTATTTTGTATTTTGAAAGTCATATCAAGTGAGGCTAGATTCCTTTTTTATTTATTATTACTTATTATTCTCTAAAAAATATTTATTGTTACGTGATATTGAAGTCATAGTATCTTTATATGATGACTTAGGACTTCAACCCTTATCAAACGCCTCTTTTAGAAGGGAAAAAATGGATGAATCAATATTCCACTCTTCCTAAAACATAATTATTTAGACTAAAAAATTACACTAGGTCATCATCAATAATGATATGGATCATCATTTCCATCATTAGAATTAATGAATATATTCATATATATTCAATGGATTCCTCTACATTGAATAAATTTTTTTATAATTTCTCCATGTCATAAAAGCTAAAAAACTCTTCTTTGAAATATTATATCTAACGATAATGACTTTTTCACTATGATTGATTTTCATTTAATTTTTTTTTATAATCAATCATATGGTATATAATAGATTCTATGGTAGTGACGACATATTGGTCATCATCTACAATGATATGGATATTTAAAATCACCTTATACATAATCATATCTAGGAAAACATGTTTTATATTAGGGTGAAGGATTTTCATGTTGAGATATATATCCCAGGAAGAAAAAAATATACAATAATAATAACTCCAAGACTAATCATCTTTCCCAAATTAGATATCACCCATCCCCAAAATCCATCATGTCTTGTTCAATAGGGATTTATGGATTCCATAAAAAATCATTCATTGGTGAGATAAATAGGTACCCCCTTAGTTTATGGTTTATAAAACATTATGGTATTTCTTACTGGAAAGTCCAAAACATAACGATTGACGGAATATGATTTCCTAGAATATCATGATTCCTTGTATTTCATTGTATTATTTTTTTCCAAAATTATAATCTCACTATATTCTACGTGGATAGAAAGTCTATTCCAAGTAGGTCAATGTTAGCAACCCACTTAGTGAGAGTATAATAAAAATTGGAATCTATTTTATTGATATGATTTAAAAGTGTTTTAGGAATATTTATTATCAAATTGATGTGAAATGAAAAATATTACAGTGTAATTAGCTAATAACATTATTTCATCAAAGCATAAATAGAAATTGTTCAATTGATGATATATATAGTAATTTATTTAATTTGACATTAAAATTGAGGGATATTAGTCATACCACAAAATTGGACCACGCTATGTTTTTCCATTAAATATTATTTAAAAAATAATCCAATGACTCAAATGATCATATTAGTTCTTCTATATAAGTGCTAGGAGAAATTCGAAACTCTATGGTTTCTGATAATTTATCTACTCTATTTTTGATAATTATCAATGATATCTCTATAATTCATGATGTATTTCTATTTTATATTAAATAAAACAATCATTTATTCTAAAAACAAACCATGGGTGATACTCGGAGTCCCATATAATCCCATTAAATCACATACTAGGCTAAAATAAAGTTATTGGTTTTGGTTTTTACTAAAACCACCCTATTATAGACTGAATAGGATTAAAAATAAAGAATCACTATCCCCCAAAAAATGAATTTATTTTATAAATATGAACTTGTTTTCCATGAGAAACACTTAGAACCATGGTGAGGCATAACAATATAATAATATATCATAAATTTGTATTGATAAGTCCTTAAACTACATAAAATTTAAGATATCATTCCACTCCATTTTTTCAAAAAAATTATATATTAACATTGATGATGTCATTATCTTCTTGAAACAACCTATAATTTTTGTATCTTTTTATGAGTGAGTGAAATGGTCCCCATTATTATCCTACCATTGATAAACAAATAGTTCTCCTCAAATACAGGGTTAATGAGAAAATGGTTTAGTAATTTTCTAAGGATGTTTTAGTGTATTTTATAAGAAAATTATTACCTAATGATATGAATGAATTTATGGATAGAGTGTTAGTGATTCACCTATAGGATCTGTACTAGAGACATAGAACTTGTGTCCAGATGTAATGAACTTCCACTAAAATATTTTTTGATAGATTCTTCAATACCATTTCTCACTGGATCCCATAATCAATGAATAATCTTCGGATTATATTGGGTCCTAGTGCACTATAATGGTTCAAACTTATTATATCTAATAAGATATCCTCCTCAACCTGAATGGTCTCTATAAGTGAATTATTTTCGATATTGATGTATCAAGGATTTAATTAAAGAATTAAACATCCCCACTACCATTTTCTGTAACCCTTAATTTATTAGGATGATAAGTAGTATGAAATATAGAAAAGTACTCAACTACAGTTGGACCTGTATTCCTGACATCCTCTGAATAAGTTTCATCATCATGTTTTAGATTAAGTGTCTCCATGAATTTCCACTCTCTGATACAAGCATGAAAATTAATGGTATTTTTAGTCCTTGAGATAAAAAAACATATATTACTTGTGTTCCTTTCAATCATATTCAAAAAATTTATCATCTTAAAGATTATTCTTGGTTTATTACTAGAAAAAAATATAAATATTTCATCTATAATATTGATCCATGTCAATTTTATGATTCATTATAGACCAATCATCAATCAAAAGGTTTTGGGTTAATTTTTTCCCACTCCAAAATGGACCATTTAAGAAGTGTGTACTTCTTAGAGAGAACATAGTAGTTTTAACCGTTAATGATGCCATTATAAGAGTCATGAAATACATATAAAAACATCATCATGAATCTACAACTTAGAAAACTGTAAGGAATAATGATTTAAAGGGAATTCTATTGTAAATATTATGATTGCGTTATAACATGATAAAACATGACCCAAATAAGAAACAAAGACACTAGGAAAGTTTTAGATCCCTTACAGGTTGGGTGAGCATCCATCCTTATGCACCCTTTTTCTATTACATAGTTTTTTATTGTATATTGTGTATTGGTCTCTTGAAAAGGCTTGATTCAAAAGTTTTTTATTACCTAGGAATGATATTAAATCAGTTATATCTTTTTTGGGAAAATATAGCATCCATTTTTTTATGGATTCAAGGGTATTATTTAAATTGTATATCCATAGATTTTTAATAAACATATTTTTATAATTTTACTGAATAATTGTAACATAGTATTCTGTTTAATGAAATGTACCATGAATTTGATTACATAATTATTTAATCTAAGGTAATAATAATATTTTATGAATTAATAATAAATTGAATTTATATCATCCATAATATATAAAATGATGTAATTTTATTCATATTTATTTTTAATAATGTGTCCAATATTAATAGTATACTGAATAATAATTTGAAATTATTTTTAGTTTTTGTATCTTAATAATTTTTGATAAACAATAATTATTCAGAAAACTGGTTTTATAAAATTTAGTGTAATAAATTAATAAATATTTTTATAAATATAGTTGTTTTAATTAACTAAATTCATCTTATTTATTGTTTTATTCTAAAACTATAATCCTAATATTAATAATTATATTAAAATAATATTGACAACATAATATTGTACATGTTTTGAATATTGAATAATTATAACTTATACCCATTTGAAGTAATGTAATCAATTTTAATGTGATATAAAATTTTACATAGTTCATATGATATAATGAAAGGGTAAATTATATATTTTAAATTATTTAATAAATATTTGTAACATATAAGTTTATATAATAAATCATTTATTTTTTAAATTTGTATGGTCATATTATATGTGAAAAATTTTCTTCTTGAGAAATTTCTACTTAAAATATATTTAACATGTTTTACACTAAAATTATGTTATGAAGTATTCCTTATTTTAATTTTAGAAAATGATTATATATAAATATATAAATTCATTATAATAAAATATACATTAAATTTGGATAATTTATTCATGATAAAATTAATATAGTCATGAACATTATATTGTAACCATAATGTTTAAAGAATTATGTAACTAAATTGTCTCCATAAATAATTATTTTAAATAAAAATATGTTCCAATAAAAAATTAAATTAAATTTAATTAAATTAAATTTTACAATCATAACATTTAAATACACATAATTTTTTTTTATTTTTTAGAGATGTTATTTTTTAGGTAGAAAAAGTATGGTTTCTTTCATATACCATGATTTATAACCCATCATTATTATATAAAAAATAATAAATAACATATAATATGTCATTTAGGAAATAAAATTTATTTAATGTTTATAATAATTCATTTTGAAAAATTAAAATCGTTTTCTTAACAAATAAACCATATTTTAAGTCCAATGATATTTTTTATTTGAATAAAACACTATATAAAATTATTAAATTTCTATAAAATAATATAAAAGATTCATTCAAATTTGGATATGTTAAAATATAAAACAATCTTATATTTTATAATCAAACACTAAATATATTCATAAAAAGTAAATATATTCATTATTTTGATAAAAATAAATAATCATTCAATATTTTATTTCAAGATAACCCTTCCCTTTGTATATAAAGACCCCCCTCTAAACCTTTTCATTAATTCCAAAATATTTCAATTTCTCGCTATATTTCCAAATCCATGTCTTAAATCATCTAAAAATGTCCTCATTACTAATTGTTATACAAAATATGTTCCTCAAAAGCGTTTAGATAAAATTCAAAAGGGGAAACATAAAAATAAAATTATATATTCTGAAGACTCTCTTTCATTTACTATATGGGACTATTTTTATTTAAAATTATATTAATAATTCACGTAATATTTAAACCATTATTATATGAATATTCCTTTAAAAATTACTCTAATCCTTTATTATTTAAATATTACTAACACCTTCTCATTAAATAATTTTTTATAAGAAGCATCCATGTCAAAATAAGGGTTCAAAATTCAACGTCTCATGATTTCAATACCCCTCTTAATCATTATAAAATTTTGTTCAGCACAAGAATAACATTAAAGAATTAAATTAACTATTCTATAATGTTTTTATAAAGACTTTTTTTTATTATTTTGTCTCTTATTTAAAACATTGTTAAAAATTGTAATTCACTTATGATGATTTTATATTACCCATATGAATTAAAATGTTTTTTCTTTCACAATATCCAATTAAATATGTTCATCTAATTTCATTCCATGATTTCATATTACATTATGAATTATGTTATTTTATTTTTATGATTATTAAATGATTAAATAGTCAGGATTTTATTCATATTTAAAATAGACATTAATATTAATTTTAGTAGTTTAAAACAATCATTATAAAAAATAAATATTTATTTGGAACTCCTTAATGGAATATTTTGAACAAAAAACCTTTCCATTGATAAATTGACATGAATAATTTACCCAAAATCATTTATATATTATGTAAAAATCGGATAAATACCTTTGACTGTTACCAAAACACTGAAATAGTTTTAGAGAACAAAAACCAAACAACCTTAATAGAACCAATGAATGAAATATTATTCTGATAAATAAATAATAAATTTTAAAAAATGAAATAAAAAGGTTTATAAAAATAAAAAAACATTAAAATTGGTCTTAAATAGGTTATTAATTTTTATAATAAAATTATCTATTAAGAAAGAGGATACACAATGAAAATTGAGAATCGAGGTAAGGGGTTCTTTTTTCAATCATAATTTAGTTCAAATATTGTTTCTCTATAGTCTATATTATATCATATGTATTATCACCAATGTTATAATAATTTATCATAATATTCTTCTTTTAATTTTTATATGTAAATTTCATCCTTCGATATATTATTTATTTAAAATATGTATATTTCATTTTTCACCATGGATTATTCCCATTCTTTTTCATTCTAAAGTCCATATTCAATATCACTCATTAACTATATCTTCTGCATTCTATTTCTTCATATTCATTCCATACAATCTTTATACTTCATTTTTTAACCTTTTTATAGGTATATTCATTTCCTTATAGTTACCTTCATTTTATTTTTTCACTTCAATCCATCTGAAGTGTATAAGGGATGATTTTAGTATTACTATCTTCCTCTATAAGATTTTTATTCTTTAACTCTATTTATTATAATGGTTCGAATATTGTCAAATTTAATTATTTTTATCACCCAAATATTTAAATTAAATATTTTTTTCATTAAAACCTAATGTGTTTGATATATTTTAATGCATGAAACATCGGAAAACAACGAACCATATATCAATATATAATGGGAAAAATGTAGCCATAGAAATGGAACGTGAAAATACACGCAACCAAATTCTAAAATATATATATATATATTAAAAAATAAATTCCATTATTAATACTAATACACTGATGAAAAATGAATTATTGTAGTAAAATAATAAATAATACTTATTTACATTTTAAAATTTAAGCCTTATAAAAACATGTTTTTATGTGTTCTTAAGAATATAAATACATTTTGGAGGAAATATATGTTATTTATTTTAATAAAATATTAACGCTAATTTAATGAATAATTTATATGAAATAAGAATAAAAATAGTTAAAAATTTTGCAAATTATTTTCCCAATAAAACTATTTTCATTATATTTTTACATTTTTATTTGTTTAAAAAATTTGAAATATAGAGAATTTTAATATGAACAATATAATTTCATTTTTTTATTGGGGATAAAAATATAATATTAATATAAATTTATTTTATTTTTCTAATTTAGTTTATTTTTAAGTGAATAGTGAGAAAATCACAATAATGATAAAATCACCACTTTTTTGACACTGTCATAATACAAGAATGCAATAAATGATTATAATATTTTTTTTAAAATAAATTTTATGTGAAATAATTCATATAAAATTACTATAATTTTATTCTTCCCACATTTACCAAACATACTGAAGTGGTCATTTTTGTACAAGTAGCGATAAAATCTATTAAGACTGAAGATGTATCCTTAAGACAGTGCAATTTTTTTGTTGGGTTGGATATGAATTTGAAAACTTTTGTGTCGATTAGAATTAGGATAAAATAATTCTAACATACCTAAGAGAATTGTTTGAATTTAATAATTAACCACCAAATGATTTTAATGGAAAAAATTAATGAATACTAATTGATCAAAGGGTGTCACTATGACAAGATTGGATGTCATAGTTTTCATTTAAAATTTCATATCATTAATTCATGATTTTTCAAAACAACGAGATAATTCTACAACCTCATTCACCAATTTTTTCCCTAATAAATTCTAAAGCTAATCAAAAAATAATATAGAGGATCTATTTATTGAATACTCTAAAGAATTGTATCATTCTATCACTAAAATGTGTCATCGTTAAAGTTGGCGAAGTTGAAGAAGAAAATAAATCATCAAATGGAACTATTAAAAATGAAGGAATTTAAATATTAATGATCCTGATATAAATTAAACCCATCCCCATGATACTTTCTTAGATAATCCCATAAAATAATTATCCATACATTTATGAAAATCCTTCAATAGAATATGGAATTCAACTTAATGAAGTAGGATAGAAGAAGTGAAAACTATGAAATAACGATCACTACATAGTTCTGTGATTAGTATAACAATAATTATTGTAAATTAATTCACCCAATGATTAAATGGTATCAAAATTCTCATAAGACTGGTTTACAAATTGAATAATAAATTCTTTTATTAATGAAATAAGTGATTCCAAAATTATTAAATGTGAGAAATTTAGCATGCGATTATAATAGGAATCGTAACAATAAAACTGAAAGAATAAAAATTATACCACTAATTAATTAACCACAATAAATATAAATTGAAAATATTTTATCCTTACTTTGATACCCCATCATTCAAAATCATCCCCGTTTATTTTGATAGTCAAATTTTTGGTGAGAAAAGAAGGAAAGTGGACATTCCAATGTTGACTAGAATAATATGATCAATATTATTCCATCATGATTATATGAAAATATGACATTGAAGATGGAATAATTTGGGTTGTTAATAAAATATAAATATGTTATTACATATATTCAATAATTCCTTTAGAACATTCACCACAATTGGATACTCCATTTAGCGGTTAAAATAATATTGATTTTTTTGACTTGTGGGGGCTTGAAATCAATCCCAAAATTTAAACTTTAACTTAGGATTCCTGGATCATCATGAAATTATCCATATTATCCCTTTTCATTTTTTAATTAAATTTTACTTGTTATTTTATATATCCATAGTTAAAATGTGAGCTTTGTTATCCATGATTTTTGGGAAAGAAATTTTTTTGATTGGGTTTAGGCCCATTTTTCTTCTCCAAAAAATTCATGTATCCAAATCCAAAAACGTCCATCTTTCTTAATTAATCATCAATTGAGTATAAAATAGAAAAATTCGACCAAATTTCATAAATCATATGATGAAATATAAAATTTAATTAATTAAAATAATTTAATCCACAATTCGATGATTAATTTGTCCTAAATTAAAACACATTTAACATGAATGGAAAAAAATTGTAAAATTAGGTTCAAATAAAAAAATTCCCAAAAATCATTTTTTACAGACACTAAATAATAAATATTAAAATATAAATATGGGATATTATTATATTTTTTTGGCTAATCGCACCCACAAATTGAGTTTTAATAGTTTTTAAAAAATAGGAAAATTGAATTCACTTTTCCCAAAATCATTTTAATATACAAAACCCATCAAAAGAATCCATTTCAAAAAAAATCATGAAACCTATCAAAATCATTTTAAATAAGCTGTGTGCACATAAATATCCCAATTTGAACCCTATTACATATTTCAAATTCATCACTACATTTCAACTAATTTTAATTATGTTTGATGATGTGTTGTGTATCACAAAAGAAATGTGTACCATTTTCTTGTTTAAGGGGATATTATATAGATGACTAGATGGTAATCACATTGAACAACAATATGGGTATCAATTTTTTCTAATTTTATTTATTTATTTAATTTTATGGACAAAAATTAAGATGAAAGGACCAACTCATAGGAAGGAAACTATAGAGTCATAATCCCAAAGTGTTTAATGGCACACATTTTTTCAATTCTAAACTATACAATAGATATATAAATTCTATCTTTGGGAAATAAATCAATGGATTCATTATCCCCATGTTTCAGACACCATGCATTTGGATAAAAATTTACTTTATATGGTAATTTTTTAAATTTTTTTTTGTTACTCAAATTAAAAAAAAGGTGGCCCCCAAAACATATGCAATGATGAAAGAGAGTCAAGGAATAAAACTGAGAGATAAAATCCAATTGACATGAATTGATGAATTTTCATTAAAGGGATGAATATGTAGACATAGAAAAATGACATCAAATAACCACACTTTTTCCAAATTTTGCACTTAAAATTAACATTTCATTACCATTATAATATAGGTATAAAAAATTTAATATTTATATTCCATGTTCCAAATGTACAATTACACATGAAAGGATAATGAATTGATTTATTTCAAAAAATCATAATTTTTTCATCATCTCATATATTCACTCTACGTAACATGGAATGGAACTACACTCATTGTAAAAATATAAAATAATAAATAATATAGTAATGTAAAGGAGTGGAGGTCAAATGTAATTTGAAATAAAATCCATGAATAAAATTATCTTTTTTGAAGTTGATTACCCTTCAATAATCGATTGATCACAGTTGATTCATTTCAAAATTATAACCTTACGGATTCGTGAAGGTTATGCTTGATCTTTGGGAGGCATGTGTTTTTTGAAAATACAAAAAAAATAACTATTAAATACCACACACATGAAACATTATATAAAATTAAAAACCAAAGTATATCCCGTAAAAATACAAAAAATAGAATAATATAATATAAAATCAATTTAGAAGTAAGGTTTTCTCTTAGAAAGTGATTAGTTTAATGTTTCTATATAAACAAGACCCCCCCCCCCCCAACGTAACCAATACCAAAATTCATCGTTAAAATGATTATATAAATCACCACTTCCATTAAATAATGATTAAATCTCTATTTTGGATGTTGGAATGTTTTGGATATTTATTCAAGAAAAATAATATAGGTCCAAATGAATAGTTGAATCCCCTGAATATTGGAAAGGGACAATCAAATTTCAATCCAAATATTTATTAAGACATCAAGTACAATTTTCTATTTATTATAATCAAGATAAGATTAAATGATAACCAATTTTTTTTGTTATCTATTATGAATAGAGACTCAATTGGGAGTGTATGGACCTCGAATTTGAGCTCCAGTTGACTAAAAATTTCAGACACAAGTTGGGAATTTAAATCATTCTCAATTGAATTTTCAAAATTTCTATATATAATTTGTTACTTTTGAATAGATTATTTCTCCACCAAATTGGATAGATGGGTGTTTCGAATGGGTATCGAATCGTTTAGTGATTGAGGGTCCTAAAAATAATCATTGGAGCTATATTCATAATATTCAATCCATGAATGAAAATTTACTTATATTGAATATTTAAAATCAATTTTCACCATATTTAAACAATAATTAATATTTCTCTCAAGTTCCTATGGTTTAATTTCAATAATCCATAACCAATTCACATTATTATCCATACCTGATTTATTTAATTATAATGTTGGTTATTTTGTATATTCTTATAATTTTGAATCCTCTAATGTTTTAGGAATGATTAATTCAGGTCCTTCATTATTCAACCCACTCATGGATGTAATCGCATCTAGGAGACCTTCTTGAGATTATTATGTGTATCTAGACTCTTCTATTAAGGATAAGGAAGGTAAAATTGTGTAGGAATGACTTACATAACCTTTGAAATTCCTTTTAGTTCTAATATCAAGTATGAAACCTAATAATCAATTCTCTACATTTGTTAACAGAATTTATCAATAAATGTTTTTGGAATAAGAATGAAATGGGATTGATAAAAATGGTTGATTCTAAGAGTATATTTATATTATTGTAATTTCATCGGAGGATGTTCAAATTGGATGTTTGGGATTGAAACTCATCATATGATAGAATATTTTATGGAGAATAGGAGTTGAAATATTGTCGTTGATTCATTTTTTGATCATCCCAACAGTAGAAACAATGATTGTCATTGTACATCACACATTGTTTATGGTAGTCAATTTATGAAAAAATTCTCTTGATTTGATATGTTCAAAACATCCAACCATTGGAGTGAAATCAATGGTGAAAACAGAGAAGTTGAGTGAGAATAAGATGTTATATTCTAAGATAACTTACATATGTCCATGGAAATGGTTCCAAAATTTGGTAACTCCAAGATTTATCATACAGGAAGAAGCAATCATTTCAATACAAGTTGGGATCGAATCAATAAGGAACAAATAAGTGATTTTGATAAAGCTAGATTTATTAGTACGATTTTCTATAAAGTGGACAACTTTTTTGTTTATTAAAATTGGGATAAAATAATACTAATATACCTAAGATAATGTATTTAAATTATTAATGAAACATCTAATTTGTTGATTAATAAAATTAATAATGATGAATCGATCAATGGTTTCTATTTTTTTTATATTGGACATATTATATATCATAAAAATTATCACTAATTCATGATGTGTCCAAACAATAAGAAAATTATCCAACATCAGTCACCGATATAATCCCTTAAAAATTCAATGTATAATATCCAATGCAATTATAGGATCACTTTAATGATTATTATATGGAATGAGATCATAATAGAACTCACAATATTTCATTATTAAAGATGGTGAAGATGAAGTAGAAAATAACTCTTCAAATGGAACTATTAATTTAATGAACTGATTTAAATATTAATTAATATTAAAAAATTCACATCCCAACCCCACAAGACATCCTACGATAAACCAATAATAATTACATCCTTGAATTTATAAAAATATCTCAATAGATTACATAAGTCAACATTATGAATTGCGATTAAACAATTGAAAACAATGAAATAACAAAATATCCACCATTGTGTGAGGAATTTAACAAATTATAGTGAAAATAAATTAAAAACATGATAAAATTGTACCATCATTTTAATAAAAATGATATATTTTCGTAATTTTTTTAAGAAACATAGTTGATCTAAAAAAATACATGTGATAAATTGAACACGAGATTACAAAAACAACAATGTAACATTTCAAAGATGTGAAATGAGGTTAAAATAATAAAATGCACAAAAACTGTTGATTATGGGCACCAAACCACATGAATATTAAAATATAAAGTATTAATATTATCCTAATTTAGTGGATAATAAATTTTATTTATAAAGCCTTTGTTTTTTTCATTTTTGAAACATAATAATATTTTACAATAAAAACTAATTTATTCACTTTTATAAAAAATTAGTTTTCTTTACTAATAGAAATTAAATCCAAAATAAAGGAATTCATATTTTCGATCAACATGTTTATATTATTTAATAATTTCTATTTGATTTGCGGGCATAAAATTATTGTTTCAAAGATTAAATTTAATTACCATGATAATAAAAAATTATTATTATCAAACAATTGTTTTATTATTATTATATAGATTTTATCTAAAAAATAAAAAAAATATTTTCCAAAAGGGAATTAAATTTAATATATATTCCTATATTTATATTAATTAAAACTCATTAAAATGATAATAAATACTAAATATGATTAGAACACTTAATGATGAAGATAATATTCTTCTACAACACTTCCACTCATTCATTCCAAACAAATTTTTTGACATCATACCCAAAACTCTACCATTTTGTTTCTCCTAGAAATTTATCACATTTTTATATTCAAATTTATTGAATTATTTATCCTCATAAATTATTTTTTTAATTATTGGGGTTGAAGCCTCATTTTTTATTTAAACAAAAAACCTCTTTTTCTGGGTAGACGAGACCCGTTACATGGCTCGTAGGCCCAGTGGGCATGAAATCCCATTAAATAGCCTTAAAGGCCCATTTTTGGCCCAATGGTCCAATGTTGAATATTAATGGTACAGTGCCTAGGGCTACTATAGTACTGCTATAGTAACGCCACCCCTACAGCCCATAAAATAGTGTCTGCCACCACTATAGTGTTTCCATTTTCTACAGTATCTCTACTGCTACGGTCCTGCTTCAGTACTGCTACTGTACCTTGCGCCCAATGGGTTTTGAACCTCCATTTTTGATATATAATTATAGGGTTCATAACACTAAGCCAAACACCAACTACAGCCTCATCCCTTATTCTATAATGATAATGTCAAGAGAACTTTTAATGTCCTAAAGTGAGTATTACTTAGTCTTTATCCTTTTATTGATATTTATTATGTTACGAATATAAAATATTAATTGTTTTATAATGAATTCAATATAATTAGTATAAATATATAGAATTATATTAGTGGAGAAATAATTATTTATTCCTTTCAATCCACATAGAAAAAAATATGAACATTAGTCATTCATTTGTGTAGACTACCGCATGCATGAAGATAATATTTTTTTAACAGCAAACACGCTTCATTGTTTATAAGGATTAAATTGAAGAAAAAATTTGATATATATAAAATAATTATTAATATTAAGATAATAATTATATTAAACCTTAACTTACTCTAATTCATAGAGAAATGAAAACGTTAAATGTGCATTGTGTCTAGTACCATCTCAACAAGGTAACACTTTTCATTTTTCATTTTGATTTTTAGAATTTATCCAAATTGATTAAAATCATCTTTCAAACCATAAATCCATTTTAATTGTTTTATTACTATTACATTAAAATTATATTAATTGAAAATAAAAAAATTCATTACCATACTCACCCATCGAATAATGGTAAATTCATATATTGGTTAGTGAAACCACATAATTGAGAAATTTTATAAAAATATATCATGGATGAATATGGGAAGATAAATAATCATATTAGTAATATTTAATAATAATATAATAATGTTTTATAGATCTTTATTTTTTATATTA
The DNA here is from genome assembly GCA_963277665.1 of Viscum album. Classification (NCBI taxonomy): domain Eukaryota; kingdom Viridiplantae; phylum Streptophyta; class Magnoliopsida; order Santalales; family Viscaceae; genus Viscum; species Viscum album. The sequence goes on from OY728156.1 coordinate 1,280,600,139, forward strand.
TTTATTTAAAAAAATATTAAAATATCTTCTTCAATCATTAAAATTAACCAAATAAGCTCACACAAATTCAATTTTAATATAACATAACTAAACCACATATGGAATGAGATAATGATATTATATATTAATATATGATATCCATTAAAATACCTTAAATTGTCTAGAAACTATTAACGTTTGAATTGGAATAAAGAACAAAATTATTTCTAAGAAACAAGTTGAAAATGATAAAGAAAAACCACACATGATATTTAAAATAGATAATAATAAACCAGTATACAAGATAAAATAATTATAAATGAAGCTTAAAAGGATATAGAAATTAATAATGTTTTTAAAGAGAGAAATATGATACTTATTTTTTATATAGGTGATTTCTATGCTTTAATGTTTGTTTGAGATTAAGAAATGAGATTCTTGGCCTCAATTATATTTCTCTAATAAATTTTATATTTTGTGAATCACTTCCCAATTTGAATGGTGTTATTTTGATTTAAATCCTATAAATATATTATATTATATTATTTGATTTAATTAATGGGATAAATAAATCAAAATCATATTAATATATTCATCCATCTTTCGACTTAATTGGTAACCTCTACGTATGTGTTTGTGCTAACTATGTTTTATTCCATTAATTTATAAACTTACGTTTTCAACCACCGTTATTCCAAAATCTATTTATTATATATAGTTATTACCTTGTTTTTTATTTCTTACTCCATTTATATGGCTCAAAAAAATTTCAGTATGCCCTTATTATCAAATTTTCTTACATAAATGAGTATGTTACCTATAATGGTTCTTTATATTAAATTTCAATTTGACAATATAGGATTATCCCACTCATTTTATTTTTAATATTACATTACCAATACCATAATGGTGCCAATATCCCATTTTTTTTATTAGGATATGATTATTATCCACCAATTATTTTTGTCTTAATGCGTATATATTTAAAATGAATTAATTTATAAATATTTTTTTTACAATTTTCTTCTAAGGGATTAAACGTGGAAAAATCTGTCACAATCTTTTCATTTCCAAATCATCCTCTATTATAGGAATGATTTTCTTCCAATGTGTTTCCTCTTTGAATAAAATATGTTTCATTACATAGTTTATAAAACCCCATGATTTTGTTTTATATATTTGATGAAATTATTTAAAAATAACACAATTATAAAAAAACATGATATAATATATCACTTATAATAAAGTCAATGGATTGGTGGGTATGAATAGGTGGTCTCGCTTGTTGTTGATTGATGTTATATGCATCCCATATTAATTACCCGTTCTTATAACTTTAGTATAGAATAAATTCGGGGTCGATCCAAAGGGAACAATGGTGTGCATAAATTCGATTGAGTTAATACTTAATTAGGAGAATTATGAATAATTAAGAGTTGATTGAGTTGATTTTGGTTTTTAATTGAAACTAAATTGTTTTACATTGAAGAAATAATTATCATTTTTAAATAAAACAACGAGTAAATTTAAAGAGTTTAAATTAGGAAGAAAAGACGTGATAAGGCTGTGGTGATTAAGAAGTTCTTATGCAAGTTGTTTAAATGGTTGTGTTGTTCATAATAATTCAATCATTCTGGATTTCGGTTTGTTACAAGATTTCCTTGTTCTGGTTCCTCTTGTTTGGAATTAGAGCAGTTGACTCCTTGGTCCGGTAGTCAGTGTTCTTAATTATTTATTAAGTTCGTTCCATTATTTGAATCGGTGAAATCTTTCCAATAGTCATGGATGTTTTCACTGTTACTTCTCTTTTGTATCGCTGAGAATTCATCCTTTGTTCTAGGTCAGAATTCTCAGTTATATTAGATAGTGGTATAAGAAGAGTAAGATGAATTGCAACGAGCAAACACAAATTTATAAAACAAGACACAAATTATTATCCCATCATCCACAGCCCCAACATGAGGGGATTAGTTACACATAGAAAATAGGAGAGAAATGACACACATGATACTTGAGGGATTCATCGTGTAGGCGTTGATGTAGGGTGTCGAAAGGTGGAATAACGGAATGACGGCACCTCTGTAGCTTTGGGAATGATGCTAGCAGAGCTTCTCTCTCCTATAATGGGTTCTAAACCATGAAATCCGTAGTCCAAGGAATCTTTTTATAGAAAAATAATGTACACGACATGTATAGAAAGTACACACCATGTAATATTCGTCAACGCGCTTTGGCGCCAATTTCTCCACTGCCAGGTGGCCTAACACGCCGTCTTTGGCTTTTGAACACGGTGCCGCCTAGTAGTTGAGTGTTCACGGTGTTTAGCACCACCATACATGCCATGTAGTATCATAAGTTTGGCCACTAGACCCTTCTATAATTGGAGACATAGTGTGTAAAAATGAAACATGTCGTGTCTCCATCAACAGCCACATGGGTGTGTGGACTTTTCTTCGGCAACCACCACTTCTAGAAAGTAGTACACGGTGTGTAGCGCTGCCACACACGGTGTATATTTTCTTCCTAGTGACATGGGTGTGTACTCCCTCCTTCGGTATGTGTCCCTGCCTGGATATACACGGCGTGTATAAAAATACACTCCGTGTAGTTTCAAAATTTTCATAGACTTCCCTTGATCCGTGTATTTAGCCAAAAATCTCCAGAAAGTGAACATATTCACCAAAATCAAAGAATATGTTCATAAAACAATACATATTTGGTGAAAACATGTTTTTATTGTCAATTATTTATAGGGAAATGTATACACAAATCGGGTGCATCAAATTCCCCCACACTTAGTCATTTGCTTTCCCACAAGAAAAATCTCAACATCTAATTAAGAGATCCTATACTTTAGAATGAAAGAATTTAATTAATCAAACGTATATCTGATAAACATACTAAGGAAAATTCTAAAAGGCACAAATAAATTCAATTCATAAGATATTAAAATCATGCCTCGTATATAATGCAGTTAACTACTCTCATCCTCTTTCAACACATTTTTCAACCATTCAAAAAAAAGCATGCCATTTGATGATTTACCTTACCAGTCAAAATCACACTCCACGCTCAAGATATTTTTATTTAGAGTTATGATCAATCTAAGGTATATACACTCTATCAATAGGTTTGCAAGATGCCTTGTTCTCTACTTCATAAAAATTGAATTACAAAAATCAATAGGGCTTTATCAATAAGGTTTAGATGTCTCTGTGGCTAAGGGTTGGTAGGTTCAGATGTGAAAATAAATTCTAAGGCTTTTAAAAGGGAAGGCTAATTCCTTTAAACAATAGTGCATGATATTCAATGTAATTCCCACTGAAAATGCTTCCTTCATAAGCTTAGTAAAATGCTTTTGTAATCGTCACCATCTTCCTTAGGCATGTAGGGTTCATGGGTGAATAAGCATAAGGTCCCCTTGTTTTTTTTACTGTTTGTTAGTTTTTTTAAAACAAAACAAAACACAAGTGAAACACTTATGAATACAATGAGTAGATGTTTGGAACCCATTCTGCCCCAAATAATCAAGAGGCACTACCCCACACTTTATTTCATGGTTGTGCACAAAATATTCCATGTATTTCCAACTCCCTCTTTAAAGCTCAAATGAATAATAATGCAATGTATAAAAAGAAATAGGTTAGGAAGGGGAAATAGCCTTGTAATGTGGCTTCCTGTAAAGGCTATTCATGGCATCTATGGGATTAACAAATATTAAATTTAGGGTAGGTCTCATGATAAAGGGTTTGAAACAATCTAATGCCTCAATCATTTTAATGTAATTAAAATATTTCGTTAGGTTTTGAAAAGAAATCTTGAAAATTATGGTAGTGATGCATATTATAGAAATCTTCTAGGAAAGAGGGTATTAGAAAAGAAATATAAAAAAAAGTTTAGAATACCTCTCAGGTAGTGGAAAAATAATAAAGTGACAATTAGGTCATGACATGCATATAAATGATTATCCTAACCAATTTAATTTAATCAAGGATGAAAAGTTTCAATTGAAACTATATTAGAAATCATTTTAAAATACTTAATAACTAAAATAAGCATGAAACATTTACAAAATTTCCTACTGATAACTCTAGTATTTATAAGAATGATTAACCAAAATTTCATTACATTTTCAAATATAGAATCTAATAATGATGTCTCCTATATTAGTTTAAGGGCAAAGTCTAAGGTGAAAGATATAGATGCTCCCCCAAAATTAAAACTGCACATGGTCCACCAAGTGCAATACTAAGGTAAAGGGTGGGCAACGGGGAAAAATGGGGGGGAAATGAGGGAAAGCAGTGGAAGAAGTAAATCCAAAAAGAAAGAAAATAGAAATGGAAAAATACACCCCTCGTGAAAAGTGATGCCCAAGGTGCTCCATGATACTTGTGACTGGTGAGGAAAAAGAAAAAGGCAAACATAGACAACATCACAACACAAAAAATGAGCGAAGAGATATATAAGATAAAGAAAAATGTCACCATCATGGGGTCGCCTCAAGGGAGACATCATCTTATACAGAATTGGCTGGTAAAGATAGCTCAGGAGGCGTGGAAGTGGGAGGCCTAGACTCTGCATCGGGAAGGGGAGCTGAAGAAGTAGGAGCCGCAGGTGCTGGACTCGGGGAAGGTAGCTCTGTAGGAGGCCCTGTCCTGACAGAAGTGGTAGTAGCAGTAGATATGCGAGGAGTGGAGATAGAGGCTGGTGGCGGAGGCAGTGGAATACCAAGATGCTAAGCAATATGTGCCAACAACTGCTCCATCCGATACTGGTGGCTGTCCAGACGAATCAAATGGCATGTAATGGTGTCCTGGAGGCCGATGATATGAACGAACTGCTGCTCCATCTGAACCTGTCAGTTGTCCAAGCGACCCAAGACCTCCTCCGTCGTGGATAGGTGGTGGGAAAGGGAAAGATCGAACGAGGGTGCGGGGGTAGGGGGGATGGGTGATGGAATAGAAGAAGGAAGGTCAGAAGAAGTGGGTTCAGTAAGAGGTGGGTGAGGTGGAGAAGCTGGAGGGGGTGGGGAAGGAAGATAAAGGTCAGCAGCTGGGGCAGGAGGGGCAACAGGTGGTGGGGCTCGAGCTTGGGAAAATATGTAGGCACCCCCTACTTCCGGACTAATCCCATGCGAATGAGCATGAGAAAATCCATCTGCTGGGGTGAACCTAACAAGTCATTAGGTAAAGAGGGCTCGAACACCCCAAGGTGGTGGGCAAGACGGGTGGTGTAAATTCCACCGGTCAGGTGGCCCTGAAGGCCAGTAATCATGGAGTGGAAATAGGAGGCAGTGAGATAGGGGAGGTCCGGGTAGTCGTGCTGAATGAAATAGGTATAAAGCTCCATGACACGGCCAGTCACGACCCCCAAATCCTTGTGGAGGGGGAATAGGATGACGCTGAAGCACCGGTGGGAGAAGCGAAGGACGAGGTCGGCTATAAGGGTGCTCTTATGGGAAGTGGGGGAGTATCGGTGGTTTGGCCCAGTGATCTCCCGCCACACGACAATGAGGTCAGAGCACTCAGGACAGGTCATGGCAGAAACATGGGGTGGGTGGATAGGATGGGGGTAAAAGCTGCACCCTTGGCCAAACTCTGTCATGGTAAGAGAAAATCACCGGCCGCCTAGCCGGAATCGAACTACGGGTACCGCATCGCCAGGTGTCTCTCGGTACTCTGCTCCATCAAACTCAAACGAGGCCGCAAAATCCAAAAATAAATCACAGAACATAAGGAGTGCTGACCTGGAAAATATCGAGGAGTGAGGTGTTCCTGAGAAGTTCCTCCAACTCCTCCCAAATACCGAGCTGCTGCGGAACACTGCTGTCCCGGTACCGGCCACTCAATGAGATCGGCCGAAAAGAGAAGCGTCGTACCCTGTTGTAGGCGAGGTCGGTGGCCAGGAATACCGTGCAAGTATAAGGATCACCTATAGGTTCTGGCCCAGGTGCCGGTGCAGTAGTAGCGGTAAGCTCTGTAGGTGGATCGGCCGAAGTGGAGAGTGGCTCGGTGGAAGGTGTGCTCGAAGAGGGACACGCTGCTGATGAAGATAGCATAGGGAAAGTGGAAACTGGAGAAACAGAAGTAGTCACAGCCTCCGCTGAGGGAATGAGTGGGGGAAGAATGGCCAATGGAGGGAGCTCGAAGACCAGAGCATCTGGGTCCGGCTGCGTAGGAGGTCAGAGTCGGATCCGACGATAACTGGACACCTCGCCCACAGTGGCGGAGGCTGGCTGCTTCCCGCACGAAGGATCGTGATATGCCATATCCTAAAATAGAAATAAATATAAAACAAATCAAAAGAAAAAGAAAAAGTAAAGAAAACAAAACAAAGAAAATGTGAGAAAACAGGAAAAGAAAAGTACACGGCGTGTACTCCAGAGTACACAGCATGTAGTCAAAAATGGATAGTATCCCATGTTCATTGGACAGACATACTGAGGGTGAATAACAGACCATGTAAAAGTACAAGGCGTGTACCAAAAATACACACTGTGTTCACTCAAAGTGTTGGTGGTCGTGTGGTACAAATGACACAGCCATGTTTTTATCAGTTCATAGAAAACAATATGTGCCGTGTAGGTATAGGACACGGCATTGACGGCACACGAAGAACATGGTCATGTAGAAGGTGAGACATGGGACGACTGAACCTCTAAAAGACATGGCGTGTACCATAGACACATGTCGTGTATAGGAACATGGAGTGAGAGGCTGTGTAGAGGGAAGACACGGGCCGACTGAATATATAAAGGACACAGTGTGTACCGAATATACATGCAGTGTTCTGGAACATGGGGTGAGAGGCCGTGTTATATTCCACACACGGAGGGGCCAACAGAAATGACTGACACAGTGTGTACCAAACACACACATCATGTAAATGAAAATGGTGTGTGAGGACATGTGCAAATGTGTACTCAGGAATGATGAAAAGGAAACAGTGTGTACTAAACATACACACCATGTATATTCAAATTTCAAAATATTTTTTGTGTGTCCGTGTACAGAAGTACACAACATGTGTTCTTCATTTCGTGGTCATGTACTGCCGGAAGGCGAATGGTTGGCCGATCTAAAAAACACCCTAAACAATTCTAAAAACTTCATACAGAGGGTGTAGAACAGTGTACCTGGATCGAGGATCACAATGTGGGAAGAATCAAAACTTGAAACGCCCCAAAATCGACAGATCTGGAAAGGGGGGGGGGGTTTAGGTTGCGTTCAGAAGAAGAAATCCAAAAGAGGGGAGTAAATGGGGATACCGCGCGACACGGCCTCAAGCCAGGTGGACCGCGGCTTATATAGACATGGAACACGACGTGTGTGTTTGGACTACATGTCATGTATCCCATATTTTTTTAACAACACACATAAATATATAATTATTATAGTGAACTATATAATAATTATTAATAATTAAAATAAAATAGATATATCTACAAATTCTATTATAAATAAACCTATAGATGACGTATATCGGGAAATTCACGGCGGGTATTTTAATATTAGAAAAGAGTAGTTCAACCTTTGGTCTGGTGCTTGGGGCGAGATTTGAACCGGCGATCGGTCGTTCCGAATGGAAGCCCTCAACCACTAGTGAAAAGGTTGTTCTTCTGTTTGTATTTATTTTATATATAGATTTATTCTATAAGTCTTATACACATGGAAAGAAATAAAAGCATGGCATGTGGTTTTTATTTAGGAATGTATGGGGGTGAAGTGGGGAGATTTGCGCGATTCGAAACCGGGTCTTTTGAACTTGGTGCCAAGACTTTTCAAATCCGCCAACTTCACCAGCATGTAATTTCTTATTTTAAAAATGTTTTTTAATTTATATTTGAAAAATTATGGCGCACACGGCATATATCGGAGTACATGTTGTGTGGTTTTATTAAAAGAACAAATGAGGGAAATGGGATGGTTGGCTGGGTTCGAACCCGGGTCTTTTGAAACCGAATTACGATTCTAGCCAACCGGTCCATCCCCATCATGGGTTTTATTAAATTCATATATATATATATGTGTGTGTGTGTGGAAAATACCACACATGCCCTAAAAAAGGAGGAACCCCGTTCCAAAGGTAGGTAAGGAGGATTCAAACCGGGGACGACTTGAATAATCTTCAGTGACTTTACCATCGGCACCAGCATCATCCCTAGTTATTTATTTGTTATTCTAAAAATTTATACTATTATGACTACAAATTATAAATATAAGTACATGTCGTGTATATCAGTGGGAAATGGCGTGTAACCTTTGGGTGGCCTCCTAGGAAGCTCCTTTGTTTTAGGTCGTTGTCTCCACCTACATACCTTGCTTACCTGATATTTATGGTGAATAATGGTCCCAATAGTGGCCACCTTGGACATCTACGAGTTGCAAGTTCTCTAGATCTTATTCAACATGAATATCTAGTTTGTTAAAATTATCAAAAATATAGGAACATACCAGATCATCCACTAGGAGATCGTCCATAGTAGTTATTGAAAAAAAATCCTCATGATCGGACAATGATGCATGCTTGATGGCTTTGAGAATATTGTAGGAGACTCGCTCGTCTCCTACCCCGAAAATCAGCTCTCCCTGGTGCACATCAATGAGTTCCTTCCCAGTGGCTAGGAAAGGTCTTCTCAATATAAGAGGTGCTTCCTGGTAATCCTCCATGTCGAGGATAATAAAATCTACTGGGAGGATAAGCCCACCCACCTTGACCAATACATCTTCCAGTAGCCCCTTCGGATACTTAATGGATCAATCAGCAAGTTGAAGGGCTACTCGGGTTGGCTTTAGCTCATCGAGTCCCAGCTTCTTGAAAACTCTGATGGGAATGAGGTTCACGCTGGCCCATAAGTCGTAGAGGGCCTTCCCAAACTCACAGGATCCAATAGTACAAGGAATGGTGAAACTACCTGGATCTTGGATTTTGGGAGGAATGGAATGTTGAACCACTATGGAGCACTCTTTTTCCAGTGCTATAACGCCCTAATCCCCCATCTTCCTCTTATTCAAGAGGATTTCCTTCATGAATTTTGCGTATGTCAGCATCTGAGTCAGGGACTCTGCAAATGGGATGTTGATATGTAACTTCCTGAACACATCCATGAATTTGCTGAACTGGTGGTCCAGATTCCTCTGCTTCAATCGCTCCGGAAAGGTTAAGGTAGGCTTGATTTCTTGGATTACTTCCTTTCCTTTATTCTTCAAAGCCTCCTTCTACGGGCTTTTGGAACAGGAGGGGTCAGTATTAGTACATTATTTATCATCAGGAGGTGTGGGTACACCTGGCTGTGCTGGTGGCTCCTTCTGTGGCAATTCTTTTCTGCTTCGCAAGGTGATAACATTGTCCTCCTCCCTTGGGTTCTTTTCTGTGTTTCCCGACAGTGTACCGGGTTGCCTTCCTAAAAGTTGGTTTGCCAGGTGGCCAATCTGATTCTCCAAGCCTCGAATCGAAGCTTCATGATTTTGGAACCGAGTCTCAGCAGTAGATATGAATTTAGTCATGAGATCCTCTAACTTTGAAGTGTTCTCCTGTTGAGGTGGTTGTTGAGTCGGTGGAGGAGGTGGTTGTCATGGTTGCTGTGGACGAGGGTTTCAATACCCTTTTTGCTGATAAGGACCATGTTGGGGTTGTTGCGGCCATTGGTATTGGTTCTAGTATGGAGGTTGGTTGTAGCTGGGCTGTCACTAGGGCAGAGGATTCTGATGTTGTTGGCCCCAGCCGGTATTTTGTTGATCTCGCCATTCCAGGTTCGAGTACTGTTGGTACTAGTTGAGCCCTCTATTTTGGGCAACATAACTCACCTCGCTTGTTGAAGGGCCTCCAGTTGAACCCGGGAATTCTCCCATGATGTGGTTATCACCACAGTCGCCACATGCTGGATTGTTCGCCGTATGAACTTGAGATGCTCCTTTGAGATTCAATGCGTCATTTTTCTTGGACACACCGTCCAACTGAGCAGCTAACATAGTGGTAGCATCAATATTGTGCATACCTCAATTTTGATTCCCGGTCTCAGAGTGCCACTGGAAGCTATTGGCTGACATATCTTCCAGTAGTTCAAATAGTTCTTCGGGGGATTTCCACATCACCTTACCTCTAACAGCAGCGTCCACCACAGATTTGGTATTCGTGGTAAGTCATCCGTAGAAGTTCTGGACTTGCATCTAGAGTGGGAGTTCGTGGTGGGGGAATTTTCGTAACATTTCTTTGACGCGTTCCCTGGACTCATAAAACGACTCAGAGTCGTGTTGCTGGAAGTTATGAATCTCATTCCCTAGAGTCACAGTCTTCGATGGTGGGAAGTATTCGGATAGGAATGCATGGGATAGCTCCTCCCAAGTGAGGATAGATCGTTTTGGTAGCCCCTCGATCCTGTCGTTTTCCTTGTCCCATGGAAAAAAGGGACATAGGCAAAGACGTATGTCATCTTCGAACACTCCGGTGTAACGAAAGGTGTCGCAAATCTCCAGAAAGTTGGAGAGAAGAGCATTTGGGTCCTCGCTGGCCAGACCTCCAAATTGGACTGGGTTCTGAATCAGCTGCATGATAGCAGGATTGATCTCAAAGTGTGGAGCTTGCATTGGGGGACAGACAATGCCCGTATCAGCTCTGTAGATTGAAGGAAGACCGTACTCCATAAGGTTACGTCTTGGAGGTTCATGCTGAAGGGGTGGAGCTTGCATGACCTGCTCCTGAGGGGTGAAGTATAGCCATGGGAAGAGTTGTTGCGATGGCCGTTGGTAATCTCGTGGGGGGAATTCCATGAATACTTTAGGAGCCTGCTCCGGTAAACCATCAGCGGGGGGCTGCTGATCCTTGTACTGATGCTCAGCCGTAGAATCTACGGTTGGTGCTCCCTCTTCCTTGTTCGTCATGGGTTGTGGTTACTGGTCATGAGTTTTTGTCCATGTATGCTGACGATGAAGCAAGGTTCGTTCGATTTCCGGGTCAAAGCGGAACCAATTCCGAAGACTCGGTGCTTCTGGATCGTGTAAGACATCTAAACATACACTTTAAGATCTGCACAACACAACACTAATGCCAGGCGTAACAAGGGAAAAGTAAAAGAGAAAATTTGAAAAGGGATTTAGAAAAGAGATTTTTGAAAAATTTTGACTTTTAGTTTCACTTAAATCAATTATTAACACAATTTAAATCATAGCACTAAAACAAAAGATGTTCCCTGGAAACGGCGCCAAAATTTGGCCTCTTTTGACGTTGATTGAAGTTATATGTTTCCCAAATTAATTACACGTTCTTAAAACGTTAGTATAGCATAAATTTGGGGTCGATCCACAGGGAACAATGGCGTGCATAAATTCAATTGAGTTAATACTTAATTAGGTGATGTATGCAGAATTTAGAGTTGATTGAGTTGATTTTGGTTTTTAATTGAAACTAAATTGTTTTAGTTTGAAGAAATGATTAAAAGTTTTAAATAAAACAATGGGTAAATTTAAAGAGTTTAAAATAGGAAGAAAAGACTTGCCGATGATGTAGTGATTGAGAAGTTCTTATGCAGGTTGTTTAAATGGTTGTGTTGTTCATAATAATTCAATCATTCTGGATTTCATTTTGTTATAAGATTACCTTGGTCTAGTTCCTCTTGTTTGGAATTAGAGCAGTTGACTCCTTGGTCCAGTAGTCAGTGTTCTTAATTCTTTATTAAGTTAGGTCCATTATTTGAATCACTGAAATACTTCCAATGGTCATTGATGTTTTCACCGTTACATCTCTTTTGTATCTCTGAGAATTCTTCCCTTGGCCCGGCTCAGAATTCTTAGTTATATTAGACAGTGGTTTAAGAAGAGTAATACAAATTACAAGAAGCAAACACAATTATATAAAACAACAAACAAATTATGATCATATCATCCATAGACCTAATACGAGGGGTTTAGTTACACATAGAAAACAAGAGAGAAATGACACACGTGATACCTAATGGATTCATCGTCTAGGCATTGAGGTTGAGTGTCGGAAGGTGGAATGGCGGACTGACGGCACCTCGGTAGCTTTGGGAATGGTGGTAGAAGAGCTTCTCTCTCCTATAATGGGTTTTGAACCATTAAATCCGTAGGCCAAGGCCTCTTTTTATATAAAAATAAAGTACATGGTGTGTATAGAAAGTACACGCCGTGTACTTTTCGTCAATGCGCTTTGGCGCCAATTTCTCCGCTGGTAGGTGGCCTAACACGCTGTCTTTGACTTTTGAACACGGCGCCTCCTAGTAGTTGATTGTCCACAGTGTGTAGTGCTGCCATACATGGCATGTAGTATCATAAGTTTGGCCGCCAGCCCCTTCTTGAATAGCAGACATGGTGTGTAAAAATGGAACACGTCGTGCCTCCATCAACGGCCACATGGGCGTGTTGACTTTTCTTCGGCAACCACCGCTGCTAGAAAGTAGTACACGATGTGTAGCGCCGCCACACACGGCGTGTATCTTTTGCTTGGTGACATGGGCATGTACTCCCTCCTTCGGTCTGTGTCCCTGCCTGGACATACACGGCGTGTATAAAAATACACGCTTTGTAGTTACAAAATTTTCACAGACTTCCCTCGATCTGTGTATTTAGCCAGAAGTCTCCTGAAAGTAAACAGATTAACCAAAATCAATAAATATGTTCAGAAAACAACATATATTTTCTGAAAACATGTTTTTATTGTCAATTATATATATGTAAATGTATACAAAAATCGGTTGAATCAATAGGATTAACCACAACATAGAATATGTATAGGAATATTTTACCTTATTTAAATTTTTTTATTACTACATAATAAATAATTATTAAACATTTTAATAATATTTCTCCATTAATTAAATTTTTTTAATTATTTTCATTCAAATAATATATTTTTATATATTGTTTAATTTTTTATAATTATTTATATAATCTTTTTAGGGTTAGAAGTGATAATTTCTAGAAAACTATTTTTATATGCGTAATGAATTTATATGTAAATAAATTAAATAAATAACTATTTATAAATGTTTTTAAATAAATGTAGATAATAAAAATTCAATTAAATATATTAATATTTATTTAATTGTTGTTACTATGACAAGAATGAATGCAAACAAATATTTATGCTGAAAATGCATTTTTCTAAAAAATTGATTTTATTGCGTTTTGGGTGTTTATGTAAAAATTAATTTCTACCACTTACATAAATTGACTGGGATCAAACAAATTATTTATTTGGAATCATAACATTCAATTTTTTTATTGAATAATATTTCGATTTTTATAATGAATTTTAATAGTAATGAAGATTTGTTACCACGGTTAAGAGTAAAATTGGTTTACTGGGGGTGGATAAACTAAGATATAAGGGTTAAAATTCCACTAAAAATTTTCAAAATATTCTTGGTTGATGATATTTTATCCTTATATTATCATAACTTGTAATTTTTTTTTTATCACTTTTATAGGACAATGACATTATATTATTTAAATAATTTTAGTAAATCAACATGTGTCCCTCCACTCACTTATGAAAGGGATCATTATATATTATATTATTTATACAATTTAAGTGATCTATATTGTCTATAATCTACCCAAAAAACATAAAAATTTACTTTATTAATTTTTTATATTAATTTCTTACATTAAGACCATCCTATGAATGCTTAAGGTATAATCCAAAGGACAACTCTCAAAGAAGAGGTAGTCATCTAACATGACTCTTTCAATGTTTATTTTCTTTTACATCCCATAAATACACTATATATATCAAAATATATTTACTATTGTATAATAAATATATTCATATATTATTAGGGTTATCCAATATTCATTTTTAACCTCCATTACATCAAATGTAAAATAGATTTATTTCTCATAAATTCATGTAGAATAGAGTCTCCCCATAGTGATATAAATCATTTTCTGTCACCACCATTAATTGGTGTATATAATGATGAATTTAATATATATATTTAATTATTTGAATGAATTAATTATTATTCAATGGTGATAAAATTTTAACTTATCATTATCATGTACTTTTATTATAAAATAAAAATGGTATTGTTGTGTATATACAGACTATTATCTCCATGAATAGTGTAATCAATTTTTTTCACTAAAGTTTATAGATGGTTATAAATATGTATATAATGAATATATTTGATATTTATATCATGATTAAAAATATGGAGATTATGGAACCATGACTAAAATGAATGTACAATAGCTTCCAAATCGAAACATACATGAAAAACAAAGCAACTAATATCCCAAATGGTGATAATATTGACATATTGTGAATTATTAGTTGAAAAAATGATATATTGAAACCTTTTATGTTATCATATGTATGATTATGGTTATGTTATATATTTATAATTAATTTAAATTTATTATATATTAGGTTGGGTTGCATACAATGAAATTCAGACTTCCAGTAAGGGTTTCTCATCTAATATTATTTCGGTGAGACTTGTACCATATTCACAACCCATTTCTTTTGTATGGTTTATATACATAAAATTTGATATTTCATATTATTAATATATTTATATTATGGGTATTTAATGATTCATTGGATGTTATTTCATTCAATGGTTTTATGTTTCATGAGTTTCAAAAGATATAAAATTTTTATGTTACAATCCCCGTTTTATTAAGATTGCTTATGCTGAAATTTCAATTGAAAACATTATATGGTCTTTGTAACAAAAATATTATTTATTTTCATATCCTATGTATATTTATCTAAAATAAATGCTTTACATTAATTTTACTCTCTCTAAGAATTCAAAATTTAAACATAATTTCTTGAGGTAAACCAGCTTTATTTCTATCATTGTTTGGAAATATTGTATATATATGTCCATATTTTACCTAAAAATAATCAAATAATGTCTTAATATTATCAAATAGATTATTAAGATATTTTTTACCCACAATTAACTTTCTGAAAAATATTAAAATGATCATAATTTTTATCTCTAAAAGAGGTTCTTTTTACTAAAAGTGTGAACATGATTTTTTTTAACATTCACAACAGAAAATAATTTTTCAACCATCATGAATGTTACATTATATGATGTATAATTTATAAGATTCCATGGTTATTTTTGAATATGTATCTTCATCTAGTATTCTACAAATTTTAGATTTTAAATATGTGATTAAAAACAAAAAAAGGTATTTTCCTTTAGAAATATTCGAGGGATAATTTGAATTTATTTTCATCTAGGAAAACTCAAGCTGATGTTATGTATCCTTTCATGGGGATATTATCTAATGATAAAATATTTATTCATTTATTAAATGGTTTATTATTTTGATTAATAAATATTTATGCCACCCAGTTTATTTTGCATTTATCAAGATATAATGAAATGATAAAATGTTTCATGTTGTTTTGGAGTACATATGAAAATATCTTGATTATATGATGGTTAATACCCTTATATTTCTCCAAAAAAATGGACAAATTATTTATAGTAATGATATTAAATGGTATATGGGATATTCACTAAAGCTTGAAAGATGTGATATGGTGCAAGATTTAGTGGCCAAAAACCATCATCTAAGTACATTAGGATTACATGTACTCATGTTTCTGAATATGAGTAAAATATCTTATCACATAATGATTATTCATCTAGGTGTAATATTTTTCAATAATATATTAAATGTACATTTCACACAAAAAGATAATAATAGTTTCAATCTATTATGAGAACCTAGATATTCTATAATATTATTTTCAAAGATATGTTATATAGTTGGATTATAATGACCCATAAGATACATAAATGGTTATTAATTCAAAAATTGAAGCATACTTATTACAACATATAACAAAACCATGAAAGGTCAGTATAGGTATAGTGCCCTTAGAAACTAGGAAACAAAAACACCTGGTTCATAAATCATCTACGTTGTCTCCCATTTATTTCATCATATCTAGAGTCCCTTTTGGAATATTCTACTTAATACCCTTCATCCAGACCTGGGGAAAAGAAAACATACAAATGGATGAGCTCAAATGATCAGTAAGGGTAAACAAAAGAAATACCAATCCGATCATATTCATAAGAACATAACATTTTGAATATCATAACCTGTAAAAGAGATCATAATATCATAACATGGGATAAATAATAGTAGTGAAATGTAATCCCAAATAATCATAACATTAAACATGATACTTTGTGGCATACACACATAATCATAGAAAATCATTTCATATTAGTCAAGACTCATTTCCAACACTATCATAGTGGACAATGTCCATTATTTAACAGAGTTCACTCCTCGTTCCAGTCCTGTATCACTAAACCAGATTATCTTTCCATTGCAGCCATGTCTATCTCATGAGATATAAATATTTACCCAATGCATTGGAGGGAGATATAGGTCCCACCAATCTCATAATTAAACCATTCTTATGTGTGACACAAAATCACAATTCAAGCATCATAGCATAACCCATGTAATAAAAAATGGGATTCTTAAACATTGTGACATCATAAAACAATTCATATAAGATTAAAGAAATTATAAAAATAATTCCACCAAAACATAATCCAGTCAATGTAATAAAAGGGATAGAAACATAACCCTATATTATCTTATATGGAAAATAATTTTGATAAAACACTTGAACTCTATTCTTGAGGAAAATATCCTTTTTACTTCAAAAACATTTTTCCATTGTTAACATGTCATGCAATTTTAAACTAAAATAAGTTGATTAAAAATAAACTTTAAAACTTGTAAAGGAAGATTCATGGAAATAATGTTCTATGAAATCATAAAAATTCATTCATTCCTTATAAGATAGAAAACATTCTTCTTATACTTTGGCCGGAAAAGGTAAAAAAGTACCTCATACTAAAAATGAAAAAGTATTCCTTTTATATATATTACTAAAAACTAAACAATGAGTAATATTGTATTTAATAAAATTTATATGGATAGAAATAATATTTCATATTGAGGGAACATGGATTTGGATGATAAATATTCCCTAGTAAGTTCTGAAGTATAAACAATCTCGGAAAAAAATTGAGATTGCGAGATATTCCCTTACCTTAGGTCTGATATGCTTTTTACGTATCTGAACCTCCTGTATAATGATTTAAATAATGTCAATGAGTTATTAAAGAATTATATTCATTTTTATAATATCATTTATGATCATATTCTTATATTTTTATTAGTAATATTTCATTTCTACTTGTTATTCAGGTGTTTATTGCTTTATGTTCTTATCCATGTTTTGTCGAATAAATTCGTATTCCGCTTTTTAGGTTATAGATACCTTATTTAATTAATGGTATTAATGTAATATATATCATATTTATATATTAAATTCATTTATATAATCATTATTCATTGGAGATCATGTAGCATGAGTCGCATCACACCGTGGAGACGGTAGGCCGTACGTACGCACGAGCGACGATATCATTCTCATGATTGTTCAATTGTATTGAAGTGTACGTATACTATTTCAGAATCAATATCACTTGACAATAATCATATATAGTTATTCTTTACACCATTATACCCATCCAAGTATGGTGGTGGTGGAAAACAGATTACACTACGGCGTGGAGACGGTATTCCGTACGTACACACGCGCGGTGATATCATTTTCCATAGGATGGATAGAAGGTGAATTAGGGTTGTTTCATATTTATAATAAACTATCTGTATATGACTGATACTGATGTTATTACTTAATAATTAAACAACTAATGAAAAAGTATAATGACAAATAAATTTGAAAGAACCGGTAACGGATATTACCTCTTCCTTGACACGCCTCTTTGAAACCTCTTCTTAGGTCACAAAGATTGGTCTTTGAAGAAGACCAGGACTTATAAGAGGTTTCTTGGGAAGTGGAGAAGAGAAATGGGCAGGGGTTAGGAAAGCTTTAAGTCTCTAAATTGTGTAAAGAGGAGAGGGAGGAGGTTCCCTTTTATAAGGGAGGAGAGGGGCACCTTTGGAATTATAAGAAATATTAATTTATAATAAATTCCAAACCCTGTTAAAAACATCCAAATATGACTCAAATACGAATCATATATGATATAGGGTTTTAATATCATCAACCAATAAAATTTAGACAAGTTGGGAATTTATTTTAAACATTATCAACATGATTTATCCTTATAGAATCTATTTAATTTTATTTGGGGTAATAATATTCTAAATTTTAAATAATTATAAATAATTACATATATGTTGTTAATTTTCCATAATTGTATACTTTATTACATTTTAGACCATATAAATTTTATTTTATAATTTTTTAATATTATTGTGATTTTAAAACGATTTTATAATATCTAATTTTTATAAAATAAGAATAGATTCAATTTTGACACTATTCATTTATTTTAATTTAAATAAAATATATACAGAAGATATGTTCAAAAGAAAAGATTTAATAGATTCATAACATGTCATTTTTTGTCTTGGAAATTAGTGGATCACATTAAATAGTTCATATAATATTTATTTTAATAATTTTAAAATCATTTATTTGATAATTCAATTAATAAAATAATTTCAACCTCAATATTGTGTCACAATTAATGATAATTATTTAATAAATTAAAATTATAAATAAGTTCACATGATGTATATAATTTTATTAGCTTTCTGGAGACTTAATTTTTGAAGTTTTAATGAAGTTTATCACTAAATTAAAATTATTATACTTATAAGATTCAAGAGAGTGACATGTTGTCACTATCATTGGTTTTAATAATAATTAAATTATTTTAATAGTCAAAAGTCCATAAAATGATTTTATTCCGACCCTTAGGTGTTAATGGTAGACTTTTAGTCTTCCAATATTATTTTCTCAAGTGTTTGGGTAATTTTATAATCTTATATTTACCCTTTTTACCTGATTTACCTTTAACTACAGTAAATTAAAATTATCGTAGTTACTATTCCTATTATAAAAAAAAGTAACCAATTAACATAATTTGGACCTACTGAATCCAAATATGGAATCCATTTTTCAAAATTCAAAAAACAGATTTTCATTAATTAAATTAAAATTAATCTCATTGTCAAGAAAATGGGTTTTTAAAAGTTAAAACATTTCCAAAGATTGAAATATGTTTACCTATGAATTCAATGTAAAATAAATTCTAATGACATATATTATATTAAATGGAAAAAATATTCTCTATTTATACTTTAAGACCATTCAATATTATAATTAAACCATATAAATTATTGCGATGAAAAAAAAAATTAATTAAAATATAGCGTGTTTTTACTATTCATTAAAATATGAAAGTAATCAGAATAAAATGAAAATATTATCCAAAGTAAATTTTTATATCCTGATTCCAGATAAGAATTTTATTTTGTTAAATTGAACTTATAAACTTGTCAAAAACTATATTTAAAGTTGGTGCGCCATCAAAAAGCGGCAAATCTTCATTTTTTGAAAAATAATTATTTTACCCAAAATATTTATTTGGTTCTCATACCATGTTATAGAAAATATGTAAGATGAATAATAATGTTATAAAATTTAAAATTCAGTTAATACTATTCATAACAGCTAGTTTATAATATTATAATAATATATCGTTGTTTCGTGAAACTCGGTATTGCGTACTACACACGGTATCGAGGAAGGTCATGATTGCGTGTAACACAAGCCAAGATAGTGTTGTGTGCAGTGAAATATTCCTTTGATGTTGTGTATAACACAAGACATAAAAAATATACTTCTAATAAAATATCAGGGTGTTACATTCTACCCCCCTTAAATTGAATTTCGCCCTCAAAATTCGCCACTTCGTAACAAACAGATGAGGATACCTCTCCCTCATAATATCCTCAAGCTCCCATGTAGCTTCTTATAATTTTTGGTTCCTCCAAAAAACATTCATTAACAGAGTGGTCTTTTTCTGTAGAACATCTTTTCTACGATCTTGAATCTCTATCGGCTATGCTTCATATGAAATATTTTGCTTCAGTGATACAACTTCTGAGCTTAGTACATGTGAAGGATCAGGTATGTAATCTCTCAGGAGAGATACATGGAACAAATTGTGAACTTGAGAGAGATTCAGTGGAAGCTCCAATTGGTAAGCTACCTTCCCAACACGATCGAGTATTTTGAAAGGAAGGATATACCTAGGGGTCACCTTTCCCTTCTTTCCAAATCTCACTACTCTCTTCTGAGGAGATATTCGTAAGAACACGTTATCACCCACATCAAACTCTAGGTCTTTTCATTTGTTTTCGGCATAACTTTTTTGTCGACTCTGAGCTAATATATTATGTTGTTGAATAGATATGAACTTTTCTGCCATCTCATCAATAAGATCAGGTCCTAATAGCTTTCTTTCCCCAACTTCGTCCTAGAATGTTGGAGTTCGACATTTCTTTCCATAGAGAGCTTCATAAGGAGCCATCTGAATGCTGAAGTGAAAGCTATTATTATACAAAAATTCCACCAAAGGTAGGTGTTGATCCCGATCACCAATGAAATCCATAGAGAAAGCTCTCAAAATGACTTTTTGAGTTTGAATTGTTCTCTTAGACTGACCGTCTGTCTGAGGATGATAAGCAGTGCTGAAACTCAACTCTATATATAGAGTATGCTGAAGACTTCGCCAGAACATCAAGGTAAACCTCGGATCCTGATCAGATATAATGGAAAGTGGTACTCAATGAAATCTTACCACTTCCTTTACATATATCCTAGAAAGCTGATCCAGAGAGAAATCTTCTCTAATAGAAATGATGTTTGCCGACTTCGTAAGAAGATAAACTATGACCCGGATTGCATTATTGCCTTTGGATGTTTTATGAAGTTCAGTGACAAAGTCCATAGTGATGTTTCCCTATTTCCATTCGGGTATGGGTAACGGTTGTAACATCCCCTTAGACTTCTGTCTCTCATCTTTAACAAGTTTACAAACCAAGCATCGAGAGACGTATTCAGCATCATCTCTTTTCATGCGATCCCACCATAAGTACTCTTTCAGGTACCTATACATCTTCATGCTTCCATGATGAATAGAGAATGAAGATCTATGAGCCTCATCCAGTAGGTGCTTCTTTAATTATGGGATGGGAGGAACACCAACCCGATTACTGTACCTTATTATCCCATCACAATCAAGGTTGAATTCAGGAACATTTCTCACCTTCTTTTGTAACTCTACATCTTATTTTTGTGCCTCGTTAATATTTACATGCATAGATGGTTGAACATTCACTTGAGAAAGATAATATTTTTACATATCCATTATAATTCCAAGACCCATCCTTTGTGAATACATAAATATTGGATCTTTTGTGATCATCATCATGGATAAGCTAGCATTGGCTTGTTGACTTAATGCATCTGCCCCTTGTTTTCTTTCCCAGGGTGATAATGAATTGTGAAGTCATAGTCTTTAATCAACTCCAACCATCTTCTTTGGCACATATTAAGCTCTTTTTTTGTGAAAATATACTATAAACTTTTATGATCAGTATAAATATTACACCGTTCACCATAAAGATAATGCCTCCAAATTTTTAATGCAAAGATTACCGTAGCTAACTCCAAATCATGAGTTGGGTAATTTTCCTCATGAATTTTCAACTGTCATGAGGCATAAGCTATCACCATATCGATTTTCATGGGAACAGACCCCAATCCCTTCTTGGATACATCACTATAGATCAAAAACCTTTCTCCAATACAAGGCAGTGTGAGCACCGGTGCACTGGATAACCTTCTTTTCAACTACTTGAAATTCTCTTCTCACTCCTCCGTCCACACGAACTTAACTACTTTTTGAGTAAACCTTGTGAGTGGATTGGATAATCGTGAGAAATATTTCATAAAACGTCGATAATATCCAGCCAAACCAAGAAAAAAATCAGATCTCAGTTACTGTTGTTCATCTCGACCATCTTTTGATAACCTATGTCTTTGTTGGATCCATAGATATCCCCTCTTTTGAGATTATGTGACCCAAAAATGATATTGTTTGAAGCCAAAATTCACCCATGGTAAATTTGGCATAAATATTCTCCTTTCTTAGGGTCTTTAATACAACTCTCAAGTGATTATCATGTTCGTCATTTCTCTTTGAATATACAAGAATATCATCTATAAAGACTACCACAAACTGATCAAGATATATTTTAAAGACTCTATTCATCAGATCCATGAAAATAGAATGGGTATTAGTAATACCAAATGGAATCACTATAAATTCATAGTGTCTATACCTTGTATGAAAATATATCTTTGGTATATCCTCCTTTTTGACCCTTAATTGATGATACCCTAAACGAGGATCAATCTTGGAAAAGTATTGAGCTCTATGTAGTTGGTCAAATAAGCCATTAATGCATGGGAGATGATATTTGTTCTTGATAGTGATCTTGTTAAGTTCTCAATAAACAATGCAGAGCCTCATTGATCCATATTTCTTCATAAAAAACAGAACAGGTTCTCCACAAGTTGACGCACTAGAGCATATGAATCCTTTATCAAGATTCTCTCCGAGTCTCTTATTCAATTCCTACAACTCAATTGGGGCCATTTTATAAGTTGTCTTTGAAATGGGCATGGCACCCGGTATGAGTTCTATTGAAAACTCAACATACGAATTTGGTGGAAGACCTGGAAAATCCTCCAGAAATATATCATAAAACTCCCATACAATGGGTATATTCTTAATCGTGAATTTCTCTTCAACCATTTGAGATAAATAACCTTCATTTATTGGAATCAGGACCCATAATATGGAAGAAATTTCCACTGGAAGGTTATATTTATCATTTCATTGATAGACGATAGTAGGTTCATCGGGAATATTAAATGTGATTTCCCTTCTTTGGAACTTTATATGAGCTCCATATAAAGAAATCTAATCCATGTCAAGAATCACATCAAATTCCACTATATGAAGGATCACAAGATTTGTAGGAAGCACTTTCCCACAAACTTCAATTGGAGAAGAATTTTAAACTTTTTATGTGACCGTTGTGCCATTAGGAGTTGTCACAACTAAGTCAACATCTAATTGTTTTGGTAATACGGAAATACCCTTAGAAAATTCTTCAGAAAAAAAGAGTGGGTGGATCTAGAATCAAATAAAACATTTTCAACTTTAGAGTGGATGGTAAGTTTACCTTTCACCACTTCGTTATCATACTCCACATCGCCGAGAGTAATTTCCTGTGACTTTCCTTTTTCTTTGGACTTAAGAGTTTGTTGATGTCGATCATCATCAACAACCCTTTATTTTGGTCATTGATTAGCATAATGCCCCCATTTCCTTGCACGTGAAACATTAAAGTGTTGTAGGAGCATTCTGTGTATCCCTTTCTTTGTTCGCATCATTAGACATCTTCTTCTGATTATTTCGACATTCAATTGCCTGATGACCTTCTTTTCTACACTTAATACATTTTCCTGTCCATTTAAGACAATTCCCTCCATGTTTCTTTCCACTATTTGAGTATAAAGGAAAACACATCTTCTTTTCAGTGTGGTCTTTATATTTTCCTTTGAATTCAATTTTCCTCTTCTTATCAAACCCATATGACTGATGGGTTACTCTAATCTCTATCTCAGCCTTGAGATCACATCGAACAATTTCCTTGTAGCTATTGAAGTCCCTTGTGGATAAATCCCTTAGAAGACTTTGTTTTAAGCCACTAAAGAATCGATCGATTTTACTCTCAGGTTGGATAATAATTACGGAATTTTACCTTGAAAGTCTTGTAAAATTTGCTTCGTAGGTACCAACAGATTCATCATTCTTTTGCTTCGGTTCAAGAATCTCATTCTCCATCTTTGTTCTAAGAATACGAGGGAATTACTTATTGAAAAAAAAATTCTTGAACTCGTCCCATTCAATGGACTCAATTTCATCTATTTGCCTCGTATTCTTGATATGATTCTACCATTGATCAGTATCAACTTCAAAAAGATATACTACTAAGATGAATTTATCATGCTCAGAACATTGTAGAACTAAAAATATCTTTTCAGTAGTACTGATCCATTGTTCATCCACTAATGGATCAGAAGACCCACTGAATGATGGTGGACGCTGCCTCATAAAGGATTAAACCGAATGATTCTCTTTCCTTTTCTCATTTGGAAGTCCTTCATTGTTCATAGATCTTGATAGTTGTGTGAGAATGGCTACAAGATTTGGCATTCTAGCTCCCATAACGTTCGGTTTCTCAGGGGGAAAATCATTGCATTGCCCGTCACATTCAGCATTAACACGGTTCTTTCAGGTTCCTGCCATTGACTAAAACCAAGAAGAATTGTGTGAGAAACACTAATCATAATAGGAAAACCACAAAATCAAGAATAAAATTTCACACTTTATTTATTATCATAGGTTGTTCATGGAAACTTCTAAAACACTAAGATAGTGTTCTATTCTTAAACATATCCTTAGGGTTCTTACTAAGGATTTCACATCCTAGTTTCCAAAGGTCGACTACACCATTCCTCTAATACCAACTATAATGACCCAAAATTTACATACATGGATATTAATTCAAAAATTGAAGGAAACTTATTACAACATATAAAAAACCATTAAAGGACCGTATAGGTATAGTGTCTTTAGAAACTGGGAAACATAAACAACTGGTTCATAAATCATCTATGTTGTCTCCCATTTATATCATCATATCTAGAGTCCCTTTTGGCATATTCTACTTAATAACCTTCATCCTGACCTGGGGAAAAGAAAACATACAAAAGGGGGAGCTAAAATACTCAGCAAGGGTAAACAAAATAAATATCAATCATATCATATTCATAAGAACAAAACATTTTTTATATCTTAACCTGCAAAAAAGATAATAATATCATAACATGGGATAAATCATAGTGGTAAAATGTAATCCCAAATAGTAATAACATTAAACATGATACTTTGTGGCATACACACATAATCATTGAAAATATTTTCATATTGGTCAAGATTTATTTCCAAGACTATCATTGCGAACAAAGTCCATTACTGAACCGAGTTCACTCCTCGTTCCAGTCCTGTATCACTGAACCATATTAACTTTTCGGTCCAGCCATATCTATCAAATGAGATATAAATCTTTACCCAATGCATTGGAAGTAGATATAGGTCCCACCCATCTCATAATAAAACCATTCTTATTTGTGCCAAAAAATCATAATTCATACATCATATCATAACCCATGTTATAAAAATGGGATTCTTAAACATCGTGAAATCATAAAACAATTGATATAAGATAAAGGACTTTATAAAAATAATAACATCAAAACATAATCAAATAAATGTAATAATATGGATAGAAATGGAACCCTATATTATCTTAGATTGAAAATAATTTTGATAAAACACATGAACTCCCTTCTTGAGGAAAATACCTTTTCTACTTCAAAAACATTTTTCCTTTCATAACATGTCATTAAATTTTAGACTAAAAGAATTTGATTAAAAATAAACATGAAAACATGTAAAGGAAGATTCATGGAAATAATATTCCATGAAATCATAAAAAATCATTAATTTTGTATAAGTTAAAAAACATTCTTCTCGTACTTTGGCCGGAAAATTTAAAAAGTACCTCGTACTAAAAATGACAAAAGATTCATTTAATATATTTTACTTAAAACGCACAAATTTATAATATTGGATTTAAAAAATTGTAGGAGGATAAAAATAATATTACATATTGAGGTAACATGGATGTGGATGATAAATATTCCCCAGTAAATTCTGATGTATAAATAATCTCGGATAAAAATTGAGATTGTGAGATTTTCCCTTATCTTAGGTCAGATATGATTTGTATGTATCTGAACCTCCTGTATAATGATTTAAATAATGTCATTGACATATTAAAGAATAATATTCATGGTTATGATATCATATATGATCATATTCTTATCTTTTTATTAGTAATATTTCATTTCTACTTGTTATTCAGATGTCTTTTGCTTTATGTTCTTATGCTTGTTTTGTCGAATAAATTATTATTCCTCTTTTTAGGTTATAGATATCTCATTTACAGAATGTTTTTAATGTAATATATATCATATTTATTTATTAAATTCATTTATATAATCATTATTTAATGAATATCATGTAGAACGAGTCACATCACATCGTGGAGACAGTAGGTCGTACGTACGCACGAGCAATGATATCATTCCCATGATCATGGAATTGTATTGAAGTTTATGTATACTATTTTAGAATCAATATCACTTGAAAATAATCATATATAGTTATTATTCACACCATTATACCCATCCAAGTAAGCTGGTGGTGGAAAAATGATTACACCACGGCGCGGAGAGGGTATTCTGTACGTATGCACGCGCGGTGATTTCATTTTCCGTAGGATGGATAGAAGGTGAATTAGGGTTGTTTCATATTTATAATAACATATCAGTATATGTGTGTTACTGATGTTATTAATTAATAAGGAAACAACTAAATAAAAAGTATAAGAGGAAATAAATTTGAAAGAATCGGTAAAGGATATTACCTCTTCTTCGACACGCCTCATTGAAACCTCCTCTTAGGGCACTAAGATTGGACTTTGAAGAATACCAGGACCTCTATAATTTTTCTATGGAAGTAGAATAGTGAAATGGCCAGGGTTTGTTTGAGCTTGAAGCCTCTAAATTGTTTATAGAGAAGAGGGAGGAGGTGACATTTTATAAGGGAGGAGAGGGGAACCTTTAGAATTATAAGAAATATTAATTTATAATAAATTTCAAACTCACTTAATAACCACGAAAAATGACTCAAATAAAAAGCATAAATGAGATAGGGTTGTATTATCATCAACCAATAAGATTTATACAAGTTCCGAATTTATTTTAAACATTATTAACATGATTTATCCTTATATAATCTATTTAATTTTATTTGTGGTAATAATATTCTAAATTTTAAATCATTATAAATAATTACTTATATGTTGTGAATTGTCCATAATTGTATACTTTATTAAAGTTTCGACCATATAAATTTTAATTTATAATTTTTAAATATTTTTGTGATTTTTAAACGATTTTATAATATGTAATTTTTATAAAATAACAATAGTGTCAATTTTGACACAATTCATTTATTTGAATTTAAATAAAATATATACATAAAGTATGTTAGAACTAGAAGATTTAATAGATTAATAACATGTTATTTTTATCTATAAAATTAGTGGAGCACATTGAATAGTTCATATAATATTCATTTTAATACCTTTAATATCATTTATTTGATAATTCAATCAATAAAATAAATTCAACATCACTATTGTGTCGCAATTAATGATAAATATTTAATCCATAAAAAATATAAATAAATTTACATGATGTAGATAATTTTATTAGATTTCAGGAGACTATTCATGTTATATGTTTCATGAAATATATATATAAATTAATTTTATTATACTTATAAGATTCAAGAGAGTGACATGTTGCCAATTTCTTTGGTTTTAATAATAATTAAATTATTTTAATGGTCAATAGTCCATAAAATGAATTTATTCGGACCCTTTGGTGATAATGGTCAACTTTTACTCATAAAAAGGATTTTGGAAAGTGTTGGGTTAATTTTATAATTTTATATTTACCCTTAATTACCCAATTTACATTTAACTGCAGTAAATAAAAATTACCGTAATTACTATTCATAATATCAAAAAAATAAAATTAACCTGTTAACATAATTTGGACTCACTGAATCCAAATATGGAATCCATTTTTAAAAATTCAAAACACAGAAGTTGTATTAATTAATTTAATATTAATCTCATTGTTAAGCAAACGGGTTTTTAAAAGTTAAAAAAATGCCAAAGATTGAAATGTTTTTACCTATGAATTCAATGTAAAATTAATGGTAATGACATTTATTATATTAAATGGTAAAAATATACTCTATTTATACTTTAAAACAATTCAATATTATAATTAAACCACAATAATTATTACGATGAAAAAAGTTGTTTTTAATTAAAATATAGTGTGTTTTTACAATACATTAAAATATGAAAGTTATCATAATAATATGAAAAATTTATCCAAAGTAAATTCTCATATCCTGATTCCAAATAATAATTTTATATTGTTAAATTGAACTTTTAATCTTGTAAAAAACAAGACTTAATGTCGGTGCACCATCAAAAGGCGGCAAAACTGCATTTTTTCATAAATACATATTTTATCCGAAAATTTTATTTTTTTCTCATACCATGTTATAGAAAATATGTAAGATGAATAATAAGGATATAAAATTAAAAATTTATTTAATACTATTCATAATGGCTAGTTTATAATATTATAATAATATATCGTTGTTTAGTGAAACTCGGTATTGCGTACTACACACGCTATCGAGGAATGGCGCGATTGCGTGTAACACAAGCCAAGCTATTGTTGAGTGAGGTGAATGATTCCTTTGATGTTTAATATAAAAAAAGACATAAAAAATATATATAAATCTCATAATATAACATGGTGTTACATGGATGATGTGATTTGATGGGTCACAAATGATAATTTCTACTAGGGGATGAAAAATCAATGGAATTTATGAAAGATTCTGATGTTGTATGTCCATGATAATATCCAATAAAACATATTATGATAACTTTACCATCCAATATAAAATCCACATTTAAATGTTTCATTGGACATTCCTATCCGTGGTCACAAGTAATTATCCTTAATCTTTGGGATTGTTATTAATAAATTTCATCATTCTTGCAATTTGATGTATTGAAAAAAAAACATAATGACATACAGTCATGAAAAATAATGTTACATTAGGTGTTTCCCAAACAAAATTTTATTAATGAATATTGTTAGAAGATATTTATACCCTTTGTTCTATAAAGATATGGGTTCTAAACTTCTTAATGAAGTCTATATCTGTGGTTGTGTTTTGAGAAAATTAATTTTTGAGATGTTATAGGAATAGTAGTTGAGCATATAGTGTGACGACACTAATATAAAACATGAAGGATTTTAAATACTGATATAAAGAGATTATATTACAAAGATATTGTTTATATGAGGTTACATGTCATTTTGAAATTAAATTCATTCTCTATGGGAGATTTGGTGTGTTACACGATGTTAAAATTAGTCTTTTGAAGGTGTATCAAAATGCCATTGGGAAATAGTCCAAAATTGTAACACAGTCAGTTTAATTGAATCCTCATTGAATCCTATATGAATATAACATGATACATAATTATTATTCACACACAAAATTCAATAATTATTTTAATTAGATTGATCACAAATATTCAGTAACCAATTATTAGATAGAACATATATTTTAGTTTAATATATAATAAATATTTATTGTTCAGGTAATTATTTATTTAATTATTTGAACACATAATTTATATTTCTTATAGTTAGGACAAAAAATAACAAATTATTTATTTATTTTGTTGAATGAAAATTTGATAAGTATTAATTCACCAATTCATGAATACAATATTTATTTATTTATTAGAAAATAATAAAATTGTATTTATTTGATTGAATAAATATTACTCATTCAATGGTCAATAAATATTGGGGATGATTGGTAGACCAAGATTAATGGTTCGGTGAGAAATATAATATTAAATATTATTTTAATAAATATATATTTATTTATTCATGAAATTAATATTTAATTTTTCTTTAAGTTTTGTGCATGTTAAGTAAATGAAAATAATATTGTAATTATTTTCATATTGGGATAATAGGTAATTATGAAAATAATTGGGGTCCTTATACAATTTTTTATTTCCAAACCCTATCACTATATAACCCTTGTTATGACATATTTAATGTGTGATTGGGCCACAACATTCATTATAAAAAACAGTTTTAGAGATAATCATCCCTACCATCGGAGTGGTTCCTCTATAGAACACCCATGAAAATGTATAAAATTTCTCCACATCCACGAAAATGAATTATTATCCCCTTCAAGGATTCAGATGTGATCAACAATGATCACCAAAAGTGATATATTAATCCCTGCTAGCATGTGAATAATGATATGATGATTATTAGAGGTTCACATGACTCATTTGGACCATGGTTAGAAGGATTATACTATTGATTCATCTAATAAATTGGATCTTTAATAATATTAGACTATCAATTAATCATAGGAAAAATTTAATGAATGATAATTATTTAATTAAATAAATTTAACATAAATTAAATTTTAAATGAGTCTCTCTTTTTAGATTCTAGTAATATGTTTATGTGTAGTTTAGAGGAGAAATTACAATAATGTGATGGAAATTTTTTTGGCATCACTCAACCCACTTCTATTACACTCTATAACATTCAAGTGGTATCAAAGAAGTCACATAAGAATTTATAATCATTTATTAGTAAATGATCAATTATACACAACTATTGTTAGTTTCTTCTTCAAGATTATTCATTCAAAAATCTGGTATTTAATTAGTATTTCTTATATATTAATTAACTTTATTCATGTTTTTTATCATCTTAAAAATACTAATAATAGGTGAATAATGAACAGAGGTTCCATCAAAAGGTGATGTTTATTCTGGTTGATAGAAATGTATACACACCTTGTGACAGATGTACCCCACATGAACTAATGTGACCTATACGAATATGTGTCATAAGATACTAGATTCATATGTTAGTAATAATTTATAAAATATTATATGAAAACTATGTGTTTATTGGGCCATCTTAAAACATAGTTTGTTAGACCACATGATTTGTAGGTTGAATATATGTGTTCTATTCTACATATATTAGTAGTTAAATTCATGGAAACTATGTGGTCAAATTTGTGTCATTATGTTGAGTGATACATATATGATATTCCATTAATGAGATACATGAAATGTATTCAGCATACATGCGATGCAACTCATCAATTCCTATTTTTGAGGATTATGTTGAGGTCACAATTGAGTTATACAAACTCATGACAAAAATAAGAAATGAGAGGTAACATTAATTGTCAAGACCCTCCACTAGGGCCCGTGTCGTGACTACCCAATGCCCGCCTTCCTTAGGCCAGGGGAAGTGACTAGCACCGAAAGGTGTATTCCCTAAAACCGGTATGGCATTACCTTTATATCCAGTAAACACACTCAAACAAGCACATAGCAAGATACGATCACAAGTAAACTGTAAAGTAAATAGATTGTGTACAGAAAGAAAAAGGGGCCAGAATACAATCCAAACTGGAAATTATAAGAAAACTGAAATGTAAAAGTATGCTAAAACAACTCTTATGGACACCCACTAAGGATCCTACCTAAATGGTAGGTACAACTCTCAAACAGTTGTCTCCATGGTACGCCTTGTCTCATGTCCATATCCAAGCTACCTTCAGTCCTGGAACTCTCGTCCTCAATCAGCATTGTCTGTCGTCTGCACCAGACACAACAAGGTGCTGGCGTATCCCGTGTAGGGGTGTATATAATGATACTTAGTAGGGACCCCAATACCCTCAAAGGTCTTAAAAACCCCAACAAAGGATAAACTACAAATCATGAAAACATCTGACAACCCAACTTTGGTATATGCACATACATATACCTATGTTATAGAGTATTTCCATCTCATTCATGAGGAATCTGATGCCCCAATTTCTTAGGCAATGTACAACAGTTACACAAAGGAATGAATACCACGAAGGTAACACCACAAAGGTAAGTACCACAAAGGTAACACCACACAGAAGAATACCATAATGGGTATTACAACAAAGGTAAGTACCACGAATGTAAGTACCACAAAGGTATGCCACATAAAAGATTACCAAAAAGGTAGAGACTCATCTCACACTAGGTATAACTTATTTATGGTATTAAAGATGATTTTATGTAACTACTAAATTGTCTTACTCTGTTAAGAGACATACCCACGTAGGATCATAACTCATCAAACCCACATAAGATCCTAGTACAATAGACCCACGTAGGATCCTAGTATATAAGACCCATATAGGATCCTAGAGTAGTCTCACATGGATTCCTAGAGCAGATCCAAGTGAGACTCTCGAACACAGACCCACATAGGATCCAAAAGCACAGACCCACATAGGATCCTTTTCTCATGTTACAGGCAGCTACGGGGTTCTCGCACTATGCTCTCTTGAGTCCTATATGATCTAATCCTCAAGCCACAGGTCAATAATCAAATTGAAATGAAGTCCCATGAAGAAGAATCCCAAAGGACCACCACGTGATAGAGGTCTCAATGCAATAGATGATGCATTAATCGGATTCCCAGTCTGTATATTATTAGCATTTTAGTTCCAAGGGCCCGGTTGTATTTGTGTGTGATCCAACTGGGCCATAATCTAACCTTATCCAAAACTCAATTGAGGTATACCAGAAAAATTTTATTGATCCACGGTTTCTGGTGCCATAGACGGTTTGTCAAACGGACACCTATAGTTCAAGATATGGTCGAAATAATGAAAAGGGTCGATGTAGGTCCGGATTCGGTCAGACCCGCTCGGACCAACCCACCCGACCCATGTCTGTCCCTTGATCCTAACTAGACCACTAGGTTTGGCCTGACCCAGGGTGTGGCGGCCCCCGGTGTGGTGGCCTGCGGTGCGGCGGCCCGCAGTGCGGTGGCATGCGGTGCAGCGTGGTCGCGTGTCGTACCACCCCAGGTGGCTGGCTCTGCCGGCCACCCTGCCTTCGCTGTCATGACAAAAGTTCACGACTCTTGCTCACTCGATGGCACGAATGCATGTCGTCACCATTTTCGTGACTGGCTGTGGTGCCGGCTGCAGCTCTTGAGTCCCACCAGTGTCAATTGTCGGCACCTCTCTTCATCCTCCTATGTCATGAAGATTGCATCATAAACCAGATGGGTTGCGGAGAGGTCGGTCCATGTTCGTTTTTCCTGCACCCTCCGCGTTAGTGTTGTATCAAGAAACTCATGGGTAGAGATTCAACGTATAAATAAATTAACGAAGATAAATCAAAATTACACACCTACCAAGATGGTTCGTTGACGTTGGTGAGGAGGGATATATGGAGTTCTATTTGTTTTAGTTGAAGAAATTCCTTGTTGGAGTGGTCATTCTTCGTATGAGATGGTTTTCTTCATTGGAGAAAGCATTCTTTGTTGGAGAATGGTGATTCCCCAATGTTCTCCCCTTTTGCCAACACTTACCCCCAATTCCACCAAAAAGAATTAGCCAATATAATAAATAAATTTTTTAATTTAATTAGAGTATTCTATTAATTAAGTTGATGTCGTCATAATTAAAATAATGGAATGTGGCACAATTAATTAAGAGAGAACGAAGAGTCACCTCCCTCATTAAATAGGGGGTTAAGGGTTGGGTGGTCCCCACTATTAATTTCAAATTGGTGGGTTTTCTAGATCCGGTGGTCCCCACCACCGAGAATTCATATGGGAGGTTAAAAACAAAATAAAATTATATTCTTTAATTTATTTTTATTTCCACAAAAAACAAAAAAAAATTACTTTCATCCTCGTCCTACTGTGGTCGATGTGAATGTCTCCTTAAGAGGATACAGGCACTGCGAGTTCAACGGTGCCCTCAGATTTCAAATCTGATCACTGCTTCAAAACATACAAAACCTATCTCACACATTTACTAAACGTACCTAAAAAAGTTCAAAAATACATTCCAGGCACACTAGGCCCTAGAATTACACGCCTTCAATTTTCACAACTCGTAAAATTCCAATATAAATAAAAAAATTACATAGAATTTCCCAGGTCCTTACATTCTCCCCACATTAGGGATTTGCATCCCCGAAAGCCAAAAGACTAACTAGGAAAACAAGTGGGGGTACTGAGCACAAATCTGATCCCCCCACTCCCATGGGTTCTCCTAGAGGTTCTCGTGGTGCCAACGTACACGCACCAATGGTATCGACTGCCCACGAAGGACCCGATCCAGTCGATACTCAATCTCTACTGGAACCTCTGTAATCCTTGCCCCTTCTTCGATGGCCAACACACCCCTGCCAATAAATTGAGATGAGTCATGCACGTATCTCCTCAGCTTGGATATGTGGAAGAAGTCATACACCCGGTGACACTGTGGTGTATGAGTTATGTAGTAACCCACCCCGCCAACTCTACTGAGGACCTGAAAGGGTCTGATGAACCTCCAATATAACATGTCACCCTGGATAAATCTCTGTAATCCTCGTTGGGTTGAGAACCGTAGAAAGACATGGTCACCATCCTTGAACCCCAGAGGCCTCCGTCTTCTATCGGCAAAAGGCTTATGCCTTCCCTGTGTAGTGTTCATCCACTTCTAGATAATCTGCACCTTCTATGTGGTAGCCCGTACCATTTCTAATCCCATGAGTGATGACTCCCCTGGGTCAGTCCAACACAAAGGCGATCAATAAGGTCAGTTGTACAATGTCTCGAAATGTTCTATCCCAATGTTGGAGTGATAGATGTTGTTGTATGAATACTCCACCGAAGGCATGTGATCCCCCCCCCCCCAACTATGACCGAAGATAAGGACTCTAGAACGTAGCATGTCCTCGAGGGTCTGAATGGTCCACTCAGTCTGGCCATCCGTCTAAGGATGGAAGTAAGTGCTCAAACAAAGTAGTGTCCCAAAAGTCTCTTTCAACACCTTCAATAGATTGGAAGTAAAAAATACGTAATGATCATAGACAATAGTTGAGGTTACTCTAGGTAGCCGCACAATCACCCACACATAGAGGGGTCCCATGCTCTCTACAGAACCCTACTCTTTGATCGGTAAGATGTGGGCCGACATGGTGAGTCGGTCGATGATCACCCAAATAGAATCTGACCCATGGATGTACATGGATGTCCTATCACAAATTCCATAGATATTACATCCCAATTCCACTCTAGGACATCTAATGGATGAGCTAAGAATGAAGGTACCTGATGATCTGCCTTTACTTACTGACAAGTGAGGCACTGAGAGACAGACTCTGCTACTGCTTTCTTCATTCCCGACCACTAGTGCTATCCTCGGAGATCCTAGTACATCCTTTACACTCCTGAATGTATCGCTAGAAGGGATTTGTGGAACTCCCTCAACACTTCATCCCAAAGTGACACTGGTAACATGGTACGTCCTCTGAAAAGGATTATGTGATCCCCACCTTCAGAAAATCCATCAGGTGTCTGTCCTATGGATATCTGATCAAGTCGAGCCTCGTAGTTAGCATCCCCGTTATGCGCCTCCCTGACTCACTGATGAAGTAGGGGAGTGACTGTAATATTCTGAAGAAAAGTTTCTTCATATCAATACAATAAGTATATCTACAAAGAGGCCAACTACTCTGCCGCCTCACCTAGTATTTGTATACCAGATATCTTGCAGAGTGCATCTGCTACTATCTTCCCCTTTCCAGAAGTATAAACTATCTCGAAGTCATAGTTCTAGATGATCTCAAGCTAGTGCTATTTTCTCAGGTTCAGGTCCTTTTGAGAGAAGATATTTCTGAGACTCTTGTGATCAGAGTAGACTATAAAACATTCTCCCATCATGTAATGTCTCAATATTTTGAAGCCAAAGACCACTGCTGATAAATCCAGGTCATTGGTAGCGTTGTTCTTCTCATGTTGTCTCAGCTTTCTAGAACCATATGCGATAACGGCTATCTCCTGCATCAGGACACATCTGAGCCCGGTCCTTGATGCGTCGCAGTAGACTACATTTCCAACGACCTCCTCCAAAATCTTCAAGATGGGGGGACTAGTCATCCTCTACCTCAGATCCTGAAATATCTATTTTTATTGCTAGGACCACACGAAGGGTTTCCCCTTCTTCTTCAACACTAATAAAGGTGTTGTAACTCTGGAGAAATATGGAACAAACATCTGGTAGTATCCTTCCAAACCCAAGAAACATCGTACCTCCATCACACTCTTGGGTGGATCCCATGAATGTACCACCTCAATCTTTTCTGGATCCACCGAAACTCACTCCTCCAAGATGACATGTCCCAGCAAGTGAACCTATCCGATCTGAAACTAGAACTTCAAGAGATTACCATAAATCTGGTGCCCTTGGAGTGTGTCCAGAACTATCTGCACATGAAAGAAATTCTTCTCCTCGGTAGTTGAGTAGATCAGAATGTCATCGATGAAGACTACTACAAAGTGATCATAGTATGACTGAAATATCCTATTAATGAGTCCCATTATCATTGTTGGAGCATTGGATATGCTGAACGACATGAACTAAAACTCATAATTTCCAAACTGACTTTTAAAAGTCGTCTTCTGCACATCCACATCTCTTACTCTAAGATAGTGATAGCCTGATCTTAGCTCTATCATCGATATCCATCGTTCTCCCTTCAGCTGACCAAAGAGGTTGTTAATCCTCAAGAAGAGGGTACATGTTCTTCACAGTCACTTGGTTCATGTGCCGATAGTCAACACAAAGTTTCATGCTCCCATCATCCTTATTGGCGAACAAAATCAGGGTTTCCCAAGGAGAAACACTTGTCTGGATGAATCCCTTCCCATGCAAGTTCTCTAGTTGTACCCGCAGCTCATGAAGCTCTACGGGAGTCATCCAATATAGTGGTATAGATATCGGTACCATCCCAGGGTACAAGTCAATACAAAATTCCACCTCTCTGCGAGGGGGTAGACATGGAACATTATCAGGGAAGGCATCTACATACTACTCCACCACTACAGGATAACTCAGAATCTCCACATCTACCGCTCTAAGGGTGAGGCTATCCAACTGATGAGTGATCAGTTGCACTCTACACTAGGTATGTCCATCATGAGCTACAAAGGCTCCCTTCTCACCGGTGAAGGTAAATCAAGTCACATCCTCACGGACGCACCACACATTTCGCCTAATATAGTCAATATGAGCATGGAATATAGATAACTAGTCCATAATAAAGATAACTTTGTGAGGCCTCGGCGCCACTACTAGAAGATCCCTGCCAAAGATCTCGCCTCCTAGAGTAATCTCACACTATCGGCACCAGTGTGTAATCATTGAATCCTCTCTCGTAGGAGTCTCTAGCTATAAGGATCGAGCCTATAGCTCTGTAAAATTTTTTGAGCCCCGAACGAGGGAAGTGTCAATAAAAGAATGACTGTAAACTATGTCTATATATACCGCATCTAATGTGGAGTAGACATAGATCGTACCTCAGATCATCTCCAAAACACCGTGGTCATAGGCCTCAGCTTCTTGGAGTGAAGAACACCCATGTCCACCTACTCCATGTGGTCAGGGTGGTCCACCTTGTGGTGGTGGAGGTAACATCTCTAATCATCGCCCATCGCCAGCTGCATGACCATCTTCTTAGCCACGTCCACCTGCTCCCTGCAGACCTCCTCAGTCAAACCACTGTCTCTACCAAGGCGGTCCGTTGACCATCTTCTGATCATCCATATGGTGGGTCATACAGTCACGATCCTTGTGACATTACCCGATGCATTTGTAACACTCCCTGCTCCTCACATGAATGGATTGTCTCTGATGCCTCGCATGACCGACCACGAATCCTGCAGTCGTCCACATGTTGGTCTGGACCTCTTAGACCTTTGTGATATCTGTCTGCTTCTAGCTACAGAAGACTTCACTACATGACACCCATTGGTGGGTCTTGATGCTGGTGACTCCTCATTATGGAAGCACTCTAATAAGAGGGCTCAATCTAACACCCCCGCCGGCGTCGGGATGCTAAGGGAAATCATCGAAGCCCTGATATCCCGCCTATGTCCTTTCTCGAAGGTCTGAGACTTAAAGAATGGGTCTCGCACCATATCAATGGAGATGCGTGAGAGGTCAGTGAACCATGCTATGTTCAAAGCCACAATCATTCTGCCCTGCTACAGATAAAGAAGCACCAATATGCACACTATCAAAAGGGTCACTAGGACAAACTCTGCTCGAAACAGGCTCTCAATGTCTGCCTAGAGAAGTTTCGCCTCATCGTTAACCTAGAACATAAAGCTCCACTATCATCATGCTACTTCTTGTTGATGACTAGTGGCAAGGATCAACATGATATTAGCCGGTGTCCCTACAAGTTGGAAGACTCTCACCACGGCCTCCAACCAATCACCAATCCCCTGTGTTTTTATCTTTCCCCACAACCTTGGTGGCCTCTGGCACTAGAACAAATGAAACATGCTCAACTGGCATGCACCCTCTGCTACTGTGGCTAGTGGAATCGGTGGCCCAATGAAAAATGGTACTGATGGTGCTTTCACTATTTCTCCTACTGATAAAGATCCCCACACCGAGGCCTCATCACTCGGTGGGCTATCAGCGCGTACTATACCCATAACCCTAGAATGTTATCTACGTAGAGTCATACTGAAAATAAACAAGTGCACCACAGAAAATAAGTTGTACCTAGTGAGCCAACTCAAAGAGTTCACAAATAAAACTATTAAAAACATGTATACATTCTGTGTTTTAATGTACTGAGTCAGAAATCATATGTCAGGGTCCTGGTGTATGGATACGTCTGCTCCCGCACCAACACTGAATTATCTAAACTAATAAGCCCACTCACTAAACGTAACATTATTGTTGTTAAAAAGATCAAGGTCCAATTTTCTATGGTAGAACCAACTCTCTGATTCCAATTTGTCACGACCCATCCCCCGGGGCCTGTGTCATGACGACCCGAAGCCCGTCTTCTATAGGCCAGGTGCTAACAACTCGCTCTGAAAGGTGTATTCCCTAAAACCGGGAAGGCATTGCATTTATATCCTATAAACACACTCAACCAAGCACACAGTATGATACGAACACATGTAAACTGTAAAATAAAAGGAGTGTGTATGGTAAGTAAAAGGGGACAGAATAAAAGCCCAACTAGAAGTATAAGGAAACTGAAAAGTAAAAGTAAGATAAAAAAACTCATGTGGACACCCACCAAGGATCCAACCTGAAGGGTAGGTACATCTCTCGAACGGTCATCTTTGTGGCACACCTCATCTAATTTGAACCTCTTAGCTACCTTCAGTCCTGGTACTCTCATCTGTAGTCAGCGTTGTCCATCGTTTTCACCAAACAAAACAAGGTGCAGGCGTATCCCATGCAGGGGTGAGTATAACGATACTCGATAGGTACTCTGAGACCCTAAAAGGTCTCCCAAAACCCACAAAGGATGAACCACAAAGCATGAAAAAATCTGACAACCCAACATATGTATATGACCATACATTTGCCTAAGATATCATGTACACCCATCTCATTCATGAGGAAACTTAAGGCCTAATTCCTTAGCCAAATTAAAACTGTTTCTTGAAGGAAACAATACCACAAAAGTCACACCACAAAGGTAAGTACCACAAAGGTAACACCACATAGAAGAATACCACAAGGGGTATCACCACGACGGTAAGTACCACGAAGGTAAATTCTACAAAGGTATGACATACCCAAGATTACCACAAAGGCAAAGACTCAGCTCACACAAGTTATAACATAGGTACAGAAGCAAAGATGATTAGATGTAACTACTAAATCATCTTAATCTATTAAGTGGAAGACCCACGTCAGATCCTAAATCATCAGACCCACGTAGGATCCTAGTATAGAAAACTCACATAGGATCCTTGTATAGCAGACCCACATAGTATCCTAGAGTAGTCTCACGTGGATTCCGAGCACAAGTAGAAAAAAGGTCTTTAACATTGGTTTTTGTTATTTTTTACGTCGGTTTTTAACCGACGTTCATGTCACCGACGAAAAAAATATGTCTTCTTACGTCGGTTTTTGTAAACCAACCCAAAAAAAATTTCAATTGCTTTTCTGCGTCAGTTTTGTAAAAAACCTACGCCAAATAAACTCATATGCAGCATTTTTGGCATCGGTTTCCTTAAAAACTGATGCCAAAAAGTTGAAAAAATAGTTTCGGCGTCGGTTCTTGAAAAAAAACAGACACCATAAATGGAAAAAACTTATTTTTTGCGTCAGTTTGAACAACAACCGACGCCAAAAAGCAATTTTTTATTGTTCGATGTTTTAGAGAATTTCCTAATCTTCGATTTGATTGGTCTTGGAGCTCAAACGGAGTTACGGAACAAAATTTATGGTCGTCGGAAGTTGAGCATGTCAAAGTATCGATTGATACAACATGTTTTAAAGAAAACAAGATAAACACAAATTAAAATAACATACACCAAATGATTTAAAATATACATAATACTTCAAACACATTTCTATTATTTTTCGATCTTCCATTGAAATGATATGTTGTTTATCATTATATCTCTTATATTTAGTGTAGAATTCATGTGATAATGAAATGACGATCAATAATTAAACTTACACCAAGCTTGGTAAATCTCATCTGAAGGATTTATATTTTTAACTCGATAATAAAAGTAAATCAACATTATATGAAATCTAATCGATTTGCTTATAAATGAAGGACATTAATAATAAAGAAAAAGAATGAATAGAATACGTACCATATTCAAATTAATGATTGATGCCATGTTGAAAACGTGATTGAATCGAAGAGGATGAAAATGATGCATGAAGGAGAAACATATTTATATATAGTAAATGAAAATATTTTCGATTGAGTTGCATGAAAATAAAGGTGGGATTTTAAAAAGTTAAATGCGCGTTGTGAACAAAATTGAAATTCTGATCCCGCGAATTAGTGAATACTATTTGGCGTCGGTTTTGTTTGAAATCGATGCAAAAGAGGATATATGTTGGTCTTATAGCGTCAGTTTTTTAAGAAAAACTGACGCCAAAAATTCCAATCGATATCATTTTTTGCGTTGCTTTTAAATAAATCAATGCTAAAAAGATAAAAAAAAATACGTTTCGCGTCAGTTTTTTTTAAAAAACTGACACGAAAAGTGAATATAAATTTTTTTTCACGTTGGTTTTTAAAAACATCCAACGTAAAAAACAAAAAAAACAGTTTTCGCGTCATTTTTGATGAAAATCGACGCGAAAAGTAATAAAATTATTATTGGTGTCGGTTTTTTTAAAAACAGACGCGAAAAACTATATTTATTTTTCACGTCAGTTTTGATGAAAACCGACGCCAAAACATAAAAAAATTACCAAGTTTTAGAAAATTTCATAAGCTTCGATTTGACTTGTCGTGGAGCTAAAACGGAGTTACGGATTAAAAGTTATAGCCTTTGAAAGTTGGACTTAATTAAGACTTCTTTTAGAGAAGATCAACTTCCAACATCCATAACTTTTAATCCGTAACTCCGTTTTTTCTCCATGACCAGTCAAATCAAAGAATAGGGAATTATCTATAGGACTGTGAATTTGTGTTTACATTTTTGGAGTCGGTTTTCATAAAAACAGACGTCATAACTTTTTGTTTATTTTTTCGTGTCGGTTTTTAAAAAAACTGATGCCAAAACTAATTTTTTTAGTTTTTGACATCGGTTTTAAAAAAACCGACGCCAAAACGTATCCAAAAAAAGTATTTTACGTCGTTTTATATGAAACCGACGTCAAAATGATGATGTTAAGAATGAATTTTATACTAGTGTAGAGCCGGTCCAAGTGATACTCTCAAACACAGACTCACATAGGATCCAAAACCACATACCCACATAGGATCCTTTTCTCATGTTACAGCCAACTATAGGGTTCCCGCACTAATATTGCTTAATTCCAGGGGGGTCCACTTATCAAGACATAGTTCGATACTCCAAATACCCAGAAGTCACTTGATGAATTATCTCAAAGGACCACCACATGATATAGGTCTCAACACAATAGATGGTGTGTCAATCGGATGATTGGTCTGTAAATTATTGGCCTTTTAGTCCCGAGGACCTGCTTGGATTAGTGTCCGATCCAACCTGGCCATAGCCAAAACTAATCAATAAATCATTTAGGGTATACCAAAAGGACCGTCTTGATCCAAGGATTCTGACACCATAGACACTCTGTCAAACGGATGCCCGTAGCTCATGATATGGCCAAAAAACGAAAAGGGTCAAAGTTGGTCTGCGTCCAGTCCGACCCGAGCAGACCGACCCAGCCTGGGCCACCCTGACCTGGATCAGGTAGACATGGCATGACTCTATTCCCGCCTTAGGTCAGATCCGGCCTACTAGGTCCATCCCAGCCAGGCCCATCACACTAGGCCGGAAGGCCCGCCTCCTCCACGTGGCGCAGTCACCCACCACGCATCCACCAGCGGCCGGCTCAACTAGCCACCCTTCCTTCACCATTGTGAAACATGGCCATGGCTCTTACATGCTCTGTGGCGAGGACACGTGCCGCCACCTCAACATCGCATGGGCGGCCGATGTCGGCCACCGCCCTTGCCCCGCTACAACCGACGTGTCGTGGCCCTTCTCTGACGGTGAAGTTGCGCAGCCACCGTCATTAAAGTCGGCCATGGTGCCAGCCGCCGCTCCCGAGTGCCGGTAGTGCCAATCTCTGACACCAATATCTATCCTCCTCCATCGTGAAGATCACATCATAAACCACAAGGTTTACGGAGAGGTCGGTCCATGTTCGTTTGGCCCACACCTTCCATATTAGAGTGATAGCAAGCGACTCATGGGGAGAAATTCAACATAAAAGAAAATTAATGAAGATAAATCAAAATCGTACCCCTACCTCAATGGTTCATTGATGTCAGTGAGGATGGAAAGACAGACTTCAGACCCTTTTAATTGAAGACATTCCTCTTTTTAGATGGTGTTGTTCGTTGGATATGGAGTTCTTCGTTGGTTAAAGTGTCCTTGGTTGGAGAATGGGGTTTCTCCAAAGTTCTCCCCTTTTTCCAACACTTCCCCCTATTCCACCAAAAATAAATATC
Source organism: Viscum album (assembly GCA_963277665.1). Taxonomy (NCBI): domain Eukaryota; kingdom Viridiplantae; phylum Streptophyta; class Magnoliopsida; order Santalales; family Viscaceae; genus Viscum; species Viscum album. The sequence goes on from OY728156.1 coordinate 1,280,642,924, forward strand.
CAAATTATTAAATTATTTTTTATAAATTTAAATATAGTTGTCCATTAATTATGTTGATGTTGTCATAATAAAATTAATGGAAGGTGGCACAATTAATTAAGATAGGACCAAGAGTCATCTCCCTCATTAAAGAGGGAGTTCAAGGGCCAAGTGGTACCCACCATTAATTTCATATTGGAGGGTTTTACAGTTTGGGTGGTCCCCCCCATCGATCATTAAAATGGGAGGATAAAAATAAAATAAATGTTTTTTAATTAAATTTTTTTATTTCCACAAAAAACGCAAAATATAACATTCAGCCTCATCCTACTACGGTCGAGGTGAGAGTCTCCTTAAGCGAATACCGGTGCTACGAGTTCAAATGTGGCCTTAGATTTCAATTCTGAGAACCTCTTCAAATGTTACAAAATCCTACTCACATGTTTACTGAACACACCTAAAAAACGTTTAGAAATTCATTTCGGGCACACTGGGCCTCAGAATCACGCACCGTCAATTTTTGCGGACTCGTAAAATTCCTATATTGTTAAAAAAATTAATGAGAATTTTCCAGGTCTTTAAATTAATATACGTTATGTAACCTAGCCACGATACACACTGAGTCCCTAGGAATTTCTTCTGGATACACCACATGTGACAAACACATCGTGTAATGATATCTGTTTATCATTTATATGTAAGATCATGTTTTAATAAATTCATTACTAAAAATAAGAAATACTATTTCCTATTTTTGAATAGTTTAACTTGTTTTATGTTTTATAAAGTGAGATAATAGGGATTAAAATATTATATTCAATTCACTTCGCACTGCATGTTTTACTATGGAATAACCTCATATTTTTTAAGGTGTATTTGGTTAAGAATCTATAAAATACCATTTACACATCATGTATTTCATTACTTAAAATTAGATTATGGATAATCTACAACCACTTAGAACAAGTCATTATGTCATTAAACACTATGAAAAGGAATAATACATTGTGGACCCCATACGCAACTTGATAGTTCAAGATTGAAATAGAAAGGAAAAAAGTCATCGCAAACTTGGATTACACATCATGTAAAATTTACACACCAATCAATTTGAAGGAAAATAAAATATAGAGATATGAATGATATATGGGTGGATGAGGTTTTGAACAAACGATTTATAAAATACACCATCTATAACACCTTAGGATTCCATATCAGAGGAAACCTTAATAAAGGATGCAAGTCAATTACCGGAGCCACTACATATACCTTCTTCACCATCATTCTATAGTTTTTTCTTTATTATTTTTTCAGATCCATATCTTAGATAGCACGAGGGGGTTATTTCATTGTGTCATTTAATGCATGATGAACATGGATCTATTGCATGTGGTAATTTATTTTTGATTTAATTTTACATTGTTATTTCATATTTTCTATTCATTGTGATATCATTATTAATTATTATTTTCGAACCACAATAATCTGGGAAGGGGGCTTTAATATTTTTCGTTTCTTTAAGAGTTGTTTTTAATGAATTTATTGAATATAAATTTTTAATGTTATGGAATGGGTTTTGACTGCTTCCTTGATTATTAAGTTAATCTATTCCCTCTGATTAAATACAGTTTTGAGTTACCCATCCTTTGCATTATGAAATACCTAACCATGAATAATTGATTGTTTTGTAAAGATATATTTTACCATAATAATTGAACTCGTTAGGTCATGAGTATGATGACTTTATAATTATTCATTTATTATTGTGTACCTTTTAACCGCGTGAAACTGGGTTCTTTTCTAAGAATAAACATTTTTCACTTTTCTTCTCCCATCATCATCACTAATCAAATACTAAGTATCTTAGATTAAATTTCAGAAAATATATGGTTATTTAGTTATATTTTATTTAATAAATATTTTTTAGACCACAATTATTTTGGGTTTGAACTCAAAAATTCATATCTTATACTACCCTGTAGGTTAGTGGTCTATTTGATTTAAGTTATAAATTTCTAAATGTGATAACCCTGTAGAAATTAATGATTCCCATAGGGCTATCAAGTAGATCGTTAGTAGACTCCATGTATCCACCCACTAAATAATAGTATTTAATTTCTAAAAACCTAATTAAAATATTGATATCAGATTTGTTTGCTATTTAATAATGTTATTTATTGTTAATAAATTCACAATTAATTCCATGTAATTATCTATAATTATAATAAAGAAGTTCATTTTCAAATGTACAGTTATGTTGGGAATTAATAAGGTACATTGTATGGGTCTTAAGAAAAAGGTAATTAATAAATTAATTAATTGAATTAATTCACACGGGTTAATCTAATGAATAAGGAATTAATTAATTGGAATTATAGATAATATAATTTCTCGAATTAATTACATGGTATGTGGATTCATGTGATCCTAGACCATCATGTGTATGTGATTACATTATTTAATTTATATGTATTTAATTATTTTTTTAAGAATTTCATAAATTAAATAATTTCCTACGATTTATTCACCTAGTATCATCATATAAGGGCCTATTTTCCCATAATATCTCTTATTTCAAAAACTAAAACAATCATTTTATTTTCCCCACCCACATGTGAGTAAAATTTTGTAATGGATGGATCTCCCAGTTGACTGGAAGAATTTCTAGTCCAGGTCCATAGTGAAACTAATCCACGAGGAATATAGAAGTATAATTATAATGCTATAAATCAAACTAGAAATAGTTCTACATGTTAAAATTTTTGTTCAAGTGATATTTTATCAGCCACTAGACAAACCATTACGTAGATAAGATCATGGTAATTCCAATATATTTATTTTATTGTTTTAAATTGAATTGTTAATTAGTAATTAATGTTTAAATAACTAAAAAAATTATTTAAGAAACATAAAATAATGATTGAAAATAAATACTATAAAATATGTAAACATTATCAAGATATGAATACTAACAGATCTAAATTTAATATTAAATTAGCAATCATGTAAAAAGATAAAATTTGATTTTTATATATAAAGATAAAAATCCCTTAAATTAAATATTGAGGCAGTCTTTGTTAAAATAGTTGATGTTAAAATCAGACCATTATTTATTGTTCTTAACCTACCTAGGTTAGGTTTATTTCATTTATCGTAGTAATATAACTTGATTTCTTAGGTTGACATAACATAGTTCACATCAAGTGTTGAATTCCAAATAAAGATTATGTGTATATGAGAATAAAATCATTTAGAAAATTCATATCTTAGATTTTAGGATTAGTGAGTCCCCTAAACAGATGAATGAACTGGGAGTATATACAGTTTTGTTGTCATGCCTACACAAAACCCTTCAAATAACTTTTCATGACAATATATGGATTATGAGAAGGGGTATATAGATGCTTCCCTCTAGAATATCCATTTTGTGGGATATTGCGGAACCACTATTTTGTGATATTGGGTTTCAATAAAATATTATGAGATAACATTATTAAATTTAAAAATTATTATATAAACTGTTTATCAATATAATGTACTAAAGTTAATTTATTATCTATAATAATAATAGATCCCTAAAAGATTTTGACTATTTCACAATGATCCATTTCTAGAGAAGAAAAAATTTCACACTAGTTCAAATTTATATGAACGGAAAAGGTATTTACATCATATACTACACCATGAAAATAAATTATAGGTATTAGTAAACCATTTTCGTAGGGTTCTTGGAAAATAGTCAAATGTGGTATAACTATCTATCTATATAAATCATTTTGATAAAGCCACAAATAATGAATGTATTATTCTATCATCAATGTCTAGTGAGATCTTAATAAAACATTACGATATAGATGTATATAACCTTATGAATCACCTTTAGGATCTTTATCACGTAAATGTTTGGTAAGATATGTATGATATCTCCAATTCACTCTTCATTTTCTATCATAGATATTCGGTGCCTACTGGGTCTCATGTATTCATGATGGGAACCTAGAAGTAAAAAAATGTAATGCTTTAATATAATTTCTATATATAGATGATAAAAATTATGGGTAAAGATATACGTAATATAAGTGGTGGAGACTCATAAGATTTTGAGGCACTTTCACATTGTCCATTCCCTTCGTAATCGTCAATTCAGAAGATTATAGGAACATTACCCTAAATTAGAAAACCACATTTATATGTTTCATTGGATAATATTATCTAAGGATGTGTATAATGATCCATAGTATTTAATATTATTATTAATAGATGACATTGTTCATGTATTGTTATGTTTCGATGGAAACACTAATGACATATGGTTGAAAAAGGAGAAGTAGGATACATTGGGAGTATCAGAAATGTTGTTGTATTAATGAATAATCTGATAAAGTATTTATCACTTTTATTCATTAACTGATGTTGATATCTTGGCATGTTTTATTGGATTTGGACTTCTAGATTGTGTCAGTAGACATGATGGTGTTTTTTCAAATTTAATTTATGGGATGTAAATTAAAGAGGCATTGAGTAAATTGGTTAATGACACTACTATGTCACTTTATTGGTTAGATATTTTGATATAAAGGGACTATATTTCACATTGTATATTCATATGAGGTAACATTTATTCTAAAATTAACATATTTTTCCATAGTATCCTTAGTATACTTCAAGATAATAAACATGTACTTTATGCAGTGTTTCCTAATTCCACTGAAAAAAGGGCCGTATAGGGTTACAGACTATGTTCATTTAGAACATTAGTTAAAATTCATTTTAATTTAAAAAGTTTACAAATATTATTCTTGTATGTGGTTTAATAATTATGCATGTCAGTTTGGTTAAAATTATCCAATCACCAGTTATTCAAGATATATATATGTGATTTTAATATTTAATAAATATATATTCACTAAATAAATATTTATTTTGTTTAATGAATAAAAAATATCTATTTCTCCTTGATTATTCACAATGAAACAAATTATATATATATATATATATTTATTTATTTATTTTTGTGAATATTTAATAAAAAATTATTCATTATTTTGTTTAATTTATTATGTATATATTTATTAGTGAATAAAACGGTGATATTTACCTAATTAATTAAATAGTTATTATTCAATTCCTAATAGATATTTAGTTGTATTGGTGGTATGACTGTAATAGTTATTTAATAAATATATTATTATATATTATTTGAATGAAGATTTATTTAATTATTAATAAAGAAAATGATTATATTATCTGTGTGTTTTTGCAATGTGATGTAAATAATAATTACAAAATTATAATTTAGAGATTGAGCTCAACAAGTATTAATAAAACAAAGAGGTACCCTTAATATTTATTTTTTTTCTTACCTAGCACTATAAAAACACAATTATGAAATTTTGAGCATAAAATTTATCCAAATCAGTTTTTTTGGTATTGTGTTCTAGAAAAATCATCTCATTCGCTAGAAAAATCCTTCCCTAGAATGACCTAAATAACACATAAAAATTTACTCATCCACTAGAATGAATTATTCTTCCATTGATGGATTCCTTCTTGATCAACAGTGAACTTCATAAGTGACAGATTAATCAACACTAGTATCAATATAATTATACAATGATGATTGAAGGTTCACAAAGCATGTGAAGATAAAATATATAGGGAAAATAATCTTGATTACTATGACACAATTATTGTATTAAAAGAGTGGTATGTTGATTCATCAATGAAGAAATAATTATACAAATTTTTATTTTCTATTTAAAAAACAAATTAGAAAATATATGTGAAAATATTATCCCATCATTGATTTCAGGAACACAATTTTATCTTATTGTAACTCCCTATGTTTTGATGGAAGATTTTTTTAAAATTAATAAAAATTTTCATTTATATCTAGTAATAAACCAACTAAAACATTAATTTCACACTAAATCGAATTCTCGTATGTTACACGCAACACCATGTTGGCATACGATACATGAAACACTGAGTACATATTTTTTTCAATTAGTAAAAGAACTATGTTTGGATTATTCTATACATTACAAAAAAGGAATATTGAACTATACACTACATTGACTGGTCTTGGGTTACATGCAAGAGAGACCTTCTTTGATAGCTTGTGTTGTCCACAATACCGAGATTCACAAAACAATGATATATTATTAAAATGTTATTATTAAATGGGATATAAACAAGCCATTATGAATAGTGTTTAAAATATTTTTAATTTTATAACATTCAAATTCAAATTATGTATTTTATAGAACATTATATAAGAAAAAATTGTTTTTTTTGATAAAATAACTTTTTTCCAAAAAATGTCGTCTTTTTGCCTTTTAGTGGCCCACCCATTTTAAATATAGATTTTGATACTTTATAATGTTAAGCTTAAAAAATTTTATTTGGAAAAGGGATCTAAAATTTTACAATAGATTATTTTTTTATATTTTTAGCATTCATATTTTTATGATTTGTAAAAATACGCTAAATTTTAATTGAAAACAACTTTGTATCATCGAAATATTTTATATGGTTACATTATATTATTGAATGGTTTTCAATAATAAATATAATATATTTTTATATATTAATATAATATAATTAATAATAATTAATTTTAAATTTAATTCATATTTTAAAACATTCCAACATTTTTCAATGTTTTAACTTTTAAACAAAAACCCATTTATTTCATTCTGACAAAAGGATTAATATTAAATTAAATTCTCAAACATCTGTGTTTGGAATATTGAAAAAATTATTCTATATTTGTAAGAAATGGGTCAAAATATGTTAATAGTTTACTTTTGTTTTTTTATATTTTGAATAGTAACTACAATATTTTTTTAACTCTGTTAAAGGTAAATCGAGTAAATTTGTGTATAAAATACTGTTATAAGGACAATACAATAATCCAAAAACCTTCCAAAGTCAAATTTTATGAATAAAATTATTCCTCTAACATCATAGGTTCAAAACATAGTCATTTAATGTCCACGTGACAATAAAAATGACATAGATATTAAGAAAACCAATGAAAGTGACAAAATGTCATACTCATGTTTGTTATAACTGTAATATTTTTAATATTGGGATAACCTTGTGATATAATGGAAAATGAATGTTACATTGAAAGATAAAAAATATATATAATTCAGTGTAATTTATTTTCAATTTTATAAAATAAATAATTACCTTAATGTCTTATTATTTGATGATGTAATAATTTATTAATTAAAGAGAAATCAATGAAAAAAAATTCATTAAAATCCAAATAACCCTAATATTGTCCAAACACATGACCAGATATTATTTGTTGAGTATATGTCTAACTTAATCATCCAAAGGTAAATATAGTTTCCATTTGGAGAATTATATAATATATTATGACCTTTATATTATTTTATTTAAATTAATGTTAATGTTTTCACATTTATACATTAATAAGTATAACATTTTTAATGATTGATTTTATAAAAGATAACTTTTACTAAATACGTTACAACGAAAATTATTAAATTTATCTTTATTAGAGTATTTCATTTATAATTTTTACTCAACAAATATGTATATTAAATAATTACCCAAAATAGTTGTAGTAATGATTTTATTAAAAGGGATATAAAATAAATTTTATTAAACGTATTTAAATAAAGATATTTTTTTGGATAATTAATATGTCCAATGAATTTAATATACCCCCTTGACCTCTTAGGTATACAATAATATAGTTGGTTTGAGGTTATCTTGTTATATTAAATTTTCTAAAAAACAATAATTTGTATTGTGTCAAAATTAACACTATTGATTGTTTATCAAAATAGTGTTTTATTAAAGTATTTTAAAATAATAAAAAATTTGTAAAAAATATATAATAATAATTATTGGGTCCAAAATGTTTCTATATATTATTTATGATACCATTTACATCAATTAAAAAAATATTTTACCCCTTTAATACTGAAATATTTGTTACCCAAATTAAAATGAAATAGAATAAATTAGTGTTAAATCGAAACAAAAATGATTTAATGAACATAGAAACTTGACTAAAATATATTTTATGATAATATTAACACCCTATATTATATGATATTCTAAATTGGGAAGTTTTAGTAGTTTTTGAGTGGGGTTTTATTTTTTTATAAATTAATATTTTTGAGGTTTCCAAAAGTGCCCCTCACCTCTCTTATAAAAGGGAACCCCATCCATCATTTATCCTCAACTCATTAATCTTTAATGTTCTTCCATAACATGCCCATTTATCTTATCAACATCCTTATTTAAATTATTAATTTTTTTCTCTTATACAAACAATATGTCTAGTCCCATTAAAAGGATATCTAAAAAAGAACACATCAAAGAAGAGGTAATCTCATCTAATGATTATTTCATATTTCATTCTTCTTCTACATCCACATCATGAGTTGTTACATTATATAATAATAACTCGATTATAAATTATATACTGAGATTTTATTAGAATTATTATACAATGATATTCCACTTCTTATCCATCATTAGAAAACAAAATCTTCATGAATGCGCACGTATGGATTACCATCCCCATGTCGTGGTGTAAACTGTTTTTCACCCCCACCATACATGGATGGGAATAAAAATGTATGTAATAAAAATATATTATTTTTATTAAATTATATTTATTATGAAATATATTATAACATTCAATTCAATTCCTTCAATACTTATTGGAGTGATATCTTCACTCATGCGTACATACTGTGTACCGTCTCCATGATGCAAAGTGATTCGTTATACATGATAACCATTCAAAAATGATTATATAAATGTAAATAATTGATAAAAATGGTATTTAATATTTTAATATCATTCTATAATGATATAATAATGTGCTTTTAAGAATAACTGGGACTCATTTGATAAAACATGCATACAATCATAATGATTTTAAAACCCGAATAACTGGTATTAATGAACTGTTAAAAGAAAATGAAAGAGAATATTATCATATATGACATCATAAAAATGAATAAAATTCTGGTATATGTCAATAAAATTATTTTAATCATTATACAGGATGTTCTGATACATATAAAGCATATCAGACTTGAGGTAAGGTATTATTTTATCTCACACTTTTTTTTGAGACATGTGACTTATACACTATCTAATTATGTAGTGTGGTGTTTATGTTTAACATGAATTTTCGTATAATTAATATTATGAATTTTATGATATTTAATTATGCATATAATTTTATTTTTTATGAGGCATATGTTTTTACTGGTTATAAATTGGTAAGTGATAATTTTGTAATCTCATTTTTATCAAGGATTATTTATATATATGTATTTACTGGTGAATATCTGTCATCCACATACATGATTCCTAAAACTATAATATTATTTCTATTCATATAAAATATTTTAACGTTAATTTTACCCTTTTGTGAATTTTTATTAAAATAAATTTAATTAATGTGATACTTTTTTGTTATTTGAATTTAGTTAATTTTTTTACTTTTCCAGAAAAAGTATAATGATAATGTTGTTTTAACTTATACTACATGAATGGATTATTATACTTTATAACACCTTATTTTATTTATTTTTAATTATATTATTTATATTTTATTCTTAATTAAATTATTTTCATTTATAATTGTGTGGTATTTTGACAAATGAAAACATTTTTAAAAAGAAATGAAATTTTCCTCAAGAATTAATTTAAATTATTTTAACAAAATTATTTTTCATCTAAGATGACATAGGGTTATGTTTCAATAAATATTATAACTTTGATTTTATTGTGTTTATGATGTAATTATTATATGAAATCCATTTATTTAATAAGGATTATTATTGAATGATGTTTAATAAATCCACTTTTTTGTTCCTTGGGTTATGATGTGATGAATGGTTTATATTTTTGGGGTACATGTAAGAATAATTTAATTATAATATGGATGGGACCTATATCTCCCTTCAATGCATTGGATAAAGATTTATATATAATGTGCTCGACATGACTGGAATGGAATGTAAATCTAGTTCAGTAATATAGGGCTAGAACTGTAAGTAAATCTAGTTTAGTAATTGACTTTGTCTTATATGACGGTATCGGGAATGCCCTTGGATAATATGAATTTATTTTCTATTCTTATGATTGTATGACACAAAACATAGAGTCTTATTTTACTAATTTTTTATTTTTGTTTAACATTTATGATTTATAACATTACATGATATCACGATCTATTATAAGTAGGATAAGATTATCAAATGTTAGGTTTTATAGCAAATGATTATTATATGATTGTAATCTCCCCTATTTACCATTACTGAGAATTTTATCTCACCGCTTTCATAGGATTCTTATCACCTAGATATAAATAATGTATTTAGGTAGGGAAAAGGTGAATCTCTTTATGGCAGATGTTTAATATCTTTCACCAATATAGAAGAATGTGTTCCCAGTTTCCAAAGACACTAAACTAATATGGTCTTTTGGAATATGTTTGTGTCTTGTATTACATAACACCAAAAATGTAATGTAATGTCTATGTATGTAAAACATAGTTTTACACAGTTGGTATCAAAGTGTGGGTTTATTTATCCTTTTAAAACTTGAATACAAAAACATTAGTAAGATCCCTAGAGATATTTATATTGTATGTTTTGGAATATCCATAAAGATATGTCCAACTATATGTTATAGTCCTAGAATTATAGTAACAATCATGAATAACATAGGATTAAAACCAAGATGTTATATAATTAAAAGTACCCCAATTTTTTTTCCTAGAATGATTTCCCTCTCACACTATTCTTATTGGGTTTTAGAAAATTGTTGGAAATAAGAGGATTCATGTTAATGGATAATATGATGTAAAATAGAATGATATTTTTCATGAGAAAATAAATGAAATGGGAGTTGGCAAGAAAAATATTTTTATTATTCCTAATCATCAATCACATAATATGATCAAAAGTCTTATCTTTGGTGATTTTCCTGATCTATCTAATAAGAGAAAGATGTAGTTTCATAGGTATCATAGAGGAAAGAAAGTTTAATTATGTTCATGTAAGTCATGTTGGAAAAGGAATCAATGAGAATGTTTTAAGGGAACTAGATGATGATTTTGGTGTGGAAAAGAAAGACACAAATCTAGTAATTTCAATGGGAAGGGTTTATTTAACACAACAGACAAGGATAACGATATTTCTAGGACATCAAAAATGTTTAAAAAGTTTAAATGTTGAATGTAGGAGAATTTTACAAATTAATTTCATATGACAAAATCTGATGAAGATAATCACCATGGTCACATGGGTATTATTTGTATTGAAGATGATGAACATAATACAAATGATATATGAGATGGAAGAAGTGTTTAGGAATAAAATGATGAATATCATTCAATGGTTTGAGAAGATAGTGGAATGATTACATGATTATCAAGAATAATGTTGTAAAATTAATTTTATGAAATTATGGAATAATGATACATCTAAGGATTGTTGCAGTATTGTTTTTCTTTAAGTATTTTAATGTACAAGTTGAATGATACCAGTAATTGTAAAAAGTGATTGAAATATTTTTGGAATGTACATGATATGAAAAAAATGAAGGGATAAAAATATAATGAATTGTTTGATGGTATTAATGACCTCAGGACTGATATAATGACATAGTGATATCCTGGTTCGAGGATATATAATTTTTTGTTAATTTTTCTGTGTTGGAAGAGTTAATTTTGACTAAATTTATGTTTTCACTAAGGTTATATGGTAATTCGGGTTATTATCATGTTTAATGACAATACATCATTAAGGTATTCACATTTTTAGAATGTGGAAACCAAGAACTACCTTATGAGATATGGGAAATAAATGTTAATTAGACTTAGTTCACCACTTTCTAATTTTTTATAATTTCATTTTTTGGAAGGATTGTAATGTTATACCTTTATAAATGGTATAAGTTATATTTCGATTAATTTTTTTAGATTAATGTATTATCATACTATATGTGAACTTATACATATTTGATTACATTTTATAACCTTTTTATTGATATATATGAAATGAACTATCCATCTATCGCATGATCTTCAAACACTTCAAGAATGACTAATTAAACATCATTTCATTAAATATGATATGAAGTTGAAATTGATCAAGGCTTGAATAATGGTGAGATTTTACCAAAATAAAGTTAGTCTATATTCTCATGAAAAATTATTCAACTTTAGAGAAATGATATTTAAATACAAAAATGAAATCTTAGTAACTTCTATCTGATTAATCAGACGGCCCCTTAAGTTATCACATATTTATATATTTCTAGTAGTTAGCTTTCTCTAAACAATGTTCCCTATCACTATCCATCCAAAAATGATGGTTGGATTTCTCTTCCATATCCACATTTTATCTTCCCATCTACGTTTTCATTTGTGGTAACCCAATGATGAGTTAATTTGGGTAATCATTATGTTAATAACATTCCTTTTTAAAGATGATGGTTTAGTATTTATTTTTATGATATGGGTTTTTATGAAATAAACTTTCAAGTTGTAAACCTTTTATAACCCCGATGAATTTTGATGGAGAAATTAATTTAAAGAGGGTTATAATGTAACACCTAGATTTTTTATGAAAAATTATTTTAAAATAAATTAAAAGATTTATTTATATCTTGAAATTCACTTAGCCAAATATTTCATTCACACAAAACTGACTTCTCATATGTTACATGCAACACAAAGTTGGAATATGATACATGCAACACTGAGTATAGGTTTTCTTCAACATAGAAAATAACTATTTTTGGATCATTTTTTACGTAGCAACCAAATAGGCATGCCCAACATGCAACACTAACGTGGCTTTCTTTACATGCAAGCGAAACCTTCATCGATAGCTTTTATTGTGTGCTATACCGATTTTCCCTACACAAAGATTTATTGTTAAAATATTATTATTTAAAGGGATATAAACTATATGTTATGAATTTTTCTAATCAAAATTTTAATTTTATAACATTAAAATTCATCTTTTGTATTTTTTATATTGTGATGTGAGAACTAATTGAATTTTTTAGATAAAAGATGTACTTAAGAAATGCAGTTTTACCACCTTTTAATGGAGAAACCATTTTAAATATTGATTTTGTCCCTTTTATAAGTTATATTTTTCAAAATAAACTTTTCTTTGGAATTAGGATATAAAATGTAACTTATGATGAATTTTTGATATTTTTTTTGATTACTATCTTATTTTGATGAATAGTAAAAATACACAAGATTTTAATTGAAAAAATATTTTCTCTTTGAAATAATTTATATGGTAAAAGTATATTATTTAATGATTTTAAAGTATAAATAGAGTATTTTTTTAAATTTTAATACAATATAAGTCATTTTCATTAATTTTACATTGAATTCATATATAAAAACATTACAATCTTTTGCTATGTTTTTACTTTAAGAAGAACCCATTTTTTTCATTCCCACAACGAGATTAATTTTCTATTAATTAACATAAATTATATGTTTTAGCTTTTGATAAATGGATTCAATATTTGGAATTAGTGGGTCCAGATTATTTTAATTGGTTACTTTTATTTTTTTGATATTATCATTAGTAACTATGAAAGTTTTTATTTAAGGTGGTTAAACATAAATCGGGTAAAATTTTCTAACAAATATTATTATAAAGACAATAAAATTATCCAATAACCTTCCAAAATAATTTTTCATGAATAAAATTATACCCTTAACATCTTTGGTTCGAAACATAGTCATTTAATGTCCATGTGACATTAAAAATGTTATATATATATATATATTAATAAAACTAATCAATTTGACAAAATGTCAAACTCACATTTCTTATAAATATAATAATTTTAATATATGGATAACCAGGTGATGTCATAGAAATTAAATATTACATGGAATGATAAAATAACAACATAAATCATGGTAATTTATTTTTAATTTTTATGAAATAAATAATTATGTTAATGTTTTATTATTTTTAGATATCAAAATTAGTTAATCGATTAGAAACCGGTGAAACAATTTTTATTAAAATATTAATGACCAAAAAAATTTCAAAACACATGAAAATATATTATTGTTCAACTAAATATAGACCATAAACATCCCATGGCCATGAAAGTGGCCATTTGTCACCTTATAGAATAAATTATGACCTTTATATTATTTTATTTAATGTAATGTAAAAGTTGTCACATTAATATTTTAATAAGTATAAAATTTTTTAATATTTGTTTTAAAGAAGAAAATTTGACTACATATATTCTAATGAAATATAATAAATTTAGTTATAATAATATATTTTACTTGTAATTTTTACTTAAAACATGTATATTAAATAATTACCCAGAATCATTGTAGTAATTATTTTATTAAGGGGGATATCAAATAAATGTTATTAAAAATATAAAATTAAAAATATTTTGTGATAATTAATATGTGAAATGAATTTCATATTTACCCATGAACTTTTATAAATATAATAAAATAGTTAGTTCAAAGTAAACAATTTATCTTAACATTTTTTAAAAATCAATAAAATGAATAGTGTCGATATTGACACAATTGATTTTTTACCAAAATAGTGTTATATTAAATTATTTAAAAATGAAAAAAATAAAAAAAATAAAATAGTTATTATATGGTAAAAAATGGACTAATTTATTTATTTATTATTTTATGTACATCAAATAAGTAAAAATTTTTCTCTTTTACTACTAAAATATTTGTTACCTGAGTTAAAATGAAATAGAATAACTAAGTGTTAAATTGAAAAATATAATGTTTCAATAGACATAAAAACTTGTATGAAATGTATTTTTTTTGACTATATTACAACCCTATATCATCTCATATTCTAAATTGGTCCATTCTAGTGGTTTTTAGTGGGGATTGATTATATTATAAATTAATATTTTTGAGGTTTCCAAAAGTGCCCCTCACAAAAATTATAAAAGGGAACTCCTACCTCATTTCTCCACAAATAATTAATCCTTAATGATCCTCCATACATTACCCAATTCACTTATTATATTCCATAGTTACTTTATAGTGGTTCTGGTCTTCTCAAAATACCAACTCTAGTTCTCTTAAAAGGATATCTAAAGAGAGCACGTCAAAGAAGAGGTAAACCCCTGTACCGATTCATTCAGATTTCTTTCTTATTTTAATTATACTTAATGAGTCATTCCATTATATAATAATAACTCCAATAGAACATATATACTGATATGTTATTATAATAATGAAACATCCATATTCTGCTATCTATCAATCCTAAGAAAAATGAAATCCCCAAGAACATGTACGTATGGCTTACAGTCTATATGTCATGGTGTAATCTATTTTTTACCACCAACTTAATTGGATGGGTTTTAAAATGGATGTAATAACAATATATTATTTTTATAAATATCATTTTTGAAATATAGTACACCATTCTTCTCAATACCATTCAAGAATTATGGGAATGATATCGTCCCTCGTGTTTATGTACGACCTACTATCCCCACGATGCGATGTGATTTGTTCTACATGATAACTATTAAAGAAAAATTATATAAATGAAAATAATGATAAAATATGGTATTTATTAATTTAATATCATTTTATAATGATATAAATATGACATAAAAAGGATAACTGTAACTTATTCGACAAAACATTCTTATGGTCATAAAGCAGTTAAATCCCGAATAACGAGTAACAATGAACTCAAACAAGAAATTGAATGAGAATAAAATAATATATGAAATAATAAAAATGAAAATGATTCTGTAATAAGTAAATAATATTATTGAAATCATTATAAAGGAGATTTGGATACATACGAAGCATATCATATCCAATGAACGATATTATTTTGTCTCACTATTATTTTTGTGGGACATATGCCATATACACCATCTGATATTCATGTGTGGTGTTTAATTTTACTAGGATTTTTTACTATTCGTATTATTAAGGTTATGATATTCAGATATGTGTACAAATCCTTTTTTATGAGGTATATGTTTCGATTGATTATAAATTGTTAATGGATAATTTTTCAATCTTATTTTTATCGAAGATTATTTATACGTAATTATTTACTGGGGAATTTGTATCATTAACATCCATGTTTCCTCTAAAATTGTTTAAATATAATTTTACCATTTGGTGAATTTTTATTAGAAGGTATGAATAGAATATTTTTTCAATATTCTATTTGAGGTTCTTTTTTATGTTTATGACAAAAGTACGAGGAGAATGTTTTTTATCTTATACTGAATGAATTTATTATTAAACCTTAAATGAAAACTTATTTACAATAATCATACATTAAAATATTTCATATGTGTTTTAAATTAAATTATATTCATTTTTAAATGTCTGGAATTTTGATAAAATAAAAAAAATTAGAAGAAAGTATATTTTCCTCATGAATTAATTTCAATTATTTTATCAAAATTACTACCCATCTAATGTGACAAGCGGTTATGTTTTAATCCCTACTATTACTTTATTTTATTATTTTTATGATGAAATTATTTTTATGAAATATTGTAATTTAATATTTATTATTATGGAATGATGTTTAACAAACCAATTTTTTTGTTCCATGGGTTATTCTATAATGAATGGTTTATGTTTTTGGGGCACATGTAAGAATAATTGCATTATGGGATGGATGGGACCTATATCTCCCACCAATTTAATGGGTAAAGACTTATATCTCATGATATAGACATGACTAAAACAGTAATTAAATACTATTTTTTAATACATGGATGGAATGAAAATTACATTAGGTTGAGTAATAGACTATGTACTCTATGATGGTATTGGGAATTCCCTAGGATAAGATGAATTGATTTTCTATTCTTATGTGTGTAGGGATGAAAATTTCATGTCTTATATTATGATTTTTGGAATTATTATTAACATTTTTGATTTATTCCATGACATGAAATCATGATCATTTATATGAAGGATAAGACGTTAAAATGTCATTTTTATACCGTATTAATATGATAGAATTGTTATCTCCATTATTTACCCTTAATGAGAATTTGAGCTCAACTGTTTCTTGTGATTGTTTCCCTCAAGATATAAATAATTTATTAAGGTGGGAATATAAAAATGGAATGAAATTTATGAGATATTTTGATGATATTTCACCAAGTTAGATGAACGGGTTCCGAGTTTCCATGGACACTAATCTAAAATGGTATTTGGGAGTGTGTTTATATCATGTATTATGTAATTCTGCAGAAGTATCGTAATTTCCATGTACGTAAAACTTGTGTAACTACAGTAGGTATCAGAGTGAAGGTTTATTTAACCATTGGAAACTAGAATGTTAAATATTTAGTGATATCCCTAGAGGTATTTCTAAGGTATGTCTATGGATATCCCATAAGGGTATTTCAACGATAAGTTATAATCCTAGAATTATGGTAACGATCATTTATAACCTTTGAATAATCCTAAGATGTTAGGGAATTGAAATTACACCCCTTGATAATGTATTTTCTTATTATGATTTTTTCCTCTCACACTTTTGTTTTTGGGTTTTATATTATGGCTTAAAAGAGGAGGATTTGTGTTAATAATGAATATTATGGACAACATAGTGATATTCTTAATGATCAATCAAATGAAATGGGAGTTGGAAATAGAAACATCATTATTATTCCTAATTTTAAATCTCATACTATGATAAATAATCCCAACTTTGGTTAGTTTCCTAACTTAGCTAATAAGAGAAATATGGATTTTAATAGAGATCATAGAGGAAAGAAATGTCAATTTTCCTCATGTAAATCATGTGGGAAGGTAAATCAAGGGGAATTTTCCAGAGGAACTGTAAGATTATTTTTGTGTAGAAATTAAAAACACAAATCTAGTAATTTAAAAATAAAAGGGTTAGTTAACACAATGGACAAGGATAATGATATTAGTTAGATATCAACAGTAGATAAAAGTTTTAAATGTTTAATGTACATGGATTATAAAAATCTATTCTCTAAGGAAATATATTATGAGTATAATAATAATGGTCATATGAGTAATATTTATGTTGTTGATGATGAATAGACTACAAATGATATATGAGATGGAAGAAGTGTTTATGAATGAAAAGATGATGCTATATCAATGGGTTAAGAAGATAGTGTAATGATTACATGATTATCAAGAATAATGTTGAATAAGTAATTTAATGGTATTATGGAATAAAGATACATCTATGTATTGTTAAACAATTATTTTTTTTAAGTATTTGAAATTATATGTTGTATAATACTGGTAACCATAAAATGTGATTGAAATATTTTTGGAAAGCACGAGATATGCACCTAATGAAGGGTTAAGAAGATAATGAGATTTTTTATTGTATTAATGTCATCATCACCGATATAGGGACAAAGTGATGTAATGGTTTAACTATATATATATTTTTTTTGGTATTTTTGGTGTGTGGAAATTGTTAATTTCGATAGAATGTATATTTTCACTATAGTTCTAGAGTGATTCATGGTATTATCATGTTTATGAGAATAAATTATTAAGGAATTCACTTTTTTGGAATGTTACAACCATGAACTAACTCATGATATATGGGACATAGATGTTAAGTATATTTTGAATACCTATTTCAAAAACATATCTATTTTCATTTTTTGGAAGGATTGTAATGTTATCAATTTATAGATAGTATAATTTATATTCCTCTTCAAGTTTGATATATTAATTTATTATCTCACTATAGGTGGACTTATTCATATTTTATTACATTTCCTAACCATTTTATGAGATATATGTAATGAACTATCATTCTATCACAAGATCTGCTAACACATCAAAAATGAAAAATTCAACTGCATTTAATTAAATAATTGATGAAGTGAAAATTGTATAAGGCACAAAAAATAGTGAGATTATACAAAAATAAATTATGTATTAAATATCATGAAACATCATTCAACTTTAGGGAATTGATCTTGAAAAAAATTATCTTAGTGTCTTTTCATCTGATGAATTAGAAGGCCCCTTAAATCATAGTAGATTTGTGGTTTTCTAGTTGTTAACATTTTCTAAACCTTATTCCCCAACACTATCCATCCAATGATGACTGTTGGATTTCCCTTCCATAACCATGTTTTCACTTCCCACCTATGTTCTCTTCTATGGAATCCCTGTGATGAGTTACTTTTGGTAAAACTTATGTTTCTATATTTCCTTTTTAATTATTTTTTTTGTATTCCTTTTTACGTTATGGGTTCTATGAAAGAAACATTCATGTAATAAAACTTTTATAACACCGATGAATTTTGTGGGAGAAATTAATTTTAGGGGTTATATAATGTATCAAATTGATTTTTTATGGACTATTTTTTACAATAAATTAATATTTTCATTTAAATCTTTCAATTCACTAATTCTAACATTCTTATCACACCAAACCAGCTTCTGTTATGTTACACGCAACACTGAGTTGGTGTACGATATACACAACACTGAGTATAAATTTTATTAAATTTATAAAAGAAATTTTTTGGAATATGTTATATGTAATAAAAAATAATCTTTCACTACCTACAACACTGACTTGGCTAGCGTTATACGCAAGAGAGAACTTCCTAGATAGCTTGTCTTGTGTGCAATACCATGTTTCACTATATAATGATATATTATTAAAATAATATTAATTAATGGTATATAAACTAGTTATTATGAATAATATTAACAAAATTTTTAATTTTATATCATTAACATTCATCTTATGTATTTTCTATAACAAGATATAAGAAAAAATTCCAATTTTTAATCAAAATAAGTATTTTTCAATTAATTTTGTTTTACCGCCATTTAATGGAACGCCATTTTTTAATCTACTTTTGACACAATTATAAGTTCAGTTTGAAAAAATAAAATTCTTCTTTGAAATATGGATATATAATATTACTTTGGATGAATTTTGGATATTTTTTGTTAACTTTTATACTTTGATGAATGTTAATAATACGCTAAATTTTAATTAAAAACATTACTTTTTATCCAAATAATTTGTATATATAAATTATATAATTTAATAGTTTTAAAGATTAAATATAATATATTTTTATAATTTAATAAAATTTAGGTAATTTTAATTAATTTAACATTTAATTTATATGTAAAAACATTTCAATCTTTTGTAATGTTTAAATGTTATGAAAAACCCATTTTTTTTATTCTAACAACAGGATTATTTTTTAAATAAATTACTGTAAATTCTGTGTATTGAATTTTGAAAATTTGATTCTATATTTGGAATCAATGGGTCCATATTATGTTAATAGGTTACATTTTTTTGATATTATTAATACTAACTATAGTAATTTTTATTTAGCTTCATTAAAGGTAAATCAGGTATATTAGTATAAAAAATAATATTATAAGGACAATTAAATTGTCTAAAAACCTTCCAAAATAATTTTCTATTTATAAAATTATACCCTTAACATAGTAGGTTCGAAAATAATTCCTTTAATGTTTATTTGTAAATTAAAATGACACACATATTAATAAAACCTATGAAAGTGACAAAATGCCAAACTCAAATTTTATTTAGGTATAATATTTTTAATATAGAGATTACCAGGTGATATATTATAAAATAAATTGTACATAGAAATATAAAATAATTAAATACATCATGGTAATTTATTATAAATGTTTATAAAATATATAATTACCTTAAATTTTTATTCATATATGATATAAAAATTAATTAATTGATGAAGAATCAATGAATCATTTTTTATTAAAATCATAATAACTATAAAAATGTCCAAACTGATGGAAAAATCATATTGGTAGATTATATATTGACCATGATAATCCAAAGGTAAAGCTAGAGATCATTTTACACCTTATAGAATTTATAATGACCTTTATATTATTTTATTTAATGTAATCTTAAAGTTATCACATTTATATATTAATAAGTATAACATTTTCAATTATTTATTTTATAGAAGATAAATTTGACTAAAAATTTTCTCCAGAAATATATTAAATATATCTTAATTATATTATTTTATTTATAATTTTTATCCAACAAATAAGTATATTAAATGATTACCCAAAATTTGTAGTAATTATTTTATTAATGGAGATATCATATAAGTTATATTAAAAATTGGAAAATAAATATATTTTGGAAATTTAATATGTCCAATGAATTTTATAGAAACTCTGGACATCATTGAAATAATGTAAAATAGTTTTTTTGATTTTAACTTGTTATATTAATATTTTTTTAAAAAAATGAATAGTGTCCAAATTTACTCTATCGAATGTTTATCAAAATGGTGTTTTATAAAAAAAATTAAATATAATGAAACATTTTTTAAAATATATAATAATTATTATATGGTCATATTGTTCTAAATTATTTATTAATGATCTAATTTATATCAAATAATAATATATTTTACACTCCTAATACTGAAATATTTATTACCCCATTTAAAATGAAATAGAATAACTAAATGTTAAATTGAAAGGATAATGTTTGGATGGACATAGAAACGTGTATAAAATGTATTGAATCATGATATTAGAAGATTATATTATCTCATATTATAAATTAGGAAATTTTATAGGGTTTTCAGTGGATTTTGATTTTATTAAAAATTAATATTTTTTTGGTTTCAAAAAGTGTCTCTCGCCTCAATTATAAAAGGGTACCTCATCCTTCACTTCTCCACAACTCATAAATAATTAATGTTCATCCATCACTAGTCTATTTATATTCTCAACATCCCTAGTTACATTATAGAGGTACTGGTATTCTCAAATTTCAATCTCTAGTTCCATTAAGAGGAGATCCAAAAGGAGCAGAGCAAGGAAGAGGTAATCAACTCTAATGATTTTTTCATATTACTTTCAACATTTACGTACACTTCATGAGTTGATAAATTATAGAAAAATAAATCAAGTATAAATTATATATTTATATGTTATTTTAATTCTGAAACAACCATATTCAACTATCTATGCATCCTAATGAAAACAAAATCACAATGCATGCGTATATATAGCTTACCATCTCCACGCCGTGGTATAATATGTTTTTCACCACCATCATACTAAAAGGGGTATAAAAATGGTTTTAATGACTCTATATAATTATTATAAAATAATATTTATTCTATAATATTGTACAACATGAAATTCATTACCATTCATAAATTATGGGAATGATTTTGTCGCTCATGCGTACTTGCCGCCTACCATCTCCACGATGCAATGTGATTCGTTCTACATGATAACCAGTCAAACATGATTATATAAATGTTAAAAATGAATAAATATGGTATTTATTATGTCAATATCATTTTATAAAGATAAATATATGACCTTAGAATGAGAACCAGAACATATTTGACAACACATTCATGAATTCATAATGGATTTAAAACTCGAATAACGAGTAACAATGAGCTGTTACAAGAAAACGAAAGAGAATATGATCATATATGAAATCCTAAAAATTACCATGATTTTTTAATATGTATATAAAATTATATTAATCATTATATATGAGGTTCATATACATATGAATCATATCATTCCAATGGTAAGGGTGTATTTTTCCCCACTCTTATTTTTTGCGGGACATATTCCTTTTACACTATCTAATTGTTTTGTGTGGTTTTTATGATTACCAAGAATGTTTTTATTGTTACTATTAAGTATATTATGATATTTAAATGTGCATAAAATTTTACTTTTTTATTAGGTATATGTATTGACTGATTATAAACTGGCAAGGGATAATTTTTCAATTTCATTTTTATCTGAGATTGTTTTTACGTAAGTATTTACTGGGGAATATTTGGATCCACATCAATCTTTATTAAGAGTGTAATATTATTTCAATATTTATAACAAATTAATGTTAATTTTACTCTTTGGTGAATATTTATTAAATCCTATTAATGGAATATTTTTTTGTTATTTGATTTGAAGTACTTTTTGACATTTACGACAAAAGTATGAGGAGAATTTTTCTTGAACATATAATGAATGAATATATTCTTACATTTTCATAAATATATATTTTAATGATGCTTAATTTACATGATTTAATGTGTATTTTTAATTAAATTATTTTATTTCATAATTTTGTTTACTTTTGAGAAATGAAATCATTTTTTGAGAATAAATGATATTTTTTCTCATGAATTAATTTCAAGTATTTTATAAAAATTATTTTCCGTATAAGATGACATTGGGTTATGCTTATATCCCTATTATTATATTGATTTTAGTTTTTTAGTGATGGAATATTTTTTTATAAATCCATTTATATAATATGGATTATGATGGAAAGTGTTTTAAAGAACCCGTTTTTTTCCTAGGGTTATGCTATGATGAAGGGTTTATTTTTGGGGGGAATATATAGGAATGATTTCATATTGAGATGGGTAAGAACTATCTCTCCCACCAATTCCTTGGTTAAATATTTATATCTTATGAGATAGGAATGACCGGAACATTAGGTTAATTCAGTTCAGTAGTACAGGGAAGGAACGTTCGAGTTTAATAATAGAATTTTTCCTATATAATGGTATTCAGAATGCCTTTGGATAATATGAATTTAATTACTAGGCTTATGTGTGTATGAAACTAAATTTCATTTCCTATATTATGAATTTTGGAATTATTTTTAACTTTTATGATTTATTCTAGGACATGATATCAAGGTATTTTATATGTAGGATAAGATTTTCAAATGTTTTGTTTTATACCCTACGATAATGATATATTTGTTATCTCACCTATTTACCCTTACTGATAATTTGAGATCACCCCTTTCATATTTTTGTTTTCCCCATCATATAAATAATGGGTTTAGTGAGGGAAAAATGTGATGATGTTTATGGGAGATGTTGAAGATATTTCACAATGTTAGAAGAATGAGTTCTTAGTTTCCAAAGACACTAAACAAATATAGTCTCTGGGAGTCTGTTTGAGTCATGTATTATGAAATTCTAAAAAATTAATTTAGTATCCAAGTACTTCAAATGTGGGTCTCTACACTTATTTTGAGATGAAATTGAAACAATTTTAGGGAAATATTTTGTTCAGAACTACCCGACATGATTATGCTATTCCCTAGAAGAGTAAAATAGAATTTATGTCATCTATAAACCATGTGACTCTTTTGGGGAACTGTGGAAGCCAATATGGTGGTACCCCACACATGAGAGTTTACCATAAGCCGAATGTAGTTACCCAGGTGATTAGAACAAGACAAAAATATGATTATTGTGTTGTTGGGTATCCTTGGCATAATATTTATATGATTATGATTAGGACACACTATTTATGTCAATCTCTATGATATGATCTTATACTTAGGTTTGTATCCCAAGGTTCATGATATTTGATACATTTATGATTTGTGTCTTATGATCTTATAATTCCTTATTCCAGGATTATGAACTATAAATTCCTTGTTACGATTTTTAAATTTTTAGATCTTATTCTTATACCCTATATATCAGAATATGATTACATATAACCATAGAATGATATATCCCATGTTTAGCCTTACTATGTATATGTAATTATCCGTTCTTATGTTTCCATTCCCCATGTTATGAATAATGATTTTATGTAGGTTTTTTTAAGAAGTGGATAATATGAGAAAAACATTGTGGGAGATGTTGATGATATTTAATGAAATAAGATGTTTGTGTGTCTAGTATCAATATACAACAAAAATTATTTATTATAGGGAATGTATTGTTAGGATATGATTTGAATATTCATTTAAAATGATTTAATATTTTATCATATAATGTTTGGGTCTTGTGGTTTCTTTCCAAACTGAAGTTATTTATTTTTTTAAATTACGATTAGAATACTTTAGTGATAACTCGTAGGATAATTTTTTATTTATGATAACATCATAATTGATGGTGAAGAAAGGAGTGTCATTTTCTAAGAAAATAAATAGATTTTTTGATACTATTATATATTTACTGGTGTGGAATAGATGAACATTTGGGTAACAACTATAAATTGGGAGGATTGGATATTTAATCAATCATCAAAGATACAATATTAGTTAGTCTAATATTTCAGAACTGGCACAAAATTGTTGTGGGATCTTCTTAGGTTAATTATGATTAACAATATGATCCATTACGAAGGATTTGAATATATAATGATCATTAATGACCTAAGTTAAGCCTATAGTTTCATTGTTTAAAAATAATTATTTTTTATTTACACATCATATGAATGGTTTTAATTTATTATATAATTTATCACAATGATTATTATTTCTCACTCTAGGATTTTCGATTTTAGTCAATTGTTGGTACAAGTATGAAGCCTAAGAATAATTACTATGGTGACCAATGCAACAACCATCCTAATGAGAAACCAAATGAAATATTATTTGGAATGTAGAAAACTAAGATTTTTTCTAATTAAATATATTTAATTATTATTAATAACATGAATATAGATTAGTCTTCTATCTCACAATATAAAGGATAATGGGGTTTTATGAATTTTATAGTGATTAATACTATATACGGTAGAGTACTATATTTCATAGATGCCAAGAATGTGGTATAAATCATAAAATTAAATGTATCAAAGGAAAATTAACATGTTTTACGTGAATAATATAAGGGTACAGATAAATTAATTTTTGAGGTAAAAGTAAGAGTTCAATAGAGAGTAACAGAGTACACCAATGTATGATTTATATTTCAATTTCTTATATGTAAAGAAATTTTGAATTATTTGAGTTAATAGCCTAATAAAAAGGATAAATCCTATGCCAAAAAGGGATTTACAATGTCCACCGATGAGGTGGATCATTATAGTTAAGGCACATATATCCTAAACTCCAGATTTGGGTTATTTATGTATATGTTCAAAATAATATTTTCAATACAAATATTATTTTCATCATCTAGTTGGATTTGATTTTATTTTCATCATTTATTAGCTATCTATACATAAATTCCAAATAAATTTATAGAATATGTAAATCAAATTTGTTATTCTAAACATACCAATGACTATCTATTGATGTGAGGATAAATTCCATCATCAAATGAAAATTGTATGTGTCTTGAATCATATTCCCAAATATTATTTATCTCAAATGGTTGGGGAGAGACTTCACATTGATGATATTCCTATTATATACACATTTACTGTTGTATTTCCTAAAAAAAATTATTCGTACAAAATATAATGTTGTTGGGATTCTTATAGAACTCAAAAATTGTGCTTCATGTATTTCAATGACACCTTATAGAATGAGCCTGATTGGGTTGAAATAATTGTAGAAGGAAGTCTAGTAGAATATTTGTAATAGATTCATTTGGAATAGTGAAACACCCAGGGGTACACATATGATTTTTATCCTAAAGACTGATAGATAAATAAAAATATAAATTTATTATAATGAACTTAATTAGATGAAAATAAATATTAAGAATCATATGACCTGTAGTCCTGATATATTTGATCAACTCTGAGGAGAATAATAGATTTCCATTACTGGACACAATTCTAAATACTATCAATTTCCAATCAAAATATATAATTTACCTAATATATCCTTACAAAAAAATAATTTTCAAAATGAATTTATAGTGATTCCATTTGAGATAAAAAATCCAACACTATCTTTATGGTTTTAATGACTAATGTTTTTTTAGTGATTACATAGATAAATTTTTTGTAGTATTTATAATTGAAATTCTCACATACTATAAGAATAAGGAAAAGTATAAATATATCATGATAATAGTGTTTACTAACATGATGAAATAAAAATATTATTCTAAATTCATCAATTTTGAATTATGTTTATAGAAGGTATCATTATTGGGATATAGGGTCACAATAATGTGTATATCAGTATATCCTTTTAATACATAGTTTATTTGACATTGTCCAAGAAAAAATATGATAATGATATATATGATTCTTGTATTTAATGAATATTATAAATTATTTATGATGAATTTATCACAAATGTATAATAAAGTCACCAATTTATCATTTAAGGGAGTCATTCTCTTTTAGACTAATAAATCTGATGAAAATTTCATAGATCCAAAGATAAGGTGGGTCAGTAAACTTATACTCACACTAACCTACAATGTATATGATTTTCTGATCTATAATGTTGCATCTAATAAGGTAATGGTATGTTTTATTATGAAAACTTAAATGGAGATAGAATATTCCTCTCACTAATTAATGGTATGTGAGTAGGATTACCTGACACGTAAATTAGAGTTTGTAGTAGTAACCCTTACATTAATAATATAGAGGTACTATCTTCATGAAGAAAGGTGTTTCAAATATACTAATGATAAATTATTAAAGTATATATTGAAAAAATAGGAAAATACAATACATATAAGATGGTTTGAGTTTATTAAAGATTATTAATGATTAATAGATTACTAACCTAGGATAGAAAAAGTGGTGGAAAATACATTTATTTAAAAATATCATGCAGTATTTCATTCATGGAGGAACACAAAAGACCCATTATTTAAGTAATTACAAACTATGGACCATGAAATCTTTATGTATGTGGAGAAGAATTATAATTAAGAATTATTTTCAACCATATATCAATGTGACGATCAAATAGGTATATAATGAATATGTAATAATGAAAAATAAGGAAAGAAATATTCATAAGTTCAACCATGATTGCGAAGGAATGATAATGATAAAAAAATATTGTATTTAATCCTATTATACTAGAATTGATGGTGGTGGATTTTTATGAATATTATAAAAATCAAATTTCTATTCATCATGGAAATGAAATGATTTTTAGAGATCTTAATGATAATTTCTGGTGGGATAACATGAAGATATGTTGTAGTGTATATATCTTGGTAATGGGAATGAGAAAATTTATGGATGGGAAATAAAAGTTTAAGGGGATGCTTCCAATAATAAAAAGACCTATATATATGTGGGGAAATGTTATAGTGGATGTCATAACCTTACCTACCAAGGCCCACTTGTCTAGAAGTATGCCGAGTGTGATGCCAGAATCTTACTTTCAATTGGTTAGGGGCTAGATACCAGCACCGAGTAGGCATATAACACATATGGGAGGCCTTATCCTAATGTACATAAAAATAGTGAGTCATATCCATAATCATCATAATGTTTTTATGATTATAAATAATACTATAATTACAATTATAAAATTTAATCTGATATCAAATTATGATTGAAGAATTTAGAAATGAAAAAGGGGAAAAATACAAGCCCAAAATACCTTAAAGGAGACCAAATTACAAATAATATGTGGTTTTTCAAAAAAATAAATTCTGGAATTCATCTTTCATATAGATTACATAACTAATATCTATCTACTAATGGGCCACCTATTACTAAATCAAAAATCCAATAGTCTACATAAGACAAAATATGTATTGCTAAAGCCCATGTAGGGGTGAGTATATACATACCCATATTGATCCACAAATCACAAAACAAATAATATCCATGATATTGTGAGTAAGATAATAAAAACACATATAGGTTTGATAAGGAATATATCTTAAATATGCTTATTTGAGGTACTAAAGCCTCATAGTACAGTATGTCTCAACCTTCTAGACATATACATTCATTTTAGCCCTTATATTATGTTGGCTGAATAATTCTCCATGGTCTCTTAGATATAAAAAAATTGGATGATCGTTGACCTATAATAGTGGGTGAAATAACAAACTCTATTAGAGAATCCCTCTCTCATTTGAACACTATATATGAGAGAAATTGTACTGTATAGATAAAGGATCCCTACCCTAGTAATGTGGCTGAAATAACTAACTCTATCTTAACCACATAGGTAAAGTATCCCAACCCAAATCATATATGTATGGGTGATAATATAATCATTAATAAAATATTTATACCATAAGTGGTATACCAAACTCTCCCTAGGGATTCTATGTGGAAAATATACACCAATACTAACTTTTCAAAGTTCTCTAAAATTACATGGAAAGTCCAATAAGGCACATTGTGTGTGTCACTAAGTCTAATTCTTCATGTTTTCTGCTCTATCATCAGAAAAGTTATTCTTTATATACATATAATTTTATTGTTATTCATGACATGTATATGTAATCAAAATACTTTGGTATGTTTTTTTACGTATCTATGTACTCTTCCCTTGTCTGTATAGTATACCCTTGTATGTGACCATTTTTGTCTTCTCCTGATGGTACAAACCACAATTCTAGACTAGAGGGCCAGATGAAATGTGTATATGACATAAGATTTGTGATATTTATATTTCTCAAAAACCGTATCTACCCTAATTTTTGTGGTATAGTTTTTGTGTTCATCAAAACTACACATTTTTTCTATCTAAATTTCTCTAAAATTCATGAAATACATCAGATATATTAATCATAATCCCAATCACTTGAAACCTTCGTCAAAATTCCTATAACTCACATTTAACAATCCTATAATGTTTCCAATGAACATATTATATCTATATTTATCTCATAAAATTGACTCGCATCACCATGTGAGGCATATTTATTCCATAATCCCATGAAATTGGAATCCATCAACCCATCCTCATATATTCATTATGAATCTCAAACATTTTTCTACAATTATCTATAGTTTTAATTCCACTACAATGATCCATAGAACCATGGAAGAAGGTCACTTAGTGAATGAGTTCTCCACTAAATTTGAATCATCAGTTAATCGAAATACCAATAAATAATGCTCAAGGAATAGAGGGAGAGAGTCATAGAACATAAATAATACCATTAAATGAGGGTTGGGTTTTGATAGTTATCATTTATGTAATCTATATAATCGAGAGGATATAAAAATTACTAAAATAAGTATCAAAATCCTAAATCTATAAAAATGAAATAATTAACTATAATTCGAAAATATGATTTTGTGAATTGATTTCTAAAAAAATTAATTTATGTTTTTCATAGAAATCAAGAACAAGGAAAAATAAATAAACAAATCACTAACATAGTCCTAGATAAATAATTTTTTAATCTTTTGTTTTTTAAGATAACATTGATAAGAACCTCTACATCCATCATCAGCTCCATAATTCTCTATATGCATTCATCATTGATCATTGATCTTGAGATCACCAACCTGCATGCTCACCACTAGATATACATATATCCTCTCAATATTCTAGGGTTGTGTGTGTAAACAAATATATTTTACCACAGATGAATTAAAAATGGAAATTTACTAGTTAAAAAATTGTAGTAGATAAGTAATATAAAATTAAATTTGTTTTACCTGATGCTCCAATGGTTACTATAGTAATTTGAAATGCCTAATTTTGGTAGAACTTATACCATGAATAGGTTATAATCCACCTTCTAGTTATAATGATTATCTCATTTTTCCTATTTGAGATACTATTTCATAGATATTAAATTATTTATGAAAAAATTAATGTGTGTGATATATTATATATAATATCATTAAAATTATAATACCCCGGCGCTACGAGGCATAGAGTTCCACGCCGACCCACACCATAATCTTAATGTTTTATTAAACATTTACAATGATATAAAATATAAATTTCAGTTTCAATATATTATCCCCACCATCATGTATTTTCATGCTAAAAATTGAAAACCAACTCCAATAGCTGAGAGTATTGATAGTCTGTATAGATTTCCTGATCATGTAACCACACACCATGGGAGACACTCAACCTTAAAGGATCTTCAGCTGATAATAATCTATCACCACTAGGAACTTCAAAAAGATATTTCCACCCCCAATGCTCATCTAATTATAGTTAATAACATGTAATGATCTATCCATGTATCTCCTAAAATGAGACACAGGGAAAATTTTGATGGTTGTATCCTGGGACCAACTATTTGTACTTTAATTAAATATATATTTATAGGAGTCAGTATTAATAAAAAAAGTATTAAATACCATTCATTGTTATACATGAATTTGATGTAACAATGGAATATGAAATTTTCCTTATTAACTAGGTCATGTTAGTTACCTACTATATTGAGAACATTGAGATTTCATGATGATATTCTTAAACATAGTTATATAGTAAGATAAAAATATACGATGGGACACAATGAATGTGATTATAGTTGAGATTACTGATAAGAATATGAAGATTATTCTCATGTTTTTTCATTTAGTAATCTATATCATATGAGACATTGATAAAATACGCACTAGTAATAATTTTACATGTTTTTGTTTCATTAGATATTCCAATCAACAGGCACGTGTAATGGTGCATAAAATTTTGATTACAATTGATGTCTGACATTACTCACAAAATTATATATACTAATCAAAACCATCATTACATGTGTTTGTGGGATACATGGTAAATTGGGTGAATCATGAACGACATGCTATTAATGGATAATTGGAGGAAGGATTTATCCCTTCCATCTTAGTAGAAGTTTATATCTCGACCCTTTTAATGGAATAGAATAGTCACATTAAATTCCATGACCATAGTGTAATGACATATTCATATTATATATGAAAAGAAATACATATGAAGAAAAAATGTTGATGACATAGATTTGGAACCATCATGACAAGATATTATGAAAAAATATTACATTACTTATGGAGAATTCTATGTAGTCTTCATCATTATGATATAATGTTGTTTCTTCTGGGTGTCTTAACCCATTCCAAGATAACAATTTTAGACATTAGGCATACCTGCATATTTCTAATGAGAATTAATCCTAGACGATCACACATGATGTTTTTCTTTGTTCATAATTACATATTATTTTAACTTAATTAGTGGAGTGAATATTATTCTCTTGACCAAAGATTAATTTTATTCAAATTTTTTTATTTAAAATAATCACTAGGTAATAAAAAATTATTCAATCAGTAAAAAAATAATTTATTTTATTATTTGTATTTTTTAAAAATATTTATTCTCTGGATTATAAATAAAATATTTATCTTATTTATCGGTGAATAAAAATTTAATTAAATGTTTATTCTAGTATTCAATTAATGATGATAAATTGGAGTGGGCCAATATTGTCTTCGGCGATGAATATTTATTTTAAAGCATGTAAATAATATTTTTCATTTCATGGGTTTGTCTACACCATAAAATTATAATATTTTTATTTTTATGCTTTGTGGAATGATGTTTAATAATTATTATTAAATTATTTAAGGGTTGACACATAATTAAATGATATTATATCATAAATAATATCGTTATAAATATTTGTTTATGTCTATTCAAGATGGATTCAACACTTGGATCCTATAAATGTAATGATTACAATCTAAATTTAATTTTTTGATGATCAAAAACATTAAAGATGAATGATCCTATAACTAACTATACATTTCTTGTGATCAAAATACATGTAATTATAAAATAAATGTGAAAGATCCTATATTATGTTTTCAAGAAACAGAATGATAAAATAAACTTTAATATAACACCCATCATTTGAGATTCTATTATGCCCAAAACATATAAGTGGAATCAGAGTATTCTCCTTTAAAATATATAATTATTTTTTATATTTTTCATCTCAATATGAAATTGTGTATAGATATTTCTTTTCAATGATATTCATTATTTAATCTGTTTTAATGGACATGTTCTTTACATTTTAATTATCATCATTCAATATTTAATTTTCATAATAGAATATGAACAGATGAATAATGATTAGATATTTCCTCAAGAAGTACATTAAATTATAGACAGATATCATTAGATTACAAAAATTTATAGATTGTGTACTCACCATATAACCAAGTGTACTATACCTAGCCCTATTACTAGATACATGACATGCCAAGTAGTAAGTAACAAATGATGCACTGATTTTACACCAAATGTGGAAAAGGAAGAGTTGGCAGACTAATTTTAAAATTACACAAAGTTTATATGGCATACACATAATGAAATCTACAAGGTTTAGTGGAGGAATTTTCATAAATCATGTGGTTATATACACCATCAAAACAATTTGATACTGACATCCTAGGGTGATAATTACATACATGATTTTTAGATAGAATACACCACATGTATTTCATTATTTTCTATTTTCAATGAATGGGAAATCCATTCATGGAATAAATATAACTCTAAAAAATTATGATACATGGCATGTAGTTTTCCATTACACACTGTGTAGTCCATTTGAGGTACATACAGAAGCCCCTAGCATGTATTCTGGGTACACAACAATCAATATATATAGTATGTAACTTGGAATTACATTAAATGTAGTCACGTGATAAAAATTTATAATTTCAGTATTGATTCTTTATTATATTTATTTAAACATGTTCTGTCTTATAATTTAATAATATCTTTAAATAATTTTTAAATTCTCAATTAATTTACTGTAATAAATTTCCATTACTTTTTCTACTATTTAATTTTCATAAATTAGTATGATGATGGGTATCTCTATGATAAATAAGATAGTAATTAATAAAAAAGATAACTATTGAAAATAATTAATGTGTTTTTATCTTAATAATAATAAAATAAGAGAAATGAGTGTTATCTAATTAACTTATTCTTATACATTACATATGTAAGTCTATTTATGAGCTTGACCATTACCATTGTATTTTTTTGGAATTATTTAATTTTAATTTATTTCATGGGTTTTCAACTATTAATTAATTATTCAAATATGATGTCATGTGTTTCATCCTTCAATCTATTATTTTGTAGGACCTGAATTTCCATAGTTATTTTTTAATACTATTAAATGACCCTTTTCTTTATGAGATCTTACTAAGTGTTATAAATACATGTATGAAATTTTGTATACCAAACATGAGGAGGCTATTCTAGATAGAACTGAGATGATGTTAACATTAGAGTTACATATGCAGAGAGGTGCAATTTTTCAACTAATTCTAATACTGACATAATTTGTTATTCCCTTAGGTCCATATGTGAATTTATTATCCACAAGTAAATGAGTTGTTAGATATGATAATGAATGAGGCTTGTATTTATTTATTTATTATGCATTAATTTTTTTATGGATGCAATACTTCAATTAAACAAATCAATGAATGAATTTCAAAAGTCAGAATATAAATAAATGGATTTGGTATAAATATTTTATCAAACAGGGTTAATCACTCATGTAAAATCCAATCAATATTAATTAGGAATTTAAGTGATAAAAAAATAAATTTTTATACAAAATAAAGAAAATCCATCAACAAAAATATCATGTCTTATTTGGACTTCAATAACATGACTCGGGATGAAGCCAACCGAAATATGTCTATAGAGAAAACTATTAGTAGATAAAATTTTAAAATGGGATTTATTATGATGATTTTGGGTGGAATTATCAATTTTAAATAAACCGGATTATCCCCCTCTAGAAATAGAGTAATTTGGAGGCATGTGTTGAGAAAATCCAAGTCAGGATTTGGGGATCCAGGTGTCCAATCAATGGATAAAGAGCTATAATCCACAATTGGAAGATACCTTCCTACCTAAATACCATAAAGTATCTTGGAAACCCCTTTTTAGTTTTCTGAAATTGTGAATGAGGATCCTTGACACATAAATCTCATATGATTTAGACATTTTTAGTACAATGTTGAGGGATATTGGGACTTGATAAAATAGTTGGAGATTTAATAAAAAACATATTATTATTACTTATCACATAATTAGTAATCATGAAAAGTACTAATAATCCAATATTTATAACTTTATAATAAATGTAATGTTCTTCGACCACATTATCCCTCTAGTTGATATTAGATAAATACATTATCCTCCTATGTAGTAAATTCTAGGAGTTGTACAGACACCTTCGGTGTAGGATCCCAGTTATTTAGAAAATAATTCATTTACATATCTATTAATTTTTTAAAATAAGATATTAATTTTATGTTAAAAAGGACACTTCTTATGAAATCATATTCTATATGAAACAATGGGTTTCATTGAAATCATACGTTGCACACAATGTTGAGTTATATCAAAAAATAATATAATAATATAATTATTTTAAATAGTAGTTAACCACATGCCGTTTTATTTTCTGGAATGAATACAACTAACTAAAATATTATTATATTTGTTTTTTAACTATTTTTACTTTTATCAAATAATACTTTGAGGTTGAAAATGAGGATTAATCCAATTTCAAGCATTAAATATTCTAGTATTATTAAAAGGTTGTTTTACCACCTTTTGAAGGAGACCCTTTTTAAATATAGTTTTTCACTTTTATATGTTATATTTCAATAAATACACTTCTTCTATATAATTGGGAAAATCAAATTTTAATTTGGATACATTTTTGGTGATTTTCTGATAATGTTCATTTTTTTAGTGAATAGCGAAAAATACTGCATTTTAATTCAAAATTAATTTTTCATATAATTTATTTATATAGTTAGATTTATTTGTAATCGGTTCTAAATTTTAATTTGATTATGTATCTAAATTTTAATCCAATACTTTTTAATAAATGTAATTTATCTTTTATATTTCACTTAAACACAGGTCAATTTTTTGATAGTTTTTATTTCTTAAAACCCCGCTTTTTATTTTGGAAAATAGGAATTAATTTTAAATTAATTTCTGAAAATTCAGTGTTTTGAATTGAGAAAAATTAATTCCATATTGGTAATCATAATTTCCAAATTTTTTATATGAGTTCCTTTTATTTTTGTACATTTTGAATAGTAACTTTAGTAAAAAGTTTTTTTACCATTGTTAAATGGTAAATCTGGTAAATAAGTGTATAAAATAATATTATAATACTATAAAAACACATGAACACATATCCTAATCTTGTTGGATGAGATATGTCTGACCATGGGAATCATTAGGTTGATTTTAGGACCCTGTTGAGTAACTCGGGTGTGATAATGACATGTTATAAGAATTAATTTAAAGTTAAGATAGATATAACATAAACAAGTATATTTTAATAAAACAATTTTAATAGTGGGTTATGTAACTGAT
Organism: Viscum album; assembly: GCA_963277665.1. Lineage (NCBI taxonomy): Eukaryota > Viridiplantae > Streptophyta > Magnoliopsida > Santalales > Viscaceae > Viscum > Viscum album. The sequence goes on from OY728156.1 coordinate 1,280,679,016, forward strand.
ATCTTTAACAATAAATTCCCATTATAAATATTATAAAATTTATTATATCATTATATAATATTTACTAGTTTAAGATAATAAATAAATAAATTTATTTACAACACAATGATGATCCAGTGATTACCTTATTAATTATAGATTAAAAAAATGATATTATAAATATTAAAATAAATGTAATTTAAAATTTTTATTCCACATAAAAATTTTATGGATTATTATATCATATTAAATTTTATTTAATGGCTTTGGTTCGACGGAATCAAGTTTTTATTACTTTAACAAAAATCAATTACTAAATAGTGTAAAAAAAATTACATGAGTTTTAAAAAAAATACTATTTTATTAAATGATATAATAGTCATAAAAATAAAATATTCAGTCAAATGATTTATATAATGTTAAAAATTTCATTAATCATCCACTTGTGATTATTTTTTCATTTTATAGTAACTATAGTAACCTTATATTATAAAAATACCATAAGACATGGTAAGAGTTGTTTTTAACTAAGGGTTAAAGATAAGAGATAAGGGTATTTTGGTGACCTAAACTATACTAAACATAATTTTTTGAGAGTATTTAGACCCATTATGATCATATAATATAAATATATCACATTTTAACTATTATAATTATAAAATAAATATATAATAAAATAATATTTTGGGATTTTCTTAAAGTGTCCCTCCTCCCTCTTATAAGAGGTCACAACTTCTACCCACTTACTAACACCTCTAAATACCCATGGCTCATCTATCTTCTACACAAATAATTTACCAACATCACTTATTTTCTCATATAATCCTTAACATGGGATGAAATCAATTTAATAATGTCTTTTGACTCAAATCAAATAAAGTTACGCAATTTAGAGGTAATGTCTTCTCTCTATTCCTTTCTTTTATTTCCCTTCTTCAATCCTTGTTCTCTTATTATTATATGACTATATAACATAATTTTTTTCCTATATATTATATGATATTTAAATGAGAAGTATTCAATCTACACTTACAGACACTTCTATCAAATGGGTAAGAACATACTACTTTCATGTAAGGTGAACTACTAACTTATGAAATGATTACGGATCAATTTTCTCCTACAACCTCTCATGGTAGACATTTTTATGAAACTTTATTTATATATGATATATATTATATTTATAGTTTCTCTATTATTATGTTTTTTTACAACATACCTTTATTCTTTCCATAATGTTTAATTATGATAATTTCAATTATAGAAGTGCAGACTACCTCCCCCTCAAAGTGATATGACATAATCATTCCATAAATGGAATGTATAAAAAATTGAATTAATGAACATAATTTAACATATATAACATATATATTTTACTATAATAATATCATACATACATATCATTTAGTATTCATTCTTTTGATATGACAATGAAATCAATGTATCTTTCATGTGTAAGTTCGGCCTCTAGTCTCTATGAATGGTGAATTTCATTTCTTCCCTCCAAATGTTATAGACTATTATAAATACATATATACTAGATATATATGATATTTAAATCATTAATATAGTTATGGAGATGTTATAATTTTGAATACATGGACAATTTACATCAAAACAAGTTTGTATTTGACTCATGTACCAAATATAAAAAAAAGTTTAGTATGAACTTGAATAATTATGATATTGTCATAATAAGGTAATTAGTGATATAAAAGGAATAATATAATTGATAATGTCAGTAAAATATGTATAAATTAACTGATTTTTAATATTCATTAATAAAAATGAACATATGTGATGATTTGGATGCATGGTAAGGGACGTCATCTCAATCTCTTTTTATTGAGTCATAATTCAATTTATATACGAACATCATTTTTATAATGTATAATCAATCCATTTGAGTTTTAATTTCAATCAATGGTTTTGAAAATTAATCATTTGTTTAACAAAGTGTTTTGCTAATTGAAAAAATGTCATGTTTCTTTTTAACATACACGGCAAGAATGACCTTTCCGCCACTGTAATAATTATTTGATATCTTCCTCCTCTAAAAGATGTAATGTTTTTAAAAAGTATAGTAATTACAATTTAACTTTATTAGGAATTTTGGTATTGAAATGGTTTGGATAATGTATTTATTATATCAATATCTTGAAATGATGACTTATGATTTCAACGTGGAAGTTTTATATTTCTTTTATGCTTGTTTGTATGTTTTGTTTATGTTACAATTCTTGGGTATTTCTTATGTTTAAAGGTTGTTTTGTGATAAAACGTGGGTAGGTGAGCCCATTATAGTTCTCCAATACATTGGGTAATGTGATAGAGGTAAACATTATGGTTTATCCTAAGATATTTAGAGAATATACTTTGATGGGTATTCAAAACGTAACCATGAAGTTTACTCCCAATGTTTCCATGAAAGGTACAATGTTTGTTAGTTAGGGATTCAACAAGTTACCTTTATTATTTTTTATTTCTATGAGTTATTCATAAATATTATGATTTCATAAGGTGTCATAAGGATCTTATGTTTTATTATTTAAAAGTATGATTTCATTGATTTGTATGTATTCATGGACTAATATTTTGTTTCCTTATTTTATATCCCTTAATAAACATTTTTATGATCATCCTAATTAATTGAATTTTTTTCTCACAGGGTTTAAGGAAGGTTAAGGGAAAAGAAAAATTCATGGATTTTTTTATCAAAAAAATAATTCTTGTTTTATTTAAAGAGATTTATTTTTATTAGTAATTGGATATAATAAAAGTTTCTACTTTGTAATATTTGATATGTATGTAATATTTATGGCCTAATTCTCTAATACTCTAAACCAGAAAAGATTCTCAGTGTGAATTAAGGTCAACATGTTCACTAATCACATGATTAAGTAATTTTTTAAGGTTGGGGCCTTATAAATGGTATCAGAGTTCAGTTTAGATAACTTTAAGATTTATGATATTTTTAAATGAATACCAATAAATTATTTTTATTTATATTAATATTGAAATGATATAGAATTTAACAATAACCATGTTCTTTCATATAAGATATGTGTTTGTTCATAATGGTTTCTACAGAGGCAATTGAGCGGCTATGATGGGAATATATAAATAAGAAAATAACCGACAAAATAAGTAACTATAAATGGATAGTTTTTTAAAGTGATCGAACAATTGAATCGGGCTATAAATAGTGGTGGTATCCACGCATGAGATCAGCAAGATTAACCACAAAATAATATGTCAGTATTGGAGAATTTTATGAGGTAATACCCCCATCATTTAGAGGATCATCTGACCCTGTGCTAAGATGAATGGTTGTTTAATGCACTGGAAATGATTTTCAATGTCATGGACTACTCAGAACATCAGAAGGGTTGTCTTACTATTTACTATTTTGAAGGTGAATTTGATTAGTAGTGTTCGATTTTTAAAAGTTTCAAGGATATTTAAGAGATTGATGCTATTAATTGGGATGGATTCAATGGTATGTTCCTTGAGAAGTATTTTTCTTTGGAGTTTCGACTTAGGATGAAAAAAAATTCATGGAATTGAGGTACAAGGATGAATCAGTGGATACTAATGAGTAAATTTTCATTCAACCAAGAATGTATACATTAAATATCATATGAGAACTTGGTAGTAAAATCAATCATTTTTTACTCTAGATTAATTCCAAAGTATCGAAGGTAATTATCTTCTTGTGAGTTCAAAATTTATGAAAAACTTGTGATATGTGAGGAGAAGATGTAAATGGAGATTTATAATGATCTTATATTCTTTAAAAAAACAAAATAAGTGATCAAGGTGGATGAATAATGGGAAGAACTCTTCCAAAAAGTATGATGGTAAGAAACTTATGTTTATAGTCTGTGAAAATTATCGTAAAAAGAACACTATGGAATGACTTTTGATTTAGGAATGTGCTTCAAATGTTCAAAAATGATACATAAAGCTTGTAATTGAAATAGAATAGAATAGCGTAGTGGTAGAAAAAAATCTACTTTACAAACTGTAAAATGCTTTAACTGAAATGGTATATTATGAAATTGAGTGTCTGACAAAGAACCCAAATGATAGAAAGAAGCCATAGTACAAGCATAAAGGGGTCGTGAAATCTTTTCCAACTACATCAGAAAATTATCGGCCATCAAATGAAGTAGTATCAGGTACATTATTTATTTGTCAATAATATTCCAATGTATTGTTTGTTTCCAGGTCTCCACATTCTGTCATTTCTATGAAATTTTCTAGTAAATCCTGAATTTCATCTCAAGATATGAATCCAAAACTTATGGTAAAAATACCTAGGGTAACGGTTGAAACTAGAAGAAATTATAAGATCCTTCCCACACAGGTGTGTGGAAATAATCTACCTATCAAACTTATTGTTTTTCCTCTAGCAGATTTTGATGTTATTTTGGGTATAGATTGGATTTCCATTTATCAAGATAAGATTTAATACAGAGCTAAATATGTTTCTTTTAGGAATGAATTTTAGTTTGTGTACAAGAATAAAACCTTACTTTTTATAACATATGAAGAAGCTAAAAAACAAATAAAATATGGATATGAATGTTACCTAGTATATATTGTTGGAAAAAAGAACTATTTTGATTAATGATGTTCTAGTCTTCAATGAGTGTCTTTATGTTTTTTTCGATGACTTTTTATGTATAATACATAAAAAGAATGTTGATATTACTATTTACCTGGTTCTAGATGCTAAGACAAATTTAAAATAACCCTATTGAATTACTCAAATTGATGTGTAGAGTTAAAGAAGCAATTTCAAGAGTTATTAGATAATGTTTTCATTCGACCCATGAAATATCCAAGGGGTGATCTGGCCTTTGTTTGTTAAAAATAAATATGGTTCAATGATATATTGAATTGATTATAGATCATTGAATAACATCACATTTAGGAAAAAGTATCATGTGCCCCATATTGATGATTTGTATGATCACCTCTAGGGAGATTAGTATTTTGAGAAGATTTAATTGAGGTCAGGGTACCATCAGTGGAGAGTATTGGAATCATACATTCCAAAGACGGTGTTTTGTACTATATATGGCCATTATGAGTTTGTAGTTATGCCTTTTTGGTTAACCTATTCACCTGCTATATTAATTGATCTTATTAATTGAATTTTCTATGAGTTCATGGATATGTCTATGGTTATGTTTATTGATGATATTTGGTATATTATAAAAGTAAAGAGGACCATGAAATTCATTTAATGGTTTTCATTGAAGGTATAAAAGAAATAAAATTGTACATAAAATTCAGAAAGTTTGTGTATTGGTTACAAAAAAAATTATTCCATGGACACATTTTTTCTAAAGATGGCATAACTGTTGATCATACTAAAATCAAAGTTGTTGAAGAATGGCCAAGACCCACAAATATAACTGATAATCATAGTTTTATTGGTTTTATGGGTTATTTTTTTGTGGTTTGTTGATTATTTTTCATGGCTATCTAGCCCACTAACAATGTTAACTCGAAAAGGTGTTAAGTTCATCTATACAAAAGAAATTGATGAATGTTTTTAAGAATTGAAAAGAAGATTTGGGAATCCTCCAATTTTGGAACTGTCTTCCAGAAAATGTTAATTTGTTATATACAATGATTCTTTGTTAAAAGGACATCATTTTGTCCTAATGAAGAATTATCAGGTAATTTCCTTTGCATCACATCTGTTGAAAACTCAAGAGTTAAATTTCCCTAGAAATGATTTGGAATTTTCTACTATTGTTTTCACTTTAAAAATTTGGAGGCATCATATGTATGGCGTGATGTGTAAAATATATACTGATCACAAAATATTGGATTATATATTCACTTAGAAAGAATTAAACATGAGATATAGGAGATGGAATGAATTAATAAAAGATTAAGATTGTGTGATTCATTACTATCCAGAAAAAGAAAATAAAGTGGTTGATGCTTTGAGTCGAGATAGTAATTCCATATTAATTGTTCTATATTTGGAAAGATATTCTTTGGTTTTGTGATTTGATGAATTTTAGGAAGGAAGTTATTGGTGCAGGGAATTAATCTATTTTTTCAAGTAGTAATGAAATCATGTCAATTAGACAAAATTAAGCAAGTGCAGAAAGAAGTCAGTGAGTTGTAGGATAAATTAGAATTGATTCATAAGGGATGGTTCCTGAATTTAACATTGATAAAAAAGGGGTTTTAAGATTTTGAAAGATATAATATGTGCCTTGTTATTTATATTTGAAGAATGATTTATTATCTAGTGATCATAGTTCTCCTTTTCCAGTTTATCCTAGTAGTAAAAAGATGTATCGAGATCTTGATGATTTTTATTTGTGGGATATAATAAAATGATATATTTTTGACTTTACTCGGAGATATTTTATTTTTCAATAGGTTAAAGCAGAGGCACAATTACTGAAAGGGATTCTTTAGCTGTTTATAGTTCCAGAGTGGAAATTGGAAAGCGGTTCCTTATATTTTTAGTTGAATTACAAAATACTTATCGAGGTAACAATCAAATCCAGGTTATTGTTGATCGATTCACTAAATATTTTCATTTTCTTTATATTATAGATACTCTATATCCAGATAAACTTTATCAATTTTATATTAAATAGATATTAAGGTTACATAGGGTTCCCCACTCTATTAAATCTGATCTTGATCCCATGATAACTTATATATTATTGAAGGTACTATAGAAGTCGTTGGGTATTTAATTAAATTTTAATACGTCTTTACATATTCAATCATATAGGTATTCAAAAAAAACAATTATGTCTTTGTAAGATATGAGATGATATTTTTTAAAGGGTTGTGATTGATGTCGGGACCAACATTTTTCTTTTTTTCTATACTTTTCATATAATAATAGTTTTTATCTCAAAATATATATGGAACTATTTTACGCATTATTTTGAAAGTGGCATCAGACTCCAGCATTTTAGGATGAATTAGGTGAAAGGAAGTTGATGGGACCACAATTGGTAGAAGAGATGGGAGAAAAATTTCAGTTGATTTAGAATCACATGAGAGTACCTCAGAGTGGATAGAAATGTAATGTGGATAACTTGAGGAATGATAATTTTTTCAAGGTAGGTGATCAAGTATTTCTCAATGTTTCTATAAGGAAAAGTGTGATGTGTTTTTCTTAGAAGGGAAAGTTGAGTCTTAGATTCATTGGACACTATGAAATCCAAAATAATGTTGGATCAGTTGCCTAAAGAGTGAATTTACCTCCATGTTTATCCTAGGTACATAATTTTTTTCATTTATCAATGTTAAGAAAGTATATATCCAGGTCCATCCCATGTTTTGACTCTAAACGTAGTTCAATTGGATGAAAATATTTCTTTAGAGTAACAACTAGTCCAGATTCATGCCCATAGAGAGAAAGTGTTTCAGAATAAGGTAATTAATCAGGTAATGGTTTTATGGAGAAATTATATGGTTGAAGAGGAAATGTTGGAATTTGAAAATTCTATGAGGTATAAATACCCCCACTTATTTGATAAGTAAATAAAATTAAAGGGACACAATTTACCAAAGGTTGGAATGATGTTGGATCCTAGGTATTTATAGAATAATACATTTTCATATCTATTAAAGTTTATTAATAAGATATTAATTTTTGTTAAAGGGGACACTTTTTCTGACAATGTACTCGATACGCCACAATGAGTTTTTTTAAAATCTTATGTTGCACGCAACATTGAGTTATACTGACGAATATTATATTAATAATAATATTTTAAATTTTAGTTAACACCTAACCATTATATTGGGGATAATTAAAATAACATACTAAAACATTATTATATATGTTTGTTAACTAGTTTTATATTTATCAAATAAATTTTAGAGGCTCAAAATGATGATGAATCGAATTATGTATATAAAATACACTAATATTTTTAAAAGGTAGTTTTACATCCTTTTTAAGGAGACCCATTTTTAAATGTATATTATGTCACTTTTATATGATATATATAAAAAATAAACATATTCTATAGAAAATGTACATAAAAATGTACATTGGTTAAGTTTTCTGTTATTTTTTTATAATGCCCATTTTAATTTAATAGTGAAAAATATTGCATTTTAATTCAAAACTGCATTTTCATGTAATTTATTTATATAGTTAGACTATTATTTTAAATGGTTTTAATGTTTAATTAGATACAAGTTTTATCATTTAATACAATTTTGGTAATTATTTGTAATTTCACATTTAAATTGTATATAAACACATGTCAGTCTTTTGATAGTATTTATTTCTTAAAGCCTCACTTTTTTTGTTTTGACAACAAGAATTAATTTTAAATAATTTTAATCAAATTATATCTTATGAATTTCGAAAAATGGATTAAATATTTAGAATAAGGATTTAAAAATTATTTAAATAAGTTCCTTTTATTTTTGGACATTATGAATAGTATCGTCAGTAATTATTTGTATTTACCATGGTTAAAAAAATTTTGTAAATAATTTTAAAAAATGATATTATAATTACATAAAACTACCCTAAAACATATCCTAATACTATTGGATTAGATATTTCAGACCATGGTAATCCATGGGTCTGTTTTATGACTCCATGGAGCCACATGGTTCTAATAATGACATGTTATAAAAATTAATTTCATGTATAGATAACTATAAAATAAACAGGTATCCTTTTATAAAAAAATTTTAATATAGGTTAATATAAACGATCCTTTTGAATATAAATTTTAATTAAAAATAAATAATGATTTCCTACATCATGGTATTCTATTTAAAATTTTTAGACATTAAATAAATAAATTTATTTAGGAGACAATGTTGATGCAGTTATTACCTTATTAATGAAATATTAAAAACTATAATATTATAAATATTAAAATAAATTTAATATTCAAATTTTTATGTCGTACGTGAATTTTGAGGATGATGATGAAATTTTGTATTTTATTTAATTCTGTTTTTTGATGAATAAAGCTGATATAAAATTAAAAAAAATCAATTACTAAAAATTGTCAAAATTGTCATAAAATAGTTTTATAAACCAGTACTATTTTATTAAATGATATAATAGTCCCAAAAATCTAATATTCATCCAAATGACATAAATAATGTTAATAGAGTCATTAATTATACACTCGTGGTTCTTTTTTAATTTTATAGTAACTACTATAACCATATATTATGAAAATTCACAAAGACATGGTAAGAGTTATTATTTTAACTAAGGGTTAATGCCAAAAGATAAGGATCATTTTTTGACATAAACATGCCAAAAACCTATTGGATGAGAGTATTTAGATCACATATCATATTATACTTGAAATATATAACTTTATAACTATTAGAAATTGAAAATAAATTATTATTAAAATAATATATCAAGACTTTCCTAAAGTTCCAATCCTTCCTCTTATAAAATTCCACCACCTCTACCCACTTAATAACACCACTCAAGCCCCATGTCCTATAAATAATAAGCAAAAATAATTTTTTCCCAATATCACTACCTTCCTCCTAGAATCATTAACTTGGGAATAAGGTACTTCAAGAAATCCTTTTGGATCAAATCAAAAGAAGTTACCTGATTTAGCGGTAATATCTTCTATCAAATTTCATTCTTTTATTTTCTGTCTTCACCACAATGTAATTATTATTGAATTATTGAATTAAAAAAGTATCATAAATATACTAGGATTTTTTTTTGTGATTTATTATAACTACCCTTACACGAACCTCCATCCAATGGATACAAACATAGTTTTTCTTTGTACATCAAACTACTACCTCATGAAATGATGATTGTTCAATTTTCTCCCACCACCTCTCATGGTGGCCATTAGGATAGAACGTTATTTATATATGATATATATTATATTTATATTTTCTATATACTTATTTATTTTTTCTTATTAATATCATACCTTTATTATTTTTATAATGTGTAAATATGATAATTTTATTTGAGGTAGTGTGAACTACATTCCCCTCAAAGTTATATTACTTGTTAATTCCATACATGGAATGTATAAAGGTTTTCAATAATGAAATTATGTAACATATATAGCATAAATATTTCCCTATAATTATATCATACCTAAATATAATTTAGTTTTCATTAATTTAATATGATAAGAAATGAATGTAGCGTTCATTCGTACGTACAACCTACAGTCACCATGAACGGTGCATTTCATTTTTTACCTCAAAATGTTATGGACTATTAGAAATACATATATACAAGATATATATGATATTTAAATAGTTTAAATAATTATAGGGATTATTTTATTTTTACTTTGAGGACAACTTATATCAGAACAATCCCATTTCCGACTCACGTACTGAATATCGACTAAACGATTGATGGGAACTTGAATAGTTATGTGATTGTTATAACAAGGTAATAAGAGATATAAAAGGAATAATAATCCTGAAAAAGGTTTTAAAACATGTATAAATTAACTTAATTTTATTATTTAGGAAGAAAAAAGAACATACATTCGATTTAGACTCAAGGTAAGGGAGTTCGTCTCAATCTCTTTAAATTGAGGCATATTTTAATTCATATATGACCATATTTTATATGATATATAATCAACCCCTTTGACTTCAAATTTCATTCAATGTTTTTAAAAATGAATATTATGTTTTACAAATCATTTTAATAAATAACAAAATGAATGTTTCTTTTTAATGTAAGCAGCGACATTGACTTTACCGCCACCGCGATCATTATTTCATATCTGACTCCTCTATAAGTCCTAATGTTTCTAAATATAAAATAATATACTATATTCCTTTTTATAGTATTTTGGAATTGAAAATGGTTTTGATAATGGATTTATTATATCAATATCATTAAATTATGTCTTGTGATTGCAATTTCGAAATGTTATTTTTTTCATTTATGCTTGTTCATGTGTTATGATTATGTTACAGTTTGTTGGAATTGCTTATATATACGAGTGATTTTGTGATTAGTATATGGTTGGTGAGCTCTTTATTACTCTCTAATGCGTCTATTAATGTGATAGAGGTAAATGTTAAGGTTTCTCCTAAGTGATTTTGGGAATATACTATAATGGGTATTCCATACATAACCATAATGGTTACTACCTCTATAGCTATAAAGCTACAAAGTAAGTATGTTATGGATTCAACGAGTTACCTTTATGATTTATTAATTTTATGATTTATTCCTAAATATCAAGATTTCATGAGGTATCTTAAAGAGATTATTTTTTATGAGTGAAATGTATGATTTCATTTATTATTAAGTACTCTTATACTAATGTTTTCATTCCATTCATTATATCCCTTACTGATATTTTTAATGACCATCCCATGTTTTTCAAATTATTTTTGATAGGGTATAAGGAAGGGTAAGAGAATGAAATAATTCTAGAAGATTTTGATCAAGAAAATAATTCTTTTTCTATTTAGAGATTATTATTTTTTGGAAGAATTGGATAGATTAGAGGTGCCTACTTTGTAATATTTGAGATGTTATGTAATAGTTATGGACTAAGTATCTAAAAATATAAACCTAAAAATTTCATAAATCATAATTAAAGTAAAATTATTAAATGACCTAAAGATTAAGTAATTTTATCATGTTGGGGACTTATATTCGGGTTGTGTTGCACCATCAATAAATATCTTATGTACTAGAATTATCAATGCATGATCCACCTACCATGGAGGAAAGTGATGAAAAGTTTCTTATATTAGAAAATCATATTAATAATTTTTTAATGATCAATTTTTTATTCTTTTTTCTATGTATATTAATATCATATAGTCTTAGGAAAACATATATTCTTATAAAATTCTTAAGCATCACCATGGTCTATATGAGGATTGATCTAGATTTGAATGTTTTATGTTCTCCAAGGGTATTTTTCAGTTCAATCTAAGACAATTATCCCAATTTGGTCCAAAAAGTGTCAATATCATTAGATACTTTTACTTAGTAGAGGATATATGGTTTAAACACCCCAATAAACAACATTTAGATTTCATTATTTCCTCACTCCATCACAACTTATCTAGATTTTCTCTTTATTATAACATGAAAAATATTGAAAAGTATCTTCTAGATTTACACACTCTTATTCACCAACTATATATGGATATGAGGCATGAAAAACCATTCCATCCATTTGGTGAATGAGTGAAGTCAGAATTTTAAAATCTTAAAGCTTAATTTATCATCATTCCCTTTCAAAAATATAAATATAAATTTGTGAGAATTGGACATATGGATTGGGGAAAGGCAGATCTATAATCAGGAAATAAAGAAAGTATTGGTGTTTTATTTATCAAAGACTACAACCTCACACTTCCGACAAAAATCATATTGATTTTATATGTTTTTTATTATGATCTGTGTGTTAGGAATAACATTATTTATGTACATAGACAAGATATAGATGGATGTATTTTTAAATGATGGAATGAAAGAATGTTTTTTTGTAAGGATGTAATTATTTATGGTATGGATCATTTTAATAGAATTCCTCATGTACTATATTATAGAAAACAAGTAATGTAAATCGATAACAAAACTAATTCACATGAATAATTAAAAAACCAACATTGGAATCATCAACTAGGTTCTAAAAATGAAAAATAATCATTTAAATTTATCCAATATAGTTATTTATATTATTCGTAAATTAAACCACTTGGTGTATATCAATCATTTTATAAGGAAAAAAGATCAAATAACCATTTAGTGTGAAATTTAAATGTGTAAAAGGGAATCTGGAATTTGATCATTCTGACGTGTGTCAACTATTTTCTATTGATATAATGGGTTCATACTCATAAATAATTAATTTTATTGATGATAATGTATATATGGATATGTTTACATTACATATTATATGTTTCATTCCTTTTCAGAAATAAATGGATTCAAGAATGAATTTTATAATCATCATGGTAAGAATATAAAGAAAATAATCTTAGACCTTTGTTGACAATATATTAAGCTACTATTCAAAAAAATTATGATTTTTTGGTTACTATCTCAAATCAACCTTAATTATACACCTTATTGGATTGATGTAAGTGAAAGGAAGAATTTCACCCTACTAGACATAGTGATATTAATGACAACTCATGCAAGTCTTCTGTTATCCTCTTAGGTATGTGAATTATAAATAGTAGCATATATAATAATCCAATTACCTACTAAAATTAAAAATGTTATTCCATATAATATTTGGAGTGAATAAAAACCATTTCAACTAATTTACATGTTTTGGGAAGTGAATATTTTTGTAAGGCCTCTCATGTTATCAAACCTTCACACCGAGGAGAAAAATGAACCTTATAGGACCCCCCAAATAAAAAGGGGATATTACCTATAAAACCCCTACGAAAAAATGAAACTTTGGAGAGAAAATGTATATTCCATGTGATTGATCACATCATCAAAAGATATATTTTGGGTGAGGTGTACTTTGATGAACACTAACATAATGATATACAATAGATTGTATGGTAAAATATCTGCAGATCCCCATAGATGAAAAATTTGTTTCATGTAGAGAAATATTATTTATAAGTAAATTATAGGTTATATAACTTGAAATTAATGGTTTTCTAGACACCATGGATGGTGAATATTTATTATTCCATAATGATAACCCTCTAACCATAAAGGATTTCGTTAGTGGAACTACTAAAAAATTGGGATTTGCCCTTGGACATATATCGATGTTTTAAAAAAATGGCTATAAGTATTTATAGTAAGGATATAGACACTATTTAATATAAAAACATGGAAATCATGTATTTTTTCGAAGGCAGTATCCATGATTCAGTGAAATCATGGAAATATTGTTTTTTATAGCTATAGAGATAGTTCTATAAAATAATGGATACGAAGGGTTTTTCAAGGCTACAGTAACAATTTATGCAAAACTATGGATATAAGATCTTTTCTAAGGTTTATAGCCAATGTTTATTTAAATTTGTGCCTATATTGTTTTTTTTTCTAGAGTTATAGACCATGTTAGTGTAAAATCATTGCTATAGATATTTTTCCAAGGTATATATCCATTTTTTGTGTAAAACTATGGCTATAGAGTGTCTTTTTAGGGGTATATCCACAGTTTTCATTAACCATGTCTACAACGTATTTTTTAATTTCTATAGTCATGTTTTCTCAAGAACTGTGGAGACTGGTATCATGCCCTTACATTAGAAAAAAAATTAACCCATGAAAAAATGGTAGGGGGAATAGCCACGATGTTCATAATATAGCCTTAGTTTTAAATAATATATATATCAATATGTATATATAAAACATTCTTTTGGGGTGTAGTTTTTAGGCGGTAGGTTCACATATCGGATGTACAAATATCGAATTTGGTTGGGTGTATATTATATTTAGGCTATAGCCATGGTTTATGTGGGCTATAGTCGTGGTTTTAAATTGTGGAAATAACTCTGTTTCCATAGTGGAAAACCGTTTCTATATTCCAAGTGCCTTGGTGAATAGCTATGAGTGCTATTACCATTGTTTTAAAAACCATGGCAGTAGCTATGTTACCACTGTAGACTATTTGGAAATAGCTTCAGTAATCCGTTGCTATAGGTTTTAGCTACACTCACACCAATATGTTCCACAACCACATGGAACCATTACTATACCTCATAGAGACATTTTTGACCCCTATATCAATAGTTTTGGTTCATTTATATAAAAAAATATCTACTTGTGTGGAATAGATGTTTCAATGTCGCAATATATCCTGAATTATAACATAGATTCCATGTACCAAAACCATGTGTGGGTTTTGGTAGATCCTTCAATGGATTTAAATACCATTGGTCATAACGGTGTAATAATAAAATCATTATATATGGATATAAATTAATTTCCTATAAGGTGCGACTAGTTGAAAAATAGTTTAAACAACTTCAAGGAATTAACTTCAATGAACCCTTTTCAGTAGTTGCAATGATGAAATCCATTAGAATTATATATTACATTATGGTCTTTCATGACTATAAGATTTAGAAATGGATTTTAAATTACACTTCTTTAATGTGAACCTTCTAGAGGATGTTTATATGATACAACCTGAAGGTATTATGACTTTAATGAATTCTAATAAATTTTAAAAATTATCTAGATCCATGAATGGATTAATGTAGGCATTCAGGTAATGAAACATTCATTTTGATGAATACGTAATAGAATTTGTTTTTATATGGAATGAATTTTATCCTTGTGTAAATAAATGATTTTTTATGACTAGGATATATTTCATTATAGTCTCCATTGATGAAATATTACTGATTAGAAATGAGATAATAGTATTACGGTCTATTAAATACATGTTGAAAAAATTACATTCCGTGAATAAATTATTCTAATCTAAATTCATTATTGGGATCATCAACTATTGTGATAGATCAAATATACTACTCGTCGTAAGTCAAGGTGCATATATTGAGAATATACTGAAGTGATTCATTATAGAAAAATACAATAGGGGATTAATTTCAATGTCACATGACATTCATCATTCCTTGAAAATATATCCTCACACACATGAGGAAGGGAAATGAATGAGAACTATTAAAAACATGTTAGTGATTAGAACCGAAATTTATTCCCTGTTATAAATTATGATAGAAGAACTTTTGACAATAAGTGTGGTGGCAGGATATCAAGATTAACCAGGAGGCCTCCATATGATAGATGTAAAATCTATCAATACATATCTATGATGTAGAATGGTTATGATCTGGGTATTTGGAGGAGATGAAGAAATATTAATTAGAGAATATAGAGATACATGTTTATAAACAGATAAAGAATTATTGAAATAACAAATGAGGTACATATTTATATTTAATAGAGATATTTTGATTTTGATGTGTTCAATGTAGGATGTGGTTGCAGATTCTACAGTAAAACCCAAGAATATTATGGATTCTGAGGTAGCTAGAGAAATAGTGTGGATATATAATTTTATCATAGATCTCGATGTGGTATGTGGAAGTAAATATTCCATCACATGAAATTATGATTATAATACAGTGGAGGATCTCCCAAAAGAGCAATAGTCACATAAATCAATGAAGAATATACTTCCAAATTATCACTTTTTGAGGAATTTTTTATTGACTAGTTGGTTGTAGTGAGCAGCACTTCCATGGAAGACAACATGGTAGACCCGTTGACTAAATCCATGACACAGAAAAAACATGATTATTTTTTTAGGTCTACCGTATTGAATTTTTAGGCAATTTTATATTATCAAAGTGGGAGTTCATTAATGTTGGTTCCCTAGGAACAACTAATTTAATATTTATTACATGTATATTTGATTGATTTAATATTTATAAGACATTCATTCAAAAATTGTTCCTTTTTTATATAAATTGATTTAATAATGTCCTAGGTCACATGTCACACTGATAAATTTATAACAGTTCCTCGATATGATGAGATGCTTGAAATTACATGATGATATTATTAAACATAGTCCTATAGTCAGATAATGTTCCCTAATGGTACACATATAACGTGGCTCTAATGTGTAAGTATATGTATGCATATGAGGCTTCTTCGAATTAAGATTTCACTTGGTGATCTCCAAGATGACACATTATGAGAACAAACCAAATATTACGAATTATATATCTTTTGGTTCCACAATATATTATTTTCAATGGGCATGTATAATGGTCCTTAGAATTTAACACTATAATTGATTCATTTCATTACTCATTCACTTTGATACACTGACCAAAATGGATATTCCAAATGATTGTGGGAGGTATGGTACATTGGATGAGTTGTAAATGACATGAGATTAATTGATATGTTAAAGAAGGATTTTTTCCATTCTATCAATATGGAATTTGATATATCATCCATTTTATATGAATAGAACCATCAAATTTAATCTCATGTCCATTGTGTAATGATATGTTTATTTCAAATTTTCATAGAATGATGTATTGAACACATAGTTTGATAAAATTTATTTTATACCCGTGTGATGACATATTGTGAAAATAGGATTATATTACACATTGATAATTTGTATGTCGTTTTCATCATTGTGAAATTATGTTATTTCTCATCGGTTCATTGACCCATTGCTTGATCATAATTTTTGATATTAGGCATAACATCCTAATGGTAATAAGAAATAATCTTTGAGGTCCTCTCACTATGTGTTTCGACTGATCAAAATTAGGATCCATTAGAATTTAAATATATGAATAAATTTTATTCTAATGGTTGATAAATAATTTTATTCATTTTTTTACTGCTAATATTAACATTATAATAAAGAATTATTAATTAATTATTAACTAATTTATTTATTACGTGAATATTAGTTAGGATAATTATTTTCTAGATTTTGGATAAAGTATTTATTATATTAAATGGTGAAAATATTTAAATTAAATATATTTTTTCATTTATTTAAAAAATGATGACGACTTAATGAAAAACAAGATCATGTTTGGTGATGAATACTTACTCCCAAGCTGGTAAAAAATATTTATCATTGTATGAGTTTTTAAATTCTGTAAAATAATAATAATATTGTTATTGTAATAGAAAATGGGGCATAATTGTGATCATGTTATTATAGACTTGTTGACAAAATTTAATAATCTAACATAAACCCGACCTCTATAAATAGATAGTTATATCCATTTCATTGGGTAAATCAAGATTTCATAATTTTTCTGGACCAAAAAAATTCCATCCCCGTTCATACTTCTACATTACTCTCATGAATGAGAAGAACAAAAATGATTTTTTCAATATCAACTGATTTAGAATTGATCATCATGATAAACATGAGACAAATGATTCAATATTTTAGACCAAAAAATTTAGCATCATTCATAGATCAAATAAGATCATGTGAATCAACACCAGAGAGATTCAATTACTGGATATGCCCAACACAGGGAAGGTAATCAGAAATGGGTATTTTGGACCATCAAAATAATATATGATGCACAATAATCTGAATAGGTATTAGAATCATATGATCAGAATAAATTGATTATTAATTTTTTTTTGAATGATCCACTATAAGGGTTTAGGGAACCACCAGGTTATGAAACTTATATTATAATACCAACAACATGAAAATCAATTGTGATTATAAGTAATAGAAGACACCATTAACCTGGTCTAATTTTAGAGGTAAAGGTAATAATTGCACCACCTCAATGACTCTACGAAGTATCTTGAAAGTCTAATGATTCACATTGGTCAATTTCTACCTTGTAAAAATCTCCAAAGTCCTTTCCAAGGGGACACCTTTAGTAACACATGGTCTTCAAATTCAAACATAAAGGGAGTCATTCCTTGTTCTACATGGGACTTCTAATGACCCTTGATATTCCTCAAGAATTTCCATATGATATTCACCAACTATTTCATTGATTTCACCAACTATAGAACATTAATAATTGTCTCTCCTATCTCTTTACAACATTATGGAAATCTTTAGGGTATCCCATAAAAGGCCTCAAATAGTGTCATACCATTAGTGTAATGGTTACTATTGTTATCTAAAAACTCCACCAAGGGTCTATGATCATATTAGCAACATCCAAAATCTACCACACAAGCCCATGAAATGTATTCTAAAACCAGAATAAACTCCACTATAATCCCTTCTTTCTGGGGGTTTAACATCATATCATATTCAAATAAATCCACAAATATTCTTTTAATCCACTCTATATCTATGATTTTAAGACTTCAATATGATCCAAAACAATATTCTTGGGGATTCCAAGAAGTTCAACAATCTATTACATTGAAAATTATTTCAATTTCTACATAGAACTTCACTCTCGAATTGAATGGAAGCGGCAGACATGGCGAGTTAGTCTACAGCCACACAGATACTGTCATGACCTCTTCATACATGTAATTAAGGCATAAACGGATAACAATATCTATAGTGTATTTCATCCCTATCCACTAAAACTATCATTGATTTCCTTTGTATGTATTCTCTACCCATGGATGGAACACTAAAGGAGATTTATGAAACTCTATCAGCAACTCCTCTCATAGCATCATCGGTACTATGACCATTCCTCAAAAAAGGATTATGGGATATATACCCTTATAAAATATTTTAGGATCCTTTTGTATGAATTTATGGTCACACAAGAACTTACAATCATTATATTGAAGAAATGGGCCCAATATACACTAAAAAAGCGGATGGGAAACCATCATCAACTAGAGGTATTATACTCCACCATTTCCCAATAGAGACATCTATAATGTGGCTATTTGATCTGAAGCATCACTCGATTATTATGTATGGGATTTATTACAAAGATCATATACAATTGTGTTCCAATTATGAATATTATAGTCTATATCAAATTCATAATCTTGAAGAGACTCCACCCATAGACGTTGACTAAGGATGAGATATTTATGAGGGAAGACATAATATATAATATTATGATAATAGTTGATCATGAGTTTCTCTCCAATAAGGTAATTTCATCATTTATTTAGGTAGAACAACACTAATATAAGATCTAATTCATGGATCACTTAATTATACTTTTTATTTCTTAGCTATTGAGACCCATAAAAATCCACCCACAACCTATGCATCATGAAAAAATAGATCCTAGCTCTTGAGGTATCATGTAACACCATGTACTCAACACCAATTCTAAAAGTTCCTATATGGGGGAACACATAATCCTTATCTATAGCTTCTAAAACCATGCTAACAATTCTTCATTCATCTAATAGTTTCCCCTTTCAGGTTGGGGTAGTTATAGGTTTCATGACTCTAGATATATCGATCACAAATATCTATTAAAACCCTACAAACCCATAGTTATAATTCTCCTCAGTGACAATCATGGGTGGATCCCATTATATAACAATCTCGATCATTTAATGGTCCAATTTTACACTCTCATTAATATTACATTTCCTAAGAGTTTGACTTAAAAAATATTAAACATACAATTATAGATATTTTAATGAAGATGGTGGTCTTAGATTACATCAAGAACCATTCTAAAGTTTCTTGCATAATCAGGCCTTCATGTAGAGTACTTATGGGTGCCATTTTTGATGTCTACCAGGTACCAGTCAATAATGGTGGAAGGATGTAGTTTATGATTCCCATGAACAATGTTGGGTTGTTAATTACTCCAAAGGGAATCACCATGTACATAGTGTTAACATTGTGACGTTAGAGAGATATCATCGGTATATCCTCCTATTTAAATTGTTGATTGTGAAAACTAGTCCTGGGGTTATTATTCCATAACCATTTCACACCTTTTGTCTTCTCAAATAGGTAATTAAATTTCAACATTAGATACTTACCCATTATTTTCACATTGTATTGCAGATTATAATATTGTCATAAACTCAAACACCTTTCTTCCTTCTTAGTGAAAAACACTAGGGCTACCCATGAGCATAAAAAGCGTATAATGAATCCCTTCTTCTCTAAACCCTCCAATTTCCCTCTTAGTTAATGAATC
Organism: Viscum album; assembly: GCA_963277665.1. Taxonomy (NCBI): domain Eukaryota; kingdom Viridiplantae; phylum Streptophyta; class Magnoliopsida; order Santalales; family Viscaceae; genus Viscum; species Viscum album. The sequence continues at coordinate 1,280,699,563 of OY728156.1, forward strand.
TATTTTTCGGGGACGTTAAATATGATGGAACCAATATAAGTGTAGTCACAGGGTATAGGTCTACAATGAAGTCCAGCAATCAATGGGGTGGTATGCTTGAAAAGTCCATCAGAAAGACTTCCACATAATCGTTCATGACTAGATAGAACTGAATGCTAAAAAATTCACAAATCCAAGAAACATAGTAACCAATTATTGATAATTTTACATTATAATTATTTATATGGGTCTATAATATTATTCTTGGTATTCCTTCCAACCAATGAAAGAAAATATAATCATATTTTCTCAAAAATTGTATTCCTAAAATAAAAAACAATCAATCTATAATTTTTTATAGAGAGCCAGTCCATTCTTGGAATAATATCATAAGGTCTCATCATGAATATAAAGACACCACACTTTATACTCTCTTCTCTAAGAGTTTTGTATCATAGTAATAAAAATTCATTAATCTCCAAATATTCCAGAGTTTAAGCCTATAATCACCATGTTCATGATAAACTCCCAACAAAAATTTCAAGGTCTCGAACAAGGTATGTGATAAGGAAAGAGTGGCTTACACCTAATTTTACAATAACTAAAACCTAAATAGATAAGACACTGATCGTACCATAGATCATAGATGGAGACTCTAGGTTATAAGCCTACATTTCCTACATTTTCTATGAAATTTCACACATATTTTAAGATACTAAAGTCCACTCACAACCTCAGCACATAAAAAATAGTATCAAACAATCAAGATAGAGGAACTCATCCACCACATCTGGATACAGTCCTCTTTGGGAATCTTGGTCTCACATGAAAAACATTAAAAAAAGTTATAACCCAATTGTTATTAGAAGGGGGATATCCCCTCATAATTTTTTCCTTGAAACCAAATCATTCATAAATTGCATAGGGATCTAATAGTTTCTTTAATCATCGAAAAGAAGAATATCCACTAGGACCACCGTCATGCTGGTAGTGTGTCCCATGAGAAAATATACCATTTCAATCTTATCTGGCTAATCATAATCTATGATCTGGGTTGTTGGAAATAACTCTTATATAAAGATATTCTCAAACTTTATCTTGAATAAGGTCATCTAATGAAAAATCTAGGTCACTAGACTCCACCATCGAAATAATGATCCCTAGAAAAAGCTCATAACTAGGTCTACCATTTCATTATAAGGGGTCCATAATTGGAAAAATACATAATCCAAAAACTCTATAAATTTCTCTAACACATGGTCATTTAGATCACCTAAAATCTATATGGTATTTACCTGTGAAACTTGTGAATCACACTTAGGCTGCAAGGGTCATATTCAGGTACAAGTGGGAACAATTGTTTCTCCACATGACAAGATATCATCCACATAAACCATAAATGGTGGGTCAATTGGGTTTTCTATGGGTGTAGGCACCACTCACTATCCAACTAGAAGTTTCATTTCATGATAATTTCCCATCACCAATGAATCATCTCTATTTTTTCCATTATTGTGATCTTGATGTGATATTCATGCTGGTTGTTATTGTAGTTGCATCCTATATTATTCAAGATTCACCATGAATAATGATCATATCTAGGAAGATGATGTAATAAGAACCTAGAAATTATAACTCATTCATATATGATAAATGTATCATTGTTCTCCCTAAAATTGGTGTCCCCATACATTGAGCCAAGAAGAAGGTTATCAAAGACCTATTGTATGGATGCATCAACCACTAAACCATAAATGTGTTTCATTTTCTGATATAAAAACATCATACACTTAACATATATGTCCCTACCACACAAATAATTTTCAAAGATAGACTATCTCAAAATTCTAGTCGCAATATAGCCTAATATCTAATACCACTCTATCATAAACCAACCCATTGGGGCCTATCTAGCCAGCAGTATGTCAAATGTGACACCCCATTTCTATATCCAATGGTCATAGGGCTGGAAACTAGAACTGGGTATGTATATAACACAAATGGGTGGCATTATCATGATATACATATAGACATGCACAAATCTCCAAAAACCACTATAATGTAAAAATCAAAATAAATAATACATTAAATTCATGAATAACATCTAATCTTATATCATAGTGTGACCAAAGAGTATATAAATTAAAATTTTGTATAATAATATCCTACAAAAACAATAATGGATCCCAAAAGGTTATCAAATGGGGGATTCTACTAAAAAGAAACATCATGATCTGCCCATGATTCATCAAGAGCCACTAAAATCCACATATTCCTTGTCAACCATTGACCGAATAAAAAGTAATATCATCAATATAAGACAAGATACATGTGTCTATAGATCATGTAGTGATATTTATATACATAATTAGTATAACACTCTAGAATAACAAAAAACACAATGAATCCAAGAGTGAGTGAGTGAGATCATATCACAACATAGACGGTGTACTATGAAAGATCAGAAGGTATACAAAATATATATGCTCATCAAGGGTAATAAATAATAAAAGTAATATCTATAACAACTAAAAAAACATATATTATCATTACAACTAGAACTTCTTTTCAATCTGAATAATTCTATTATGTGCCTTCCCATTGATAATATTAGATGATCCATGGCCCGTAAATACTGATAAAATAATAAACTCTGGTAGAGGATACCTCATCTGTATGAGATTTATAGAAGAAAGAAATTATACTCAGAGGATAGAGGATACCATACTAATAAACATGGATAAAATATTGACTCTATAAAAACTTCAAATGAAGAGGATCCTGACATATCTCATTCACACATGGATCATATTTTACTACTTGGGAGGATCTCTATCCTATTGGGTGAGATACCTGACTGTCCATAGGGATTGTGAGTTTAAATCCTACACCAAGTAGAACTGTAATACCCCAAGCTTCTACGGTACGCTTCTCTTTGAATAATGTGATAGCGTGTGTTGTACGCAACACCGAGTTCTAACACACCATAACCAATCAAACTAGCCGTTATGAATAGTAATACCTACTTTTTGAAATTATAATATTTTTTATTTTAAAATGGACTTGATTTTTGGATTCGGAATATCGAATTTAGCCTAAGGTGATATTTTGGTACATTTTGGATAACTTTCATATTTTGATGAATAGTGAAAATTAATAAATTTTAATTAAAAACAACTTTTTTAATCAAAATAATTAATAGTGATAAATTATGAATTTGAGTGGTTTTAAAGTATATTTAGAATATATTTTTACCATTCAATATAATTTTGGTCATTGGACATAATTTTACAATTAAACCGAACATAAACAAGTGTCAGTCTTTTGATAGTTATTATCTCTTAAAAACACGATTTTTGTTTTGACAACGAGAATTAATTTTAAATTAATTTCTGCCACTTCTATGTTTTGAATTTAGAAAAATGGATTACATATTTGGAATCAGGATGTTTAAATTGTTGAAATAGGTAACTTTTATTTTTAGACATTTTGAATAATTACTGCAGTAAATATTTTATTTACCATGGTTAAGGGTAAATCCGGTAAATAAGTGTTAAAAAATAGTATTATAATAATACTAAATTACCCTAAAACGTGTCCTATCCTCATTGGTTGATAGATGTTAGACCATAGGCATCTTTGGGTTGATTTTGGGACCCCATGGTGCCACTTGTAGGTGATAGGGACACTTTATTTTAATTATGTTAAAATGAATACCAAAATGACACAAGCATATATCTTTTAGAAAAACAATTTTTAAATAGGGTTATATATGTTGTATTTTAGATTATAAATATTCATTCGAAAGATAAAAATATTTCCTACATATTGATATTTTATTTATAATTTTTAGACATTAAATAATTTAATTTATTTATGACACAATGATGATGAATTAATTACTATAATAGTGAAAAATTAAAATAATTGATATTATAAATACCCAAATAAATATAATATGAAACTTTTAATGAATTAAACTAATTTTATAGGATAATATGATATATTATGATTGATTTAATTGACTTTTTTCGAAGTAATCAATCTGTTATGAGTTTCACAAAAATCAACTAATGAATAGTGTCAAAATTGACATAAAAGAGTTCTTAAAACAAATATTATATTATTAATTGATATTAAATTTATAAAAATCTAAGGTTCGGCCAAGAGACTTATATCATGATGGTTTCATCATTAATAGACCACTTGGGGGTCTCTTCGATGTATATAGTAAGTTTATTAACCATATTATATAAAAATACAAAGAGACATTTTAAAAGTGAAACTAATTAACTTAGAGTTAATACTTAAAGATAAGGTTAATATAAGTACCCAAACCTGTCTAAATTCTATTGGTTGAGTTGTTTTCGACCTATCCCCACCTTAAAATTTAAAAAATCAACTTTGGAGCCATTAGAAACCGAATATGAATTTATTATAAACTAATATTTCTAGATTTTCCAAAGGTGCCCCTCACCCCTCTTATAAAAGGGCACTCCTCCATCTCATTTCTTCAAACCTTCAAAGCCTTTTGGTTCGGCCAAACTATGCCCAAATACTCTACCAACTTCCCTCACTACAACCTAGAGGCCTTAGTTTGATCAGAAAGCCAACCTAAGGAGCCCTTTTGATCAAATCAAAAGGAAGAACCCGAAGAAGAGGTAATGTTTTCACCACCCCTTTTCAAGTTCCTTTCTTCTTCCACTTCTTATTTCTTTGTTCTTACCATTCTAAAATAATAACTCCAGTATATCACATATATTGTGATGTTATTATAAATATGGTACAACCATATTCAGTATTCTATCCACCCATTGAATAACATGTCACCATATGTGCGTACGTACGGCTTACCGTCTCCACGTCGTGGTGTAATTGTTATTCAATATATTATTATTTGGATGGGTATAATAATGATGTGTAACTAATGTAAATAGTAAATATAAAATGTTAATGATTCTGTATATATGATATACCATCCTTTTATATATTATTTTAAAATCAAAAGAATGATATTGTTGCTCGTGCGTACGTACGGACTACCGTCTCCACGAACGCGATGAGATTCATTCTCCATCGTATCCATTAAAGTATAATAATCATTTGATGATTTAAAAATGATGTTTAAGGACTTGATATAATTATGGATATGAATAAGATACAACAAACATGGCTTATGTAACAAAACATATAAAAGAAAATGAGTAAGTTAACACCCGAAACGACGATAATTCTAAGATATTATTAACAATTCAATGTTAAAAGATCATATATGATATCATATTAATATATATGATTCTTGTATAATTTAATAACAATTATTTCACCATTATATAAGAGATCAGCCTACCCCAACCAGGGAAAAGTACAAGGTAAGGGTTATTTCACAATCTCTTCATTATCCGAGGTTGTTTATACGTAATAATCTACTGGGATTTCTTTATCATCCACATCCATGTTTCTTCGAAATGTATTTCAAAACATTTTTATTATTTACAAGAATATGGGTTAAAGTCATTTATACCATTTTTTGACTTTTTATAAGAGGTTTATAAAGGAATCTTTCCGTCGTTTTCAAAACAAGGTCCTTTTTAACCTTTTCGACAGAATTAAGGTAAGAATGTTTTTTTAACTTATACGGCGGGTGCGGCTATTTTCCGCCGTTATAAAATCTTCAAAGCTTCCCTTACAAGCTTATAAGAATATTTTCAAAGAAAATGTTTTATTTTATAAATTTATGACTCTTAAATGATTTCAAAATAGAAAGAGATATTTCTCTAAAAAGAGTTTTGATTTCATCTATGTCAACATCCTTTAATGGATTTTACGCTTATGTGAAATTGATTTATTATGATACAAAACTTCTATATTGTATTGAAGGTTTTGTGATATGTTTGACTGTGTATGTGCTATTTTTATACCATTCATAGTTTATGGTGAAATTATTGACATTTCTTATGCTAGTTTTAATACGAATTTTTATGTTATGTTTAAACCTTTTCATATGGGAATGCATTGGACTTAATATGTGACGGGTGGAGCCCGCTATAGCTCCTCGATGCATCGGTAGGTCTCATGAGATAAACTAGTGTCTTGGCACAAGGCCTTGGCAAAATCTTATTTGTAGTCTCGGCACGAGGCCTTGGCTATGTGGTTATGATAGTCTGGCATTATGCATTCCAACATTATAAAAGTGGTTATTGATTTTTCATGTGATTATTCGATTAGTAGAATATCCATGTGAATAAGTAAATGGAATTATTTCATTTTATTTATGCCATACTATGTTGAAAGTTCATGTTTGAAAGGATTTTGTTTTAGTTATACATTTCCTTAAATGTTTATTCTTATTTATGAAAGTTTCCGCTATATTGTTATCCTTACTGGGCATTTGAGCTCACCCCTTTTCTATGGTATATTTTTCCCAGGAAGTGAAGAAGTAAATTATGAATGACCTGAAGTAATATTATGTGGGGTTATGAGTGTGGATTATGGAGACAATATGTTGTTGTAGTAGTTTTTAATTTTATGATGTAATGTAAGACCTATGAATATATCAAGTGTTTCCAAGGCTACTAAACCAATCGGTCTTTCGAGATTTGATATTTCTTGTGATCATGCCAATGTAATGTAATAATGCACCGACTCTGGGTAACTAGGGTTGGGGCGTTACAGTTGGTATCAGAGGAAGTTTAGTACAAACCTTGGAAGCTAGATTTTGATAAACTCTGATTAGAGCACGTAGACCTACGATGAACTTTGAGGATTAGTATATAAGAACTTCCTAGAATTTTGGTATTGTAGGGATTTTGTGAGTTTTTAGATCAATACATCCCTGTCTGGATACGAGCAGGTAGTGGCGGCTCTGGCACAGATATACCTAGGGGTAAAACCCGAAAACACCGCTTTGAGCTAGACTCGAACAGGAACTGGTGCACGACAACGGGCCTTGCTGCACTCTTGGTTACGACACTCCGGGGGGATATGCTTAGGATAACTCTCATTTTCCGTACAAATCATTATGAAGGGTTTATGAGTATATACTTCCTCAAATAAAACATTTTTATGATTATGGATTATATCCATAAATAGTTAAATTTATGTTAAGTGTTTTATAAGTATGGGATTATGTATTTTGATTCATGAACGGATCTAGTTTATGCCATTGTTTAGAAATGGCGCCTAGTGGAAGAAATGGAAACTGTATCAATGCACGCACTCCATGTAGGGATTGCCCTCCTGCTCAAGATAATTATAGTGGAGGTGGTGATGCAACTGGTGCCGATCAGCTAATCACCATACTGGGACAACTTACTCAGGTTATGAATAATAACCTTACCAGTATGGAGCACCCTGATCCACAGCGTGGAGGATCAATGTTAGATCGATTCATGGGGAAAAAACCACCAACGTTCAATGGCAGTACAAATCCCTTAGTAGCTGAGCAATGGATATTTTCCCTAGAGAAAATATTTCAGGCTTTGGGGAGCAGTGAAAGGGAAAAAGTTATCATGGCAGTTTACCGCCTCACTAGAGATGCTGATCAATGGTGGTCATTGATTCAAAATACGAAGGAAGATGATGAAGTATCAAATATGGAATGGAGGGAGTTCAAAGATCTGTTTTTAGAAAAATACTTTCCTCACGACCATCGAGCAGATATGGAACGGAAATTTCTAAGTCTGAGACAGAAGGAGGATGAGAATGTCACAAAGTATGAGGCTAACTTTACAAGGTTAGCAAGGTACGCTGGTGATTATATACGTAACCAAAGAAATAAGATTGATCGTTTATTTGATGGGTTAAAACCATTTCTCCGTCGAGCATTAGTCTCACAATCCTTCTCGTCATACGAAGACATTGTCTCATGTGCTATCAAGACCAAAAAAAATTCTCTAAGTCTTATGACTTTAAAGCAAAGCAAGAGAAGAAGAGACCTGCTGATCATTCTGCTAATGGAAATAAGGGGAAGAAGGGAAAGGTTGAATATCCATCCTGTGGTAAATGTGGGAAGAAACACCCCGGTACTTTCTTGAAGGGAATGGGCGTCTGTTACAAATGTGGTGAAAAAGGCCACCAAGCTCGTGATTGCAAGGGGAAGAAGGAAGCTACCAACATTCAGTGATACAATTGCAGGGAGATGGGACATTATGAAAATGAATGTCCTAAGCATCTGGAGAACTTACCTCAGAAAAGGCCAAGGGATCAAGGCCAGGCTTATGCTATCACTACTACTGAGGTAGAAGCTCCGAAAGACGTGGTGGCAGGTAATTTAATGGTTTCCTCAAGTTTAGAAAATGCATTATTTTATTATAGATCATCACATTGTTTCAAATCTTCCCAGTTTTCTAAGAAAATTAGATATTTCCAATTTGATTTAACAAGGGAGTTGTCAGTTAAAACTTGTAAGGGAAGTATCATTGCAACAAAGTTTTGCGAATCAGTCCCCATTAGAGCACATAAATGTTCTTTATCTGCTGATCTCATCGTCATACCTATGATTGAGTTTGATATAATCCTCGGTATGGACTGGCTTTCGGACTATGATGCGAAGATTTATTGTAAGAAGAAAGAGTTTACGATTCTTGATGATAATGATAAGGAACACCTTATCTTTAGAGAAGAATCGTCACCACCTAATTCTTATCTAGATCCACCCCCAGTAGCTCAACTTAATTCAATTATTGGGGAGGAAGAGAATGAAATAACTATCGGTGAGGAAAGGAATGTTTAAATAGAGGATGTACCTGTTGTGAATGAATTTGTAGATGTATTTCCGGAAGATTTACCTGGACATCCTCCAGGACGAGAAGTTGAGTTTTCCATTGATTTAATTCCTGGATCAAGGCCCATATCGAAGACCCCTTATAGAATGGCCACTGTATAATTAGTTAAACTAAAGAAACAACTAGAGGAATTGAGTAATAAAGGATTTATTCGCCCTAGTGTTTCTCCATGGGGAGCCCCTATTCTTTTTGTTAAAAAGAAAGATGGATCTATGAGGTTATGTATCGACTACGGGGAGATCAACGTTATAACGATAAAGAACAAGTATCCCCTACCTCGTATTGATGATTTATTTGACCAACTACATGGAGCTCAATAATTTTAAAAGATTGACCTTCGATCTAGATACCATCAGTTGTGTGTAAAGAATGAAGACATTCCGAAGATAGAATTTCGAACCAGGTATAGGAATTACGAGTTTATTTTAATGCCTTTTGGATTGACTAATGCACCCTCTGTATTCATGGATATGATGAATAGAGTTTTCAAGGAGTATCTTGATGAATTTTTTGTGATATTTATTGATCATATCTTGGTATACTCCAAAACCTACGAAGATCATGAAAATCACTTGCGCATTATCTTGAAGACTCTGAGGAGGCATGAATTATATGGGAAGTTTAGCAAGTGTGAATTCTGGCTTCAAGAGATTTCTTTTCTTGGCCATATTGTCTCTAAAGATGGAATCTCTATTGATCCTTCTAAGACCAAGGCAATCCAAGAATGGCCAGCACCTACGAGTAAAACTGAGGTATGCAGTTTTATTGGTTTGGCAGGTTATTATCGACGTTTCGTCCAGAATTTTTCCCGATTCGCTAACCCATTAACGAAGCTCACACGTAAAGGGGATAAATTTATTTGGACAAAAGAGTGTGAAGAATGTTTCGAATAACCGAAGAAAAGATTAGTCAATGCTCTTATATTAACTCTACCATCGAGGAATGATGGGTTCGTTATTTATAGTGATGCATCGAAGAAAGGAATTGGTTGTGTCCTTATGCAGAATGATAGAGTTATTGCCTATGCATCACGACAGTTGAAAATTCATGAACAAAACTATCCTACTCATGATCTCGAGTTAGCAGCTGTTATCTTTGCTTTGAAAATATGGAGGCACTACCTCTATGGTGAAAAATGTGAGATTTATACTGATCACAAGAGTTTGAAGTATATTTTCTCACAAAAAGAACTCAACATGAGACAAAGGAGATGGCTTGAATTACTCAAGGATTATGATTGTACGATACACTACCACCCGGGGAAAGAAAACAAGGTGGCAGATGCTTTGAGCAGAAAAGACTATGGAGTTTTGAACAATATGAGAATTGAAAGGGATCCAATTTTCATGGATCTAGTGAAGATGGACATGGGAATAACCAGGGAAGGAGAAACATCAATTCTTTTTCAAATGGTTGCCAAACCATATTTACTAGAAAGGATTAAGAGTTCTCAGACCGATGATGAATAATTTAAAAAGAAGATTAAAGCTGTGAATGATGGGAGATTGAGAGACTTTGTATATGAAGATGGAATTTTGAAATTCGGGAAGAGACTTTGTGTTCCCGATATACCTGATCTAAAAAGGGAATTGTTGGATGATGCTCGTAGTTCTAATTTATCTATACACCCTGGGAGCACCAAAATGTATATAGATTTGAAGGAACATTTTTGGTGGGACAATATGAAGAGGGAGATTGCTGATTTTGTGTTAAGATGTATGGTTTGTCAGCAAGTGAAAGCTGGAAGGAAACAACCTGGAGGAGTCATGCAACCTCTTCCCATACCGGAGTGGAAATGGGACAATATTACGATGTACTTTGTCATGGGGCTACCAAAGACTACTAGAAGGAACGATGCAATATGGGTTATTGTTGATCGTCTTACCAAGTCAGCACATTTTCTTGCTATAAGAGAAGATCTACCCCTGGAACGTCTAGCAAGACTATATATTAATGAAGTTGTGAGACTTCATGGAGTACCCCTATCGACTGTTTCTGATCGTGATCCCCGTTTTACTTCAAGATTTTGGAAAAGTCCTCAGAAATCACTGGATACTGAACTTCATTTGAGCACTGCTTACCACCCTCAGACAGATGGACAATCAGAACGAATTATTCAAACCTTAGAAGACATGTTGAGATCTTGCTCACTTGACTTTCAGGGTATGTGGGATCAATAATTACCTCTGGTAGAATTTTCCTATAACAATAGCTTCCATTCGAGTATTCAGATGGCACCATATGAAGCGTTATACGGAAAGAGATGTCGTACACCAACCTGTTGGGATGACGTCGGTGAAAGAAAACTTGTAGGCCCATAACTGGTGGAGGAAACGGTGGAAAAGGTGAAGGTAATCCAAAATCACATCAAAGCAGCTCAAAGTAGGCAGAAGAGCTATGCCGATAACCGAAGGAAGGATTTGGAATTTCAAGTCGGTGATCATGTTTTTCTGAAGGTATCTCCATGGAAAGGAGTCATACATTTTGGTAAGAATGGTAAATTGAGTCCCAGGTACATCAGACCTTTCGAAATTCTAGAACGAATTGGGGTTGTAGCTTACCGATTGGCAATGCCGCCAAGTCTCTCCAAAGTTCAAGATGTGTTCCACGTATCTCTATTGAGGAAATACATGCCTTACCCAACGCATGTACTCACCTATGAAGAATTAGAACTGGAACCCGATCTATCTTATTGTGAAGAGCCCGTCAGGATTCTTGATACAGGAGAACAAGTACTGAGAAACCGGACGACGCGTCTGGTAAAAGTTTTGTGGAGAAACCATAAGATGTAAGAGGCAACGTGGGAACCCGAGGAACTTATGATGAAGAATCACCCGAGTCTTTTCATGTGATAAGTATTCTAGAAATTTCGAGGACGAAATTATTTGAAGGAGGGGAGAGTGTAACACCCAAAGCTTCTACGGTACGCTTCTCTTTGAATAATGTGATAGCGTGTGTTGTACGCAACACCGAGTTCTAACACACCATAACCAATCAAACTAGCCGTTATGAATAGAAATACCTTCTTTTTGAAATTATATATATTTTATATTTTAAAATGGACTTCATTTTTGGATTCTTAATATCGAATTTAGCCTAAGGTGAAATTTTGGTACATTTTGGATAACAGTAATATTTTGATGAATAGTGAAAATTACTAAATTTTAATTAAAAACAACTTTTTTAATCAAAATAATTAATAGTGATAAATTATGAATTTTAGTGGTTTTAAAGTATATTTAGAAAATATTTTTACCATTTAATATAATTTTGGTCATTGGACATAATTTTACAATTAAACCGAACATAAACAAGTGTCAGTCTTTTGATAGTTATTATCTCTTAAAAACACGCTTTTTGTTTTGACAACGGGAATTAATTTTAAATTAATTTCTTCCACTTCTGTGTTTTGAATTTAGAAAAATGGATTCCATATTTGGAATCAGGATGTTCAAATTGTGTAAATAGGTAACTTTTATTTTTAGACATTTTGAATAATTACTGCGGTAAGTATTTTATTTACCATGGTTAAGGGTAAATCCGATAAATAAGGGTTAAAAAGTAATATTATAATAATACTAAATTACCCTAAAACGTGTCCTAGCCTTATTGGTTGATACATGTTCGACCATAGGCATCTCTGGGTCGATTTTGTGACCCCATGGTGCCACTTGTAGGTGATAGGGACACTTAATTTTAATAATGTTAAAATGAATACAAAAATGACACAAGCATATATCTTTTAGAAAAACAATTTTTACATAGGGTTATATATGTTTTATTTTAGATTATAAATATTCATTAGAAAGATAAAAATATTTCCTATATAGTTATATTTTATTTATAATTTTTAGACATTAAATAATTTAATTTATTTATGACACAATGATGATGAATTAATTACTATAATAGTGAAAAATTAAAATAATTGATATTATAAATACCCAAATAAGTATAATATGAAACTTTTAATGAATTAAACTAATTTTCTAGGATAATATGATATATTAGGATTGATTTAATTGACTTTTTTTGAAGTAATCAATCTGTTATGAGTTTCACAAAAATCAACTAATGAATAGTGTCAAAATTGACATAAAAGAGTTCTTAAAACAAATATTATATTATTAATTGATATTAAATTCCTAAAAATCTAAGGTTAGGCCAAGAGACTTATATCATGATAGGTTCATCATTAATGGACCACTTGGGGGTCTCTTGGATGTATATAGTAAGTTTATTAACCATATTATATAAAAATACAAAGAGACATTTTAAAAGTGAAACTAATTAACTTAGAGTTAATACTTAAAGATAAGGTTATTATAAGTACTCAAACCTGTCTAAATTCTATTGGTTGAGTTGTTTTTGACCTATCCCCGCCTTAACATTTAAAAAATCAACTTTGGAGCCATTAGAAACCGAATATGAATTTATTATAAACTATTATTTCTAGCTTTTCCAAAGGTGCCCCTCACCCCTCTTATAAAAGGGCACTCATACTTCTCATTTCTTCACACCTTCAAAGCCTTTTGGATCGGACAGACTCTGCCCAAATAGTCTCCCAACTTCCCTCACTACAACCTAGAGTCCTTAGTTTGATCAGAAAGCCAACCTAAGGAGCCCTTTTGATCAAATCAAAATGAAGAACCCGAAGAAGAGGTAATGTTTTCACCACCCCTTTTCAAGTTCCTTTCTTCTTCCACTTCTTATTTCTTTGTTCTTACCATTATAAAATAATAACTCTAGTATCTCACATATATTGTGATGGTATTATAAATATGGTACAACCATATTCTGTATTCTATCCACCCTTTGAATAACATGTCACCATACGTGCGTACGTACAGCTTACCGTCTCCACGTCGTGGTGTAATTGTTATTCAATATATTATTATTTGGATGGGTATAATAATGATGTGTAATTCATGTAAATAATAAATATAACATGTTAATGATTCTGTATATATGATATACCATCCTTTTATATATTATTTTAATATCAAAAGAATGATATTGTCGCTCGTCCGTACGTACGGACTACCGTCTCCACGAACGCGATGAGATTCATTCTCCATCGTATCCATTCAAGTATAATTATCATTTGATGATTTAAAAATGATGTTTAAGGACTTGATATAATTCTGGATATGAATAAGATACAACAAACATGGCCTATGTAACAAAACATATAAAATAAAACGAGTAAGTTAACACCTGAAACGACGATAATTCTAAGATATTATTAACAAATCAATGTTAAAAGATCATATATGATATCATATTAATATATATGATTCTTGTATAATTTAATAAAAATAATTTCACTATTATACAGGAGGTTAACCTACAACAACCAAGGAAAAGTACAAGGTAAGGGTTATTTCACAATCTCTTCATTATCCGAGGTTGTTTATACGTAATAATCTACTAGGATTTCTTTATCATCCACATCCATGTTTCTTCGAAATGTATTTCAAAACATTTTTATTTCTTACAAGAATATGGGTTAAAGTCATTTATACCCTTGTTTGAATTTTTATAAGACGTTTATAAAGGAATCTTTCCGTCGTTTTCAAAACAAGGTCTTTTTAACCTTTTCGACAGAATTAAGGTAAGAATGTTTTTTTAACTTATACGGCGGGTGCGGCTATTTTCCGCCGTTATAAAATCTTCAAAGCTTCCCTTACAAGCTTATAAGAATATTTTCAAAGAAAATGTTTTATTTTATAAATATATGACTCTTAAACGATTTCAAAATAGAAAGATATATTTCTCTAAAAAGAGTTTTGATTTCATCTATGTCAACATCCTTTAATGGATTTTACACTTATTTGAAATTGATTTATGATGACAAAAAACTTCTATATTGTATTGAAGGTTTTGTGATATGTTTGACTGTGGATGTGCTATTTTTCTACCATTCATTGTTTATGGTGAAATTATTGACATTTCTTATGCTAGTTTTAATACGAATGTTTATGTTATGTTTAAACCTTTTCATATGGGAATGCATTAAACTTAATATGTGACGGGTGGAGCCCGCTATAGCTCCTCGATGCATCGGTAGGTCTCATGAGACAAACTAGTTTCTTGGCACAAGGCCTTGGAAAAATCTTATTTGTAGTCTCGGCACGAGGCCTTGGCTATGTGGTTATGATAGTCTGGCATTATGCATTCCAACATTATGAAAGTGGTTATTGATTTTGCATGTGATTATTCGATTAGTAGAATATCCATGTGAATAAGTAAATGGAATTATTTCATTTTATTTATGCCATACTATGTTGAAAGTTCAAGTTTGAAAGGATTTTATTTTAGTTATACATTGCCTTAAATGTTTATTCTTATTTATGAAAGTTTCCGCTATATTGTTATCCTTACTGGGCATTTGAGCTCACCCCTTTTCTATGTTTTATTTTTCCCAGGAATTGAAAAGTAATTTATGAATGACCTGCATGGATATTATGTGGGGTTATGAGTGTGGATTATGGAGACAATATGTTGTTGTAGTAGTTTTTAATTTTATGATGTAATGTAAGACTTATGAATATATCTAGTGTTTCCAAGGCTACTAAACCAATCGGTCTTTCGAGATTTGATCTTTCTTGTGATCATGCCAATGTAATGTAATAATGCACTGACTCTGGGTAACTAGGGTCGGGTCGTTACAATAACATTTAAATTTTATAAAAAAGTAAATATAATTTTTCAATATAGAACACATTTTACCTCATAGATTTATTTCTACTAGTATCCTTCTGTCACACAAGGCATGGTATTCTCTATGTATATGGGGTGTTGTTTTCATACATGATGTGTAGAGGATAATTAGATACTCTGCTGTGTTTCTTTTCCCATGTATATGTACTCTTAAAATATTGGTGTATAATACCCAATTATTTATCCATGTATGTTTACTATAGATAGTACACAATGAGATACTAGCCAATGGGGTCACACAGTGTGTGTATACGATCTATGACGTACATCACATAACATTCCCTGAAACCCCCACTGCCATCATTTATATTATACATGAAATTTGTTTATTGAAACCCCTTTCCATGAAAATATCGATTTCCTTATATTTATAAAAATAATATGATTTGTAGATATTCTATAAAACCGTCAAATCTACCGCAAAACTTATTTAAAATGCCTCAAAATGTGTTTACTGGGCCTGTAACATCACCAATAGATTAATTTAGGCCACTATTTAATTTTAAAATTGAGTCTCATCACATAGTTTACCATTTTCAAACCATAATCCCATGAAACCAAAATCCCTCAATTCATCATCATCGTCAATCCTCAATCATTGTGTAGTGCATCATGTTGATACCAACATTATTATCTGCGGATCCCTAAAATGAAATTGTGAAAAGAGAAAGTTTCCTCATAATGTAGAATCATTTATTAATACAATTTCTAGTGGATAATGTTCAATAAACGGAGGAATAATTGTATGAAACATGGAAGGGAGTATCAAACAAGGGTCCTGATTAGTTTAACATGAATGATGAAATCCAAAAAATGAGGAAGATAACAAAATTACCAAAATATTTATGAAATTTTAAATTCAATGAAAATGATAAAATAAATGGTAATTCATAAAAATGATCCTTTAATTAATTTATAAAAAAAATTAATTCATGTACTTATTGGAAATTATTAAAAGTTAAATCAATAATTAATATTTGCACCTCCACTTTATATTGATCATTTCTACAGAACATATCAATGTTTATTCTATTGACCAGATCTATTATATCCTTCATTTTCAACAAAATTATCCACATTCATTCATCATTGATCCAAGATTCTGAGATCACCCGCCATCACACTATATACCAGATCTCCATCTCTCCTCAAAATCCACAATTTTTATATGACAAAGCCTATGGAAATATCTATCGAGGGGATTGAAAATTCATTTTCTAAGTTAAAATCATATTTTTGATATTTCATAAGTAAAAGTACTTAAAATTGTTTATTTTTTATAATGTTTCACCAATTTCTACACTAAATTGAAATTTTTAATAATTACCAAAATTATATTATGCCTAAGGTATAACACATGTTTTAGATTTAATGGAGGAGTCGGTTTTACAATCCAAGACATTGTTTTGGAGATATTCAACTATTTTGAAAAAATTGTACATGTGTGACTTGTTATTCTTAATTATTTTAATATATCAATTAGAGCCACCATGGGGACCATGATTTACTTCTAAATCATCGCATAATTTGAGAATAGTATTCAGCATTTTTCAATGTTAAGAAAACATTAGAGTTATTTCAATAGATTCCATCGTATGAATCACCAAGAAAACAAAATAAAATATTGTTATTTGGGTTCTAGTTAATCAGCTTATAATTTCATCACATTTTATTAATGTACAAGAATATTTTCTATTGATCATATTTTCCATAAATACATTAATTAAGTGATAAAGTTACATTTAGTACCATATTGTATTTTATATGATCATGATCATTGAATTATTTTAATGATCAAGAGAAGTATTTTACAATATTTGAGTAAAGATTAATGTTTTAGTATAATAGAAAATATATTTATAGATGAATAATTTGAGAGTTACATTAAAACCATGGAGGATATGCTAGGATCATATTCTCTTTATTTCAAAATATGTTGGCCTCAACACCATCATATTATCAAATTGATTTACAATAATATCCTTCACGTGAGAATTCAAATGGATCCTTAAGAAGTCCTCTATAGAATTAATGTTGAACTCCAAATTTAAGGGATGACATTAGAGAAGGATATATATAGGGACATAAGGTAGATGTGGAAATGGAAGAGAATATTTGGTCTATTTTGCAACACGTAAAAGAATCTTAGAGTCTATTTAAGATTTATGCTGAAAATCATCAGTGAGATAATTAATTTAATGTTGGTGAAATGATAATCCTATTAATTTATATAACGAATAAGTTGATGTCATCAAAATTGTAAAATATTGGGGCCCAGGTTTATTTTCCCCTTTGAGATTCTTGATCGAGTACAGGCAGAATCTTGTCACTTCCCCTAAACATATCACAAGTTAATGATGTGTCCCATATATCACTTTTTATGAAGTATATTGAAAATAATTAACATTTACCAAACATATATTTTCTACCACTAAATTATGATTTTTCTTATGAATAATACCCTGTAGAAATCATGGATTTTAGATATTACGTGCTTCATTAAAATAAAACTCACCCGGATAATGTTTTTTGAAGGAATCATAAATTCAACGAAGCCACTTGGGAACTTGATAATGTAAAACCCCTATGTATACTTTTATATTCATCAATTCAAAAAATATTCGAGGTTGCAATTCATTTTAAGGTTGTATAATGTAACACCCTAATATTATATAAGTATTCATTTGATATAATTTTGAATATTTGACAACTTTATTTACATCAAACACTGCATATAAATAATCCATGGTATATTAGAAGATTCATAACCTAGCCATTAGATTTCCACTTATAAATAATATTAAAAATAATAAATAATACCTGTAATTTTTCAATTAATTGAAATTTATTGAAAATTTGTAACGAAATATTCATTATTTGTTTTGATAAAGTCATTTCATGATTAGAAGAATTATTTTTAAAAGAATTAAATTTTTCTGAATAGAATGCATTTTTATATATTGAACACTCTTTATAAATGATTTTAAATAAATTTATTGATATTATATGAATAATAATTCATATATTAGTTACTAATAGATAGGAATAATGATAAAATCAATTCATAGAAAAAATAGTTACTTTTCATAGAATTGTTTTTAAGTTTGTAGGTTGTTTTTATCAAAATAAATTTAATAGATCACTATTTATTACTTATTTAATTAAATATGTACAATATATTTTCAATATAATATATTAAATTTTATTTTTCATAATTTTATTGGGCATGTAATGAAATTAATCTTTGTATAATTCTAAAATTTATTTTTTTATAAAAATCTTCTCTATGAATTTATCAGTTTATTTTAAACATATAATACACTAGTTTTAGAAATTATATTGGATAAAATGAATTCCTAATATTTAATTAGAATTAATTTTTTTGTGTAATCTTTTTATTTTCGTCATAATGAATAGTAAAAACTATAAAAATTTGTTACAACTTTTAGGATTAAAAAGGGTTTATAGTGTGGTGGGGGTAAACTAATAGAGATGTGTAAAAATACCACAAAAATATTTCTAAAAATTATTTTCTGAAGACATATATACCATAGAATATATTTAATTATATTTAGTATTCTTTATATTTTTCTTTTACAATTATGTTACATTATATTATATGAAACATATATGTAATTTCATATTTTAATCTCACCTCACATATAAAAGGGAACTTATTCTACCTTTTATTAACATAATTTGAACCCCATATCTTAGAAAATAAATACCCAAAAACCTTTCTATATTATTTTCCTTCATTTTTATAGTTCTTATATTACCATAATACCATCCAAAAATGGGACGAGGTATATGCCAAACATGGTCTCTCAAAAAAGATTTAATTGTTTAACCCCACTCTTATTGATATTATTTCTCTGTATACTTCTTATAAATTTATTTTATCCATAATTAAATAAATAATGATGCATATAAGATTATATTAGTATGATTATTGAATAACAGTGTTCAACCCCCTTCCCTTCGAATGGGAATTGGATGTATTTCTCACACGTACATGTAGACTACCACCTCCAATTAGAAATATAAATCATTTTCCATAACCGCATAACATTGTTGGATATAATGATAGATTAAATAAAAATACTTGATTTATGTGATATAATTATAATTTTTTAATGATAAAATGTCAATATTATTTCAATTATTCTATTCGTTGGAGAATTGAAAACCATGTTTATACTATCCCTATAAAGGGTGTACATAATTTTTATGCCACAACTATTTATGCATGGTTCTATAAGTTTATATAATGAATATATATGATATTTATATATTGAATAATATTTTATAATATATGGAATAATAATCAAGATGACAATAACAAATGAATCTAAACATACATGAATAATTAAATACTTAACACCTGGAATAGTGACGATAATTAAAGATTGTTAATGAACTAATGATATATGTTATATATAATAATTGTATGGTATTATAATTATGAATATGAATGTAGTAAATATTTATTATAGATTAAAATTTATTCAATATGAGGTTATGTCAATTATGAATCTAATTATACTTGATGTGAGGGCTTTTCATCTCACTTTTATTTGTGTGAGATGTATTAAAATTCACTACTTCTTTATTATGCATGGTTTATATACATATAAATCGATACGTTATATCAGGGAACTCTTAATATTCATGGAATTTATTTTTTCATTTGATGTTATTTCCTTCATGGAGATTATGATTTAAATGTTACCAAATTAGTAAGGTTTTTATGTTACAATCTCAATTTTTACCTAGAGTGATTATACATAAAATTTTATGGTTAAATAATATGATCTATATTACTATGATCCAATGTATTTTATTCTCTATTTATAAATTACAATTAAAATTTTCTCTTATTTTTATCTCTCCTTGAAATCAAATGTCTAGAGTAAATTTTTTATGTAAAACTAACAATTTATCATTGGGGAAAGGAATCATATTTTTATATGTATGAATTATCTTAAACCAATTTAAAAAAGGTTTTTTAAAATTAATTTATTATAGATAAAAAAACTTAAATATTTTTAATGTTATGACAAGGATTAAAATGAGTCGTCATGCCATTTTCCGAATAGGGTACTTTTTACCAAATGTTTGTAAAAAATATTTATTTTAATGATTACCAAGTTCAATGATTTTCCTTCAATCATGAATATTCTATACCCTAAAGATTCATTTAGAAATTTAATTTTTTCTTTTAAAAGAAATTATTTTCTAAATATTCTATGAATATTTATATTTTTATTAAGTTATTCCCAAATAAAAAGGTATTTTCCTCAAGATTACTACAATGATCTTTTAGTGATATATTAATATATAACAACATATACTAATGTAACTTATGATTAAATGGGGATATGATCCAGTGATACCATCTTTATTCATTCTCTATATTTATTATGATTACGATGATGAAATAATTTTAAACCCCCTTTTATATTCTAAGGGTTAATATATAGCAAAATGATAAATGTTTTCATGATATTTTAGATTACATGTGAAAGGATCATTTTAAGGTAGAATCTGGATCTATTATAAGACTCTACTACATTGGGAAATGTTTATTTTTATTGATTTTATGAAATACATGAGAGGTTATCTCATGCACGAAATATGGTATACAAGAGATAATCGAGAGCCCGATGTTGGCCAACATTTCGTTTTCTCAAGATTAATATCTGATGGATGTCTTTATGGTTCGACTTGATATAATATTTCATTGATTATTGTTATACCACAATTTTTATAATAGTCTCTATGAAATTTTATTATTCTTATGATAAGATCTCATGGCCAATGATATCGTATTCTATAGTAATCTATTTCTTATGATCTCCCAAATCCTAATTCCATGATTATGAACTATGATTTTTTATATAATATTTTTAAATGTTATGCTCATATTATCATACCCTTATGCTCACATTATAATTATGTATGATCATTGAATGATATCTCTCATGTCCACTATTACTGAGAATTATAGCTCACCCTTTCTTAAATTTCTTTTCCACATGTTATGAATAAATGTTTTTAAGTAGGAAAATTCTAAGAATTGAATATTGTAGAAATAACATTGTGGTATATTTACAATATATTTCATTAAATAAGGTGTATATGTATATAGTGTTCAAATATACATAAATTTAATCGTTTTAGGTTGTGCATTTATTTTTATTGAATATTGATCTAAATGATTTAATATTTATGATCTAATGTTTGGTGGACTTCTTTTTTTGAAGATAATTCACTTAGATAACATCTTATTTATTATTTTTTTAAATTATTGACATAGAAATATAAAATTACTCTATATTTCATCTCAATATGTATTTTTAATAATTCTTAAAGAATTTTGATAATGAATTGTACTGATATTCATATCATTCATATGGTGAGTGCATTGGATTTAAAATAATGATATGTGTGGCATGATATTATATATCCCCCAGTGTATTGATATGTCTCATGATATAATCTATTATGGGTCATTTTGTGTATTCCTTTAACAAAAAAAATATTACATAAACACAAGGCCTTGATATGAATTTCATGATGTAGATGATCCTGGCCTCATGTTTAGGGAATGGAATTAGCTGTTGGCTATTATGAAATTCTTTTCTATGGAACCAATAATAATTATCCATGGATTTAATTGTTAATATATAAACAAGGGGTATGTCATTATCAAAGATTATTTTTATTATTACAATATTCTTTTTTTCTATCCCTACTATATTATCTATTCTCATATTATACCCACTTATGTTCATTTATTATTATCATTAATATTTACCCTTACCAAGTGTATGATCTCATACATTTTTATTTTTATATTTCCACAACATATAAAAAATTTATTATGCAATATATCTATAAAAAATATCTTGTATGGTGATTATTTGGGTAGATATGGAATACATATTATGGATTAATTCTTTTCTTATATATTGGATAAAATTTACATTTGATGAGATATTCATGGGATTTTTTAGTTAGAATATTTTTATAACACCATAAAATACTAATCCTAAAATATTATTTTAACATAAGGGAATCAATATTTTTTATTGATAATTAAATTATTAATTTTCATAATTTGGAATTTTTAGTTCATTTAAAATATAGTATGAAATATATTGTTTATTCACATCAAATTCTAAGAGTGTGAGTTTTAGGAAGTATAGTGAGTATCAAAGGAGGGATTAAATAACTTTATAGGTGGGGATATTAGTTAAGTATAACCTAAGGATTGATAAGTTAATGTTTATATAAATTCTAAATGTATAGATAATCCTTCAGGTTTTGTCGAGGTACTATTGAATATTTTATGTTGTATTGTGATTATGATAATAAAACTAAAGTGACAACCCGTGAGATAAATCTAAGGAATATGAATAATTGTAGGGTATCATCCAATTATTTTTCTAATATTGATATTTTATAGACTTATTACAAATTACATCACTCTCAGGATACTAAAAGTGGATTTTGGATCTAGCACAAAAGTACATTATTTTAATAACCCTAAAAAGGGTGTGTTGCGTATTAAATCATCCATAACTTGTTGCATGAAAAAGAGGTCTAACTGCACACATGGTTTGACCCTCACTTTGAATATTCTCTAGTTAACCATATTTTCACATCAATATATTATTAATTATTTATATATAATGTAATTAGGATAAGGAATATGACGGAAGATAACCTAAGGATACCTTGATTGAATTAAAAATAATTTATGTTGAATTGAAACATAATGTTGTAATTTCATGGATATATAAATTTTGATTCTAAATTTTATTATATTACAAAAATTATATTATCTTTTTCATCACTCAGGTTTAACTAATTGTTGTTTACGAAATTAATGAAGTTCAAAGGAACCATGTTAACAATAGATTCTTTCAAAAATGCAGAGATTGTCTTAATGAGTAATCTAATGGGATAAGAACTTATTTCAGAGACCCTATGAATATTCCAAACCAACTATCCAAAAAATATTATTAGTCATTTGAATATAAATTAATAACTAATAAAACTAAATAAGATATGTATGGATTATCATTGATGTTCTGGTGAAATTATTACAAAGAAAACAGGATTCATATTCCAACATGTCGACAAAACTGAAATAAATACCTAGGGGAATATTTGAAAGGGGATGAAATATGATTCTTTTGTTAAAAAGGAGGGAAATATGATTGATGTTTTGGATAAAAATTTAGGTAATTAGTTTACACAATAAGTGGGAAATATGGGTTTTGCTAACATACCTAAGATATTGAGGTAGGCGTCTCATTCAAAAATATATCATGAGTTATGAAATCTTTTTGATACCCTTAAATAATTTTATTAGTGAGTGATAATAAATATTTTAAGGATGAAATTTATTTAATGTGGGGTGGGGTAGAATTTTATACACATATATTTAAAATAAATATTTTATTTTAAAACCAAATGCGTTAAGTAGCTTCTATTGCATGCATATCTGAACTATAACGAACCACATAAAAATAAATAACTATTAAAATATAGTTGCCGAATTGGAAGTTCAAACAATAAGTAATAAAAATATTTAATTTAAATATAAATAAAACAGATGAGTAATTATTAATACTATGGAATTGGTAAAAAGTTAATTAGTTTAGATAAATAATTAATAAGAAATGATTGATGATTTAGAAATTAAACCATTATAAACATTGGATTTCATGAAATTTTTAAGAATAAAAATATATAATCGATAGAATATATTTTTAATATTAATAATATATTTTAAAATAAATTTGATTAGTTTTTCATAGGAAATAAAAATAAGAATAGTTATTAATCTGAAAAGGTTATTTTCAAGTGAAAACAATTTTCATTGTTTTTATATCTTTAAATTAAAATTTTAAATTCCCAATTATTAGATTTTCAATTCTAAAAAATAAAATAATAATTTTATTTATTATTAATATATTATCTTAATATTATTTTTTATCATTTTCCGGATGTAGTTGATTTTTAAGTGAATAGAGAAAATATAAATATTGCTAAAACTGTTACAATTATTAAAATAAAAAATTACAATACTAAGTTACATTTTATTGAAAAAATATTATAATATATATATATATAAGTAAAATAAAAACATTAAAATTACCATGTTGTGTTTATAAAAATTATGATTATCATTTTAGAAACATAAGAAATTGTTTATTCTAAAAACTCAATTACTTGATAATATTAAAACAATTGTTTTCATCGTTTGTATAAATTAAATAAAAAAATAAATTAATATTTTAGTTCAACATGAAAATATTATTAAATAAGTTCAATTTCATTTTTTGGGTAGATGTGTATGGTTATTATTAATAAGGTCAATAACCATGATAATTGTTAAACTACTATTTTCAATCAATAATTTTTTTAATTGTGTGTAATTTTTATCCAGAAAAATTAATTAATTTTTTATAAATATATATTTTAATATAATTTTAAGAATATATTTAAAAAATTCATCACTCATTAAATTAGTATGTAGTACTAAATAAAATTAAAAATACTTAAATGTGAAAAAAAAACTTTTCCCCGGAAAAATATTTTTCTATACAAAATTATTAAAATTGATAATTATTTTTATATTTACTAAAAAATTAATTAAATTAAATATAATTTAAATTTCATGTTAGTACACATTAATTTTGGAGATATAAATTATTTCTATTATTTAAATTAACATAAATTATATAGGAAAAAACTAGTCACGCTAATTAAAAAATGTCAAAAGAAAAAATATATGAAAAAATACATTTCATATGTCAAAAAAATGTTGGATATTCTAGTATGTGGATATAGAATCCAAATATCAAACCACAATCTAATATTTTCACACTTTTGGAAACAAGACCCTAGAACAGTGTCATTCTATTTTGGAAAAATATTGTTTATAAAAAAGTTACAATTTCTTCACTTAAAAAAGCATTAAATTCCATCCATTCATTCCACATAAATTATTTAAAATTAAAATTTTAAACTCTAGGATTTTTATCTTAGTAGAATATTCAATAAATATTTTAATCCTATGGTCAAAAATAGTTATCCCCATCTCTTTTAGTCCAAGAAAACATTAAAGATAAAGTTCATGTTTCTAAAGAGAGTATTACATAATCACTATATTTTTTTCATACTATTTACCTTATAAATATATCCTAACCATTTATTTATAATGACTAGAACATAATTTTTATATTCTTGTTTTCATATATTAATGTCATAAACCTTATTTTTACTTTTTCATACACGTATAAAATCCAAAAAATGTAGATCAAGGGTTGTATGAACTACCAGTGCCACAAAGCATCATCTTTATTTATTCAACACCTCCTCTATTAATATTATATAAGGATGGAATTAAATATTACAGGTTAAGGATATAATATTTTTATTAATATGAAAAAAATAATAATAATCTGCCTTCATTTCCTTTCACTATTTATGTAATGAAAAATTAATTTTGTTGTGCGAGGACCAATACTTAAACAAAGTAAAATTTTTAGCTTTCCAACATGACTTCCAATATTTATCCAAAATATATAAAATAATATTGGAAACCATAAAAACTAAAAAATATTATGTTTCTTTCATTAAAATTATATAATCTAATAATATTCCTTTTCGTTACCAGAATCACCAATCAAAATATTATCCATTCATGTATGGGATAACCAAACCCCTATTGGAAAAATGCTATAAAACTATATCATAGATGTCTATGAGATCTTGAATAGAATTATTATACTAATTTATTAATAAAAGAATGATTTTTCGAAGTTTTTCAAATGTTATATTATTTATTTTACATATTTTTAAAATATCATATTATATCTCTAATATTTACTAAATTTGTCGACACCAATTACATTTTTGTCCAACATAACAAAAACACTAATAGAATGAGATTAGAAATTTCTAGATAAATTTATGTTATCTATTTAATATCTTAAATGATAAAGTAATGATCAATACTGGGATAAGTATAGAGAATAACACTATAATTATAAACTAGTTAAAATGATCAAGATGACACACCCCAAATTTTAAATATATATAATGACTGAGTAATATAATTTTATATAATAATTATACATTAATATTATATTTTTTAATATTAATATGGTTTTGATATATGGTATTATGAAATTTATATAGATAATTAAAGAGATTTAGTAGAAGTATTTAATTATGGTGAAGGTTTTTAGTCCTAATACTATTTATTTGAGACATGTTATATTTTATGCACCATTTTAATTTTATATATATTTTTTGATTTTCATCCAATGAAGTTATTTTAAAATAGTCAATTATATAATTAATGGCATAAAAATTCCAAATCATGTTAGTTTATTCAGTTTCATTTTGATTCATGTGTTACCAAATCCACAAGGGTTTATATTAACTGAAAATTATTCCATTAAGTTGAAAATTAACTTATTTAAATCTATATTTTCCAAAAATATATTTATTTAAGTAATAAGTAATTTTTATTTTATTTCTTACTCATTTTCATGGGTTCTATAATTATTCCATATAAGTTAATTATTAAATTATTCTTACCTCAATTATCATACTAATTGTCTAGGTTCATTGTCTTAAATTTTAATTCTTTGAGTTAAAACTATTTTATACAATATGTTTTTCTATTTCATAGTGTGCTTACTTACCCTTTAATATTTTTTATCAAGATCATCTCATTACCATGTCCATTTATTGTTTTATTTAAAATTCGCTCCTTAAAGAGTTTTCAAATCAAAATTCTATAAATCCATAAGTATTACTTCTCAAAATTTTTAATTCTATGGGTCATGTCTGATATCGCGGTCCTTATTTTATATTATATAATGTTTTCCTAACAAATTTCCCTTAATTATAATGAATTAATTTTTTTTAATTTTTTTAATTTAATTGTATTCCCATCATATTCATTTGATTATTACTTCACCAAAACTGTAATAGTGTTTACATCCCCATTTAATTTCACCGATATGTGATTCATATTCACCAATTTTTTCATTTCTATTGTGTAGAAGTTTTCAATAGATTACATTATAAATACCCTCATATTATTATCCTCTAGGAGATTAAACTTATATAAATCTAGTACTATACTTTTCTTTCTAATTTTATTTGTATTATTGGAATAATTTTTCTTCAAATGGATTTCCTATGTGAATTCCATTTTTTATTACATTTCATGAATGGAATACACTGAGATATCCATAAATTTATTAACTAATAAAATTAATGGCTTAACATTATATCATTACACCATACGGTTTTAGTTTGATGGATTCTTACAAAAAAGCCCATTTTTTATTTGGAAAATATTGAAAATTGGTGTACTTATTATTTCAATAGGGACGTTTATAGATTGATAAAAAAAATTGATTATGTATTGTTTAACCACCCACCTTATCTATCTATATAGATTATGGATATGTTTTCATTCATTGTTACTAGGAAAATATTGATGTTCTGTTTTTTATATCTTAATACATATGTTTATTGATTCCAATGAAAATTTTATTATGCATTATATTGATATTCACATAGTTAATATGGTGAATGCATTTTAATTAATGTAGTTATGGGTGTGGGAAAGTGTTATATAACCCCTTGATGCATCAATAGTTCTAATGAGAGAAAATAGTTTGTATCTATTGGGGTTTTCCTACTTCTATCTTATATTTCCTAAGTAGAGAGGGCCTTGATGGTAAGGTCCTAAAATCTAAGATGACGATTACTTTTTTTAGGGAATGGAATTAACTATCCTACATTATTACTTTCATTTATAAGAGAATATTTATTTTTATCCATGAAATTTATTGATTACTATATAAACCAGGGATATTTTATCATCATAGTTTCTTTTGACTATAGAATTGTTTTTATTATCAAACCTTTCAATATTATCTATTCTCATCTTATTATCTCTTATGAAAATTAATAGTTTTTAATTATGTCTATCCATATTTCAAATGTTATCACAACCCTTATTTTGTTTTCATTTCCACAGTTAATAAAGAAATATGTTACACATGATATTTATAGAAAAATAGTTTCTATGAATAATTAATCTATAGATGATGAAGTCTTATTATAAATTTTTTTAGTTTTTTATATAGTAGAAAATTTATTCATACGATGAGATATATGTATCATATTTTAGTTAATATTTATACACAAATCACTAAAATAGTAAACCTAAAAGGTACTTCAAATATATGTGACTCAATATTTTTTATTGATATTCTGATTATTGACTCTTTGAATTTCATCACATTGGTTCATATAAAATGTGGTATATAAGATAGTCTTTTTTCACTAAGGATTATGGTCTTGTAGGTCCACATTACCACATTATTAAAAATATTTTTTATAATATTTTGATAAAAATTTCAAAAATTATTTATTAAATTTAATTATATATTTATTTTTACAATGAAATCATCAAAAGTTAAAAAACACTTTTCATGTTTTCTCTTCTATATCTCTAAAATAAAATAAATTTTTCATTTATAATACATAATTTATATTAAATATTTTAATAGATAGTCTCTATAACACTAATCAGTTTATGTCTTGCTAATTAAATTTTTTTTTGTTTTATAATTTTTAATGTATTATAATAAAAGCCAGGCATAAGGCATGGTGTTAGTCAAACAACATAGATGTATAAAGTGGTGAATCCCAAGGCCATCCCCATATAGAATCATCATTAATTATATATCTATATATACAATTATATATAATATAACTAACCCTTTCATTTGACATCATTTTAATGCTTGATATTATTTTTCACAATTTCCCCCATTCTAGGAAGTCACAATCTCTGCTCCTTTAAAGATTAAACCTATAAAATATCTTATAATATTGGAAATTATCTAAGTAATGGGATAGTATCACAAAAATATATTCACTATTAAGTATGATTTTAATTTAATCATTGATTGGATTACGTTTTTTGATATGACAAATTTTAAACCGGTAAAAAAATCACAATTCTATACGATAATATAGTTTCACTTACCCTAATATTTAAATAATCAAAAGGAAATGGATTATTATTGGTCTAAGGTAACACCCACTATGGGAATAAATCTGTTAAAAAATGATCCACTTGATTTGAGTTTAATACACCGAATCTAATCCTTCAATATGACCCAATGGTCAAGGCTATCCCAAAAAACATTAACCACAATATGAATTGGGTAAGAAGTGTGATTCATAACATAATAGAGATTGGGTTGTTTCTTTTAAAATATAAATAATGAGATTATGTAATACATGAATATATCCTTGATATGGGAATCTATATTTCATAATTTATGATGATGAATCGCATCATGAACCTTCCAAATCACATAGTAATCTGTGGACAAGTGGAAAATTTAAACACATAATTCCACAATCCCAGAAGAATTGAACTCAAAAAAATAATCCAAGAAGTATTAAATCAATGAAATTTTTATTTTAGACCAAGGTTACCTTAAATATTAAATTATATGAATCTCACCAAATATGTATTGATAAATATGTAATCGTTGGATTACATATTGGAATGCATACAACACATGGATTTATAGGCTATATAAATACAAATCTTTTGAAAAAATGGATGATTAAGGACCAAAATCATAAAATTTGAAACAATTAACTATTGAATAACCTTCCATTTTACATTTTACAAATTATTTCTTTTATATATGAGTTAGAGTCTATCGTAACAAAATCCTTTATTTTATTTATTTTTATTTGGTGCTTTAGAATTTTTATAAAAATATTCTTTAATAAAGTAGGACAATTTTGATTCGAACTTCAAATTTTATATTTTAACACTTCATTATCTTAGTTAAAATCCATTAAATCCTATTTTTTTATATCAATTAGAGGTAGTATTTCTAAAAAATCTATCCTTATGGTCCTTAAATAATTTTAAGGGAGACAAATATTTTTAAAAAACATTGAATTTCCTTTTATCCATATCAATATACAAGTAAATAAAATCATTAATCTTATAATATTTGTCTTTATATTCCCAAATTTAAGAATCATCATTTCTGTTCGGTATGATCAATTTTTTTCATTATTAATTTGATTACATATATGTGTCTATAATAGAAACAATATTATAATTCAGCTCGTCAGCAATATTTTATAGAAAATTAACAATATTATTATAATTATCATTAGTAGTACTATAATCATAATTATAATCACCAATTTTATTTAAGATTTTCATAAAAATAATAATTTTCCAAGAATATTCTCATAAATGATTTGATGGTTACATTTGTTAAGGTCAAAATTTGGTATTACCATATTTTTCGATATATTATTTATTTCTAGAATCCTTCAAATATTTAAATTTAGAACATGATTATGAACTTTCAAAATCACTCTGTTTTTGAAAGGTATTTTTTTCATTCTTCTTAAAATGATTTTATAGTCTTGAAAAAACTAGTATTTTTTATACTTCAATATTTAACCCATAAAAAGTAAAACCATAATTATTGACATTTAAAAAGTAACTAACATTCTAGTAATTTTTATTTTTCCTCATGATTTAATATTCTTTATTTCCTTATAAAATCCTTCTATAATTTATTTATCCTAAAATGAACATCAATTTATGAACATGAATCATCTAAAGAACATGATGATGTAAAATTTGTTTTAAATTACATACCATTATTTTATTCATCAATGTCATTCTCAACTTTATTCAACTTATGATCATTTTTAATAAGTGCATCAAGATGTTCATCCAGATTTTATCCTTTATATTTTTTACTTTTATCCCTTTAAAATTTACTTTCATTCACTTTTTTTTGGGATCTCAAAACTCAATCAATAATTTAAGTGTTTTACAATACTTCTCCAAGATTACTCATGGAATTCAAAATGATTGTGAATAAAAAAAATTATTAATAGTTTAATTTTCTATTATAATTAAATCATGAAATTCAACAATAAATATTTTAAACTTTGTTCAAATGAACTTTTATGAGCCACAAAGAGTAACTTAAAATCTATCAAAACATCATAATCAGTTTTAGATGCATAAAAAATGGTAAATCTTTTTTACTAATTGTTTAATACCAGATATAAATGATCTTATGTTTATGAAAATTGATTACAATATAATAACATGTAATGTATTTAGAGTGAGATTACAAAAATATATGAGGTTTTACCATTTTAATATAGCTATTAATGATTAGTTGTTGGAGAAACGAATCCATTCAAGAATTATAATTACAATAATCATTTATATATGAATAATGTAACATAATTTGATTCCATCCATCATTTGAATTTTTTCATACCATATAATATGATATTTACAAAAGTCTTACAATGTATATGGATAAATGATAACAACAATACATACATAAAAGTATACAAAAGAGATTTAATAATCTTTTTATGGGTTTCTCAGATACTAGTTTTTTTTCTTAGATATGGAGATATAAAAATAGTCAAGAGGTAAATTCTCTAGTTAATAAAAAAAATGGAAAATTTTATAGTTCAAAATAGTTTAATTAGTGGGAAAATAAAATTTGAATTTAATAAATTTTTATAGAATTTCTGATAAATATAATAATTTATATTCTATTTATTTTTCTCTATCCTTGAGTGAAATGGAACCCACTAAAATAATTACATTTTTTGGTGATGAAGAGCACAATTCTAAAATACATTTTACTCTATAGGTAAAGTAAACCTAATTTCAACATTAATAGGGATTCATAATGCATTACAACAATAATTGTTTATACCATGAGTGACAACTCAAAGACTATCCTTTTTTCACCATAGTGGGGAAACCCATACACATACCATTTTCACCCTAATTAAATATCACAAAAGTTCTAGTATTATCTCCCTAGTAGAACAACCTATTCAAAACATTTCATGGTTAGTATAACCCATTGAAAACCCAAAAAAATACTATTTTATTTTATTTAATATATAATAAATAAGGATAAATATAATGAAATTGAATGAATTATAGTATGAATAAACTCTAATTTTGGGAACAATTATGTCATAATACATCCTTGAAAATATTGATCAAATCTATTCAAACCATAAATACATTGATAAATGATGATTTTATGTACACTACAATACATTATTTTGTCGTACAATTTTAACAGCATCATGTATGCATACATTCTTTTCTCATATATATATGATGACCACATTAAATTGAATGATTAGTGAAAACATTATTTTCATTAGATGAAGTCAACCATTTAGTTATTATAAATTATTAAAAATAAATATTTACATGGGTTTATGATATATCACACCACATTAAATAAAATTCATTATAATTTCATGTTGCAATAAATATTCAAATAATAATAAATATTTATATCCATGTAATAATCCAATAAATTAACATTTATATCTATGAAAACATCAATTAATGGACTAAATAATATTAATTTAAAAATTTTAATAGAAATAATAAATAAATTAATATGATATTGAAATATGTAATGTTAGTATGAAAAAAAATATTCTTTAAGTCATTGTACAAATGATTACATTTTCATATGAGTCATTCCATACAATGTATGGGTCATAGTAAACATGAGATATGAGTTATTTCTATATGATTCCAAATATACTATGTACGAGTTATTTTAATTATATATAAAAGTCATTTTATATATGTAAAATTCATAGGATATGTGTACAATTCATTATGGCTTCTTTTCTGTGATTTAATTCTATTTATGGTTCATTTCATACATTTAAATATACTTAAAACTCGTAACATAAAAAAATAAAATTACTAAAAACTAAAATTTAATAAAAAATAATATACCAATTCAACCGCATTATTTTATTATATAAATATTTAAATATTCAAATAAGGAATTTAGTTAATAAATATACATAATGATGTAATTGTTAATATAAAATTTTATAATTAAATGGAATATTATTTTACTACCAAAAAACAAACACATAATAAGGAATGGATACCCTCGACTAATAGAATATTCTACATATTTAGATTGTAGGGTGTTTCAATGCATAAACATGAATTCAATTGACTATGGAAATTATTTACTTTACCATATATATATTATTATATATAGTGTGAATACCCGAAAATTCATTATATTGATTGAATGGTATTTTTCTATATATGGATTTTAATTTTCAAATAACAATTTTACTTACATGGGATAATATTGTATTATTTTGATAGATTTAGGAATTCAATTCATATTCATGTAGCACACATATGTTTGGATATATCATTATTTGATGGGTTTTCCTAGAATTATATATCATTCAACTTAACTTTGTAAAAGTCTATATTTATAAAGGTTATAATATTATGCATGTACGTGATGTTGTTATCTTTTCTCACAAATTTATATGTGCATATAACATAGGTATACATATCCACTATATGCAATTATAATTACCTATAATGTAATTATTATCTTTCTAGATATCATTACACATATTTTTTATATTCTTATTCATGTGATATATTCTTATTTTAGGTCACCATGGTTTATAATTATTGTCTTATGATCTTATAGAATTATGATAGAGTATATTTTATTCTTTCAAAATCAACGATTTTCAATATTTATAACATGTACTACGATGATATGATTATAACTCATGAACACATCTTATAATATCAAGACATCATTCAATTAACAATATCATTTCCCTTGTGATCATGTATGTCAATTATTTTGGAACTATTTATATCTATTTTATGTCTCATGGATAATGTTTTATCATGTAATGATCATTTTATCATAATATTTTAGTATGTATCCCCATTCCCCCATGTGATAATAATTTTCAAAAGATTATGGTCAAGTTATATGTGGAATATGATGAATTATTTTACTAAATTATATTTTATATGTATAGGTTGCTAATATATTATTATTCAAGAATCTAAAGATAACATACTTTTGATTATGGGAGATGGTCGATATTTTATGTTATGTGTAAATATATGTTTGTTTAGAACTAGATACAAAAGTTTTGATATAGGGTAATGTCATTTATAATTATACTAGAGTTTGATAATATCTGTGAATTATGATTATAGAAATTCTATGTGTATAGCCGTAAATAGATATACATTAGCTCCAGAGTATTATGTTTAGTATACCAAATAATATTACATGGGGTAACTATTTCTAATAAATTTATGATCAGTCATATTATAACCTTACAATCATTAATGTTTAAGATAACATTTGGGGATGGTAATACAGTTTCTGAAAATTCAGAAAAAAAATTATAAGAGTTTGAAAATTGGTAAAAAATTTCAAGGAAAAAATTTAATTCGGGATTATAATACGACATCCCATTATTTCAATGATTAATTTTATAAAACATTTCCCAAAAAAAATATATAGATAATTATTTTTTCTTTTTTTAAATGAAATGTACAAATACCATTATTACATGGTAATTATAAAATATGTAACAACAAAATTTTATTAAAAATTATTTACTTATTTATCTCTCAAACTAATAAAATGGATTGATAACTTTTATTTATAATATTGTTTTATAATTTTTTATAATTTTAATATTCTATTAAATAATAACAATCTATTATTTTTGATTTTTGTATCAGAATTAAATTTTATAAATAATAGTTTTTTAGAATAACTTTTTATGAATTCTATTTAAATATATTCTTGATTGTTTTTATAGATATTGAATTATTTTAAGTCTAAATTACTCATATTTATAATTTTATTCCCATATATTAATTTTAATAGTAATTAATATATTATAATAAAATTGTTAACACAATATTGTACATGTTTTAGTACTTATATAATTATGACATATGAAAATTTATGTCAATGTAATAATTTTTTGTTTTAGTTCGTGTTTAATGTATAATAAATAATAAATTCGATGGTTAAATTATTAATATCCTATAAAAAATGTTTTTTCAGTCATTTATAGTTTTAAAAAAATTGTTTATTAAATTTATAATTTATTTTTTATACCCATAATATTGATAGAATAGATATTTTATTTTAAATTGAAATTAATATGTTTTGAAATGAAATAATATTTTTATATATTTTTTTATTTCTATTCATGAATTTAATTTATGATATATAAAATGTGTTATTATCATAAATTATATATTACATTTGGATAATATAGTTATTAGAAATGTAATAAGGTTTTTGGCATTGTATTGTAACAATAATATATATTGTTTATCATAAAAGAATCTTTTTTATAAATATAAATTTATGAGATATATTTCCCATTATTAGAATGTGAATCTTCAATAAATGAAAATAATTATTTTAATTTTCAGATTAAAATTATCATATGATGTTATTTTAATAATTATATGACAATTATTATTTTTGGAATTGTATAAAATACTTATTTTTTGTATACTACATGTTTAATGGAATCCGAAGTTATTTAAAAATGAAAAAACAATTTAAAATTTCTCAAAATACTTAAAGTTAATTTAATGAGTCAAATAAATAATTTCAAAATCATAAACCAAATTTCAAAACCTAAAAATAAATCTTTATGACCACAGTTATATATTACATGAATAAAAAATTATTTGATTAAATAATTTTTATGAAATATTTCTATGGTTCAATAAAAGTTTAGGTGTTATTAAATGTAACGTCCTGACCCAGGAACCACCATCTGGTGCCCCAATCTAGTGGGTCACAAGTCCTCAAGCATTCCTCTCCATATGTAAGAGGCTATCGACTAGCTGTAATGGCCTAGTGTGTGTTTGGGGGGAGACTATTTCACCATGTCATAGTGCAACAAAATTGTTGAAATCATAAGAATCAATAGCAGAAGAAGATAAATAACTAACATAGGATAAATCATCCAAAATACTAAAATAATATAAAATCCAAAACTACTCCATACATCATCATAATCAAGTCATGTCTCTAAAAATTAATAAAATAGGTATACATTCATCCATTATGATACATGAATTAGATATCAAAAGTCAAAAAAGACATTCCCAGCTACCAGCACAATCCTAACTCAATCTTATTCTTCGAAACTCCAATGAAACATTCAATAAAATATCATATAGTGGGGGAATTCTCATTTCCCTACATTTATCCATAAAGTTTGTTTATGGATCCAACGTAGACCCAAATAGGGTGTGAGATAACACTTAGTAGGACAACACCAATGATGTCTATAACAAATCATGTTCGTTTAGTAGAAGCTAAATCCGTGTGAAATATATACCATAGGTATATCTATTATGATATTAAATATTGATCTTTTCCATCAAAACATAATCCATGTATAATAGTAAATCTTCCATAAATAATGGTAGTTTTAAAACATAAATAAATAATAAGTAATATGGTCTAGTTTAAAAACTATAACATGATTCCCATACCATGTCAACTATTAAAAAATAAACATCTACACTAGCCTTATCATTAAATAAAGTGTCTAATACCCACCATGTCCATTAATTATAATAAAATTGATTTACATTAACCATGAAAAATATTTATAATCATGATCCTCCACAACTGCCTCATCGTGTAATCAATAGTTTCAAGCACGAAGGGCCAGATCCAGAGTACAGAAGACTAATGAATCCTCATCATGTCGTAGGAGCATCTTGATGGAAACTCAGTAATGACTTTTTTGGATTCCAAGGATCATTTGAAAAAACTAGGAACCATTTGTGTTAAGGAAAATTGGATCCAAGGGGTATAAAGGCCCTTATCATCCTATAGAATCAATATCCAACGAGTAAATAGGTCCATAGAATACACTACCTTAAACAAGAACCATGAAGAAGAAATGTCCACAGAGTCCTATGGAATCAAGATCCATGGTATACCAACCAGGGAATCGAATTCCATAATAAATCATTTTCACATTTTATTAAGAATTTATAACATTAACATTTTATGAGTGCATACAACAAAATCCCATGTTTTCATTTTGAAAATAATACAATATACATCATTTCAATACATGGAATGTAGGAATCAACTCTCTATGATTATCACAATTCAATTCTCATCAATTATAAAGTCTCACTCTAATAAAGATATCATGAAAACAACAAACATGGTTGTATAAATAAAGACATATACAAATTCACAGCACATGGGTGTCCTAGGGTGGGTCTAGAAGCCTCCAACAATATCAAGGGTACTATTGTACTACCATAATAGGTTCCAATGCATTCAATTCAAGATTTTAATTATTTGATGGGGAACTACCTAAAAGTCTAATGTACATTACAATCAAAACTACAATTATAAATAAAAAACCATGAGGTAAAGTTATAAAACACCTATTGCAGGTCCGTAGTCGATCACTCATCCAATATTGACTTCTTATTCAGTCGAGACTGCGAGAAAATGGAGAACGTAAAAATTCATAGAAGTAGGGAATATTTTCTTACTTCTAAATAATTTCATAGATTTCACATCAATAAAAAATGATATAAGGGGAATACAGTACTCGTCGATGTGGACTTAACAAGATTTTCAGTGATTGAAGTTCATTCTATACAGAGAAAAAGTGGGAATGCCAATAATTTGGCATCAAAATGGAAATACTAGAAAGAGGGGATTATCCACCAAATGGAGGGGAAATATATTTTATGTTTTAAATTTTTTTATTGAAAAAATCCATTTTACCACAAACATAAAACCTCACACTGTTTTGTTGCATGATTGGCCGAACTATGTTCCAACCATGCACCCTTTTTTGTGTTAAGGGGGATCCACAAGGTTTCATGTTCAAGGATTGAGTAACCCTGAAAAAACCATTCATTACACCTCTATAAAAGGTCTATATAAATCTGCATAGGCATGTGACTGAGTTTTCATGGTTTCTTCCAAACCATGTGCCTCCCAATCCCCTATGTTTAGTCCAAAATATTTTTTACTAACCAAGTGACCATTCTTCTGTAGTTTCTACCTACAATTTGACTTTTATTATCCTTTAAAATATCATGGCTCCAAGATCCAAACAATATATAGAAACCTATAATACATCTAGAATCTTATTAGGTACTCACAATAGGTCAAAACCAAGCATTTAAATGTAAAAAAAATTCATACCTCATAAGAAAAACATTGATTTTACAATATTATATCATTGAAATAATTCCTCCCCAAATTTCCCTTCCATGGGTGGTTAAGAATCATCAAATAATAACTCATCCCACTGATCACATATGTCAGTCTCATAATCTGAACTCTCATCATGAAAAATGTTTTTCTATTATATCACCCATACTATAGGATACGAATGACCTTAGAAAACTTGTGTGCTCCTATAAATAATGAAAAAAGGTTTCTCCTCAATGATAAACTTGTAACTCCACCTCATCCTACTATAGTGTAAGATGGGTTTGAGTGATAATGGAGCAGCTTGGATACATGGAAGATGGAATGAATTTCTTGTTTCCTCTAAGGTAAATTTCACCAATTGGATACCTGCCTAAATTTCTAAAGAATTAAAAATGGTCCAACATGACCTAGTCAATGATTACACTATCTATTAATCCATCTATATACTATCCTAAATGAGATACATAAAAGACCTAATCCCTAACCACAAACATCAGAGGTTATAGACTGTGATCATTATAATAATTTAATCTTAATTGTTTGGTATCCAACCATTTTCAAATCATATGGACCTTTTCTTAAGTATCTTGGATGATATGACGTCCATGAAACATTGTCTCACCAGCCACTGGCTAGCACAATGCTGATCCGCAAGGCTTACCATCCAAATCCTTAAATGGTTCCATATGTATAGTAACCTGATATATATTATTATATGTTACCTAAATCATGGGTGTATGTATCTCCCAATAAAACAAAAAAAAAGTACAAATGGAATGTCCTAAAAGACATGTATATTGTGCTATGTGTGTCCATCAATATAAGGGTTGTATGTTGTGCTTAGAATAACTTGAGTACCCAATGACCTCAACAAAATATTCCATATTTGATACATAAACCAAGAATCCATATCCAATAAAATGGATTGAGGAACCCCATCAAGACAAAATATATCATGAATATGAAACCTCCAAAGATCATCTACTAAGAATGTCTCACTGATCGGTAGGAAATCAGATACCTTCATGAGCATTTACACAACAACCCATATAGAATTACTGCCTCGATGTGATGTTAGAAAACTTATATTTACATCCACCACAAAATCATTTATTTTTCACTCAAAAATGAGTAACTACTGTAAAAAAAACTTTTTGGTCACTAGTCTTCCACATACACATGATGACAGGTGGAACAACTCATGAAAACACAAGTTGCCTCTCTTTTCATCATCAACCACCAATACTGGTGATTTAAATCCTGATACGTCATTATAACACCATGATGAGCTTCACAAGTTGAGTCATGAAACTCACACATCAACTAAAGGCATATTTATTTTGGAACTGAAATATGACCATGAATATGTGTAATTTCATCCTCAACCATATTCCAATGAGGATGTGCATCCTCACCCACCACACTATTCTATAGGACTAGGCCCTCTACATTTGATTAATTTCTCATCATTACTATATCCATAAGAGTAGAGGTTCTAAATAAATAATAAATGAATGTCTCCCATTTACCATCCTTCACCACCATGTTTATCACTGAAAACAAATCCATAAGCATCCACTCACTATTTTCCTCCTAAACTACTGGTATCTAAGTCCTTCTTCTAATTGCATCAGCAACTGCATTTCCATTTCCAAGTGTATAGAAAATCTGTATGAAAAAGTATATAAGTACTCAACCAACCTTCACTTCCTCAAATTCAAATCACATAGTGTATATATGTACATGAGGATTTTTTGGTTTATGTACATATTAAAATGTTATCCTTGTAAATAATTCCTCCAATAGAACAAGGCATGTACAAAAATGGCCAAATCAAGATGGTGTTTCGAGTAATTCACATCATTTATCCTAAACTAATGAGACTATTATTATATGAATAATTCCCCTATAATCTGAACATATCTTATCTATAAACATGATGCATCAAAAAACAATTTATTGCTTCTTACCAACTCCAGTGGAATCAGAATTGTTACAGTAGTCATTCACATTTTCATCTCTTGAAATGATGTCTCATAGTTATTTGATAGGTCAAAACTCAAACCCTTCTTAGTAAATAACTTAATATTAACTTCTATGTGAGATAAGACCTATATGAAATGCATGTAATAGCTAGAAAGACCAAAGAAACACCATACATCCAAGACGTTGTTGAGATGAATGTATAAATACTACAACTATCACCATATATTGGGAAACTGATCCTTCTATCTCTAAGATAAAATGATGGAAAAAGTGAATATTGTCTATCCCAAAGAGGAACATCATGTTATTAGAATATATTTGATGATCTCAAAAGGTATCCAAAATGATCTCATGATGATTGGAATGGTAATATCAATTACGAGAATACAATTAGATATCATCCATGAAAACCACCATCAAAGAATCCAAATATGGTTGGAAAACTCGGTTCACCAGGGCCATGAATCCTACTGGAATATTTATGATACTGAAATACATAACAAAATACACTAATAGTCCAAATCTGTTATGAAAAGATGTATGTTTTTGGCCTGTAGGTCTAACACAGACCTGTTGATAACTCGATATCAAATTATTTTTCATGAACACCAGAGCTCATCAGATCTGATAAAAAAGGTCTTCTATCCATTAAAAGGGATACTGGATCTTAACCATCAACTCATTAAATTTACGAAAATACACACATATCTTATGTTTACACTGTTCATTTTTTGAAAAAAGAACCACCGAACCCCCCATATAATAGTTGGCTAATATTTACCTTTTTTTCCTACAGGTTCTCTAGAAACCTCTTATGATCCAATAACATCATAGTATCCATCCAATAAATAGGAATGGAAACTACTAAAATTACTTGACATTGATCTATAGATAATTCCACGTCTCTGTTAAGAGTTAAACTAGAATCTTCATCTAGTAATACATCCCTGAAATGATCAACCACTACATTGAAGCCTTCCTAATATGACCTATGATCATCTAGTTATAAACTAGCAATTCAAGATTCCATTCCCACCACCTATGATTTTCATGTCCTGATCTTCTATCCTAGGCATCCCATTCTTCCAAGTGAATAAAAAACTCACCCACTACTGATGTGAAGGTCACCCATAAGTGATAGAAATATACATAGGATCAATAAGAAACCATTCATTCCATCAACAGTGTGACTTTAATCCCAATCATCTCAAGGGTGAAAATTCCCATATGAAGTGATAAGAATCAATTTCTTGGGGGAACTCCCTAAATTGGCGTACACCCCACATTATGACCCCCAACGGAGTATCCAAGGTCGTAATTCCATCATAAAACTAAACAAAAATCCCAATGAACACTATAGTAGGTATAAAAGTAAAAATACAAGATACACCTATATCAGAAAGTGATGTCACTGGAGTAGATTCTACTAAGATTACTCCTCTCTCCTATGATGGTTTGGTGCTATATAACTCAAAGGTAGGTTTTATTGCATAAATATTTACTTAATTGTGTCCCTATAAAACAATGTCACATCCTTGAGCAATCCCACTATTCTCTCTAGCTATAACTAGTGTATGGATGCCTTAGGCAAAGCCACAACCTCGACATAGATAGCATGCATTATACCAGCTCTGATAATAATGCAGAGATATGAATCCCACTCCTAAATGTGGATTGGGAGTCTATATTGTTGCATTAATTATTGGAGGTAAGGTCTTACAAAAATATTGTACGAGGCCAAACATGCCACATGTTCCACATTTAATTATGTCTCTATCTCATTGATTCCTCATATTCCATAGTATAGAAAACTGAAGACTGAAAAAAAGCTACCAGAACTAACAACCTAGCTTGTACTACCCATATATAAAATCTCAGAATTGTGTTTCCTTCCACAAGAATATGAACCACTATAGTGGGAGGATAAACTACAATTATCTGCACCCCCAACATTTTAATGGTTAGGATATATAATCAATTCATAATTCAATATCATTTTAGTACTCACCAATCTAAACACATTTACCTTAGATATAATGGCATGCCTGAAACCTTCTCTAAAGTGTAACTCCCTCAATATCTCATAAAGAAAATAATTTTTTAAGAAATTATAATGATTTATAAAGCATGATGAATATTCCATAAC
Source organism: Viscum album (assembly GCA_963277665.1). Classification (NCBI taxonomy): domain Eukaryota; kingdom Viridiplantae; phylum Streptophyta; class Magnoliopsida; order Santalales; family Viscaceae; genus Viscum; species Viscum album. The sequence goes on from OY728156.1 coordinate 1,280,742,390, forward strand.
AATTGTTGCATCTTCCTCTAGATTCATAATCCGATATCTCTCCCTACTCTCAATGTTTAATGAAAAAAATTAATAAAAACCCAAGATTGGAAATCCCTCCAAAAAATATCTCACAACGCATCATCCTGGTTTAAAAAACTCCACTAGAGATTAGCTGGTACTTGAAGCATATATGTAGTGAGCTTCACTATCATATTTGGTTGTGTCTTCAGAAGCTCAAAGATCGATATTTTTGTCTCAGTCCTTAGCCTATAATATTATGGACCTCTATACTCCTAAAACATGGGAAGCATTAACTACAAGAACACAAATGTCATTTCTTCCACTCTCATTTTATGTTATGGGGTTCCCTAAAAATTATTCATAAAGCATATGAATCCCTCACAGAACTGGGCATAACCAACCATTTCCATAAAAACATCACATGAAATATATTTCATCACAGGAGGATCTATTATTAGCCCATGGACCACCAACTCTAGGGATTGGTTGTACCACCCATCCAGGTGTACGAACATTAGCCATCATGGGGACATGTGTATATAATTAAAAACACAGACCTTAGAAAATATTAATAGCCATAAGATGATACATAGAAACATAGGAGTATCTGAAAACATCCTACAAACAAGTCTCACCCCCTTCCTTCTCCAAAATCATGGGCTAGTTAAAAATAAATACTAGTAATAATCACTTGGGACACTACATATATCACACTCTAAAGATGGTTTTAGGTGAAGTTCTATGTTATTAAAATTTCCAATATCATTTTAATTCACATATTCCTTACAATTAACATTAAATGGTTAAACCAAATGGGACACCACTTCTTATCCATAAGGTCTCACACACCTTATAATCTGAAATGGGTCTTCCACCCAATCAATACCATATCATGTTATAGTTCATATGACCAAAGTATCATGACTCAACATGCCATTGTTGACATGTTAGGGTGTATTCTATTTCCTAATAATGAAAACACTGTTCAGGTTATGGAATTCACCCTATGTACCGACATTGATTCCCAAGTCACAGAAAAAAAGCATAACATATTCATTTCAAATAAGGCATATTCATCAGGTCATGAAGACAATAAATACATCCTATATTTCATCGAAGAATGCATGAAATTTTAATCCTAACCGGTGCCTAAAAAGATTCATGATTTTCATACCCTCATCTATTCAGAAAATTGTAAAATGGATCCTCAATAATATCAATAATAATATAACAATTCAAGTGTGTCACTCAAGAGCAGAATCAATTCAACTATTACAAAAAATATCCAAAAAATCGACATTTTCATTAATGTAAATTTGGATTTTCTTTACAAATAGGTTAGCTATTCATATGCATTGCTCATAAAAAACTCAAATACATTCATAATCCCTTTTAAATTGTCTCAAAATACAAATACTGAAAATAAAATACCTCTAATGCATCTTTGAAATGTCTTGACATGGGAAACACAATCTAGTGCACATACCCTGTGGGTCACATGGACTCAAGAACTCCTCCCCATATGCTTGAGGTTGGTGAATAGTAGTGAGGGCCTACAAAGTGCCTTTTGGGAGATTATTCCATTATGTTAGAGTGTAGAAAAATTATAGAAATCATACATATCAATAGTGGATCTACATAAAAACTGACATAAGATAAATCATCCAGAATGCTATAATAATAAATAAGCCGAAAGAAGTCATATATATCAATATGATCATCTGATGTATCTACCAAAAATAAAAAAAAGTATAAATGTTTCTAATACAATACATGAATCAAATACCAAAATAAAAAATAAATTTTACACCTAGATTCGTGATTAAATAGTTTTAATTTTCTCTCTTTCTTCTAAGAAACAAGTAATCATGAGTCATTAAATTAGATTTTGACTAGTCCCTATCAGTATCCATGAAGTCTATCTAAGTACCCAGTGAAGGATCGAATGTGGTGTGAGATAACAGTCTGCAGGTCACCACCAATGGTGTCTATAAAAAATATATTCCATGCAATATATTCTATTGTTGTTTGAAATATATATCAAAGGTATATCTTACAAAAAGTAATGTGTGATCCTATCTAGTGAAATATGGATCCCTGTATAATATTCAAGCACCCATAAACATGTGTTTATATAAAACATAAATAAATCATATTTAATATGTTCTAGTATAAAAAATATAACACAATAACCATGATAATGATATTCTTAATTCCTAAACATCCACAATTACATTTTTTCACAAAAAAGATTATAATACACAACAAAGTCTTTCCATATAATCAAGGTGTTTAACATTCACCATGTCCACATAGTATAAACAAAATAATCAAAACTAAATTTATATGTTATAAAATGTGTTCTACCATAATGTAATAGATCCTATTTATAGAAATCATAGGTATCCACGTCAAGTCCTAAGAGCATCTCCATGGAAACTCAATAAGGATATAGTTTGAGTCCAAGGATAATGTCAATAGTCTGTGTCCACTATGAGTCCAAGAAAGCCAGATCTAAGGAATAGATATGACCTTGGCATCCTAAATAATTGGGATACAAGGAGTAAACTAGTCCAAGGAAAAAAATACCTCAATAAAGACCCATGGATTATATATTTCCACAGCGTCCTAAAGAATTTGGATCCAAGGTATACCAAAAAGAAATTCAAAACACAAATAAAATTATTATTTAATTTCATTAAACATCTATTAACTTTGACATTACATGAGTTCATCCAACTCATTCCAAAATTTCCATTTAAAAATTGAATCAATTTACATAATTTTAACCCATATAAAAGAGGCAACATCTCTCTACTATTATCACAATTAAATTATCATCAATTATAATGGATCCATCTAACAAGGAGAGAACTCAAACACATTGAAGGGATGTGTAAGGTAAGTTATATACAATGGCACACCCCATGCATGGAATAGAATGTGAAAAAAACCCCAAACAATCTCATGGGTAATAGTGGAAAAATATAATGTGTTCCAATCCATTCAATTAAATGTTCTAGTTAATTAAATTTTCTTCATTGGAATGTTTATCAAGACTTAAAATAGAAACTATTATAATATATAACCAATCCTTTAGGGAAAGGTATATACTAGCTATGATAGGTCCATAATAGATAAATCATATAGTACCAACTTCTAAGTTGGTCCATTTCGACAAAAAAATGAATATTTCATGGAAATCTCAGAAATATGGAATATTATCTTTCACCTAAATAACCCCATTGATACCTCGATAAATTAATAATGAAATAAGATTATTATTGTACTCGTTAGTGCAGATCCAATGAGCTAATTAATGCTTGAATACAAGTTTGATTGGAGAAATAGTGGCCAAGAGTACAATTTGTCTTTAAAATGAATCCCTCAACAATTGGGGTATACCTGCTAGAAGAAGAAGTAAATTTTTCTATAATTATTTTAAGGGAATTTGTTTTTATTTTTCCTCAAACACACTAGGAGTCAGGGTTCGACAACATGGTTGGCCAAAATGTAGGCTAAACATGTTCCCTTATTTGTGTGATGGGGGTCTGCACTACTTCATGTTCATTGTTACAATAACAATGATAAAAAAAATTTATACACCTCTATCAATGGTTTATAAAAATCACATGGGCATGCACCTGAGGTTGTAGGTTTCGCCTAAATTTTTTTCTGCCCGATCCCCTATATTCACCCCACATGATATATAGTAACAATGCGGCTTGTCCATTGTAGTTTATACTAACCATGAGACCCTTATTGTATTTCCCAAAATTGGGGTTCTGAGCTCCAATCAATCCCCAAACACCCCCAATAAAATCATTATCTCATTGGATACTCATAATAGGTCAATACCAAGCATTTAAACTGAAAAACAACATATATACCTCACCAGAAAACATAATATCTTACAATAAATATAAAGTAAAAGTATATTTTCTAATAAAAATATAATACTAATATAAATTATAAAAAATTATATTATTGATTCTAAATAATAATTTAATAAATATTTTCTTCAAAATATCCATCTTCCTTACATATATGAACTCCAAACATAGTCCTTTTTCTCCTCACATCAAAAAAAATTATATTTCCCAATGCCTACCCAAAGTTATTCCTAAACATTAATATCCATTTACATGATCCCATAGTGTTATAAAAAACAACCCATTGAAGAATTTATATGCAATCAAAAATAGGCGAGTCCAAAAAAAATAACGGTATTTAATTCTCTCTTTCCTTTCTTATTTGATATCCATTTGTCTTAATATTATTTTAAACCTCGTCTTATTTCTCTAAAATGATTATATTACAATTATATTTATATACCTATATCTAGTTATTTATGAGAAATTCAATCATTCCCTACCATTAATAAATTTTTAATAATCTTTTTCTATGTAAAAATATGTGATTGAAAATTCATTTCTTCATATTTTGATTTTTCTATGTTTGTTTCTAAAAAGAAAATAACCATGAAATGTAACCGTAAATTTTTTAAAAATAATAATTTTTTTTGGGAAAAACAATTATATGTTAGTTATTATCTTATTTAAAACACTCTCAAAATACATAATTAACATGTGTTAGTATTATAATGCATAATTTTTCAATAATGCCTTATTTTTCTTTACCACATTCATGTATAATGTGAAAAATTGGTTTAATGATTGAAGAAGACATCAATAATAAAATAATATCATGTATATGATTCATTAATGGTAATATAGGGATTATAATGATCATATTTAAAGGAACCTCTCAATGTCATTTTATCAAATTAAGTCATGCTTATAATGAAACGTTGGTTTACTTATTAATATCTTATAGAATGTATAAAACAATTGAACTCTTCTACTTCTTAAAGTACCTGATAACATTATCCAGATACATCATGAGCTTATAGATCCATTATTATAGGAATATTGGATATTATAATTATACCAATGTAGTATTAACGATTATAAACTGAACAACCTCATAAAGAATAATGTATAAAATTTCATCCAAAAACTTAATTAAAACTCAAAATAAATGAGTAAAAATAATTTTAATATTGATGTAAATTTGAAAAAGGTGGTGAATAAAATAAATAATTGATATAATTTTATAATTTTATAATTAATAGTATATAGGAAAAGATTTAAGACTTAAGATCAGGTGTTTTCTTGTAAATCATCTTTCATTTCATAAACTGTATCTCTATATTTTATTTAATATTATATGGATCATCCTTAATGTATTGAATTGAAAACACACCATTTTTATCTTCATTTTGATTTATTTATTATTTTATACCATTCCTTTTTATTTATAGTTGATTTATTATGTTGTTAACAAAAGATCATTCATGTTCATTTTTATTATTCAGGTCATGTTCTCTATCACCATCTATCTCAATCTTCATTTTTCTATCATTCCCATATGCATTTTTTATTTTCATTTAGATTTTATTTTATTCCTCTTTCTTGTTATAGTATTTTTAATTTTTTTATTAAAATTCTTTTCTTTTAAAAATGGAATTCCCAACCGGGGAAGGAGCTGGGGTTAGCTGAGATGACAGAGCGTCCCAGAGGGTGACATCCCCATTGTCGATGGTTCATTAAAGCAATATGTCAGCACATTGGGCCGTGCCACATTTTTTCCACACAGTTGAGACTGAGTGACCCAGAAATACGGTTGGATCCTGGTGGAGTGGCTCATCCCAAAATTAGACTCTCAGGATTCAAACCCTGAACCTCTAGAAGAACATTGTTGTTGTACAACTCACCTCTACCTCCACTCTTTAAAATTATTATCATCTTTTACAATTATCTTATACCTTAAATTTATTTATTTATAGGGATCCACTATTGAGTCATTTTATTGTTGAAACAATTTTTTAATTGACTTTATTACCCCATTTGAAATTTAATATTGATATAGAATTATATTATTTTGGTAAACCTTTTTCCTACATTCTATTTTATTATCCTCACTACTCTTATCCTTATTAATTTTTTATAATATTTATTATGTTATATATTTTTTCAGTTACACATTTTTAAAATATGATATTTGTTTCCAAAAAATCCTAATATATCCTTCCTTGAATATTACTTTTATCATATTTATTTATATATTAAAAATCCAATATATTGTTTTGTTAAAAATTACATACTTTCTTATCTTCCTATTTTGTATTTTTATATTTTTTTTAATTTTTTTATAATAAAAACATTTATAATTTCTAATATTGTTTTCTTTATAATAGAAACCATTTAAAACATGGATACTATGTCAAAAAATCATAGGATTATGTATCCGTGTTCCAAAATATTTGTATTGCGGTGAAAACTAAATCTAGTTTTTTGGAATGATCTATTTGTCGTCTTTCTTTTTTCTATCATCATCAATAGTCAATAAATATAATATTTATTCTTCTAAATTTCCATCATGGAATAATTTTATTTCCCTCTTTTGATTGAATAATGCGTACCAAGAAATCCTAATGTCTAATTTATTAAGAAAATTATTTACTTGACTCTATACAATTTATTTTATATGGTTTGAATACCCTAAAACCATTAATTATTATTTATTAGTATTTATTTTGATATACATTTACATGTTTGGATTATTTTTTTATTTCCAATGATAACTATTGTTTTGATTTTAATTGATTTATGAACATTTTCATAGTCATGTTTCACACATATTTATAAACATAAAATTATGTGATAAGTAATTTAATAATTATACACACAACTAATTCTTTTGGTAATGCTTTATATCCCATGGGATCACTATGTTAATAATGAACATGATATGATTACCTATGTTCAAAATTTTATGCATGTACAAGATGTGCTTAGATTTTTACATTATGTTTTGTATTAGAATAATGGTATGATGTTTGTCCAAAATATTTTTGTAATAACTGGAATCATTATGAATAATGTATTAGAGGGTAAATGTGATTTTTACTGTATTGTATTGGTGGATTTAGCATCCAAAAATGGTGCTTTAAGTAAATGATTAAGATTTAGAGGAATGCATAGGGGTTTAGGAAAACACTGGAGGTTTAATGGAAATGTTGGGCTATTGAAAATAGTATTATCGTGTAATTAAAATCATGAGTATGATTCGAGAGTTAGTTTACATTCATATGGTTCTTGAGGGGGTATATCAGGATATTAAAATGGTATAATTATCAGTAGCCCTAAAAAGTCATTGTATGAACCAAGGAGTCACGTTGTGACCCATGTTTGCTATGACCAGAGGGGGGGTTTCGTTAAATATTTTTTGATATGAAACAACTATTAAAGACTTGAAACTCCTCTATAGTATTATTGGATGTTTCAGATAAAGTTATATTTCTTATTAATCCTCAAATAAATTTATTCTAACCTATTTCATGAAAAGTGATTGGAATTTTAGGTTTTTCCTTTCGGGAGAATTTACAATTTAATCCCTTTGTCATTTATAGTGTTGTTCACTATGATAAATTCTCATCTTTCTATTCTAAACGTTTTTATCCATCTATGTTTCCTTTTATCCTAAAAATCTTATTCATCTAATGGGTGTGTCCTGATTCATATTGAGAAATCATATGGAAAATTCAACTAGATCATGAAGTATTTCACTAAGGATGATGAGATCCTAGATCTACATTGTGAGAGGGTATGAAATGTTTTTGAACAAATTACATTAAAAGGATTTCAATTAAAAGAATTATGTTAGGTTGATATTTTCAATTTTTCTATTTTATTCTATTTAATCGGTTGTTGTTTTATTTTTACATGGTACACCATTTTCCCAATATATAGATAGAATTATTTTATATACCACCCCTAGATTTTGGGTCATCACTTCGACTATGTGACATTATTTGGTATATATTTCAGTATTCTTCACTTTTTCTATGGGATGTGCATTTATTTGTTATAATTAAATTAATATATAATTTATATTTAATTAATTTGTTAGACTATTTTGGAATTATATATGAACCTATGGTGTTTAAGGAGGGATGATTGGATTTGGGAAACTTTGACAATATTTTTGGTCCTCTCCCAGCATTGAGTTAACATCGTTTGAGTTAGCTGGTCTAGAAAGACTCTTTTTTTATTTATCTAACTTTTCTATTATATTTAATATGTGAAATCATGCCGACATACTGTGTGTGGGACCTTACAAAATAGTTAATATCTTTATTGGATGATAATTTATATTATTGATCCCCATAGACCCCATTAGGAATAATGATATGGATAATGGGACTTATGGCCACCCGAGTGTTCTGTCAACACCCTGATTAAAAGGAATTCATTATATAATTAGCTTTATTAACATGTTTAGGCTTAACATGGAATCAAAATAACCTTGTAAATGTAGATTATGAATATATCAACATGCAATGGGATCTATTATTTTATTATGTTTCATGTAATGGAAATGACTATAATTATTAGTCGTATTTTCTAAGATGGAAAAGAGGATTAAATGACTTGATAAATTGGTAAATATTTGAGTCAACATTTTATTTGTCTAATAACCTAATTCTTACCATATAAGATTCATCATGTAATTGGTGAATATATCATTTGATAGAGGTGACTAGTCACCTGAGACTTACCTTCACTAATTCGTACTAATGAGGATAATTTTCCAAATGTGAATAAATTCCTTGTTTTTGATAAATGGATTTACTGAAAAACATGGAAAAACATATCAATTGTTGGGATTTCTTGAAATATAAGCCTATAAACCCAAATCTATTGATTGTCATGTTAAGGGTATTTTTTAAAAATGATAATTGAGTGAAATGAGTTTCAATTTTTATGGTAATTGGTATCATACCTTTATAAAATATAAAAATCTAGATAATTATAAATTGGATAAATTGCCCAATATAGATTGTGATGACATTCTTATTATTGTTGGATCATTGACATATGTTTTTTTATTCATATTTTTTAGGATGACTCGAATATGATTCATTGTTGAGTATGGGATGTTACATAATAGTTATGAGTTTTTATGTAGTTAGGACGCCATATTTACATTTATTCCTAAGGGAAAAGTGCAAGGTTACAAACTGACTAAGGCCTAATTCATGGTAACATACCACTTGAGGGATAAATTCATGGTTATATACAACCTGATATATGGAGTCATGGGTAAAAATTGATTGATGACATGATTATTGAGGGAAAAATGTACGTTCACATTTGATGTACAAGGGATAGATTCATAGATTCGTGGTTTCCAATGGGAAATACACACTGCTTCTTGAAAAATGATAATGGTGATTCATCATAGGCATGAGGATCTTCCACTGAATGGGTTATTAATCCTGATATAGGTGGATCCACCCATTGATAGCGGCATCTGGAATCGTGAAAATGTATGGTTTGTTCACTCTAGGTGTTAACATAAAGATCAAGGGTTGGAATTTTTAACATTATGTTATGTAGTATTAATTAAATCTATTAATACCTCTTGTTTATTATCCTATTTCAAGTATTTTATACTATCATCCATCCAATGTCTTAAAGGCCTTCATTTTTTATTAGTTTTGATAATGCACCTTTCAAGGGGTGAGGTAGAACCCTTACAAGGCCTATAGCCATAAGTATACATGGACCATAGGCCTTAGAGGAATTCATTGCTCATAGGCTTCAAAAATTACATAAAACACAGACTAACTACTTAGAACTACTCCTCCCCTGCATCTCCATCGTGAAATCATCTCTCCACCTTCGCATGACTGTTCGGCTAGGCTATCCCGTGCATGCTAAACTTTTCTCGATGGAAGTTTCCATGCCCTCTCATTCTTATAATCTGTGTAGATTCTATAGTGGTGAAATCTCCTTGATCATCCTCTTATAGAGCTTGTTCCTTGTAGGTTGTCTAGATTGCATCTGCACATAATGTGGCCCTGAAGGCCTTGTCCTGGCCTGAAGGCCTTACTAGCCTGAAGGCTTAGGTGTCCCAAAAGGCCTTAAAAGACTTGGGGACTAAATCAGTGGCCTGAAGGCCCAAACAGGTGAAAATTCATGGCTGCTATAGTGCCAAACAGTTCCAGCTATAGGGAGGAATTCTTGAGGCCACACAACAAACCAATTTCGCTATTATACTAGAATGATCCTAGATGATATGTTATAAAGTGGTATCAAAGACTGTATTTTCTATTTCTTTACAATTTGGGATTTGGTAGATGGATATATTGGAATGTATCAAAGCCTATAATGAATACTAGTATGGTGAATCCCAAACACATGATCTTGTTATAAGACTTTCTTACCTAGGCCATGGGATATTGTTCCATTTTCCATTATTATGATTGTTTCTAATTTTCTCCTTATGTGATGAACATATATTTGGGTCTTTTTAATTGTGATGGATATTTTCCAATTAGACCATTGGAAGGAGGCCCTTGAGTTGATTTTGACTCTTTCCCAATGTGGTAAAGAGGATTCACCTAATCCTTTTCTGGTACATATGATTCACATGAAATATTATCCAACTAGTGTTTGAATGCACATATGGTAGAAGAACAGTTTCTTATGGTCTATCCAACTACTCATACAATGTTTTCACATATCAACGCTTCATGGAATTCTAATCATACAGTCCAAATTAAATATTGATTCTTTCTGATGGTAGGTCACACGAATATGTTCTGAGGTGTTCAGTGAGTAGGTATATTATAGACACTATACTTTTCATAAATGATTAATATACCATTTTAAATACAAACAACATTAAATCATTACACTACAAAGATCCAAAGGTTTAGTGTCTCTAAAAAAATTAGGGTCATAAAAAAATTTGTTTAATAATGCATAAATATTATTTAATTCCTTTTTCTCTAGCTTCTTATTGGCTCTAATGTTCTAATTTGTACAATAATTTACCTGAGGATATATATCTGATAAAGGGGTGAGCTAGAATCCGAGTAACATGGTGAATAAGAGACATCATACATGGCTGAGAATAAACATCATCATAATAACTTAAGAAAATTATCATCATCCTAATCATGAAAAAAATCATTATATAATGACCCAAAATGTTTCAATAAAAAAAATGAAATAAAATATCAAAGTGGTCAACTAAAACACATAGTTATGAAGAAAAGAAAACATCATATTCACACATAATATATGTGTATGATTATATAATAAATAATTTGAACAAATATAGAATCATGTTCATGTATATTTCACATTATATCTGGAGATATATCAAATTAACCAATAAATTTTAGTGCCATATAATTCGAGGTGCACCCATCATGTCATATCATTTACATAATCATGCATGCCATAGAGAAAATATCAAAATATTAGGCAAAAAATAACCCATGGAAAGGAAGAGATTTAATTTCCTAATGGATATATTCTTGAAAAACATTGGGTTTTTAAAAATGTAACAGCATATAGGTATAAAAATTATCAATATTGAGTGAAGATGAAAAATATCACAATATGTAAAAGATTTGTTTTTAGAAATAATATTTTTTTTGCAAAAGCTTCATATTTTTCACAAAAAAAATTAGAAACATGTATATCCCATAAAAAAAGTTATTAATAATGAAATTATATTTGGGAGTATTAAATTCACATCCATACAAAAATGTTTCATGAAACATGAATAACGGAAACAAAAGAAATTGTGTTTGATAATCCCCTTAACATATGATTGAATGATCTCTTCCCCATAACATAATTCGTAATCAAATTATAATAATTATTTATTAAATGAAAGCAAAATTATAAATTTTTTGGATTTAGTGTAATTTTTTTATGTTCATTTATGGCATTTATAATGTGTTATAGAGTTCAATTCCATCATTCATAGACTATCTATTTTATTAGTTTTCATGATCAGTTCTCTTGTATACATGTATTGTAACATCCTGAACTTCCAAGATACTCTTCTTTTTCAATAATGCAATAGCATGCATTATACGCAAGTTCGAGATTCTAACGCACCGCGACCAATCAAAATAGCCATTATGAATATTAATACCCAATTTTTGAAATTATATATATTTTATATTTCAAAATTGACTTCATTTGTGGATTCGGAATATCGAAATTATCCTAAGTTGAATTTTTTTGTAATTTTCAGAGAACTTCCAAATTTTTATGAATAGTGAAAAATACTTAAAAACAACTTTTTTAATAAAAATAATTTATAGTGATATCCTATACTATTGGGTGTTTTAAAATTATAATTAGAATATATTTTTACAATTTTATGCAATGGTGTTCATTAGAATTAATTTCTCTTTGAAATTGGACATAAACAATTGTCAATCTTTTTATTGATATTCGTTCTTAAAACACGCTATTTGTTGTGACAATGACAATTAATTAGAAAATTAATTAATGAATCTTATATGTTTGGAATTTTGAAAAATAGATATCATTTTTTAATTCAGAATATCAATTATAGCTTAGGGTAAAATTTTGGCATTATTCTCAAAAACATCAATTTTTAATGAATAGTGAAACCACTAAGTGGTAGTTAAATAACTGATTTTTTTTCAATTAAATGAAATATTACCACTTATGTGATTTAATTTTCAAAAATACGACATAAATGGTTGTCATTAGGAAGTAAAATGTGGTTCAATGGGATTAAAATAATTTTTTTTGGTGAATAGTAACTTTTAAGTTTAATTAATCGCGATTAAAGGTAATTAGTGAAATTTAAGGTAAAAATGATATTATAAAAATATTAAATGAACATGAAACTTGTCCTAAACCTATTGTATGAGTCATGGCCGACCAAGACAATACATGGGTCAACTTGGGGACCCCATGGAGCCACTTTGGTAGGAAAATGACATAAAGAACTTTTATTTAAAGTTAAAATAAAAATGTCACAAACATAAGTTGTTTTACTAAAACAATTTTTAAATGGGGTTATACAAGTCATATTTTTTACTATAAATAGTCATTAGAAAGATAAAAAGATTTCATAAATCATGATTATTTTTTTATAATTTTTAAACATTAAATAAATTAAATTATTTATGACACCATGATGATGCTGAGATTAACTCATTAATTAACGATTTAAATAAAATGAAAAGATAATGTAAAATATAAGGCGTACACTTGTCAAAAACCTATTGGATGAGGAGATTTCGAACCCTTATCACCTTAGCCTCGAAATATTCCTTTAAAATCCGAAAATAATTGCTTAATAAAGTAACATTTCATGACATTCCATGAGTGCCCCTCCTCTCCACTTATAAAAGGCCCCCACCACTACCACCTTACTCACACATTCAAAGCCTTTTGGCTCGGCCAACATCTGCCAAAATACTCTCAAAAATTTCCTCCCTTACTCTTAGAAGCCTCGCATTGGGCAGAAGTCTTCCCAAGGAATCCTTTGGCTCAAATCAAAAGAGTTACCCAATTTTAAGGTAATGTCTTCTCTTATGTTATTTTGTTTTACATTGCTTATCCAACACCCTAAACACTTTTTATTCATTTCTTTTGTAACAACACCAGTATACTCAATATACTAGGATGTTTTTATAAGATTTATTCGAGCTACACTTACACACACCTACATCTAATGGTTAAAGAATATACTGTTTCTGTGGATGGAGAATTTCTGCCTCACGAAACGATGATTGTTCAACAATCATATAACACCTTCAAAGGTGGACATTAAGATGTCACTCTATTTATATATGATATATAATATGTTTCTGTTTTTCTTAAGGTTCTGTATCTTTCATTTATGGCATACCTTTATTGTTTCCATTATGGGTGAACGCGATATTTTCATTTTAGGATGTGCGGACTACCGCCCACTCAAAGTGATTTGAATCGTTAATGTCATATGTGGGATGTATAAAGGATGGAGTAAATGATATTATATGTGATATTATACTGGAATTATAATATACCTTTATATCATCATGATTTCATTAAATACGAAATAGAAATGAATGGAGCGTTTAGGCGTACGTACTGCTTACCGTCTCCATGAACGATGCATTTCATTCCTTACCTCTAAACATTATGGAATATTATAAATGCATGTATATAATGGATATATATGAGATATATGATATCTAAATCATGAATATAATTCTGGATATAATGTATATTTCACCACATGACCAACTTGTAATTATAAGAAGTTTATTTTTGACTGAAGTACTTAAGATCGACAAAACGACTGTTATAAACTTAAATAATTACATAATGTTCATGACATTGTAAGAAGTGATAAAAAGGGAATAATGAACTTGAAAAAGGTTCTTAATAAGGTAAAGATTAACTCTAGTTTATTATTCAGAAGATCAAAGAACTGTCAAGTGAATTTGGACACGAGGTAAGGGAACTTCTTAACCAAATTTCCATTCTTTGGGTTAATCTCCTACTTTCAAATTATGTAATTATATTATTATGTCCTATCTTTAATTTGTACTTTCTTTATGTGTAAATATAGTGAATACACATAATAGAAATATTTTATTTAAAAATGATCTTTCTAAGGGACTTAATCTCAATCTCCACTCATTGAGGCATATTTTGTTTTATACACAAATTTCTTTTATACAGTGTATAAACCCCTTTGACTTTTACGTTTATTCAAAAGGAATATTTTTATACGAAGCGTTTTACTAAACGACAAAAAAGAATGTTTTTCTTGTCTTACCTATGCAGCGACAATGACTTCTCCACCGCCATGGCCATTATTTGGGTTTTAGCTTCCTCTACAAGCCATTACTTTTTTTAAAAATGAAAAATAAATACCAAGTTTTGATTTTCTTTTATTTTGGTATTGAAAAGGGTTTTGATAATGTTTTTATTATATCAATGTGTCTTATTGATATCTTGTGATTGAAATGTGGAAATGTTATGTTTCCTTTATGCATGATTTATGTGATGCCATTATGTTTTGGTTTATTATATGTTTAAACCTATTCATATGAGAAATGTATTGGACTTAATAAGTGACGGGTGGAGCCCGCTATAGCTCCTCGATGCATCGGTAGGTCTCTTGAGACAAACTAGTGTCTTGGCATGAGGCCTTGACAAAATCTTATTTGTGGTCTTGGCACGAGGCCTTGGCTACGTGGTTATGATAGTCTGGCATTATGCATTCCATCATTATGAAAGTGGTTATTGATATTTCATGTGATTATTCGACTAGTAGAATATCCATGTGAGTAAGTAAATGGAATTATTTAATTTTATTTTTTCCATATTATTCTGAAGTTCAAGTTTAAAAAGTCTTTTGTTTTAGTTATACATTTTCTTAAATGTTAATGTTTATTTATGAAAGCTTCTGCAATATTGTTATCCTTACTGAGCATCTGATCTCACCCCTTTCAATGTTTTAATATTTTCCAGGATGTGAAGAAGTATTTTATGAATGACCTGCAGGGATAGTCAGAAGAGGATATGAGTGTGGACTATGAAGACTTTGTTATTAGTTTTTCGCTTTATGATGTAATGTAACATTTATGAATGTATCTAGTGTTTCTAAGGCTACTAAACTAATCGTTCTTTAGAGACTTGATCTTTTGTGATCATGCCAATGTTACGAAGTAATGCACCGACTCTGGGTAACTGGGGTTGGGGCATTACAGTTGGTATCAGAGGAAGTTTAGTACGAACCTTGGAAGCTAGATTTAGATAAACTCTGATTAGAGCACATAGCCCAAAGATAGACCTTAAGGATTAGTATAGAATAACTTCCTAGAATTTTGGTATTATAGAGATTTTTTGAGTTTTCCGAGCAATACATCCCTGTCTGGATACGAGTACGTAGAGGTGGCTCTGGCACAGATGTACCTAGGGGTAAAACCCGAAAACACCGCTTTGAGCTAGACTCGAACGGGAACTGGTGCACAACAACGGGCCTTGCTGCAGTCTTGGTTACGACACTCTCGAGGGATATGCTTAGGATAATTCTCATTTTCTTTACAAACCACTATGAAGGGTTATGAGTATATAATTCCTCAAAGAAAACATTTTTATGGATTATATCCATAAATAGTTCAATTTATGTTAAGTATTTTACAAGTATGGAATTATTTATTTTGATTCATAAATGAATCTAGTTTATGCCATTGCATAGAAATGGTGCCTAGTGGAAGGAATGGAACTATATCAATGCATGCACTCCATGTAGGTATTTCCCTCTTTCTCAAGATAATTATTGTGGAGCTGGAGATACAACTGGTGCTGATCAACTTATTACCATACTCAGACAACTCACTCAGGTTATGAATAATAACCTTACTCGTATGGAGAACCCTGATCCGCAAAGTGGAGGATCAATGTTAGACCGCTTCATGAGGAAACAACCAGCAACATTTAATGGGGGTAAAAATCCATTATTAGATGAGCAATGGATAAACTCCTTAGAGAAAATATTCCAACTTTGGGGAGTAGTGAATGGGAGAAGGTTGTCATGGCAGTTTACCGCCTCACTGGAGATGCTGATCAATGGTGGTCATTGATTCAAAACACAAAGGAAGATGATGAAGTATCAAATATGGAATGGAGGGAGTTCATAGATCTTTTCTTAGAAAAATACTTTCCAAATGACTATCGTGCAGATATGGAAAGGAAATTTCTGAGTCTGAGGCAGAAGGAGGATGAGAATGTAACAATGTATGAGGCTAACTTTACAAGGTTAGCGAGGTATGCTAAAGATTATATACGTAACCCAAGAAGTAAGATTGATCGTTTCATTGATGGGTTAAACTCATTTCTCTATCGAGCATTAGTATCACAATCCATCTCATCGTATGAAGATATTTTCTCGTGTGCTATCAATACAGAAAAGGATTTCTCTAAGTCTTATGACAACAAATTAAAACAAGAGAAGAAGAGAACGGTGGAACAAGAGACGGATAAACGGAAAAATAGAAAGAAGGATTTTTTATTATGTGATAATTGTGGAAAGAATCACCCTGGTACTTGCCTAAAAGGAATGGGAGTTTGTTATAAATGTGGAGAAAAAGGTCATCAGGCCCGTGATTGCAAGGGAATGAAAGAGGCTATCAATGTTGAATGCTACAATTGTAGAGAAATTGGGCATTATGAAAATGAATGTCCTAAGAATCCGGGTAACTTACCTCCAAAAAGGCCAAGGGATCAAGGCCAATCTTATGATGTGACTACAGTTGAAGCAGAATAATTAATGTATTGGTTCTTTTGGACTCATGGATTATATTCTGGTTATTAGAATAATGTGATATATGTATAAGGATTGTACTACAGTCCATGTTGATTTCATTAAGGTTTTAATATGATGAAGGTAATCATATTTTAGTATGTGACAATAAATGAAACTTTAATCTGTTTGGGGAATCTTATGAATTGATTTTGGAATTTAGAGACCTTTTAGAGAAATTCTAGACATAGGTATTTTGGATAACTATAAAGATTGGAATGGATTAAGTTGATCTTTGGTTAGTATTGTTTAAGGTTAAAACATTTCTGAAGATTATTTTTGGAATATTATAATACTATATGTTTAGGAAAAGGACAACCTACAGGGTGGGGCATAACCTGTCGCGTCGGAAAAAGCTGCAGGAATCGAACCCACAACCATAGTGCGACATGCCTTTATTACCTACCACTAGCCTACAGGAAGTCCCTGGTTGTTAAAAAATAGTTTTACTAACCTAAATGGTATGTGTTAATATTTGTAACCTTATACAATTAGGATAAATAGAATATTTTTGAGTTCTATTACCTTTTAGAGTGAAAGATGGGGTTGTGGTAAAAATTTATTAAGGAATGAAAGTCTACATAACAAGTAAGTATATTTCCTTACGTTCTTAGTAAATCTCTTAAATAAATTCCTCAACATTAAAAAAGGTAACTTAAAACAAAAACGTTGTCGGTTAACGTTTCCAATTGGGGATTCAATGATCATTTAACGAATCGAATGTTTTTGATTTTCTTATGGTTAACTTTCTCCTAATCTAGTTTTCTACAACTCTCCATCAGACCTTGATGGTTTGTTTTTCTTCTATATCCATATTTTCATATAATCCTAGTATGGGCTATCTCGGGTGAACTTTGTACTTCTCTTTTATTATTTTAAAGTTATATTTTTATTAACCCTATTTCCGATGTGGGTTTTCCATAAAGGTATTTCCTATTTTCAACCTTTTATTTTCAAAGAAAAATTTCAAATTGTGAGTACACAATTTATTGGAGGAGGGGAGAATGTCACACCCCGAACTTCCATGATACTCTTCTTTTTCAATAATGCAATAGCTTGCATTATGCACAAGTTCGAGATTCTAACGCACCGCGACTAATCAAAATAGCCATTATAAATAGTAATACCCAATTTTTGAAATTATATATATTTTATATTTCAAAATTGACTTCATTTGTGGATTCGGGATATCGAAATTATCCAAAGTTGATTTTTTTTTTAATTTTCGGAAAACTTCCAATTTTTTATGAATAATGAAAAATACATAAAAACAACTTTTTAAAAAAAATAATTTATAGTGATAAATTATACTATTTAGTGTTTTAAATGTATAATTAGAATATATTTTTACCATTTTATCCAATGGTGTTCATTAGAATTAATTTCAGTTTGAAATTGGCCAAAAACAATTGTCAATCTTTTGATTGATATTCTTTCTTAAAACACGCTATTTGTTGTGACAGCGAGAATTAATTAGAAAATTAATTAATGCAACTTATATGTTTTGAATTTTTCAAAATACACGTCATTTTTGAATTCACAATATCAAATATAGCTTAGGGTAAAGTTTTGGCACTATTCTGAAAAACATCAATTTTGATGAATAGTGAAATCACTAAGTGGTAGTTAAATAACTGATTTTTTTCATTTAAATGAAATATTACCAGTTCTGTGATTTGATTTTCGAAAAACCGACATACATGGTTGTCATTAAGAAGTAAAATGTGGTTCAATGGGATTAAAATATTTTTTTGGGTGAATAGTAACTTTTAAGTTTAATTAATCGTGATTAAAGGTAATTAGTGAAATTTAAGGTAAAAATGATATTATATAAATATGAAATGACCTTGAAACTTGTCCTAAACCTATTGGATGAGTCATGGCCGACCAAGAAAATACATGGGTCAACTTGGGGACCCCATAGAGCCACTTTGGTAGGAAAATGACATAAGTAACTTTTATTTAAAGTTAAAATAAAAATGTCACAAACATAAGTTGTTTTACTAAAAAAAATTAAATGGGGTTATACAAGTCATATTTTTTACTATAAATATTAATTAGAAAGCTAAAATTATTTAATACATAATGATGATATTTTTATAATTTTTAGATAGTAAATAAATTAAATTATTTGTGACACCATGATGATGCCAAGATTACCTCATTAATTAACGATTTAAATAAAATGAAAGGATAATGTAAAATCTAAGGCGTACACTTGTCAAAAACCTATTGGATGAGGAGATTTCGAACCCTTATCACCTTAGCCTCTAAATATATCATTGTGGGACTTTTATAATCCGAAAATCATTTCTTAATAAAGTAACATTTAATGACATTCCAAGAGTGCCCCTCCTCTCGACTTATAAAAGGCCCCCACCACTACCACCATACTCACACTTTCAAAGCCTTTTGGCTCGGCCATCCTCGGCCCAAATACTCTCCCAAATTCCCTCCCTTACTCCTAGAAGCCTCACATTGGGCAGAAGTCTTCCCAAGGAATCCTTTGGATCAAATCAAAAGAGTTACCTGATTTTAAGGTAATGTCTTCTCTTATGTTATTTTGTTTTACTTTGCTTATCCAACACCCTAAAATCTTTTTATTCATTTCTTTTGTAACAAAACCAGTATCCTAAATATACTAGGATGTTGTCATAAGAAGTATTCGAGCTACACTTACACACGCCTACATCTTATGGTTAAAGAACATATTGTTTCTGTGGATGGCGAATTTCTGCCTCACGAAACGATGATTGTTCAACACTCATATAACACCTTCAATGGTGGAAATTAAGATGTCACTCTATTTATATATGATATATAATATGTTTATGTTTTACTTAAGGTTTCTATATTTTTCATTTATGTCATACCTTTATTGTTTCCATTATGGGTGAATGCGATATTTTCATTTTTGGAAGTGCGGACTACCGCCCCCTCAAAGTGATTTGAATCGTTAATGCCATATGTGGGATGTATAAAGGATGGATTAAATGATATTATATATGATATTATACTGGAATTATAATATACCTTTATATAATTATGATTTCATTAAATACAAAATAGAAATGAATGTAGCGTTCATGCGTACGTACGGCTTACCGCCTCTATGAATGGTGCATTTCATTTCTTACCTCTAAACGTTATGGAATATTATAAATGCTTGTATATACTGGATATATATGAGATATATGATATCTAAATCATGAATATAATTCTGGATATAATGGATATTTCACCACATGACCAACTTGTAAATATAAGAAGTTTATTTTTGACTCAAGTACCTAAGATCGACAAAACGACCGTTATAAACTTAAATAATTACATAATGTTCATGACATGGTAATAAGTGATGAAAAAGGAATAATGAACTTGAAAAAGGTTCTTAAGAAGGTAAAGATTAGCTCTAGTTTATTATTCAGGAGATCAAAGAACGGTCGAGTGAATTCGGACATGAGTTAAGGGAACTTCTTAACCCAATTTCCATTCGTTGGGTTAATCTCCTACTTTCAAATTATGTCATTATATTATTATATCCTATCGTGAATTTGTACTTTCTTTATGTGTACAAATATTGAATACACATAATAGATATATTTTATTTAAAAATGATCTTTTTAAGGGACTTCGTCTCAATCTCCATTCATTGAGGCATATTTTGTTTTATACACTTATTTCTTTTATACAGTGTATAAACCCCTTTGACTTTTAGGTTTATTCAAAAGGGATATTTTTATATGAAGCGCTTTACTAAACAAAAAAAGGAATGTTTTTCTTGTCGTACGTATGCGGAGACAATGACGTCTCCACCGCCATGGCCATTATTTGGGATTCACCTTCCTCTACATGCCATAACATTTTTTTAAATGAAAAATAAATACCAAATTTTGATTTTCTTTTATTTTGGTATTGAAAATGGTTTTGATAATGTTTTTATTATATCAATGTGTCGTATTGATATCTTGTGACTGAAATGTGGAAATTTTATGTTCCCTTTATGCATGTTTTATGTGATGTGATTATGTTATGGTTTATGATATGTTTAAACCTATTCATATGAGGAATTCATTGGACTTAATAAGTGACGGGTGGAGACCGCTATAGCTCATTGATACATCGGTAGGTCTCATGAGACAAACTAGTGTCTTGGCACGAGGCCTTGAAAAAATCTTATTTGTGGTCTTAGCACGAGGACTTGGCTACGTGGTTATGATAGTCTGGCATTATGCATTCCATCATTATAAAAGTGGTTATTGATATTGCATGTGATTATTCGACTAGTATAATGTGAGTAAGTAAATGGCATTATTTAATTTTATTTTGGCCATATTATACTGAAGTTCAAGTTTAAAAAGGCTTTTGTTTTAGTTATACATTGCCTTAAATGTTAATGTTTATTTATGAAAGCTTCCGTAATATTGTTATCCTTACTGAGCATCTGAGCTCACCCCTTTCAATGTTTTAATATTTTCCAGGATGTGAAGAAGTATTTTATGAATGACCTGCAATGATATTCAGAAGAGGATATGAGTGTGGACTATGAAGACTTTGTTATTAGTTTTTCGCTTTATGATGTAATGTAACATTTATTAATGTATCTAGTGTTTCCAAGGCTACTAAAAAAATCGGTCTTTCGAGACTTGATCTTTTGTGATCATGCCAATGTTACAATGTAATGCTCCGACTCTCGGTAACTAGGGTCGGGCCATTACATGTATGGATGTTCTTGTAAAATGAGGATAATTATCCAAAATATAGATTATATGTTATTAATGAACTAAATTTTTATTAAAATTTCTTATATATCATTTGGATATATGATATGAGGATGAATAATTATATAAATAGTCAATGAAATTGATTTAATTTATTTTGGCAGATTTTACGACCAATATGATACTATATTATCATGTTCATATACACAAATTATAGGTAATTATGTAACTCATAATATTTATAAAAAAATATTATTTTAACATAAAATTTATTTCATTCCTATCCTAGAATTAAATAGTGAAAAATGAATATGAATCATCCTCAACGGTATAATATTGACACACCGTATATGATATTTTCATTTTTTGAATAAAAGAAAATGTTAAGAGATTTGAAGATGAATTGTTCCATTCGAATAAATATATTACATTGTATAAAATATAATGGTTTTATCATGCCACATTGATAAGTGGATATTAATAGAGGATAATAAATGAAATGAAATTGAAAATAAATTAAAAAAAAATAATGGGGATTTTAACTATTATGGATTGTCTCCTCATTGATAACATCCATAGGGAAAAGTGTCTAGTAATTTGATGGGACCAAGGTATCCTGAAAATGGGGTAGGGAATTGGGGAAAGTATTGTGTAAATCTTGTACAAGATTCCATGTTTGGAAGGTGTGTGGAAATGAGGAGGTGATGAGGGGTATTTACAGCGGAGGAGAGGGGTGTCTTTTCATTATTTTATTCATTATTTTATTATTTTGTCTCAAGACTATGAATAGTTTGAACATTATCACTAAAAATATTAAAATAATTAAGGAGTGTTTTTTGTTTTTTTCTTCCGTCATCCTCAAATCAACAATGACTCAAAAATACAAGTATTTTCCATTTATCATAAATTAGCATATTTTACTAATCATAAAAACTTAATGTCTTTTAGGAAAATAAAAAAAATACCCTAACAATTTTTCACCATGTATAATTCAAAAATAAACTCTAGTTTATGAAAATTATTTGCAAAATATTATATGTCTAGTTTTGAAATATAATCATCATTTATTTTAAAAATATTGATTTTAAAATTATAATCGATTTTATAATGCTTTGAAAAATAAATTAAGGTCTCATAAAATTATCTTATATTAATAAGACATAAATTTTTTTATTTATAAACCTATTTTTTGAATAATTTTTATTTTAGATAATTTTATTACTAATTAAATTGTAAATAAACATTTCTGTTTTACAAAAATACCAACGCTTAATCTTCCAGGCTATGAACTTTTATTTCCATATACTACGATACAATTATATTATATTTTCTTTTATAAGTTGACTAAATTTTATTTATATATTCATTGCAGGGGTCGCTATATTATAGTCTGGATTACTATTCCAAAGGTTTATATTAATATTTTAAGAGTGAAGTTAATATTTCATTGTTATTGATTCTTAACTTCTAGAAATACATCTTATTTCATTCATTCCTCATTTATAATGTTTTAATTGGGTTATATATGTGATTTTATGTGATTTGCACTATATATAATAATTATAAGAATGAAGATTCCATTGATAAAATTATGGGTTGTTACTTTCTTCCCCCTAATGAAATTTCAAAATTAATTTTTTTTACAAACTATAGTGAAAACAAGTGAGGGTACATCTCTTTCATCACTTCCTATAGTTTTAGTGTTTACTCGTCATACTTATGGTTTCTCCATAGTACGTTGACAAGGTGGGTAGACTTCTGGTGTAGAACATTATCTATACGGTCTAATATCTTCACTATATTCTCCTCCTAAGATAGATAATTTAACAATTGTACTACATCTAGATTCATTACATATGAGGGATCTGGTAAGTAATTCCTTAAGAGGGATACATGGAATACATCATGTACTTGTGACTTGGTAGGTGGAAGTTCCAATTTATAGTTCATATCTTAGAAATGATCAATAATCTCGAAGGGGCTGGTGTACCAAGGACTCAACGTTCATTGCTTCCCGAATCTCATCATCCTCTTACATAGACATATGTAGTAGAATAAAATGTCTTTAGCCTTAAACTATAGTTATGATTAGAGATTTTCTACATATCTCTTTGGTAAAATTTGGGCTACCATGATGTTCTACTAATTGCGATTCACCTTTTCATCAATTTCTTTGAACATTTCAGGTCCTACCGACTTACATTTGACAACATCACCCCATCACACCAGTGTTTTTCATATTTTCACATAAAGGGGTTCATATGGAGCCATTTGGATTCTCACGTGGAAACCATTTTCTAAGGGAACTCAAAAAGAGGAATATATTATTCCCATCCTCTTTTTATCTACATAGATCATTGCTTCACCTTGTCTTCCTACATAATAATATTTTTCTTATATTGGTCATTAGTTAAAAGACAGAAATACATACTATTGTTTAGCTAAGTGCTTATATCATGGTGGAGAGTTTTACAGAACATCAAGCTGAATATTAGTTCTAGATCGAATACAATTGATAGTGTTACTTCATATAACCTTGAAACTTTGATGATGTATGTCCATGCAGATTGATCTAGTTAAAAGTCCTCTCATTTGAAATAAAGTGAGCTATATTTATAAGATTATCCATAAAAACCCATAGGCAATTTTTTCCTCTAGATGTATTTAGATATCCAGTGAAATAGTCCACCATTATTTTTTTCAATTTTCAGTTTGGGGTGATTAATTTATGCATCATACCCTTAAAATTTTGTCTTTAACCTTTCACTTGATGACATATAGGTCTCCTCGATGTGTAGTCTGCAATCTGTTTGATCATATTGACCCACAAATAGTTCTATCATAGATCTTGATACATCATTGTTCTCCATATGGTAATAAAGAAGGGTCATCTATGTGAATAATTAAGAATCTGTTTCTTTGTCTCTGGATTGGATGATACACATAATGCATCCTCACATCATAAAACTCATTCCTATTTAATTTTGAACTATGAGGATTTCCTTTTCTAAAATCATCCACCTTATTTAGAATTTACACATCTCTTCTTTGAGCATCCATTATTTTTTTCATGTGGGATGGTTGAGAAATAATTTGAGAAATGATTGTTGATTTTCCTTATGAAGTAATTCCAATTTCAATCCATTGAAAATCTGAGAATATTGGATCCTTTCTGATTCACATCAATGATAATTTTACAGGATCCTTTCTAATTATAGCATACACCTCTTTATGTTATTTTACAAGATGGTAGTGGAATGAATAGTACTAATCAATGATGGGATCCGGCCATATTCTTTGGTGAATATTAATCTCCTTCTATATGAATATATATTTAAGGGTCTTGCGATCATTATATATTTCACACATTTGTCTATAGAGACAATGCCACCAGATTTTCAATGTGAAGATCACACCTATCAACCCTAGATCATTCATGGGATAGTTTTTCTCCAAAATTTACAAAATTTGTGAGAGGTATTCAATAAAATTGTCATTTTTCATTAGTACGCAATGTAATCCCTTCTTTTAAGAATCACTGTATACCATAATGAGTTCCCCACTTTTTTAGTGTTTGAAAACTGAAGCGGTGATAAGCCTCTTTTATAACAATTTCTAGTTGTCTTTGCATTCATCATTCCATATAAAAATTCCCCTAAAAGTCTTATTGGTTAGTTGGTATGAAATCCTTGATATTTTATTCACAAATTTCAATTAATACATAATTAGACCAAGGAAATTATGGATCTCTGGCACAGATATTGTCTTACACCACTCTTCGATTTCCATTGAAATATAAGGGTCTAAAAATATTTCTTTTTTAATGATAATGTGACCCAAGAATGATATGTCCTTCATCCAGAACTCAAATATATTATACATTTCATAATGTTTCTCCCTTATAAAATATTTTTCACAGTATTAAATTGCTCCTTATGGTCCCATTTGACCTTTGTGTATATCATAATATCATTAATAAAGACTACCACAACCTTTTTTAGGTAATATCTAATTAATATATTCATTAAGTCCTTGATTATTACTATAAAATTATTCAAACCAAAGGGAATCACTATGAACTCATAGTTTTCATTCCTAGTTCAAAAGGATGTCTAGAGAATATCTGCATTCCTCACCTTTAATCTGTGATAACCTGACCAAAGATCCACCTTATAGAAATACTTGGACCCATGAATTTTATAAATCAAATATTCTATTTGTGGAAGGGGTACTTTTTTCTTAAATAATTTTTTAAGGTCACAAAATTCAATGAAAAAAACATCGATCTATTCATTTTCATGACGAAGTAGACTGGTTAACCCAGAGATGAAGAACTTAATCATATAAAACCCTTCCAATATTTTCATGAAACTGCTTATCTGGTTCCTCCATCTCAATGGTAGACATTATATAAGGTTCCTTTTATGTTATGAGAGATCTAGTTATATGTTCAATTGAGTAATCAACCTCTCATCAAGGAGGGATACCAAGACATTCTTCTAGGAAATCATCAGTGTAGTCCCTCAAAATGGGAATGAATTCGATCATGATTATTTATTTATTATCAATCATTTGATCACGATATGCTTGATAAGAAGTGAAGAATATCCACACATGATAGGATGATTCTGATGTAGATTCATCCCCGCCCTTACAATTATTCATATTTGCAGGATGCTTTAGGATATTAAGAGTGATCTCCATTTTCAGAAATTTTATGTTTGATTTGTATAGTGATAGCCAATTCGTGCCCAATATATCTCCAAACAGCACCATGTGAAATAAAAAACATTTTATGGGAGGTTCATTCCAAAAAAAATTAAATGGGGAGGATTTATATACATTGGATGAAAAATTTTCCAAATTATCTATTCTCACAGATAACTCAACCTTTATATTTTGAGGCGGCATTTTATTTCTTCTACTAAACATGCATGATATGAATGAATTCGTAGAACTAGAATAAAATAGTATCTTATATATTGTTGAATATATAACCAATGTACATATCCCCACATAATTGTTAGGTTCCACCTTAGCAGTTGTGATTTCATAATCATTCCCTTTCCCCTTTGGATTTCGTTCTTGCTAATGCTGGTTACCCTTTAGTACTTGAGGTTTAGTTCCCTATCATGTATAGTACCCTTTATCCCTATAGTTGAATCATTGGACCATAGGTGGTTCTCTCCTTTAATCGACCATATTTTTTATCTTCTTCATTTCTCTTTGAAATTAATGAGCTTGGTAGCCTTATATCCTACACAAAAAGAGTTTACATGTCTATTTGTAGAAATTATTCTGATTCTACTTCCCATATTATTGACATGGTTGAGATTTCATTCCATCATTGTCATTAGATCCACGGGCTTGAAATATCATCTCTCATTTCTTATCTACATAGCCAGGGGACCATTCTCCAAAATCTATCTCCACTTTGAGAGAACATAAAAAAACATCTTCATAACTACCAAAATCATTAATTTCTAGAGCCATTAAAAGGTTTGGGTTTAAAACCCAAAATAATATGTCTATTTTTATATCATTATTGATAACAAAACTTTCAGAAAACTGTAAAATCCTTTTGAATTTGTTTTCGTCCATTATATATTCAGCTTACTTTTACTTTTGTTCTATAAATTCTATCCCTATATTTTTACAAATAGATTGAAAGGAATACATATTATAAAATACTTTCTTAAATTTTTTCTACTCCATCTATTAAATTTAATCCCATAGCTTGGTTTTCTAAATCAATGTCCACCATTGATCGGCCATTCCATCGAAATGATAAACATACAGAGTCACCTTCTCCATATCAGATCAGTGAAGACCAAAAAAGATATTACCCATTTATTTGACACATTGTTTTGTGACTTGTGCATCAAAAAAATGTGGTCATTCTCGCAAAAAAGACATGATATCAAGTTTCTCCCTCTTAGGTGATGGAGAAATTTTCATATTATTATGGTTATTTTTCATATCATGAGACAGCTAGGTGGTTATCACCCTAAAATGATTATCTCCGCCTTTTATGGAACCGGGTATGTTGTTTGATCATTTCCGGCATTATCCCTCACCCTGATTATAGCCCTAGTTTCTCCTATTTCCCACTATTTTCTAAAATAGAAAAATTATTGAAAAATACATAAGTGAAGAATTCATGAATGAATAATTTATTACATTTTGAAAATTAATCTAATGGAATATCATCTGGGATCCCTATGTTTAGAATATTTCTAAAAAATATTGGGTGCTTGCATATAAATAGGATAATACTATGAGTATTCTCTATGGTTCTCTATTACTAAATAAAAATTAACAAAACATTTTTATAACACTAACTACAATGACCCTACATTACATACATGATTATTATATCATTTTAAACATAATCAACTTAAATGCATTACAAAACTAGAATCCAAAGGTATAGTGTCTTGGGAAATTTTGGACCTGACAACATATTTACATATTAAATTATAAAAACTATCTAACTTTATCATTTGATTCTTGTTATTGGTAATTGTGTTCTCTTTTGTACAATTATTCACCTAAGGATATACATCAAAATAAATAGTGTCCTAAAATCCAATAAAATGGATTAATAAGTGGAATGAAACATGAGGGAGTATACACATCCCCATCATAGCATATGAAAAGGATCATAATCATAATAATGAGAAGAAGCATTATATAAATGAAAAAAAATGAAATGAATATATATGAAACATTATTTCTTAGTGGCCAACAACCACACATAGTTATGATCAATGTTGGAATCATGTTCATGCATTACATATTTACATCATCATAACATCATCATTATGAAAAAATATATAATCATATTTGTGAATATTTCAACTTATAAAATGAGAAAAATAACTTTACCTAATGAATTAAATCACTATATAATTCCATTTTCACTTATCTCATCATAAGATTTTCATAATCCTGAATGCCAGATAGAACATAAAAAAAATAATAGGTTTAAAATAACTCATGAAAAAAATGGGTTTAGTTTCATAAATAATATAGTCATGAAAAAAATGTGTGGTTAAAATAATGGAATAACATATCAGTATAAGAGTTATCAACCATTAGTCAAGAAGAAACAATATCAAGAAATGAAAAAGATGACTTTTTAGAAATAAAAGTTATTTGGTAAGAACATTGTATTTTTTTCATAAATATATATTAGAAATATGTTTATAACATAAAAATAGGAAAGATTAAGGAAATTATATTTTATTAGTATTACATGCACATCTACACTAAAATTTGGCATGAAAGAGAACTAACCCGAAGGAAGGAAATTGGGTTCAAGAATCCTCTTACCTGATGTCTGAATAATATCATCACTTAAATATCCTGGAGAAGAAAATTAGATTAAAAAATTATTATATACATAACTTATTATTCTTTTATTTTATTCATTATAATTTTATTATGTTCATTTATTTCCATTATAATTTTTTATGTAGTTCAATTCCACCATTCTGAGAGTGTTCATTTTCTTGCTTTTCCTGATCAGTTTACTTGTATACATGTATAGATATTTGTGTAAAATGAAGATAATTATATATAATTGAGAATATATTTTGTTAAATAATTTAAAAAAGATTAAATGATATTATATATCATTTGGTTATATAATATGAGGATGAATCATATGTTAAATAGTTAATGAAAATGATTTAATTTATTTTGGCTTATTTTATGAAAATTATGATCTTATAACATCAGGTTTATATATATATATGTTAAAAAATTATATAACTCGTAATTTCTAAGGTAAAATATCATTTAACTATTATAATGATTTTATGACCAACCTTGAATTTGGTATTGAAAAAATAAAATGCATCGTCCACCATCGGGGGAAATCGACACACCATTGATGATGTTTTAATTTTTAGAATAAAATAAAAAGGGATGAGATTTGAAGATGAATTATTCTATTAATATAATAAAATTTTAGTATATTAACTATAATGTATGTTTCATTACATTGGGATAATTATATGTGATTATAGGTCACAAAATGAAATTTAGTTGAAAAAATTGAAAGAAAAGGAATGAAGATTTTACCACTTCATTTTCTCATCCTTGAAAACCTCATTAGGGAAAAGGTTTTGAAATTTTGATGAGGACAAGGGATCTGATAAATGTTTTAGTGGGTTGGGATGAGTATTGGGAAGATCTTGGATAAGATTCAAGGCATGAAAGGTGTGTGGATAAAAGGTGGTAAGGGGTGGAATTTATAGGGAAGGAGGGAGATGCTTTTTTATTATTTTATTCATTATTTTATTATTTTTCCTCGAGATTATATATAGTTTGAAAATCATAAATAAATATATTAAACTATTTAAGTAGAGTTATATATTCTGGTCTTACATCTGGCTTCTATAAATAATGACTAAAAAATTAAGGAATTTACCTTTTATCGTAAATTATCTTATTTTCCCATTTACAAAAAATGATTTTTTTAGAAAAGACACAAAAAATAACCATAATGATTATTTATGTTATATATTTAAAAAATAAACCCCATTTTGTGAAAATAATTTTCTAAATATGAGAAATGTTTTTTAAATTAAATTCATCATTCATTCGAAAAATTTGGATTTTAAAATTTTAACTGATTTAATTATGATTTGAAAATTTTATTAATGTCTAATAAATTTTTCTTATAATAATATGACACAAATAAGTATTAATTTATGAGTAAATTTTTTGGAAAATAAGTTTAATTTTAAATAATTATATTAATTATAAAATGTAAATATATATTTATGTTTTAAAAAAATACCAACACTTTATTTATAATATTACATACATTCATTTACTTATATAATGACATAATTATATCATATTTTCCTTTATAAGATGCTACATTATATTTATAAATTCATAGGTCATGTTATTATTCTATTTTCCAAATGAATTTTCTTAAGTGTCATATTACTATTATATGTGTCAAGTTACTATTTCATTGGTATATGATCCTTAACTTCTAGAAATACCTCTTATTTCATTAAATATTCGTTTATAAAGTTTGTATTGTGTTATATATTTGATTTCATATAATTTTTAATATATGTAATAATTATTAAGAGTGAGTTTAAATTAATAAAATTATGTGATGTTACAATGATGGTGATGTAGATATTTTTCACTGTAGGTGCAATGACCCTCGAGGGTTAGTATGCCATATGTGGTTAACCGTGAGACCCCCTATTGGTTGTTTTTATTGGTTTCATTTTTGAGACAAATTCCTTCAATTAGTTGTTTGATGTATAGGTTCTCAGAGAGGATGGGTACCCTTGTTGTGGATTGTCCTTTTGGATTATAAAAAAATTCATATGTGAGACCATGGGGATGGTTTTTTTGATATGTTAATGTCAAGTGACATTGGGAAGGGTGCATTCTTGATGCCCTGAGAATTTAAAACTTGTTAGAGATTGACCTATGGACAAGGTGGTCAGACCTAATGGTTTTTATAGGACATTATCGGTAGTTCTATGTGGGATAACTATAGTACATTAGTTTTTAATTGGAACCAAGTGGTTTGGTGTTTTTTATACATTTAAAGATGTCAAATTAGAGGGTTTAACCCAATGTTTCAGATGTTTTGTCTTTTGAAACTCGTGTACAAGATATTATTATTGGTTTTGTTAATGAGAACCATGCATATTAGTGACTTAGGAATCAATTTTCGGCCTAGAGGAGAGTAATAGGGCGATTACTGGCACTGTGTGTTTGTACAAAATTAAATAGAACAATCAGAGCATGGGTGGATTCTTACAACTAGATTAGCATTGGGTAACATCTAAGTCTATGGATGAGGTTGAAACATCATTATAAAAAGATGACAACCTCCAGTGCTAGAATAATTCTATTGGTCTGGAAGCCCTGTGAGTAATCATGAAATTGGTAATATTACTATATTTAGACAGGTCCTCCAAGGGATCTTCTAGTGTGTTAAGGATGATGTACTAAAAATCATGTCCAACTACTTTAATGGGTGTTTAAGCCTAGTTCTAGGGACATATGACACTAGAAAATTTTTTATTTGGTTAATTTAATTATCAAAGAAAATTTAAATCATAGGATTTATAGTGATGTTGAGATGGTAGGAACATATGAGAGATGTGTGGTTCTATTTAGGAAATGTGATTGGAAGGCTTGGGAGTAAGCACCCATTATTCTATAAAATAAAGTGTAAAAGTAGAAGTGTTGTGAGAACATTTATTTTAGATCACTATGATGAATCATTTACATTTACACTTACATTAGAAATAATTTGGGTTAATGTATAAGAACCTGATCAGTGTTGTGGTGGTAGACCCATAACAATTTTCTTTCACGGTATCTTTGGAGGATGTCTGGAGGAATTAGATATTAAGGGATAATGTTCTAATATTAAACTGTGGAGTTCATAAGTTGGTAATATTCTTAGGGAAGTAAGTACCAGTACCCTTTAATGACTTTTATATGTCTATTCATTCATTGGTGAAATTGAAAATGGATTTGTGGTAGTGGTAAACATAGAAAAGACCTCAGTGTACTCCTAGAATAGACATCATCATTCTTAGTATCTTAACATCTCCTAGAGTTCACTAAGATTGAAATGGATATATTCCAAGCTATATAATTTCCTTCTGGGTTGGATAAAAGCCTCCCTAGTTGTTTTAATCATGATTTATTCTCCCCATAGTGCTATATTAGACACCCACTACTTGTTGGAAGCCTCTGGTGTATGGGGACACACACCTAAGGTCACATGGATAATTTGTATGACTACTGTACTAGGGTCGGACATGGTTTAATGTTAATATTATGAAGTTCATGGTCGATATCCATGTCATATATTATTATTTAATATGTTTATCAATTCAAAACATTCTTATTTTATGAGGTTTAGGTTTTTTATATTATGATTCTACACCCTTATATATGGGGGTATGTTTTTCTTCTTAGATCTTACACATTCAATATTTATTCCATGAAGCTTCATTATTTTTTCATAAACTATAACAACATTTTATGATTTCATTATCTTATTCTATTAATCATTAAATCACTCCCAGGATCGTATATCCCAATTATCTATTATTTATGGATAAATAATTTTCATGTAATTGTTAATATATTATGACTTATTAAGAATTTAATCTCACCCTTTTCAATTGTTTCTCTATTTTCACAGTTGAACATAGATTCTAAAGTTATTTTAATCAATTTATAATTTTTCATCAATTAAATATTTTCCTAAATTATATTGTATAAGTATAGGGTAATGATATATTATATTTATAGTTACAAAATATACATTATATTCTATCTTGGATGTTAGTTAATATATAAAACATATTATAAATATATATATATATTTATCAGTAGATAAAAAATTAAAGGTTTAGGTCTCTCTCAAAAGTCAAAGTATATAAAAAATATTATTGATCAATTATCAAATATAGAAACAACCTATATGAAATTTTTTATGTTGAAAAAACCAAATTTAGTATAAAAAGATGGAAAAATAATTGAGCATTCCATTTGGACATGATAGAAACATATTCTGGGATTATTTCTTCAAATTCCCTTGATTATTTTCTTTAAAAAATGTGGTTATTTACAATTCTTTATTGCAAAATATACCTCATGATTTGGAAGGTTGAAATGTTGGAATGATATTTATAGCAGATCCTCAAGGGGGTGTGAGAACTATTCAAGTTATAAAGCCTCCTATATTCTTAATATTTAATTATCTTTCGGTTCATAGTTTAATTAATCTAAATTTTGATAACATTTTTATAAATCAGTAGAATACAATAATAGTGATATAATAATTACTAATGGAAGTGTAAATTTAGAAGATGTTGGATCATTCAAAGAGGAAGGGTGTTTAATGAGTGGTGATTTACTCATTTTACTAGCTGTAGTTTTCCATATTTAGGATTTATATAATTTAATAGTGGTTTCATTTTAAAATATTTGGACCTAAAAAATTATAAGATATTTTTCAAACCAAAATACATAATGCAACCAACTATATATGGGGTGCGACACCCATTTTATTATAATGTGATTACTCATTAGAAAAAATTTATGTTGTTGAATAGTCATAAGTTGAAATCATTGTTCTCCTAGAGAAATATTTTATCTCAAATATTATAATAATTGAAAAATTGAGAAAATGTAGAATATATATAATCCAATAATTCATTACAATGTTTTTTTATTGAAATTTTTTATTATTCTCTAGATGTTTGTTTGAAGACAATGTGTTTTGTAATTTAGGGTACATTCAAGCTTTCTAAGTCCCAGATCACATATCTAGGGAGGTGTGGTATGTCTCTAAATGTGAGGTATAGAGGGAGATAAATTTATAATGTATTAAATATTCTATTTTAGGTTGCTTAAAAATCTTTATATTCACTTATGTGATTATATTCACACAAAAAGTGTTATTAAGGAATGGTTTACAATAATGGATTAGTCTTAATAAACCCATGTATCATTATTTTAGTTTCATATTTAATATTATTTATTTAGTTGGAATTAATAAAAAAATTAATAGAGTAACAAGATAGAAATATCATGATTGATATGTTTTAATAAGGATAAATTGTCATCTAGAGGATGTATACATTATATTATATCATCTAAAATGACCCTGAAATTATGTTAACTGGAGTAAACCCGGAGAGGATTGATAAAAATAAAATGGATGATATATATAATAATTTAATCATATTATTGATGATTTCATTGGAATATAATATTTATCTCAACATTAATGAGAAAAAAATAGGTGGAAAGAGATCATTCTCGGATAGAGATGTATTAAAAATGAAGAACTTTAAATAGAATATTTTGTATTCCTAAGTTTCTCAACATCATATAATTAAAAAGTGGAGAATAATTATATAATGTCAATTACAAAAACAATGAGTAAGATTTAACTTGAGTTATAGAGGGTAATGTAGATCGAAAATGTATAGGAATTTATTTTTCAATTTTTTTATCATTATATTGGGTGGTGATGGTTACTGTAATAAAAAATAATATTAAAAAATAGATAGTATTAGAATATGTTAGAAATTAAATTATGAATGGAGATCTCATGTGGTGGAAATTAATATAACCTTAAAATTATATATTTATTATAATAGATAAAGTTTTATTATCCTATCAGAAGAAAGAAAAGTATTCTAGAAGTGATAGAATAGTTAAATCTACCAGAATCATACATTCTTTTTGGAACTAAAATAATGGGGGAATTTCAAGAAAAAATTAAAAGATCATAGAGCATGTTCAGAATGATTAGTATTTGGAAGTTACATATATTTATATTCATTCTAAGACAACAACATTTTTCTTATTTAGTGTTAATGATTTCCTCGAATCATGAGACATTGATTCTAGTATGTAATTCTATTCTCCATAAAAGAAATGTTTTTTGAATAATTATGTATCATGAAGATTCAAAATGGTATGTCTGGTAGATTTTTAGGATCTTTAATCTATTGAAATGGGTTATGAGAAATTTTTTATACTGAATGTGAACCAATAGGTGTAAAAGGATGTGATACACATCCCATTTTAATGGAAAATTTTTATTTTAATGGGAAAACTAAATAAAAAAGGATATGTAATGAGATACACTAATGGTGTATGTATAATATAATTAAAGTGTAATTATTTTTTAAAGTGGAGTTAAAAATGAAGAATTTTATCAAACTAGATGTTCAAGTAGAAGTTTGAGGGCTTGAAGTATAGCATCTGGAATTATAGTGTTATGGAATAATTATATTGGCCATCTCAGTGAGTAGAAAATGAATGTCCTTGTAGAAAAGGGTTCCATAGAGATTGGTAAAATTATTTTAATTTTTTTTGATTATTATATACATGGATAATAGAGGAAATATCAATATATATTAACTTTAATAAAATAAATACTCTTAGTTGTGAGCATAAAAATTTTCATTTTGATATTTTTTGACCAAACACAGATAATTTTCACGATGATTCTTTATATTTTATCACATATATTGTTGATGTAGTAAGAATGTTGGGTGTATATTAGATGAATCACAAGTAATAAATGTAATTTATTTTCACTTAATAGAAATTTATGGTCGATAGAGAGATCGAAATAAGTGTTAAGTGACCTAGGTTGGATAAGAGTGGTTAATAATGTGATTAGGAATTCAAGTATTAATATTAGATGAAGGGATATAAGAATGAGTAATATTTTCATAATACAATAGAACAAAACATTGTTTTTAAATATATGATTTTAAAACATATAGTGAAAGAATATATCTTGATCTTTCACTCTATAATATTTGATATTTTTTTGGAATCACTAGATTTAGTCATTTAATTAATAAACCAATGTTATTCATCACTATTAAGGTTGGAGATTTCTTTTTGTAGTTGTATGATAAATAATATTTAATTCATCATTAAAAAAAATTCCAAAATATATGAAAATGTAAACATTTATTTTTTATGTATGTATAAGGTTGATTCAATGTCAAAAATTTGATTTTTATTATCCATATAGGTGATAAATTTTGTTATTAGATGAAATATTATTATAAGATAATTAGAGATTAAAAAATTATCTTTAAGTATTGATTCTTATATAAA
The DNA here is from genome assembly GCA_963277665.1 of Viscum album. NCBI lineage: Eukaryota > Viridiplantae > Streptophyta > Magnoliopsida > Santalales > Viscaceae > Viscum > Viscum album. The sequence continues at coordinate 1,280,778,989 of OY728156.1, forward strand.
TTATTGAATTTAAGAGAGGCTAAAATTGGGTTTAACGTTTCAAAATATCATTCACAATTTTATTTTTAGTGGATAATAAGATGTTTTCTTCTTTTGATGAGTTTATATGTTGGAATAAGTTTCCTTGAATATATTCCAGTTAATGATACAAATTAAACGTCAATGGATACATTTGGGTGGATATTTCCCTAAAAGTAAAAATTAAAGATGTTTGGACCCCAAAATATATAGCACTAGATTGATCATAATCAAAATTTGAATTTCCATGGTATTATAGATTAGATTTTCAATTGAAAGGTATTATCTGGACATACACTATATAATTTTAGTTGATTAGAGATAACATTAGATACCAACATAATTGATATCATTAATACATACTTAAAAGTGGATGATAATTATGGAATTAGAAATGGATTCATTATATTATAATGAAGCATTCGAGCTAACATATTTACCATAAGGAAAGAATGCTTTAGAGAGTAAGTGGGATCTATGTTTGGAAGAAGATGTTGATAGAAACAGGAGGTAAAATACTAGGTTTGTGGCAAAAGTGTTTCAAAGAAAGGGAGACTGTTTATTTGATATATTATCACCAGTATTAGAAAACTACTATTTAAAATGTATTTAATTTTGTTTTTTTATCAATTATTTATGTAAATAATAAATGTATATAAATACTATGTTTCTTTTGGGTGATTTGGAGGAAGAAATTCATATGTGGAAACAAATTTGTGTCGAGGTTAATCATAATATGGACTTGGTCTATAGGATTATACACAGTCGTTATGGCTTAAAACAAGAACCAAATTAATGAAACTATAAATTCAATTATTTTATGGTTAAAATGTGTTTCATTAAAATGAAATCATATAACCATTTATATCTAAAGGTGTGGAAGGATTTTTTTAATTATCTTCCAACTTCGATATGATTTTGAAATGTCCATACATTAAAAAAATTAAATAATTTATGTTTTAGTTTTCAATAACTTTTGAAAAAAAATTAAGGTAAAGGCGCTAGGCCTTTTATTATTAAAAAGTGCAACAAAGTAAAAAGAGAGGATACCATGTCCATAATTCAAAACAAGATTTAAAGTTAAAAAAACCTTAGTTACCTCGTGATCGTGTGTGCATGCTATGGAAGGACGAGCTCCCTGACCTGCCGCGAGAATGACGACCTCCCCTTCCAGTAGTAGCTTGTGTCCATGGACCTCCACCATCATTTGTAACTCCCTCATCAGCATTTTCCTATATCTTGCCAACTTGATGCTTGTTGTCACTTTTGATTTCATTATCACTGGATGCCAGCAAAGCAAAATAATTCCAAGTGTTCAGGTTAACAGCCCTGTCTTTCACTGTTTGGGGTGACATACCTATTTGGTGGTTTGAACTGGATTTATTTTGACTAGAGAGAAGATCCATTGAGGGATTAATGTCCCCTAGAGTTGTGTGGATAAAGGAAATACGGCCCTTTCCCAATCTAGGTTTATCAACTTGACCATGTTGGATGGAATCTCTAGATTGAGATGTACCTTGAAATTCACCATGATGTTGTTTTGGAGGTATTTTGGTAGCCGAAGAAGAATGCTTACTGCTTTCCAGCTCAAGTGGGCTTTTTTATTTGAGGTCAACCTTAACAGAGTTCATAGTAGTGGTCACCCTTTCAGCTCCCTAACCATTTATGTGATTCCATTTCCCTAAGATAGCAGTTTTAACTTTTGAAATAAATGATCATGGTATTGGAAAAAATATTATTGGATTGAGGATTGAATGTGATAGAACAAAAATTTTAACATGAGGAACATATCCTATTAATTTTAGTCTAAATGATTAAATAAAGACTAAAGCATATTCCTTTTGAGTTCAAAGAGGTTTGGGGGGTGTCCATGGATGGTTCAGAGCTTGAAACCGATGTTTGGGGTAATTTAATATTAGAGAATGGCTAGTGTAAACCATGTCGGGCATGCCGTATGGTTTAAAAGTCCATGGGAGTGGTGGAAGTAAAAAATTTATAGGCCGCATGGTTATTCCACACCTTGTAGAATGGGCCTAAGAGACATTCATAATGTTCTATAATTTTTGATGATCTTGATAGTGGGTTTTTACATAGATATCATATATTTTGTAAATCATGGGATTAAATTCTATGGGTAAATCATGTGGGTGCCTCTTGGAATATATAAAGCCATGCATGTTTGGCATACGATTAAAAAAACCATGTTCCAAAACCCTTTTACCACTATATTTTTTCAATTTTATAATTTTCAATTAAATTAAAAATCAATTTTATAACATAATTCTTATTTGATTTATTGCATAGAACCTCGCCACTTTTGAGAGCTCCTTGGTGATCTATTCATGGATTTAAAACTATTCCTCCATCTGATCTCCATTTCAAGTGTGGTTTGTCTCATAGAATCCACATTAGAATAATCTATATTCCTTTTTCTCCATTATTTATTCTTATAGATCCCATATATTCAATTTTTATTTTGGATCATAGGACCTAATTTTTCATTCTTTATCCATTATTCCTTTTTCTCCCAATCTGTGTCAAATTAGGATCCAATAATGGAGAGCACACCACTATCGAGCTAAAGAAGGTGGTTTAAAGTTTTATTTTTAGTTTTGATGCTTCATAGAGATATTGACCATTATGAAACCCACTTGACCTCTCTACATGGCCTTGGTTATGAACTTGTTAATTAAATTATATGTGATTGAACCTGTTAGGGGCTCCTTTAGGTTTGATTGTTATGTTGTATTGGTCATATCTTAAACCAAGGTCACCCATGGGTGTACCTTTTGAATACACCTTATTTAATCAGTATTGAACCACCCATGGGGTGTGAGTTTTTAGATTTTCGTTGTTATAGGATGCTTTATTATAGTTAAATGGAATTGAATAGATTATTAGGATATGTACTTCCTCTTTGACTTATTTTATCATAATATTATATTTTTGTATTGATTGTAATGGATTAAATAGAAATGGAACCATCATTGGCTAAACTCCTTGTCTTTCATGGAATGTCTATTGGGATTAGTGGGTGATTATACATATGTAAAATGTTTAAATGTTAATGGTGATAAATGGGTGGGTATAACTATGTGACTTGTCTGAATATGGATTGTTTATATGAGTGGGTAGAATCAAGATTCATGATTGAAATGATATTAAATAGTGATTTTTAGATGACTTAAATGATGATCCAAGGATCATGAAAGGGAATTTGTCACCTTTTAAATGTATTCTCCTTGGTTATTGATTCTGTAGGATGCATCAATAATTTCTACCCGTTGGATCTATCTTGTTTGGACTCACGTAGGACATGTTCAATACGACAGGATAATAGCACACCACTAGGTCCTATAACCAATTTCCATAGAGTTTCTCCTAAGAATTTATGAGTATGTCATGTTATTCGAAACCTTGGATACTTCTCTTTATTTTCTGACACAGTGGATGTTACAATGAGACCATGAAAATGTGATTTACTCAATTATATTGCATGTCCATGTGAATTTTGATATTCTTGGTTTAAAGGATCATTTGTGGAAAATATAAATGGATGTTTGTACACCAAGGCCATGGGTTATTGATATGGGTTCAATATACGATACAGCCATGTTGATAGGATATGTATGGAAGTACAGTGAGGTCATGTAGTGTATTTTATTTCATGTAGGTACATTTTAATGATATTGATGTTTTTTGCAGGGCGCCTAAAAAGAATAGTTTGTATCACCTTTTTTTTGTGGTTACATGCAATGTGAACTTTAATTTTCATTCCTGCATACCTTCTTTACAAAAACTACATAGATTTTTATATTGGACATCCTTGACTTTATATAACTTTGGGTTCTATCATACAGGGATGTTATTTCTCAACCTGTTTGGGACACCCTTTAGGGAACCAAATAAATTATATCATTGGAGTTATGGATATTGGAAACCACCCTAACATAGTTTGTTGATTATTTCATAGGAGATAGAGGGCATGTGACCAAGTTAAGAACTATGGGTCTATTTAGAGATAGTGCATTAGATAATTTTTCTTTTTTGAAACATGTATTGTAACGTACTATTGTGTACCTATTTTGTTTGTTTTCAAAGGCACACAAATTGTATCAATATCATCATCATATATGAGACATTTGTGGATTTGTTTTATATTCCTATATTTTTAGTTATCAGTTGTCCTATATTTTATAAGCTTCCACTATTGTTATTTTGTTGATATATAAATTTATATACTCAAGTTGTGAGGGAATTGTCTCCCTATTGACACACCTAGTCCCTAGCTACTAGTCAGCATATTCTAGTATTTGGGGGGTTGTGCATGAGGCCTTTTGACCAACTTGTCTCGGGGCACAATTCAGTGGCTACCTAGTGAGAGACACTGTAAATTGGTATTAGAGGAGGTCTATTCTTGTTTTAATTACTATTTGGTCTCACCAGATAGGGATATGAAGGGAATAATGTTTGGTAATGTCATACGCTCAGGATTTGTTACTCTATATTTATGGAAAATCCGAATCACCTTGAATGACATTGATATTTTCTGGAATTTTTCTATTACAGTTGATTTGATTACATTGTTGACTGAAGAACATGATTTATAAAATTATTGTTTATATGAATATGTGTTCTATTTTGTTGAAACCTATATAAACCCTAGCATTTTACATATAAAATTATATGATTTTAAGAATAATTATACTTCAGAGTAAAATCCAAGGATCGTATAGTCTAGTGTCTTAGAAGACTATGTACCTAAAACCAAATACATGGAACTAAATAAAACATTTTTTATTTAATAATCAATTTGAGCTCCTAACTTCTATTATGCTAAAAAATTTGTATAGGGTACCCTGTAGAACACATGAATAATGGGATGAGCTAAATAGGCCAGTAAGGGAATACCCATAAGAACAAAGCATTAAAAAATGGGATAAAAGGCATGACATGATTATATAAAAAGGGATGTAATGTATGGAATAATAACATATAAAATTGAATCATATAAATTTGGAGTTATATTAATGTGGTAGAAAAATAAAACATGAATTTATAAAGAGTCAAGTCTAACTTCAAAGACAGTTACACTTGGTAGCACTAGACAAGGCGAACCGTCAAGACTGCCGCACATTGCAGCACAAGCAAAGGCTAACATCCATGACCGTCACACATAAAGTCTCATTAGAATCAACATTACCCAATGAATTGGAGTGCTATCAAGGTGAATACATTTTAAATTTTCATTAATATTTCTTCCACCTAAATAATCTTATATAATCTATCTTACATAAACAAAAGGGTTACCCAAGGAAATAATTGGGTATCATAATTAGGCCATAAAGCATAAAAAATGGGCATATCATAAAAGTGTCTATGAAAAAAGGAACTAAAATATAAATGGAAATTAAAGAGGGGAAATAGGAATGTATCATAGTATGTGTTATTAAGTATAAGTGATATCATGTAAGAAATGTTTTTAATAAATATTAGCATTAAAACATTTTTTGTGGTTTTAAGGAAAATACTATAGAGCCTTTAAAATTAAAATGGAGAAATATTTTCTATTAAACCATAAGTAAACCAAGAATTTTTTTATAATAAAAAATATTGATTCTCTAACGAAATTTATTTCTTAAAATAGAATATATATTACACTTTAAACTGAGTATGAATTCGAGAAGTTCCCTCAAAATAGGTTTGCTTATCGAGAAGTATTGATGAAGAAATCACATAAAACCTTGTATATTCCCAAAATAGAATGATAAAAGGGTCTTGATAAATTAAATTGGTAATTGTTAAAATAATTTATAATATTAACATAAAAATATAATATAACAACATTTTTGAAGAATTAATATAAGGCGAATTGAAGGAACAAAGGAGGTTCCGGTAGAATCCCTTATGAATTATTAGCACGGTATCAGGTGTAAAAAAGTGGAGTTAAGGAGAGATAAAGGGGATTATCATCAATTATATATCATGAGGGATGTGTTGTTGAGGTGAAAAATAATCCCCTATCATTAGGTAATACACATAAAATGTTATAACATATAGAACGCTCTTGAATAAAAGTGAAATAGAGAGGATCCCTTACAATAAGTCGGATGGTGTTCACCAAATGATATTAATGACATGAAAAATAAAATTGCATTCAATAAGTAATAATTACATAAAATTTAATTTTAGTAAAAAAATTAATCATGACCTTTTTAATTTAATAAATGGCCTTTTTGATGGGTTAAGTGGTTCGATTTCATCATTCGGTTCTGTTTGTTTTCAGGGTTATTACGATATGTTTACTTATTTTCATGAATGAAGAATCTTGTAAATTTGAGATGGTTTTCCTGAATTTGAGTTATATTTTATTATTGAACATACAAAAGTTTACATGTTTGTAAATTTAATTTGGTTATATGGAGTTATGTTGAATAATTATATATAATCTTTAGTGATCACCTTTTGGGTTTATGGGTGGGTTTTTATCAAAACGAACACAGTTTTTATAATATTTAATATCATGTGTACAAAAATATTGCAGAAACATAAATAATAAATTTTACATAATATTCTAGTTCAACCATAACAAAATAGTTTCATCATTATTATTGAATATAGTAAAAGAAATTGAAAACTCATCGTCCTAGAATGTGTAAATTAACACATCTTGGATGGTGTCTTTACAACTTATATAAAAGAAGAGTTAAGGATATGTGATAATAAATCATTCTATTATTATAAAACAAATTATTACATGAAAGGTATTGGAATTGAGATAACATTCTGATGAGGAGAAGCAAGGATAAAAATTAAAAAAAATTAACATGAAAAGAAGAATTGAAAAGAGGAATTTATCTCTTGAATCAATATTCCTTGAGAGCCTCTTAATGGTAGAGGATTTGGTCTTTTTAAGAGAATAAGGTAATCTAGATGCGGGGGTGGAGCATCGTGATATATTTGGGCAGAAATTAGGAAAGTCATAAGGCTTGATAGGAGTGAAGAGAATAAGTGATGAATAGTGGTATTTATAGAGGCAGAGAGGAGGGGTTTCATAATATTTAATTCCTCAGTTTATTAATTTCCATCAAGACCACCAATAGTGATGATTACATGACCAAAAAGAGTAATAATTGCATGTGATTTCAAACCAACTGAGCTTACATAAACATAACATTATCCATGGCCCTATAAATCATGTATTAACAAAATATTTAATTTATTGTATTTTACAATTCATCAAAAATTCATGTATTTTAGAAAAATACAAAAATTAACCCTACCCATTTTTTGATGTGGAGAATCCAAAAATGAAATACATTTTTAAATAATAATTTTCTTAATATTATTAATTTATTTGTTGATTAATATTTTAATTTACATGAGAAATAAATATTTTAAAACTACAACAGATTTTAAAATGTTTTAAAAAATTACATAATGTCTTATAAATTTAACTTAGAACCAAAAGACATAAAATTGATAATTTATGAAGACATTTTATGAAAATAAATTTTTTTTTAAATTAATTAATTAATTTTAATAAATTTTTATGACTAACAAAAATACCAATACATCTACTACCGTCATATTATCACTTTTCAGATGCCTAAATTTTATTTATACATTCATGGGTGAGGTAACTATTCTGTTGAATGATTTAAAATTCATAAGGGTCATATTACTATTCATATGGGTAACATTATTATTCATAAGGGTCATTTACTATTTACCAGAAATTAAGTTTGTCTTATCGAACTCCAAACATCTTACTGAGCGAAACTATGTATGTCATATTTTCGAAATTCAAATCATAGAAGTAACAACATTATGTATAAAGGTCACATAGAAACAAGTAGTTCAACATGTTCATATTTCATGTGATTATATTACATAATCATAAGAAGGAAATTTCCAATGATAAAACGTTTTGTTGTTACATTACTCCCCCATTGTGAAATTTCACCCATGAAATTTTATTTTACATTTTAATCCACAAAAAGGTGTGGGTACATTTCCTTCATTTCCTCATGTAGTTCCCATGTTTCCTCTTCATACTTATGATTCTGCCATAGTACTTTGACCAGGTGAGTAGTCTCATTATATAGAACTTTATCTCTATGATTCATGATCATCAAAGGATGCTCCTCATAAGAAATATCATTCTACAACATTACCACCTCTAAAGAGAGTACATGTGAAGGCTCTGGTATGTACATCCATAAGAGGGACACATTAAAGACATCTTGTACATTGGACATGGTATTTTCAAGTGCTAGTTGATAGGCCACAACTCTATCAAGATAAATAATCTTGAAGGGGAAGATATACCTGGAACATAGCTTTACATTATTCCCAAACCTCATGAATATCTTCCACAGAGATATGCATAGAAATACTATTTCTCCAACTTTTTACTCATGGTCTCGTCTATGATTGTCTGCATAACCCTTTTTTCGACTTTGGGATACCAAGATGTGCTGCTGAATAGTTATCACCTTCTCTATTGTTTCTTCGACCATTTCAGATTCTAGAAACTTAAACTCACTAAATTTTTCCCAACATGTCAGTGTTCTACACCTTTTCCCAAATAGGACTTAGTATAGTGTCATTCGTATGGTAGAGTAGAAACTATTTTTATAGGGGAATTAAACAAGTGGAAGATTTTTGTCCCGACGTCCTTTGATGTCCATATAAAAGCCTCTCAAAATAACTACTTGTGCCTGAATAGTTCATTCAGATTGGCCATCAGTTTAAGGATGATATGCCATTATGAAGATCATTTTAGTGATAAGAGAATGATGGATACTTTTCTAAAACATTGAGTTGAATATCATGTCTCTATTAGACACAATATATAGTGGTAATTCCTGAATCCTTACAAGTTCTTTGATATATATCCATGAAATTTTTTCCAAGGAGAAGTCCTCTCAAATTTCGATAAAGTGGTCTTTATTTTTAAGATGATCTATAATGACCAATATTGAATTTATTCCTCTAGATTCCCTTGGAAGGCTAGTTAAAAATACCATGGTGATGTTCTATCACCTTCATGTTGGTATGGGTAGTAGTTGCATCATCCCCTTACAGTTATATCTTTTATCCTTCACTTGCTGACATGCGAAGCAGTTTGATGTATAATCAGAAATCTCTTTCTTCATATTTTCCCACCAAAACTTATATTGGTGATCTCGATACATCTTTTTACTCCCTGGGTGAATAGAGATGGTTGAGCTATGTGCATCATTCAAAATATTCTTCTTTATCTATAAATTGGATGATACACATACTCATTACCCAAATCTTCCAACTCCTTCCTTATGAGTAATGAACTCATATAATTTACCATTTTAATGGCTTCTATCCCTTCCTGATTTTCCACATCTTTTCATTGAGAATCCATTATTTCCTCCATGAGGGATAGTTGATAAATCACTTTCAAAGGTTTTATGATGTTCCTACGTTAATGATTCACATGTCCATCCTCTTCAAATCTTAGATGAATGGACCCCTTTCCATTCTAATCATTGATAATGATTCATGATCTTTTCTACTCAAAGCATGTGCAACCATATTTTCCTAACCAAGATGGTAGTCAATTGAGAATTCATAATCCCTGATGAGATATAGCCATATTAAATAGTGCATATTAATATATTTTTGTGTGAATATATACTTTAGACTCTTTTCATCAGTATATATCTCACACTTCCCCGAATAAAGATAATGTCACCATATTGTTAATGAAAAGATCACATCCTCTAAATCTAGATCAGGCATAAGATCATTTTCATCATATTTTGTCAGCTACCATGAGTCATAATATATCACATTATCATTTTTCTTCAACACATAGCCTAATCCCTTCATTGAAGCACCAGTATACACCACAGATAGTTCCCCACATATTGGGAGTGTTATTAATGGAACAATAATTATCCTCTTTTTAAACTTCTTATAATTGTCTTTACATTTTTTATTCCAGACAAACATTACTCTATTCCATGTTATCTTGGTCATTAGGATTGAAAATCATGAAAATTTATTCGAAAATCACTGGTTATACCTGACTAGACCCAGAATGCAATGGATCTCCATTACAGATGTTGGCCTCAGCCACACTTCAATTTCCTTTTCCTTGGAAGGGTCCATAAATATCCATTTACTAGTGATAACATGCTCCAAGAATGATACATCCTCCATCCAGAACTCACATTTACTATAAATTGCATAAAACTTCTGTCTTATCAAAATATTTAATATAGTATTCAAATTCCCCTCATGTTCTTATTTGGTATTGGATTATATCAGAATATTTTCAATAAATACTACCAAAAATTTGTCGAGGTAATCTCTAAAGACTCTATTCATTAAATCCAAGAAAATTTCTATAGAATTAGTGAGTTCAAAGGCATCACTATGAAATCATAGTGTCCATACCATATTCAAAAGGAAGTATTGGGAATATCCTTTTTCCTCGCCTTTAATTGGTGATATCCCGACCGAAAGTCCTCCATAGAGAGATAACTATGCCAACAAATTTGATCAAACAAGTCATTTATTCATGGTTCGGGATACTTGTTCTTTATCATGATCTTATTGATCTCATGATAATCAATGCATAGGCACATTGATATATCCTTCATCTTGATTAATAGGACTGACGCACCCCACAGTTAAGCACTCAGTTATACAAAACCCTTCTCTATATTCTTCTATAACTAGTTCTTTATCTCTTCCTGCTCTTCAATGGTGATACTATAAGTTATCATTGATATAAGAAGAAATCATATATTAAGATAAATTAGGAACTCAGCCTCTCAATTTTGAGGAAGACCCATAAACTCTTTATGGAATACATCAGTGTAATACCTCACGATGGGCATGTCTTGAAGAATGATTTTTTCCTTTGTCTCAATCATTTGAGATATACATTCTTACTCAAAAGCAATTATTATCCACACATGAGACAATGACTCAAATAGATATTCATCTTCCTCCATTCACTTGTAAATAACTGGAGGGTTATTCAGTATGTAAAGATTGATCTCTCTTTCCTAATAGTTGATGTTGGATCTGTATAAAGATACACAATACCTACCCAAGATATAGTCAAACTCCACTAAAGGAAGTATAATAAGATTTTATGGGAGTTTGAGTCCACAAACGTTAACTGGGTATGATTTATAAACCATGGATGCAATAATTTCCTCATTCGCAGTACTCTCAAATAACTTATCCTCCAATTTTTAGGTGTTGTTTGAATAGTTATACTAAAAAAACTATATATAATAGAATACATAGAACCATAAGCAAATAGTACCTTTTATATTCCTGAATAAATAACTTGAATACCTATCACCACATCGTTGTCCTGCTCCACCTCACCCGAAGTGATATCATAAGACCTTCTTTGTTTTTTAGAGGTTGTGTTTGATTCCCTCTGACAACCGTCGGCTTGGGGAAATTGTTCACATAACTCCCATGATCCATGAAGTTGTAACACTGCACTAGAGGCTAAGTGTTGATCAAAACCATCCTTTATTCTTCCACATTTCTGATATTCTTCATATCTTGTTGGTAGTTTTTAGCCAGATGTCCTAACATTCCACTTTTTTAGAAATTCCCAATTCTCTTTAGATAGTTCCCATGATTATTCTTCCCACAATGTTTACATTTGGTATGATCATGCTTCTTTCAATCATGGATTTTTTTTGCGGGACCACCCACATTAGATTCTCTTTTCCTATTCTTGTCACTAGGGCCATGATACCACTATGAGTCTCTGATCTCCATTTTATCCTTGAGAGTACAATGGACAATATCCTGATAACTATTAAATTCTTGAATAACCAAAACTTTTTGTAAACTCAAATTTATTCCTCTAATGAATAGAACCACCTTTATTTCGGTGTTCAAGAAAAATCCATAGGTATACCTTGAATGCCTTGTGAGGTTTTATTTATACGCATTGATGGACTCACCATCCTTCTTATTGAGTCCAGAGAACTCTCTTTCCATCATTAGATGGAGGGATTGAGTAAAATATTTATTAAAAAAACATTTTCTTGGATTCCTCCTTTTCCATGGAATTAATTTCCTCATGGGGATTCCTATTCTTGGTTATTTTAAAACACTGATCAGCTTCCCCGTCAAAACGATAGACCATTGGTATGAATTTATCTTCTTCTAAGAACTTGAGGATAGATAATATCTTTTCAATGGAGTTAACACTCTCTTCCATGTGGAGGGGATCAGAAGTACCACTAAACATTGAAGGCATTTTCTGTATGAAGGATTCAATGTCAACATGATATTTCCTTTGTGAGGGAGGGTGTTCCACATGATTCGAGTTATTGTTCCTAACTTAAGCTAGCTAATCAAGTATTTTCATGATGTTTTCAGCACATGTTCCAATAATATCAGTAATATCATTAGGAAAATCGTTACATTCCCAATCACATTGATTTTTATCACAAGTTATTCTATTTCTATCCAATAAAAAAGAAAAAGAGCATACCATTAGAGGGCTTGAATACTTAAATACTGAGCATAAAAAGAAAACACTGAACAGATGTGGATAAACATCTAGAGGAAATGTATATCCTAACTTGTGATTCCCTATGTTTTATTCTAGGTTATCCATAGTCTTTTTTTAAAATATATTATTATGGTATTTTTTCAATTCCTTAATAATGGTTTGTACCAAGCTCATGAATTTACCAAATCATATCCCCTAGGAGTGTCAAACCAAGAGTGCTCCAAGGACAGTTGTCACAAACCCGGTCTGGTTCGGTTCATGATCAAATCGGTGTCTTCATGTTTTATACTTAGATACATATATTCTAGGACCACCATTTTTTATATGTATCCAAACATGGGTGTATTTTATTGATAAAATCATACTATATACTTACTAAAATTTATGGGTGTTTTCATATACTTAGTTTCATCCTTATGGTTTTTACTAAAGTTTCTCTATTCTTAATCTCATAAAATTAACTAGACCATCCTCTGATTCCAACTATAGAAACACTATCCATTTACAAATTACATTACATGATTTTGAGCATAATTTTACATCAGAGTAAAAGCCAAGGATCATAACATCTTGTGTCTTATAAGACTAGGTACATAAAACTAATGACATGGAACTAAATAAAATATTTCTTTAGTTAATATTCAAATTCAGATCCTAACATACATTTTTCTTAAACATATTCATAGGGTACCCTAGGGAACACATGAACAAAGGGATGAACTAAAAATCCTAGTGTGCGAATAAGCATAAGTCCAATGAATTAGCATATTGGATAGAATACACAACAAGTTGATATGAAAGGGCATGTCGCATATGGAATAATAACATATAAAAATGGAATCATATAAACATGGAGTCATAGTATTGTTGAAGAAACATAAAACATTAATTTATCATGAATAAAGTCTAACCACCAAGATTTTTTTACATGGATTCATAAGCAGAGGCTAACTGCCAAGACCGTCACACATGGTAGCACAAGGCAAGGCTAACTGATAGGACCATTGCACATAATTTTCATGAGACTCAACATTTCCCAATTCATTATATAACTATCTTGGTGCACCCACCATAATAATTCATGAATATATTTTCCCCATAAATAATCATACATAATCAATCTTACATGAATATAAGGGTTACCTATGGAAAGAATTGGGTACCATAATTAAGTCATAAAGCATAACAAATGGGTGTATCATAAAAGTGTCCAGGAATTAAAGGAACTAAAACATACAAGGAAATTAATAAGGGAAAATATACATTTATCATGGTAATTGATTTATAGTATAAGTTACATAATGTAAGAAATGTATTTAAGAAATTTTAGTATTAAAGCATTTTTGTGTGGTTTTAAGGACAATACTATAGAGCCTTTAAAATAGAAAATGGAGAAAAGCATTAAATAAAACCAGATTTGAATGATAAAACACAATTTTATTGAATATTTTATTGATAATAAATGATAAAATTTTCTCAAATTATGTTATATATCTTTATTTATAAAATATTTGGGATTATATCATTCATTTGAAATTTTGATGGAAATTCTAGTTTTACCCTTTATAGTGCACTGTAGTATTTCAAAAATAAATATTTTTAATATTTATTATTTGAAAATTTAATTTGGAAACTATTTATTAGAATTAATTTGATACAACTTTAATTTAGGACATTATATCAAAATCATTCATTTGGTTAGAACAAATGCGCCATCAAGACAAAGTTGGGCTCGACTCTCTAGAATGGACATGTGTTTGGTATTTGGTCCATCACATATTTATAAATGCTTTCATTATTCCCAAATTTTGAGAGGGATTCTATATATAATTTTCTCATAGATCTTCATTTTTTAAGGAGAGCTGATTCACGTGTCTTGGTGGTCAAATTGGAGGTCCACATTGGCTTAAAATATTTGGTCAAATTTCTCCATTCACACTTGAAACCAGATGTATCATAGCCTCCTCCCCACTATATAAATTGGTATTTTTCAAATTTTTCTGATTTGGGACATTTATTAAGAGATTGATTCTATATTATAATTGGTTTCACCAACATTTTCAAACCATTGTAAGAGGGGTAGCTCTTGAAGCAAGGATACCCTCATCGAAGCCTTCTTCTCGTATTCACGTTGTAAAGTTTTCATTTGTGTAATAAACATCATTGTTCATTTTTTATTTCTTCTATTTTATACTTTTTTTTATATTATATTCTTATATAATCATCCTATTTGGGTTGGAATCAAGAGTGGAGATGAGATTGGGTCTTACCCTTTCAATTCTTTGCTCATGCAGAACGTCTCCACGATGACCACACCATGCAAGGATGAGTAGTTATCTTAGTGATTGATCTATCTTCTACTCACTTCATTAAAATATTTTGAATCATTGAGCTACTTTAACTCACTTAATATTATCCATGAATTTAGTTTTTAAATTATAATAAACCAATCAGGAAACTAAACAATTAACACAAAAACATGTGTGGTTGAGTATTGTGTAAATTGTGAGAACTTAAACTTAATAAGTAAAACAAAACCATTCCTGAAAAATTTGTAGAGTTCAAATATAATTCCATAGATCAATTAATCCTAATTTTCCAGAATGTAATGGATCCTTAATTTACCACATACCATAATCTAGATTTAGAACATTGATCAAAGAAAGGTTCCATGATTGCATGTTTCAAAGGTAGCATGGGGTTTAATTAATTTCATATTCGTGGTTATGTTAATTCTTGTAGGGTTAGAGGGTTGGCAAATTATGGGATCATAATTAAGTGGATATTTATTTAAATTAAAATGGTAAATAATTAAGTGAATAGGTAGAGTTAGATTTATTACTCCTTTTGAAATATTTTCTAAAAAAACACCTTCTTGTTGCGTCGAATTTCATTTCAAAAATAAAAACCAAAAAAGAAATCTT
This sequence comes from Viscum album, assembly GCA_963277665.1. Taxonomy (NCBI): domain Eukaryota; kingdom Viridiplantae; phylum Streptophyta; class Magnoliopsida; order Santalales; family Viscaceae; genus Viscum; species Viscum album. The sequence goes on from OY728156.1 coordinate 1,280,794,472, forward strand.
CTTACAGTAAACTTCTTATAATTTTATAAACGATGAATAACCCCACCATACTTTCAAGTAGTATTTTATTCTATTTTATTTTATTTTTATAATTCATTTAAGAAGTTGTTTTAATTTACTTCCTCCTTTGAGAGATGACATCGGTCAACCACTCTACTGAACCTATGTACCCAAAAACCATTAATCATTTGAGGGTTCCCACAAAAGTTCCTTTCATTTGGCATCGTAGCTGTGCAGGTGAGTAATTATTTCATCCAATTAGAGGACTTTATTTTATTTTATATTTTATTATATTGGTCTCTTCTTTCTTCCTTCATTACCCAATCTGAATTTTTTCTTCTTCTTCATTTATTTTCTTCTTCTTCTTTTTGGGACTGTCAACTCAAAATTCTCATTTTTATTTTACTATGGTACACTTTCTTTATTTTCTTTTCTATTTGATTTATGAAATGAACTAATCGGGAAGATCTCATAGATCTTAACCCTAACATTGAACACGGCCTTAGAGATCAAATTAGAAATTCTCAGTCTATGGGGTATTTCAACATTCAACCCATTGGAGAATTCCTCCACTCTAAGGACATTGAAATTGGAAACACTTCTTAATAAAACGTAAAACAAGATAAAATAGATAAAAATAATACAAATGAATGTAATAGAACTATTTGATAGTTGTTTTCACCAGACATTAACTATCAACCAAATTGTATTGCATACCCAAATCTCGAATTAGACTTTGAATTGAAATATGGGTTAATTCTTCTTCTTCTAAATTATCATGGATTATCTAATGAGGACCCAAAAATACACCTTAATGAATTTAATGTGGTTTTCTCAACCCTTAAACAATGAAATATATCTGAAGATCAAATAAAATTATGATCATTCCCATTCTCACATAATGGAGATTAAAAAGATTGGATGTATTATTTACAACCTGAAGATTTATCTTGTTGGAATGATTTGAAATGTCTTTTCTTGAAGATATTTTTTTTTTCAGCATCATGGACCACTTCCATTCGTATGGAGATCTCAAATATCAAGAAATACCAAGGGGATTCAATGTATGAGTACTGAGAGCGATTCAAAAAGTTATGTGCATGTTTTCCACATCACCAAATCAATGAGAAACTCCTCATCTACTACGTCTATGAATGAATCCCACCTATATAGAGGAGAATGGTGGATTCTACAGCTTGTGGGGCCTTGGTAGACCAGACACCAGTAGCTGCATGTGTGTTGATTGACAAAATTCAAAAAAAATCTCAAAAATTTTGCGATTGAGGTTCCTCGCCGGTTAGATGAGTACATCATGTATGTCCATATTCTCTTGAATGTCATTTTATTGATTCTATGTTGGAATAATTAAAAATTATGGTGAGATAGATTTCTTTGGCTCAAAAGACATCCCAACCCCGTCCATTATGTCCTTGTGTCATTTTACTTGGGACAATCCACCCAACATACTATTTCCCCCTACTACACGAAATAGAAGATTGTGCAGCATTGTTTACTAGGAGACCATTTCAGCAGCAACAATATCCAAATTCCCAAAATAAGTGTGATTTATTTTCTCCAACATACAACCAAGCGTGGAAGGATCAATCCGACATGTGGTATGCATCTGGACCACAACAGTGTCCCCCTATCAACAAAACTTCCAATAGCATCCACCTTACAAAAAGGGATTCCAACAACCCCAAAGGTGATTTGAATATCAAGAATCAACAAGTCAATAACAAGGAAATTCTCAACCCATGGTAGATTATAATTATAATGATATTTTGAAACAAATTGTTCTTAATCAACAGAATGAGTTGAAGATCCATGGTTTTGGAGATGAGGGAGTTGAAGAGTAGAATGAGCCAGATTGCCACATCCCTCCATGAACTGTTGAGTATGAATTTTGGAAAGATACTCTCCCAACCTACTACAAATACAAAGGGTAATGTTAGTGCCATAACATTATGATGTGTGAAGTAAACAAATAATGCATTGACCCCTACCATTACACCCAGATTCACCTCAACATTGGATAATCCACATTCCATACTAACTAATGAGAAACCTAAAGAGAAAGATATTGGTAAGAAAAATATTGATTATGTTCCTCCTAAACCCCTTCCATTTCCAAATAGAGTTGTACAAACCAAGAATCTAGCTGAAGAGACAATGCAAATATAATTTTTGGACACATTAAAGCATGTTGAGATCAACATACCTCTAGTTGAAGTAATCAAGCAGATCCTTAGGTATGCCAAATTCCTAAAAGAACATTATACCAATCGAAGAGGACTCAAGGAAAATGATAGGATCAATCTTAGAAGGAATGTGTCAGCACTAATTAAACCAACTCTATAAATTCCAATAATGTGTGAGGATCCCAGGACATTCGCCTTCCCATACACCATAGGGGAGTTACACATTTCTAATGCCCTTTGTGATTTAGGAGCTTCCATAAATTTGATTCCTCACTCTATATTTTTTTCATTAAAAGTTGGTGAGTTGAAGCCTAAAGAGTAGTGGTGCAGTTGGAATGTAGAGCTAGAACATATCCAACAGGAGTCCTTGAGGATGTACTTGTCTAGGTAAGAGACAAGATCTTCCCTGCAGATTTCTATGTTCACAACATGGAGGATGATCAGGTATGTTCACACGCTCACATTATCTTAGGTAGTAGCTTCCTCAAAACTATAAAAACTATCATAAATATCAACGGGGGTACACTTTCCATGGAGTTTGGAGATGAAGTTGTTATATTTAATGTTATGGACTCCATGATGTACCCATTAGAGGACCATTCTACATTTCTTATCTCCCATTTTGAACCACCAAATAATAACCCCATGGAATTTGATTATCCTATTATTAGAAAGATTATGAGAATTGTTTCTAGTTTGATTTCAAATATTACTTTCACATGTATGTTTAGTGCATAAGACTCTCTTAGATTTGATTTGGAAATGGATACATATTTTTATTTTGATCATGTTCAGTCTAATTATGACATGAAAGTGGAGTATGCTGATGGATTTGATGTATTATTATATGATTTTGATGATTATATTCTGATAAATATGTTTATTATTCACATATTTCAGTTCATTCAATTTCTCTATCCATACATCACCATCTACATTGGACCTCAAGCCATTAACACAAAATCAAAAATACTCATACATTTATGTGGTGAGAAACTACCTGTTATAATTACTATAAATCTCTCTTTTAAACATGAAGAAAAACTTTTGATCATTTTGATGGAAAAAATTAGGGAAATTGGGTGGACCGTGGGTGACAAATCAGGTATTATCTCATCCATTAGTATGGATAGAATTATTTTGTGGGATGGGGCTAAACTAGTTAAGCATCCCAAACAAATACTGAATCAAACTCTTTTGGATGTTTTAAAAAAAAGTAGAGAAATTGCTCGAGGAAGGTATAATCTTTCCCATTTTATATTCCCAATGCGTAAGTCCTATTCATGTTGTTCCTAAGAAAAGTGGTGTTATAGTTGTTAAAAATGAGGAAGATGAGTTAGTTTTAATGAGGTTGAAAAATAGTTGGCATGCATGTATTGATTATAAGAAACTAAATCAATCTACTCACAAAGGCCATTTCCCCCTAACATTTCTTGATTAAATGCTTTAGAGACTATCTCGGAAGATAGATTATTATTTATTGGATGGATTATCTCAATATTTCTAGGATCCTATTGCTCTGGAGGATCAAGAGAAGATAAAAATTCACCTTTTCATTCGTTACGTTTTCCTATCATAGGGTGCCATTTTGACTTTGCAATGCCCATAGGTACTTTCCAGAGATGCATGGTGAGTATTATTTCATGATTTTATTAAGTCCTACATTAAGGTATTTATAGATGTATTTATAGTACATAGATCTTCATTTGATGATTTTCTATATAGTTTTAAAAAGATGTTGAATCGTTATGTTGAGAATAATTTGGTCTTGAACTTTGAAAAGTGTCATTTCGTGGTAGAGAATGGGATTGACTTAGGTTATGTGGTGTAAAAACATGGGATAGAGGATTATAGATCAAAGGTAGATATTATTTCATCCCTACACTATTTTTATGTGTGCATGATGTTAGATCATTTCTAGGGAATGTATGATTTTATCAGCGCTTCATCAAAAAAAATTAAGATTTCTCTTCCAATGTCAAAATTACTTCAAACGGATTATAATTTTGTGTTTTATGTTTCATGAATGAATTCCTTGAATGAGATATAACAGTTTCTAACCACTCCACCTATCATACAACCTCTATGATGGGATCTTCCTTTTGAGCTTATGTGTGACGCCACCATCTTCGTGGTTTGAGCTATCTTATATCAGAAGGTGGAGGTCCATTCACATCTGATGACCTATGATTCGGGGACATTAGATTCGGCCTAATCAAACATCATAACCAAAAAAAGGAGTTTCTTACTGTCATATTTTCTTTAGATAAATTCCATTCATATTTATTTGTCTCTAAAGTAGTTGTTTTTTCTGACAATGTACCTCTAAACTACCTCTTGAAAAAGCCTGATGCAAAGCCCCAACTTATCTGATGGATGATCCTTCTACAGAAATTTCACATTTTGAAAAATGACAAGAAGGGGTTGGAAAACCTAGTGTAAGACAACATGAGTAGACTTACTCATGCACTAGAGGATGAATCCATGGACCAGTTACCACTTTGGTACACTTTCCCTGATGAGCATCTTTAGGCCATCTCAGGTATGCATCTGTGGTATGAAGATTTAGTAAACTACCTTATTGCCTCTAAAATAACTGAAAATTAAAGGACACATCATGTCCAAAACATAAAAAGTCAGACTCAATATTATGTATGGGATGATCCATACCTATGGATCTTGTGTAGTGATCATGTTATTAGGGGGTGTGTTCTTGATCATGAGTTGGAGTTTGTTTTACATTGTCGTCACACACTTTCTTTTGTGTACACTTTGGACCCCAACAGATAGCTAATAATGTTTTGGACTCTATATTATGTTTTCCTAGCTTATTCCATGATGCTCATGTGTTTTGAAAGTCATGCTCATGTTGCCAACACACTGGTAATATTTCTTGGAGACACGAGATGCCCCAACAACCCATATTATAATGTGGGATTTTTGGTGTATGGAGAATCCATTTTGTGGGTCCCTTTCCGATCTCATTTGGTTTTCTATATATTTTCGCTGCGGTTTATTATGTGATAAAATGTGTAGAGGATAAGTCCACTAGGATTGATGATTCTCATGTTGTTGTAGACTTTTTCAAAGCGCCGATTTTTTGTAGGTTTGGAGTATCAAAGGCCATCATCAGTGACCAAGGGACAAACTTGTACAATCAGAATCCTTTTTCCCTTCATCATAAGTACGGTATGACATAGAAAACATCAACACCATACCACCCCCAAACAAATGGCCAAGTTGAGGTTTCAAATAGAAAGATGAAACATATTTTTGAGAAAACTGTGCATCCAAATCTGATGGATTGAAGAAAGTGCATGTATGATGCATAATAGGATTATAAGATAGAATAAAAAACACCCATTGGTATGTCACCATTTCGGATTGTTTTTGGGAAATCATGTCATCTCCCCATGGATGTTGACCATCAGGCTTATTAGGGTATAAAGAAATGTAACATGGATTTGACTAAGTTGAAATATAAAGGAAGTGGAAAATTCAAGAGTCTGAGGAGATTTGAATGTCTTCATATGAGAACTCAAGGCTCCACAATGAATGATCAAAAGCAACTCATAAAAAATGATCCAGAAAAGATAATTTCAAGTTGGAGAGAATTCCATGCCCTATAGATCATGACTGAAGCTGATGCCTAGTAAGTTGCATTCCAGGTGGTTAGGTCCTTATGTTGTGAATAATTTTTTTCCATATGGTGTGGTGGAGTCCTGAAAAGAGGTCAAAAGAAGGATCATTACAATCAATGGGAAACGTTTGAAAAAATACATTGAGAGACTTCCTACTGATGTAGTGGATTTCATCACACTACACGACCCCATCAGCACTTGAGAATATCAGGCTGTTCATAACCCATTCACTTTTATATTCATTATCCTATTTAAAATTATACATTTCATGTGAATATATCATCTCATAGTTTCACATTGAGAAAAATAATATATTTTATGTTTGGGGGAGGGGAAAAATTTTGGGGTAGATTTTTTTGGATTTTCATATGTGTGTTTTATGTGTATTTTATATTATTTTTTTTCTTAAAATTAAAAAAAAAATAAAAAAGAAACAAATATATAATGTAACATTCTAATGTGGAACATAAGGAAAATGAATGTTTTCAAAATTCAATGGTATAAATATAAGAATGAGTAAGATTCTATCATCAAGGGTTGACTTTTATAGAACTTGATGTTGTCGATGATATGAATGGTTGTGTCATTATAAAAACTTTAAGATTTTGGAATCATTATTTATTATATTTGTTTGTGGTAAATTGTTTCATTGATTTTTTCGCACAATTATCCACACAATCATGACTTGTGAGTGTTTATTACCTGATTGAATGTATATTCAGTGTAAGTAATCATTTTTAGCTTATAACATGGTCTTTCCATATGTTTGTTTCTCTTCCAATCGTTTTCATCACTATACCAGATTGACGTATGGGTTTGAAAATAATATTTTAATGTTGTAAACTGACTAAAAAATTCTTAAAAATAAATAAACCAGAAGAAAAAATCAATAAAAAGATATGGGAGTTAATAAAGGTACAACATGTGGGGAAATTTAGGTTGGGAGCTCATGGTTTATCTTCTCGGAATGATTAAATGAGTGGGTTTTAGAATTTTATTACAAATAATGTTGAACAGGTTTAGTGGAATAGAATTACGTAAGAAGAAATGTTTTTTTTGATCTAAATATACTAGATAAAGGGTGGAGAGACATGCTTGTAATAGTCGGCACACACACACGTGGAGAATTAGTGGCATGGTAGACCAGTGACTTGTTTCGCTATGACTAGGGTTATGAATCACATTGGATGTGGTTTTGACACAATTTCTGAGATAGTTAAATTAAAATTTATTGATATTTACTTTTTATGTGATTCTTACATTTCGAATATTTTTAACTGTGGATTGAGATATTTGAATATGCATATCTTTTCATAATTTTTTCGAATACATTATATGAGGTTTTGGCCAGGAGTACAAATGCCTAAGTGTGGGGGCGTTTATAAAACACATTTTATTGAATATTTTATTTGTAATAAATGATAAAATTTCATCACATTGTGTTAAATATTTTTATTTATCAAATATTTGGGATTAGATCATTTATTTGAAAATTTGATGGAAATTCCAATTTTACCCTCTGTAGTTCACTGTAGTATTTCAAAGATAAATATTTTAAAATTTATTATTTGAACTTCACATTTTTTAGATTAGTTCCTTAATTAATGGGTTATGACCTTCATTTAGGACATTGTATCTAAATCATGCATTTGTTTGGTGAAAATGGGCCATGAAGACAAAGTTGGATAGGACACACCAGAAAAGACATGAATTCTATATTTGGGCCATAACTTCTTCATCCATGGTTGGAATAGTCCAATATTTTTAGAGGAGATCTATATATCATTTTATTAGAAATAAAAATTCTGTAAGAATATCTTATTCACGTGTTTGGGTGGTCAAATGGGCATAGAAAGTCTGATTAAAATATTTGGACGAATTTCCCAATTCACACTTGAAACCACATGTAACCTAGTCCCCCCTCCACTCTATAAATTGTTATTTTTCAAATTTTTATGGGTTGTAACGTGGATTGAGAGATTTAAGGTATAGTATAATGGGTTTCACACAAAATCTCCAACCATTGTAGGAGGGGTAGCTCTTGAAGAAAGGATCCCCTCATCGAAGCCTTCTTCTCTTCATCATGTTATACTGTTTTCATTTTTGAAATAATCTTCATTGTTATTATTCTATTTCTTATCATTTATTCTGTTTTGTTCAATTATATTCTTCTTTACTCATCTTATATGGGTTGGAATCAAAGGTGGAGATGAGATTGGGTTTTACCCTTTCAATCCTTTGCTCATGTAAAGTGTCTCTACGATGACCACACCGCTCATGGAAGAGTAGTTCTCTTACTGATCAATATATATTCTACCCTATTCATTTAATTATTTTGAATCATTGAGATACTATAATTCATAAAATATTATCCAAGAATTTTGTTTTAAAATTACAATAAACTAGGCAAGAAATTAAACAATTGACACAAAAACAAGGGAGGTCTACTATTGTGTAAATTGTGAGAGTGAAAAATTAATCGGTAAAACAAGACCACACGGCATAAATTTGTAGAGTTCAAATATAATCTGTAACATAAATTCATCCTAATTTTCTATAGTGAAAATTCTCTTTAATTTAACACTTACCATAAGCTATATTTTGAACATTAATCAAAGTAGGGTGTCACGATTGCATGTTCCAAAGCTAGCCTAGGGTATAATTAATTTCATCTTGGTGGTTAAGTTAATTTTGGTAGGCTTCAGGGGTTAAAAAATTAAGGGATCATAATGAAGGGGATATTTATTTAAATGATAATGATAAATAATTATTCTAATAGGTATATTTTGATCAATTATTCCTCTTTAAATATTTTCTAAAAAACATCTTCTAGTTGCGTCGAATTTCATTTCAAAATTAAACACAAAAAAAATGCTATCTTCTTCTAGAAAACTTCTTCACGTTTTATAAATGATAAAAAATCCCCCCATACATTTATGTAGTGTTTTTATTCGCTTTTATTTTAGTTTTTTATACAATTATAAAGTTGTTTTAATTTACTTCCACCTTTGAGAGATGACCTTGGTCAGCCACTCTGCTGCTCCAAAGTACCCAAAAACCATTAATCATTTGAGGGCCCCCACAACATCACCTTTAATTGAACCAAAAAGAATTTAATAATAAATAAAATAATGATTTTATAAAGACAATTATAGATTATAACAGAATATATAGTGCACATGAAATTATATAATAATTCGATAAGTTCCCTCAAAACATGTTTTCTAATCGGGAAGTATTGAGGGGGTAATCACTTAAAAATACATACATCCTCAAAAGATAATGATGAAAGGGCCTCGATAAATGAATTTGGTACATTTACTCGTCATTTAGAAGATTTTTATAAACATATAATATAACTTCATTTTGGTAAAAGGAAGATAAGTTAACCCGAATGAACAAAGGAGATTCGGGTAAATTCCATTAAGGATTATCAGCATGGTATAAAGTTTACTTAAGAGGGATTAATGAGAAAAAAATGGGTTTCTTGTCCCATATAAATCATGAGGGAAGTATTTGGAAGGTGATAAATGATACACCATCATTAGATATTGCACATAAATGTTCATAACATGGAGCACATTTCTGAATAAAAGTGAAATAGGGAGGAACCCTTACCTAATGTCTGATGCTATTCTCAACCTGATATTAATGACCAAAAAAATAAAATTATGTTCATTAATTAATAATTCCATAACCTCTTATATATGTAAAAAATATTTATTATATCAATTTTAAGTTCATTCATGACCTTTTTAATGGGTTTATTGGTTAAATTTCATTGTTCGGATTTGTTTGTTTCCTTGGGTTTTACGATCGGTTTTCATATTTTCTTGAACAGAGAAACATGTAAAATGGGTATGGTTTTATATAATTGGAGTTATATTTTATAATTGAACATCCAGATGGTTACGTAGTTGTAAATTTAATTTGGTTACATGGAATGAATTTGAATCATTATATAAAACTTTAGTGACAACCTTTTGGGTTTATTGGTGGTTTTTGATCGCTAAGAACACAATTTTCATTACAATTTAAAATCATGAGTACAAAAATATTATGGAAACATACCTAAGATATATTTCATAATAATCTGGTTCAACCATAAATTTTGTTTTTTAATGACTATAATTGAAGATGGTAAAATAAATTGAAATCGCATCATCCTTGAATGTGGTAAATTAACACATCTCAGATGGTATCTTCACTACAAGTATAATAGAAGAGTAAAGAAGATATGATGATAAATTATTCAATTATCATAAAATAATTCCAATCTAGTAAGGTATTGGATTTTTCAAAACATTTTTATGAGGAGAGGTAAAAATAGAAAATAAAACAAATGGTCTTGAAAAGAATGTAAAAGAATTGAAAATAGGAATTTACCTCTTGAATCAACCACCATTGAGATCCTATTAAGGGCAGAGGATTTGATCTTTTGAAGAGAATAAGGGATGTTGGACGTGGTAGAGGATCTTGGGGACATATTTAGGTAAAATTTAGGCAAGGCACAAGGCTTCAGAAGAGTGAAGAGAAGAGGTAAGGAGGGTTGGTATTTATATCGGAGGAGAGGAGGGGTTACAATATATTTAATTCCATACATGATTAATTTCCCTCAAGACCATAAATAGTGATGAGTCCATGACCAAAATATTAGTAAGTTCATGTGAGTTTGAAACAATAGGGATTTCATCAGAATAACATCATCCATGACCTTATAAATCTTGTATTTAAATTAATTTGCAAATAATTGTATTTTTTTGTTCATAAAAAATTAAATATTTTTGAAAAATAAAAATAATTCACCCTAACCATTTTTCAATTTGTAGATTAAAAAAATAACTCCTTTTTTCAAAAATAATTATCTATAAAAAAATAATTGAACTTGTAATCAAAATTATAATTTATAAAAAAATACATATTTAAAACTATAACTAATTTCATAATGTTTCCAAAAATTAAATAAGGTCTAATAAAATTATCTTAAAACGAGAACACATAAAGTTGATAATTTATGAAAACCATTTATAAAAATACATTTAATTTTAAATTAATTAATAAATTTTATTTATTTATTTATGACTCATAAAAATTTTTATACCTTAACTATGGTCTTATTATCACTTTTAAGATGTGTGAATATTATTTATACATTCATGGGTGAGGCTACTATTATTTTGTATGATTTACTATTCATAAGGGTCATGCTATTATTCATAACTATAACATTACTATTCATAAGGTTGAGTTACTATTCCCCAAAATTTATGTTTTGTCTTATCGGTTTCCAAACATCTTACTGATCACAACTTTTTATGTGAAAATTTTGAAATTCAAATCACAAAAGTGAGCATACTATGTTAAAAGGCCACATCGTAATTATTATTTCATTTTGTTGTGATTTCATGTGATTATATGAAATAATTATAATAAGGGAATTTACATTGATAAAAGGTTGGGTTGTTACGAAACCCAATGAAATGAGGGTATTCCATCTCAGACATCTTATTGGCACCTAGTTAGGAATAACAGGACATGCATTATGGAATGCCATTTAGGATGCATTACTGATTTAATGTTGATGTGATAGGTTTCATGATAGATGTAATGACTGTTTTGATATATTTCATTTAGTGGATAGTGAATGTGATGTCATCTTTCTATTCATAAAGTGTATGGGACTTTTTTTACTGTGAAGTGATGCACATTTTTATTCAATTGTTTATGGTGTAATTGAAATGATCATACTGAATGGGTACCAAACTCATTGTTCATGAGTTGTTATGGACCCTCATGGAGTTCGGATTACCTAACCATTAGTTAAAAATCATGAATCATTGAATTATGAAAATTATATTGAAAAATGAAATGATAAATAAAGATCTAACATAGAACCATTTTTGTAATAGGAAAGATGTATATTTTCAAGTTGTATTTGTGACTGTTCTTATAATAGTCCTAGATTTTGAAGCATACTATGGGATATGACCTATTTTATTGTGGCTTTTACAAATACTACACTTTTCGGTTGTGATCATTGCTCTTGATCTTTTCTAAGGAATGTGTTTTTCATTGTAGAGGTATTCCACCACCATGAACTCTAGTCATATGATGTGAGGGAGGCGATAACTACAATGTAGAGATAGTGGTCCATGGTCTAATAATGGATCATCCTTAGTGTCAGCTGTGAAAATAACTACTATTCAGGGCATTGGTTTTTAGTAACAATCTCATGAGGGTTTCTTCCAATTCCTAAAAATTATTAGAGAGCACCTCAATCTACCCAGTCCATGACTAAGATGAGACGGGTGTTCCAATAGAATCATCTTCTTGTATTTTTGGGGGATGTTGTTCCACATGCTCCAAATCTATGGATATAAACTATGTCAGAAATTTTTTGAATCATTATATGCCTCCTCAAAGGATGGTTAATATTTCCACATAAATACTACATGGAGAAGTAAATCACTGGTGGTATGTTATGAATCAGGCTGACAAGCTATGATATATGGGTTGAGTTGATTTCCAAAACCATATATATATATATATATATACACTAAGACTATATAGAAAGAGAGTTCTAGTGAATCCATGAATCTAGATATTGTCACATTGATGATTATGGAGTAATAGAAACGCTTTACAGAGTATTGTCATTTTTCAAGGACATATGTTATTCATGAGCTATTGAGAATGAGTATCTTCTAGGAAAGTCTCTTACATGTTATCAAATCTCATTTAAACGTGTTTAGGATAGTCATTATCACTGAAATTGTGAATCATGTGATGATTACATAGTGAAAGTTGAGGGATACTACTGATGCTGAGTAGGGTAGTGCAATTTCTCGACCTAGTGGTTCAATGTCTTTAGAGAGGAAGCACCATTTTGAGGTATCCAATGAGTTGAGTGCTAGCTAGGCTATTAGTACTGGTATCTCAGTGTCCTATAATCATTATAGAACATGATTCCACCCAAAGCATCAGTGTGACTATGACCTAGTCGAGTGCTAATCTTGTGGTAGGATGGGCCATGTGCAGAGTTTATATAGGACCATCCCTACATCTATGAGTGGTAGGTGTCAAATATGAGAAAAATTTCTTAAGTAGGTTCTTTATCTCAATGTTAGGTAGTGAGACGAAGCGGTTCCGGTCAATCAGGAAGAGGTGGTAGTTGTTGTGGTCATGAAAGCTGGATGTCAGTTACACAACAACATCATAGTGGGCCTATTATGGGCAGTGAGGTAGTATCATATAGATATGGTTCATTCCAAATGTATTCATTATAGCCTACCCCAATGTGTTGGGTACCAAACCATCTAGAGTGAGAGGTATGATATTAGTAGCAGTTACTATTTATTCTTCAGTTATTAATATAGGTGGATCATGTTGTTGTATATCTCCACCTATGGTGCATATCCTTAAACTCGTTTTTTTCTTTTGAGATATTTATGATGAAGGACACTCCATTTTTAATTGAAATGGATGAGGTTCTCTAGTGAATCCAGTGCCCCCTCAAGGTTAGTGGGTGTCACTTCATCTATATTAAGTGTATCCTCTATATGACATGGTTTGATTGTATACTCGATATAGATTTTCTAGAAGATTATCAGGTTTATACTGATTTATATTGTTGGTGGGTGACTTTCACATCACAAGAGGTTGCAGTGTATACACACAAGGGTGAATGAGATGTCCAGGATCACCGAGATGGACCACATCATTGTGTATTGTGCGAGATGATAGCCCAAATTACATGTTGTATTTAGGTGACTAGGGATTGATTCATTTGGACATTCCTCAAGAGGATGAGTTCATCAGGAATGTCTTCTCAGAAAACACTTCTATTTTACCTCCCAAGAGAGAGGCGGAGTTATCCATCGATCTAGTTCTAAAATATTCCTCGTTATACATTCTTCATAATAAAAATTCTATAAAGGAGTTATAGGATATCAAGAGGTTGCTATAGGATTTGGAGGATAGGGGGTTTTTTAGACCCAATACATCTCTATGGGGATAGTGTCACCTTTTATTGAAAATAGTGGACCAAACTATTATGATATGTGTGGATTATCAAAAACAAAACTAGATAATGGTTAAGAATAGGTATCCCCTTCCATAGATAGATGACCTGATGTATGATCATTGGGGAGAACTATTTTTCTAGAAAGTTAATTTGAGGTTTGGATATTATAAATTTCATTTTTGAACTATAGATATAACTCATACATTATTTCATAGTAGTTATAGTCTATTTGAGTGTCTAGTTATTTCTATCGGTATCATGAACACACCAGGTGTAACCATGGTGTAGATGAATAGATATTCCAATCTTTACATGGATTCTTTTATGGTGGTTTTCATGGATGATATCTCAGTGGCACATTATCCTTAACCCAGTTTGTGAGGTCTCTCAAGTGCATCCAGGAGACCGAAGATCAATTCATGGTTGAGGGGTATTTTCTAGTTATTTTAGTGGTACTATAGCAGAAAATGTAGCCAATACTAGAGAAAGTATTGTTTGGTATTGTAGAAGATGGAAGTATTCATCTATTTCATCCTTCGGGCCATCGGTTTGGTCCTTTAGTCCTGCAAGGCCTTCAGGCCACTGAAGGAATTTATCCTAGTAATTATTTTAGGCTACCTCAATGAATTCAGGCCACCACAAGGCCTTTAATCCACAACTAGGACTTCAGGCCACTACAGGGCATCTGATCCACATGTAATGTATATGTAACCAGATAGACTTCAAGGAATAAGGCCCAAGATAAGGATTCAATAGAAGATTAATTCACCTGATTAGAGATAATCAATATTGGAAGAATGAGAGGTTATGAAATTTACATCAATACCATGTTTGTGCACCTCTGAACAAGATAGAAAGTATACCATCCTTGTAATGGTGGATAGCAGACATCAAAATATTTTCTGGGGATGGGTAGTTTTATGTAGTCTATTTGTGATGAATTCCTTTAAGGCCTATGTGTCATGTAATGTCTCTTAGACTAAATGACATGTTAGGGTTCCCTCAAACCCTTAATGGGAGTTTATCAAAAATCAATAAATAATTAAGGCCTTCAGGACATTCAGGATTAATATCTTGGAGTATTCTCTCAATCAACAAGACCATGATAGCCATCATGAAATTGTTTTCAATACCCTAAGAGAGTAGTAGGTGTAACGCCCCGACCCCAGCTACCCAGAGTCGGTGCATTATTACATAACATTGGCATGATCACAAGAAAGATCAAATCCCGAAAGACTGATTGGTTTAGTAGCCTTGGAAACACTAGATATAATCATAAAGTTTTACATTATATTTCAAAGTGAAAAAACTACAACAACAACAAAGTCTTCATATCCACACTATTAACCCCTCATAATATCCTTGCAAGTCATTCATAATTTACTTCTTCACTACCTGGGAAAAATAAAACATAGAAAAGGGGTGAGCTCAAATGCCCAGTAAGGATAACAATATAGCAGAACATTCAAAATAATCATAAACATTTAAGGCAATGAATTACAAAAACAAAAGCCTTTTAAAATTGAACTTCAACATAGTATGGCAAAAGTAAAATGAAATAATGCCATTTACTTATTCACATGGATATTCTACTAATCGAATAATCACATGCAATATCAATAACCACTTTCATAATGTTGGAATGCATAATGCCAGACTATCATAACCACATAGCCAAGGCCTCGTGCCAAGACTACAAATAAGATTTTGTCAAGGCCTTGTTCCAAGACACTAGTTTGTCTCATGAGACCTACCGATGCATCGAGGAGCTATAGCGGGCTCCACCCGTCACATATTAAGTCCAATGCATTCCCATATGAAAAGGTTTAAACATAACATAAACATTCATATTAAAACTAGCATATGAAATGTCAATACTTTCACCATAAACTATGAATGGTATAAAAATAGCACATCCACAGTCAAACATATCACAAAACCTTCAATACAATATAGAAGTTTTGTATCATAATAAATCAAATTCAAATAATCTTAAAATCCTTCAAAGGATGTTGACATATATGAAATCAAAATTATTTTTAAAGAAATATCTCCTTTTATTTTGAAATAATTTAAGATCCATATAAAATAAAACATTTTCTTTGAAAATATTCTTATAAGCTTGTAAGGAAAACTTTGAAGATTTTATAATGGCAGAAAATAACCGCACTCGCCGTATAAGTTAAAAAAAACATTCTTACCTTAATTCTGTCGAAAAGGTTAAAAAGGACCTTGTTTTGAAAACGACCGAAAGATTCCTTTATAAACCACTTATAAAAGTCAAAAAAGGTATAAATGACTTTAACTCATATTCTAGTAAATAGTAAAAATGTTTTGAAATGCATTTTTAAGAAACATGGATGTGGATGATAAAGAGATCCCAGTAGGTTATTACGTATAAACAACCTTGGATAATGAAGAGGTTGTAAAGTAAACCCTTACCTTGTACTTTTCCTTGGTTGGGGTAGGTTAACCTCCTGTATAATGGTGAAATAGTTTTTATTAAATTATACAAGAATCATATATAATAATATGATATCATATATGATCTTTTAACATTGATTTGTTAATAATATCTTAGAATTATCGTCGTTTCGGGAGTTAACTTACTCATTTTCTTTTATATGTTTTGTTACATAAGCCATGGTTGTTGTATCTTATTCATATCCAGAATGATATCTAGTCCTTAAACATCATTTTTAAATCATCAAATGATAATTATACTTGAATGGATACGATGGAGAATGAATCTCATCGCGTTCGTGGAGACGGTAGTCCGTACGTACGCACGAGCGACAATATCATTCTTTTGATATTAAAATAATATATAAATGGATGGTATATCATATATACAGAATCATTAACATGTTATATTTATTATTTACATGAGTTACACATCATTATTATACCCATCCAAATAATATTATATTGAATAACAATTACACCACGACGTGGAGACGGTAGTCCGTACGTACGCACGTATGGTGACATGTTATTCAAAGGGTGGATAGAATACTGAATATGGTTGTACCATATTTATAATAACATCACAGTATATGTGAGATACTGGAGTTATTATTTTAGAATGGTAAGAACAAAGGAAGAAGAAGTGGAAGAAGAAATGAACTTGGAGAAGGGTGGTGAAATCATTACCTCTTCTTCGGGTTCTTCCTTTTGATTTGATCAAAAGGGCTCCTTAGGTTGGCTTTCTGATCAAACTAAGGCCTCTAGGTTGTATTGAGGGATGTTAGGATAGTATTTGGGCAGAGTTTGGCCGAACCAAAAGGCTTTGAAGGTGTGAAGAAATGAGAAGGAGGAGTTCCCTTTTATAAGAGGGGTGAGGGGCACCTTTGGAAAAGCTAGAAATATTAATTTATAATAAATTCATATTCAGTTTCTAATGGCTCCAAAGCTTATTATTCAAAGGTTAAGGTGGGGATAGGTCGAAAACCACTCAACCAATAGAATTTAGACAGGTTTGGGTACTTATATTAACCTTATCTTTAAGTATTAACTCTAAGTTAATTAGTTTCACTTTTACAATGTCTCTTTGTATTTTTATATAATATGGTTAATAAACATACTATATACATCCAAGCGACCCACAAGTGGTCCATTAATGATACACCTATCATGATATAAGTCTCTTGGCCGAACCTTAGATTTTTTGGAATTTAATATCAATTAATAATATAATATTTGTTTTAAAAACTCTTTTATGTCAATTTTGACACTATTCAATAGTTGATTTTTGTGAAACTCATAACAGATTGATTACTTCGAAAAAAGTCAATTAAATCAATACTAATATATCATATTAGCCTATAAAATTAGTTTAATTCATTAAATGTTTCATATTATATTTATTTGGGTATTTATAATATCAATTATTTTAATTTTTCACTATTATAGTAATTACTGCATCATCATTGTGTCATAAATAAAATAAATTATTTAATGTCTAAAAATTATAAATAAAATATCATTATGTAGTAAAGGTTTTTATCTTTCTAATGAATATTTATAATCTAAAATCCAACATATATAACCCTATGTAACAATTGTTTATCTAAAAGATATATGCTTGTGTCATTTTTGTATTCATTTTAACTTAATTAAAATAAAGTGTCATTATCACTTACAAGTGGATCCATGGGGTCCCAAAATAGACCCAAAGATTCCCATGGTCGACCATGTATCAACCAATAGGGTTAAGACACGTTTTAGGTTAATTTAGTATTATTATAATATTATTTTTTAACCCTTATTTACCGGATTTACCTTTAACCATGGTAAATAAAATATTTACCGCAGTAATTATTCAAAATGTCTAAAAATAAAAGTTACCTATTTACACAATTTGAACATCCTGATTCCAAATATGGAATCCATTTTCCTAAATTCAAAACACAGAAGTGGAAGAAATTAATTTAAAATTAATTCCCGCTGTCAAAACAAAAAGCGTGTTTTTAAGAGATAATAACTATCAAAAGATTGACACTCGTTTATGTTCGGTTTAATTGTAAAATTATGTCCAATGACCAACATTATATTAAATGGTAAAAATATATTCTAAATATACTTTAAAACGACTCAAATTCATAATTTATCACTATTAATTATTTTGATTAAAAAAAGTTGTTTTTAATTAAAACTTAGTAATTTTCACTATTCATCAAAATATGAAAGTTATCCGAAATGTACCAAAATTTTACCTTAGGCTAAATTAGATATTCCGAATCCAAAAATGAAGTCCATTTTAAAATATAAAATATATATAATTTCAAAAAGTAGGTATTAGTATTCATAACGGCTAGTTTGATTGGTTGTGGTGTGTGTTAAAACTCAAGGTTGCGTACAACACACGCTACTGTATTATTCAAAGAAAGTGTACCGTGGAAGCTTGGGATGTTTCATTTTAAATTTTTGATGTCCCTATTTAGTCAAAAAGTTTAAAATATTGTATTTAAAAAGGGTTCACTATTAAAAGTTGATAAAAGTGCAATACTGAAAATGAATTTGTTCTTGCATTATATCTAAGAAACTCATAATATGGATTCTAAAATTATAAGGATTATATAAAGTTTAAAATTTAGATAATACTATTCATAACCTCTTTTGAATGGATTTTTTTTTGTAAGTCATGGTGTGATTGAACTCGGTGTTGCGTGTAGTGCAAGTTATTGAATTATTTTGAAGAAATAACACACTATGAAATCTTGGGGTGTTACATTCTCCCCTCCTTCAATAAATTGTGTCCTCGCAATTTGAAATTGTTCTTCGAAAATAAAAGGTTGAAAGTAAAAAATATATTTGTGGGAAAACCCACATCAGAAATTGGGTTACTAAAATCTAGTCTTAATATGATGAAAAGAGAAATCAAAGGGTCACCACCAAATTATGATCTCGATTAGGAGAACATTGGTGGCAATTAGAGACATATAATTGGAGGAAAAACGTAAATATTTATAGGTAGTGATTGAGCTCATCAATCACAAACAAGTATAAAATTGAGGTCCTTAAATTCATCAATCTATGATGATTTGAAATACCATCGGTTCAACAAAACATAGGGTATTTGGATAACACATTTTTGACGTTTCAAAATATCTTAGTCGAAATCCCACATCGAAAAATGAATTAATGAGGCCTCTATTTAAAATAAAGAGTCAAACGTATGAAGATTACCGAAAATAACACATACTAGGGTTCCATGTAGGAAAATATGGATATGGAAGAAAAATCTAACCATCAATTATCTGATGGAGAGTGGTAGAGAACATGGCTATGAAAAGGCCAACAATCCCAAAGCCATAAATTAGTGATGATTTAAGGTACCATCTAGGAAAACATTTTTGTTCTAAGTTGCTTTTCTTAATATTGAGGAATTTATTTATGAGAATGGCTAAGATCATAAAGAGATATACTTACTTTATAATTAGAGTTTTATCCATTAATAAATTTCTACCACAAACTCATCTTCCACTCTAAAAGATAATAGAATGTAAAAAAATTCTATTTACACTCTTCGTATAGGGTTCCAAAATAAACGAATTTATAATTCATATACAAGATCTTTTAATAAAAACTACATTATTTAATCCAGTACATCTCGTGGGCCAGTGGTAGGTGATACACCCTTGTCTCCCTTCGGTTGCGGGTTCAAGTCTCGCAGCCTTGCCGGACGTGACAGGTTGCCGCCCGACCTCCGGGTTGTCCTTTTATGGCAATCCAAAATAATCCAAACTAGAACTATCCAAAATACTTCTGTCCAAATTCACAGTCCAACATTTATAAGTAAGGTAAACATAATGTAGATCCTTTTTACCCCGTAATAGCATGTGAATACCTTCATCATGTATTCTTTTAATACACTGAAACATCCTAAATTACCATATTCCTTATTGATTACATTTATGCTCCCTTATTCCATATAGAATGCTGGATATACTTCATCAATACAAAAATGTTTTAAACCCCAACAATGATGGAATATACAAATCATTAATCAGTTCCAAGGTAGTCATGAATATCCAATATAATTTATCCAAAGCAATCATGTATTATTCCGAAATCACCACCTCGGTATCAGAACTATATTATGGTTTATCATTCTCTCAACCATATATTTTCCAAAATTTTATCCTGCTATTGAGTCACTTTTCTTTGTTCCACACAATCTCAGGTCCTTAATGAAATAGTACTGCAGTACAATCCTTATATACTCCATAATTATTATAACAAATACATTGTTGATACAACACTCAATTGACATAATCAACATAAGAACTCTAATCATTCATGTTCATCTGTGGTAGTATCATAACTTGATTATTATCCAATAACATCATTTGCGGCATAGTCTGATGACTGGGACATAGGTTCGCGTAGTGTCCAAACTCCTTGCAAATGAAGCATTGTACATTTGAAACCATTTTCTTACCCTTGCAGTCACGTACTTTGTGCCCTTTTCCTCCACACTTATAACAAACTCCCATTCCTTTCAGGCAAGTTCCAGGGTGTTTCTTTCCACAGTTACCACATATGGGAAAATTCTTCTTTTCCCTCTTCCCTTTATCCATCTTTCTCTCTTCCATCCTTTTCTTCTCTTGCTTCCCTTCAAAGCCATAGGACTCAGTAAACTCTTTACTTATCTTATCAACACATGATATTATTTCTTCATATGATGATAATACATGGGAGACTATTTCTCTTATAAATTCTAGCTTAAGACCATGAAAGATATGATCCTTCCTTCTCTTTGGATCATGTGCATTTCTGGAGTTCTCATTCCTTCTACTGGGCGCCATTTCTAAAAAATGGCATACACTAGATCAGTTTATGAATCAAAATACATAATCCCATATTTATAAAACACTTAACATAAATTGAACTATTTATGGATATAATCCATAATCAGAAGAATGTTTTCTTTGAGGAAGTATATACTCGTAATCCCTTCAAAAGTATTTGTAAAGAAAATGAGAGTTATCCTAAGCATATCCCCCGGGAGTGTCGTAACCAAGAGTGCAGCAAGGCTCGTTGTCGTGCACCAGTTCCCGTTCGAGTCTAGCTCAAAGCGGTGTTTTCGGGTTTTACCCCTAGGTACATCTGTGCCAGAGCCTCCTCTACCTGCTCGTATCCAGACAGGGATGTATTGCTCGGAAAACTCACAAAATCTCTACAATACCAAAATTCTCGGAAGTTCTTTTATACTAATCCTCAAAGTTCATCTTAGGTCTACGTGCTCTAATCAGAGTTTATCTAAATCTAGCTTCCAAGGTTTGTACTAAACTTCCTCTGATACCAACTGTAACGCCCCGACCCCAGCTACCCAGAGTCGGTGCATTATTACATAACATTGGCATGATCACAAGAAAGATCAAATCCCGAAAGACCGATTGGTTTAGTAGCCTTGGAAACACTAGATATAATCATAAAGTTTTACATTACATTTCAATGTGAAAAAACTACTACAACAACAAAGTCTTCATATCCACACTATTAACCCCTCATAATATCCCTACAAGTCATTCATAATTTACTTCTTCACTACCTGGGAAAAATAAAACATAGAAAAGGGGTGAGCTCAAATGCCCAGTAAGGATAACAATATAGCAGAACATTCAAAATAATCATAAACAATTAAGGCAATGAATTACTAAAACAAAAGCCTTTTAAAATTGAACTTCAACATAGTATGGAAAAAGTAAAATGAAATAATGCCATTTACTTATTCACATGGATATTCTACTAATCGAATAATCACATGCAATATCAATAACCACTTTCATAATATTGGAATGCATAATGCCAGACTATCATAACCACATAGCCAAGGCCTCGTGCCAAGACTACAAATAAGATTTTGTCAAGGCCTTGTGCCAAGACACTAGTTTGTCTCATGAGACCTACCGATGCATCGAGGTGCTATAGCGGGCTCCACCCGTCACATATTAAGTCCAATGCATTCCCATATGAAAAGGTTTAAACATAACATAAACATTCATATTAAAACTAGCATATGAAATGTCAATACTTTCACCATAAACTATGAATGGTATAAAAATAGCACATCCACAGTCAAACATATCACAAAACCTTCAATACAATATAGAAGTTTTGTATCATAATAAATCAACTTCAAATAATCTTAAAATCCATCAAAGGATGTTGACATAGATGAAATCAAAATTATTTTTAAAGAAATATCTCCTTTTATTTTGAAATAATTTATGATCCATATAAAATAAAACATTTTCTTTGAAAATATTCTTATAAGCTTGTAAGGAAAACTTTGAAGATTTTATAATGGCAGAAAATAACCGCACTCGCCGTATAAGTTAAAAAAACATTCTTACCTTAATTCTGTCGAAAAGGTTAAAAAGGACCTTGTTTTGAAAACGACCGAAAGATTCCTTTATAAACCACTTATAAAAGTCAAAAAGGGTATAAATGACTTTAACTAATATTCTAGTAAATATTAAAAATGTTTTGAAATGCATTTTTAAGAAACATGGATGTGGATGATAAAGAGATCCCAGTAGATTATTACGTATAAACAACCTTGGATAATGAAGAGGTTGTAAAGTAAACCCTTACCTTGTACTTTTCCTTGGTTGGGGTAGGTTAACCTCCTGTATAATGGTGAAATAGTTGTTATTAAATTATACAAGAATCATATATAATAATATGATATCATATATGATCTTTTAACATTGATTTGTTAATAATATCTTAGAATTATCGTCGTTTCGGGAGTTAACTTACTCATTTTCTTTTATATGTTTTGTTACATAAGCCATGGTTGTTGTATCTTATTCATATCCAGAATGATATCTAGTCCTTAAACATCATTTTTAAATCATCAAATGATAATTATACTTGAATGGATACGATGGAGAATGAATCTCATCGCGTTCGTGGAGACAGTAGTCCGTACGTACGCACGAGCGACAATATCATTCTTTTGATATTAAAATAATATATAAATGGATGTTATATCATATATACAGAATCATTAACATGTTATATTTATTATTTACATGAGTTACACATCATTATTATACCCATCCAAATAATATTATATTGAATAACAATTACACCACGACGTGGAGACGGTAGTCCGTACGTACGCACGTATGGTGACATGTTATTCAAAGGGTGGATAGAATACTGAATATGGTTGTACCATATTTATAATAACATCACAGTATATGTGAGATACTGGAGTTATTATTTTAGAATGGTAAGAACAAAGGAAGAAGAAGTGGAAGAAGAAATGAACTTGGAGAAGGGTGGTGAAATCATTACCTCTTCTTCGGGTTCTTCCTTTTGATTTGATCAAAAGGGCTCCTTAGGTTGGATTTATGATCAAACTAAGGCCTCTAGGTTGTAGTGAGGGATGTTAGGAGAGTATTTGGGCAGAGTTTGGCCGAACAAAAAGGCTTTGAAGGTGTGAAGAAATGAGAAGGAGGAGTGCCCTTTTATAAGAGGGGTGAGGGGCACCTTTGGAAAAGCTAGAAATATTAATTTATAATAAATTAATATTCAGTTTCTAATGGCTCCAAAGCTTATTATTCAAAGTTTAAGTTGGGGATAGGTCTAAAACCACTCAACCAATAGAATTTAGACAGGTTTGGATACTTATATTAACCTTATCTTTAAGTATTAACTCTAAGTTAATTAGTTTCACTTTTACAATGTCTCTTTGTATTTTTATATAATATGGTTAATAAACTTACTATATACATCCAAGAGACCCACAAGTGGTCCATTAATGATACACCTATCATGATATAAGTCTCTTGGCCGAACCTTATATTTTTAGGAATTTAATATCAATTAATAATATAATATTTGTTTTAAAAACTCTTTTATGTCAATTTTGACACTATTCAATAGTTGATTTTTGTGAAACTCATAACAGATTGATTACTTCGAAAAAAGTCAATTAAATAAATCCTAATATATCATATTAGCCTAGAAAATTAGTTTAATTCATTAAAAGTTTCATATTATATTTATTTGGGTATTTATAATATCAATTATATTAATTTTTCACTATTATAGTAATTACTGGATCATCATTGTGTCATAAATAAAATAAATTATTTAATGTCTAAAAATTATAAATAAAATATCATTATGTAGGAAATCTTTTTATCTTTCTAATTAATATTTATAATCTAAAATCCAACATATATAACCCTATGTAACAATTGTTTTTCTAAAAGATATATGCTTGTGTCATTTTTGTATTCATTTTAACTTAATTAAAATAAAGTGTCATTATCACTTACAAGTGGATCCATGGGGTCCCAAAATAGACCCAAAAATTCCCATGGTCGACCATGTATCAACCAATAGGGTTAAGACACGTTTTAGGGTAATTTAGTATTATTATAATATTATTTTTTAACCCTTATTTACCGGATTTACCTTTAACCATGGTAAATAAAATATTTACCGCAGTAATTATTCAAAATGTCTAAAAATAAAAGTTACCTATTTACACAATTTGAACATCCTGATTCCAAATATGGAATCTATTTTCCTAAATTCAAAACACAGAAGTGGCAGAAATTAATTTAAAATTAATTCCCGCTGTCAAAACAAAAAGCGTGTTTTTAAGAGATAATAACTATCAAAAGATTGACACTCGTTTATGTTCGGTTTAATTGTAAAATTATGTCCAATGACCAACATTATATTAAATGGTAAAAATATATTCTAAATATACTTTAAAACGACTCAAATTCATAATTTATCACTATTAATTATTTTGATTAAAAAATTTTGTTTTTAATTAAAACTTAGTAATTTTCACTATTCATCAAAATATGAAAGTTATCCGAAATGTACCAAAATTTTACCTTAGGCTAAATTCGATATTCCGAATCCAAAAATGAAGTCCATTTTAAAATATAAAATATATATAATTTCAAAAAGTAGGTATTAGTATTCATAACGGCTAGTTTGATTGGTTGTGGTGTGTGTTAAAACTCAAGGTTGCGTACAACACACGCTACTGTATTATTCAAAGAAAGTGTACTGTGGAAGCTTGGGATGTTTCATTTTATATTTTTGATGTCCCTATTTAGTCAAAAAGTTTAAAATATTGTATTTAAAAAGGGTTCACTATAAAAAGTTGATAAAAGTGCAATACTGAAAATGAATTTGTTCTTGCATTATATCTAAGAAACTCATAATATGGATTCTAAAATTATAAGGATTATATAAAGTTTAAAATTTAGATAATACTATTCATAACCTCTTTTGAATGGATTTTTATTTGTAAGTCATGGTGTGATTGAACTCGGTGTTGCGTGTAGTGCAAGTTATTGAATTATTTTGAAGAAATAACACACTATGAAATCTTGGGGTGTTACAGTAGGTATATGCTAATATCAAAATGTTCCACCTCTATATGGATAAGACACACTTCTTAGGTCACATTATCTCAGATACATCTGTATCAGTTGTCCTAGAGAAGTAGAGAGCTATAAATTTCTGTGAACTTCCTAATGATTCTTTTGACATACTTTTTTTTGGGGATAGGCGGTTACTATTTTTCTTTTATACATGTCTTCTCATGCTTATTAGTGCTTCTGATGAGCTTGAAAAAAAAGGTGTGAAGTTCATATGATCATATTCCAATTAGACATCTTTTTAAGAGATGAGTGGGAGATTAAATTTAGTATTGTTCTTGATATTTCTTGAGTAGGGTAGGATCTACACTATGTATTTTAATGAATCAGGTATTAGGATTTGAGTAGTAATAATGCATCATGAGAGATTCATGGTGTAAATCTGTCGATAGTAGAGCCCACATGAGAAGAATTACCATTTACCTGATATCGAGTTAGCAGTATGGGTTCCAGGCGCAGCAGAAGCGCGTTGGTGGGGCTACCCAACTTTAATTTTAGTGTTAAACAACATTCAATCTGAGATCCGTCACGATATAAAACGCCGGATCTTTGGAATGGAACGAATAACAAAAAATAAAAGATGAGTCCCGGAACCATTGAGATAGGATCATCATATGTTGGTCATAATTAATTTAATTAATTCACCAGAATTACTTCAGTGGAATTCTTTCTTCCTGGATGTCTCCGGTCACGATCTTGTGATCCATTGTTGCATCGTAGAATCCAAGTATAGGATACCTCTAGCAGTGATCCACATGTGCTTCACGTATCTCTGGATGTCACCAATCGGATCTATGGGTGCTAGCATGGAAGAGCCTTCTCTTGCGATTTCCGCCTTTGACTGCCTTGATCCGGTGGAGGATCTCACTCTCATAACTTGAGGGCATTCTTGGTGGAAAGGGAATTCTCTCTTGGCCTGAGATTATTTCCAAATCCATTGTGCACAACAATGGCTCTGAAAAGTATTGGGTTTGTGAGGATATTTATAATCAGGTTTGAGGTTAATAGAGTTATGACAATAAATAAACGTGTTACACATTTTATTTATTTCATTAACTCTTATTGAAACCCCATGTTGAATTATTAATACCTTGACATTCACCCACACTGATTATAATTAATATAATTTAATAAAAAAATATTATATCCTCCAAATCCCGATTGTAAAACTACAGAGTGTGTAATAATTAATACATGGCATATACTTGTTTTCCATAAAACTACACGGCGTGTATGTTTAAGATACATGGCGTGTACTTTTATTTTCTAATTTTATCCACCACATTTATTAGAACTTGAGTAATGGATATTTATTTCTTAAATAAATGTAACTACATTACTCTCTAATAAATATATTATTTCACCCACAATATATTCTCTCTAATAACTAGTGTCAAAATAAATATGATCAGGAATCCTTAAATAATTATTAAACCACCGTTGGGAATAATATTTATTTAACTTGTTAAATTAATATTTAATTGAGGTACATGGACACACTTAGTGTGTAACCCTCTTGGCCTCTTTCTCAGTGGCATTAGGCAGAGCCTGCTTAAAGTCCATGGTTAGAGTCTAACAACACACCAAGGCACCCATAGAGAAAGAAGTTAACACTGAAATGATGTATCACCACCTACAAACACTTGCCGTGTAATATAATCTCTTTATCTCGATATCTCTAATCAAGCGGGTTGGATGCTAGTGCCATCAACCCATGTGCTCGATTATTCTATCTTTGACTTCCTGGAATTGAACTCGCCCATACCTTACCATGGCCATGGATTTATTTAGGCTATATCAATTTCATCAAAGGGCCTAAGATATCTACTTCTGTTATGGAACAGAAGGGACAAATCCTTTCTCGCATTATATATTAATGTAGTATTACTCGTGACGCACCCAACGTATCCTACCTCGCTGTGAACAGTGTGTCATCACAGTTTTCATCCATACATCTATGTGCGCAATTTCTAATACCCATTAATAATAATCTTAATATCTAAGGAATAATACACACGTCTGCAGATAGGAACATCCAATGACACTATAAAATGTGGATTTCCTACTGGCGGGTCTAGTTCTCATAATATTCTTCTAGATATTACCAAGGTCCCACACCATGAGAAGGTGGCTCAATGATTTATGAGTCCTCACCTCTAATCACCTGTATTATTTGTGTCCCTCAAATAACATCATCTGGACATAGAATATATATTCAAGAATAGTGTTATGGCACTTCTGGGTTCTCATCATAGCAGGGATCTGCTTTGACCCTTTAATGCAACAGCTATCCCTAGGAAATTATCACATGAATTGCCACGCAGAAGAACAAACAAGATGTGATAAGGATTTTATTAATGAATAAAGTATAAAGTAGTTGGTTCTAGAAGACCAACTCCAACGGACTCCCACTTGGACTACAGCCATTTACTAACAACATTTAACCCTCTACCTCTCACATGATATTCATGCTTCTGCTGAGATAGGCCTTTAGTCATGGGGTCCACCACGTTCTATTCCGTGGACACTTTGCTCACACCAACTTTACCCCTTTGATAGAAATCCTTCAAGAGGTGGTACTTATGGAGTATGTGCCTTTTCCGTTTATGTGACCTTGGTTCTTTTGTAAGAGCCACAGCTGTAGTATTATCACAATACAATGTAAAGGGATCTTTACTACTAGGCACCACATCAAGCTGCTGGACAATGTTCCCAATCCATACGGCTTCTTTGACTGCATCAGAAGCCACTATATATTCAGACACTACTGTAGAATCGGTGACAACTAGCTGTTTTTAACTCTTCAAGCTCACAGCTCCTCCATTGAGACAGAAAACATATCCCAATTGTGACATCAAATCATTCTGATCTATCTGAAAACCAGTCTCATCATACCCTCTGATTACAAGCTCCTAATCTCCTTCATACACTAGGACCATATCCTTAGTTCTTCTAAGATACTTAAGGATAGTCTTAACAGTAGTCTAATGTTTTTCTCCTCGATCTTCTTGATATCTTCCTAGCATGCTCAGTGCATAGGAAACATCAAGCCTGGTACATAACATTGCATTCATGATGGATCCTATAGCTTAAACGTATGGTATCTTACTCATTATATCTTTCTCTTGTTGTGTCTGAGGAAACATTTTCTTAGAAAGATGTAGGCCACGTGACACTGGATGTAATCCCCTATTGGATTGTTTCATACTAAATCTCTTTAGTATCTGTTCAATGTATGTACCCTGACTTAGTCCATGTAGCCTCTTGGATCTATTGAATGTAGGCTACTTCTCCTAAGTCCTTCTTGGAGAAACACATGTTCAACTTGTCCTTAACTGACTATAAGACGGGTACATCATTTCCAATAACTTATATTTCGTCAACATATACTAATAGGATAACGACCACATTCCCATTAAACCTCTTATAAACACATGGCTCACATTCATTCTTAATGAAACCGAATTCCGTTATGGCTTCATCAAATCAAATTTTCCATGACCTGGATGATTACTTCAATCCATAAATGGGTTTTTGCAACTTGAAAACCAGTTTGGATTCACCCGGTATCACATGCCCTTCTGGTTGTGTCATATAGACATCTTCCTGAAGGTTCCTGTTAAGGAATGTTATTTTGACATCCATTTTCCAAATCTCATAGTCATGGTAAGCTTCTATGGAGAGTGTAATTCTTATGGATTTAAACATGGAAACTGGCGAGAAGGTTTTATCATGGTCAATTCCTTGTCACTGTCGGAACCCTTTAGCCACTATCCTTGATTTATAGGTGCTAACTTGATCTTCCATGTCCAGCTTTCTCTTGAATACCCATTTTCATCCAACATGCTTTACATCAACCGGATCATTGACCAGAACCCAGACTTGGTTCTGATACATGGAATCCATCTCAGAATTCATAGCTTCTAGCCATCTTGCAGCTTCTGAGATTTCTACTGCTTCTTTGTAGGAGTGAGGTTCATCATTGTCCAAAAATAATGATTCACCATTCTTGGTGACTAGAAAACAAATCTCTCTTATTCCTTTACCTCTCTGGAGCTCCTACGCAGTACTTGTGATTTTGGAACCTCTTCCATGGGGACCTGTGGAACTTGTTCCTATACCAACTCTTCTATATCTTGAGCATTAACTTCGTCGAAGTCAATCTTTCTCCCACTATCCTATTCGAGGATGTGCTCCCTCTCAAGAAAGACGGCTTGTCTAGCGACATTCTATTTCTTGTCTTGAGTTTTATATAGGTAATATCCTTTCATTTCCTTGGGATATCCTATAAAGATACACCTTGTGCCATGGGGTGCTAGTTTGTTTCATGAGGAGGCCTTAACAAATGCCTAGCATCCCCATACATGTGTGTGCGACAAAATGGGTTTCTTTCCATTCCATATCTTGGAGGGATTTTCCATTTACCGCCTTAGTCGGTACTCGGTTTAATGTGCATGCTGCAGTTTGTAATGCATACCCCCAAAAGGATAATGGAACATCCACATGACTCGTCATCGTCCTCACCATGTCCAACAAGGTGCGGTTCCTCCTTTCACTAACACCATTCCACTATGGTGTATAAGGAGGAGTGAGCTGAGTTAGAATCCCAGACTCCAATAAAGGATTGATGAACTCTTGGTTCAGATATCCTCCACCTCGATCTGATCGAAGTTTCTTTATCTTCTTACCATGATGATTATCTACTTCATTCATGAATTCCTTAAATTTCTATAAGGCTTCTGATTTATACCTCATTAAGTAAAAAATCTGTATCTACTAAAATCCTCAGTAAAAGTAATGAAATAAGAATATCCACCTCTAGCTTCTACTATAAATGGTCCACATACATCTGTGTGTATCAATCCTTGAAGCTCTATGGCCCTTTCAACCTATCCACAAAAAGGCGGCTTGGTCATTTTACCTTGTAAAAAAGCGTGAAATCTATCAAGTGGTTTTAGCTCAGTAGAGTCTAAATACCCATCTTGGAAGAGCTTTGTCAAGCACTTATCATTTACATGACCAAGACGGTGATGCCACATCTGGGTGATGTATGAGTCATGTGAGTCTGTTTCATTATCAATTGACAACACTTGGTTTTCGTAATTAAATACATACAAACCATTATTTAAATGTGGCATACCATAACATATGTTGTTCTTATAAAAGAGACAACCTTTATTTCCAAACATGAAAATAAATCCATCTATATCAAAATAAGATACATAAATTCTGTTTTTGGTATCACTAGGCACATAATAACAATTATGTAAAACCAATATCATCCCAGTTGGAAATGAGAGGTGGCAGTTTCCAATAGCCAACGTAGCCAGCCTTGGGCTATTGGCAGCTCAAAGATCCACCTCTCCTCTGACAATCTTTATAAATCTACTTGGTACTTGCATTAGAATACATATGTGAGCCCCACAAGTTGTATCTAATACCCAATGTATAGAAATAGAAAGATTACACTCGATAAAGAATGCATCATTAGCATCCCGACGCTTCTGGGTGCAGTTCCTCATCCAGCGGCCTTGCTTTCCACATGCAAAACACATTGCCTCTCATTACTTGCCATGCCTCTGGATCTTCCCCTTCTTGGAGGGACAGTGCTCGGGGTCTTCAGACCGTTTATAAGTCTTTGGCACCTTTTCCTTGTCCTTTCTTTTCTTTTTCACCATACGGACTGCAGGTTGGTCACGCCCCATGTCCTTATCAACCTGGTGAGTTAAGGGTAGAAGTTCCGATATAGGCGCAACTGGAACAGGCTCTTCCAGCACATACAATTTCCTCCCGTGGCGATGGATAACACGTAAAATCCTCTGCCACTCTTTGAAATTGGTTCCGGTGAGAAGTTTTTCCTTCTCTATTAAGGTTCACAATGATATGTTTGAAGTAATTTTCATGCCATTTCTAAAAATTAAGATGATCAAAGGTTTAGTACATTATTACAAAACTGAGAAAAAAAAATAAAAATAATACTTGTTAGTCTCCCACTATTTTATTGAAATCCAATAGCCATCACCATTGATTTCAGAATATTATGTTGCCTGAATATTCTAGATGTAAGGATACGTATTTTCCTTCGAATTACCCCAACTAGGGTTGGTCAAGCAACTTGAAGGGTTTCAGGTAGGCATTCCAAATTCTAACTACATTAACCCGTATCTCCTTGATCTGCTGAGTGGACTCCCCAATCTTGAAATCCTTTTATTTTGGATTTCCTCAACCTTTGCCTCTTGGTCACACCATGTCCTGCTGTGGCAGTCAACCCTTGATGCGAACCAAGTCATGTCAAACAAAAAACATTGAATTATAATTCCCCGATAATTGAAAGCACCCCAACTAGGGTTGGTCATGCACATTTAACTATGGTTTGATTCTAATCATGATTATGGAAGACTATACTGACTTAATATTTATTTTGAGGGATTTTATCCTTATACGTAAATTTCCATTTTATTATCTCTGATTAAATGCTTGTTATTATTAAGTAGTATATACTTAAGTGATTAACCATGTCTAAGATAATATTTAAGTATAAGCTGGTTTTTTAAGTTCCATCTTACATGCTTGTTTAATTCATTAATTGTGTTATCTTGATAACACACCCACAATAAATAAACCATGAAACTGATAGAAATAAAATAAATGGTATGATCATGAGCATTTTTCTACTGGTTATTTTATCTAGCGGTTGATAAACTAACCCAAGACCTAGGGGAGAAAACACCTTGAAACTTTTGCATTTGTGTTTATAGCTTTCCACTTGTCCACCTTTGTATCTCCGTGGATTGGTTTCACCTTGGCTCTTGACTTGAGACACCTCCATTAGCATGGAAGCTCCACCAATTACATATGCATTTATCTCACATGCAGGTGAGGGGGAAAACGGATTTCTACATAAATGAATCCTTGGGCGTGCAGGCCCTACATATTAATGAGGAGATGGATCGCATGCCAACAAATTTAATTTAATTAAATAGATTAAAAGAAACCATTTACATACAAAGGTATCAGTCTAGCTCATGATCATCCATACATGTAACAATATTTACGCATAAATAAAACTATCATTAAATTCGTTAATCGTTCTTGATTAAGATAAACCACGCTCGAATTAATTAATTATCTTTAATTAATCATTCTTTTTATCTTAAACCCTTTTCTAAACTTCTTTGAGATTCTCATCCATTATAATTTTAAAAAAATAAATTCATTTAAAATTATCTTTGTACGTAACTTGTACCTTGTAGCCAGGCAACCCAGTGAATTCCTGTTCATTACGTAGATGTTAAATTAAACACACATATATAAAACACCTATCACGTATTGTGCCTCAGCTTTTGTCCTGCACCATGGTACACATCTCAAGGGTTTGTATAATATAATAATAAATTTTAATAAATCTGTGTAATTTGGTTGAGTACATGACGTGTAGTTCCGACAACACGACATGTACTTTTCTTTACCATCCATCCGAAGTACACACCCAGGGACAGGGCGTGTTAATGTACATCAGAAATTTTTGGAGTACACGGCATGTTCTGTGGGACACACACCATGTAGTTTCTGGGTTACACGGTTTCCAGCCGGGCAAGCCGTGTATGGGGTACACAGCCCAACACTTACCTGAAGGGACTACACGCCGTGTTCATTAGACCACACGGTGTGTAATCGGGAAACTGTGTCCCAACTATTTTTAGTCAACACAATGTGTCTTAAATTCCTAGAAAGAATCCAATACACAGCCTGATTTGGTGGATCAGTCAATGCATTAAACCTAGACTACATGGAGTGTACTTCCGAATACACTCCATGTATTTTGGTGTTGTACGGCCAGAACCGTTTGGAACTTCCAGATGAGTTCATCTATTTTATTTTAATAAAAATTAAAAGAAACATTCATTTCTATGAGGTGAACGAGAAATGAGGGAGGAGGAACAGATCTCGAGATTCAGATTTCCAGAACAATTAAAAATGAATTGAAATAACTAAATTATTACATGCGTAAATCACTAATGAAAAACTAAATAATTATAATCAACGATATAACCTCACTCTGATACCACTTGTAGGTTCCGGGCGCAGCAGAAGCGTGTTGGTGGGGCTACCCAACTTTAATTTTAGCGTTAAACAACGTTCAATCCGAGATCCATCACGATATAAAATTCTAGATCCTAGGAATGGAACGAAGAACAAAAAAGAAAAGAAGAGTCCCGGAACCATTGATATAAGATCATCATATGTTGGTTATAATTAATTTAATTAATTCACAAGAATTACCTCAGTGGAATTGTTTCTTCGTCGATGTCTCCAGTCACGATCTTCTGATCCATTGTTTCGTCATAGAATCCATGTATAGGATTCCTCTAGCGCTGATCCACACTTGCTTCACGTATCTCTGGATGTCGCCGAAGGGATCTTCAGCTTCTAGCACAGAAGAGCCTTCGCTTTTGATGTCCACCTTCGACTACCTTGATCTGGTGGAGGATCTTACTCTTGTAACTTGAGGGCATTCTTGGTGGAAAGGGGATTCTCTCTTGGCTTGGGAGTATTTCGAAATCCATTGTGCACAACAATGGCTCTGAAAAGTGTTGGGGTTGTGAGGATATTTATAATCGGGTTTGAGGTTAATAGAGTTATGAAAATAAATAAACGTGTTATGCATTTTATTTATTTCATTAACTCTTATTGAAACCCCATGTCAACTTATTAATTCCTTAACATGCGCCCACACTAATTATAATTAATATCATTTAATAAATCAATATTATATCCTCAAAATCTCGACTAGAAAACTACACGGCGTGTGATAATTAATACATGGTGTGTACTTTTTTTCCATAAAACTACACGACGTGTATATTTAATATACACATCGTGTACTTTTATTTTCCATTTTTCTTCACCACATTTATTAGACCTTGAGTAATGGCTATTTATTTCTTAAATACATGTAACTGCATTACTCGCTAATAAATATATCATTTCTCCCATAATATATTCTCTCGAATAACTGCTGTAAAAAAAATATGATCAGGCATCCTTAAATGATTATTAAGCCACATTCAGGAATAATATTTATTTAACTTGTTAAATTAATATTTAATTGACATACGTGGACACATTTAGTGTGTGACCCTCTAGGCCTCTTTCTCAGTGGCATTAAGCGAAGCCTGCCTAAAGTCCAAGGTTAGCGTCTAGAAACACACCAAGACACCCATAGAGAAATAAGATAACGCTGCAATGATGTGTCACCTCCTACGAACACTTACTGTGTAATATAATCCCTTTGTCTTGATATCTCTAATCAAGCGGGTTGCATGCTAGTTCCATCAACCCATGTGATCCATTATTATTTCTTTAACATCCTGGAATTGAACTCTCCCATACCTTACCATGGACATGGATTTATTTAGTCTATATCAATTCCATCAAATGGCCTGAGATATCTACTTTTGTTATGGAATAGAAGGGACAAATCCTTTCTTGCATTATCTATTAATGCAGTATTACTCGTGACGCACCCAACGTATCCTACCTCGCTGCAAATAGTCTGTCATCACAATTTTCATCAATACATCTAAGTGTGAGAGTTTTAATACCCATTAATAATAATATTAAAGTCTAAGGACCAATACACACATCCGCAGATAGGAACATCTAGTGACACTATGAAATGTGGATTTCCAACTGGCGGGTCTCGTTCTCATAATATCCTCATCGATATTACCAAGGGTGCACACCATGATAAGGTTCCTCAAAGTTTTATTAGTCATTACCCCTAATTACATGTATTATTTGTGTCCCTCAAATAACATCATTTGGCCATAGAACATATATTCAATAACAGTGTCATGGCACTTCTAGGTTCTCATCATAGCATGGATCCACTATGACCCTTTAATGTAATAGCTATCCTTAGGACATTATCACATTAATTGTCTCGCAAAAGAACAAACAAGGTATGATAAGGATTTTATTAATGAATAAAGTACAATATAGTTGGTTTTATGCCACCAACACCAACAAGCTGTTGATGTTCATGATTTATGATGTCAGATCCACTATTTAATTCGAGAGTGTTTTGTGGTGTACACTGTTCGCAGAAGAATAAATTACATATTTACACAACATGATATGAATCTGAGGCATCAAAGGTGGGTGGAGTACCGTCAATATTTCAATATCAAGAATTATGTTGTTCATGGTATAGGTAATGTAGTGGATGATGCACTGAGCTAGAGGACTCCCATATAGGATGTGTAGGATTCCGGTTTTGAGTGGAATCTTATGTATTTTTTATCAAAGATTCACTAAGAGGTGCAGGACAGTCCAGGATATACTTTTCTATTTCTATTAGTTGTGTCATCCACTCTACTATATATAGTGAAGATGAGGTAGCTATCAGAGTCAGCGGGTCTAGTCCTACAAGAGAGTGTGGCGGGTGAGGATTAACGTCCATGTTGTACCATAGGTGATGACAAGTCCTACACATCCATGGTCATGTTTTGGTTCTAGTGGAAATATGTGAGGAGTTGATGGGGGTGTTTCGTGCTTTACCTTTTTTTGTGCATCTCAAGGTTACCAAAATGTGTTGTGACATACGATGTTCGTACTCGTAGTCATGTTTGAATATAGAGTTATATGGTTTTGTTATGTGGTGTTTTACATGTCATTAGGTGAAGGTGGAACATCCGTGA
Organism: Viscum album; assembly: GCA_963277665.1. NCBI lineage: Eukaryota > Viridiplantae > Streptophyta > Magnoliopsida > Santalales > Viscaceae > Viscum > Viscum album. The sequence continues at coordinate 1,280,830,970 of OY728156.1, forward strand.
CCGACCAAAAATTTAAATTAGTTACCTGTTTCATAGAGGACAAGGGAGGATGTCATGATTGATTTCCTGAATATTTTACCATGGTCATCTCAAGGTAATGATGTCCTGTGAGTTGTTGTTGATAATATCACAAGGTTTTCTCATTTCTTATCAACCTATGACACCTTTAGTTTAGACTTTCTTGTGAGGTTTTACATCTAGATAATAGTACGGCTGTATGGGGAGCCTCGTCCTATCATTTTGGATTGGGATGTCCATTTTATGTCTCATTTCTGAAATAAGTTTCTAATAGTATTGAGTACCCAAGTGATTTTCAGCACAACATACCACCCTTAGACTAATGTCTAGTTAGAGTGTATGATATAGGTGATAGAGTACATACTACGAGCAAGAATTCTAGACTTTTGGGAATCTTGAGAGAATAATATAAACCTTGAAAATTATCCTAAAATAATAGTTATGGGAATACTATATAGATGACAACATATCCTGATTTGTATGGTAGGCCATATTGATCACCCTTATGTTTGATAGAGACAGGTGATGAGTCGTTACAAGGACCGCATCTCATGTAAGAAACTTTTATAGATGTCTACATGATTTTTTAGGGGAGGAATACTAGATAGTCTCAATTGAATTCATATGTAGATCTTCACAGGTGACCTCTAGAGTTCAAGGTAGGGGATCAGGTCTTCCTACGTGTTTCACAAATGCTGGAACATAGATGGTTCTGGAGAAAGGGTATTATCTCACCATGATATGTCAGGCCAATCAATATTCTAGATAGATTTGAGTGGGTAGATGATTGGTTGTAGTTACCTTAGAGGTAAAAATACATGAATAATGTATTACATGTATCATAGTGTTGTTTCTATAATTCAAACTTATCGCATTGTTTCCAAAGCAAGGAGGTTAAGCTATATGTAGATGTGTCCTTTGAGGAGCATCTAGTTCATAACATTGACGACATCATGATGGTTCTATGAGGCCAGCCATATCCCCTAATAAGTGTTATATGTTAGCATGACCATTTACATGATGAGACAAGGGACATAGAGGCTAACGTACAAGATTAGTGGCCGTATTTATTCTCATATGAATCTTGACCACCCTTGGGATGGAAATGTAGAGATGAGTTTCATTAAGGGGGATGATTGTAAGAACCAAACTTTTAGAGGTGGTAAAAATCATTTTAATTAGATTATAAGTGTGCAGATATGGCCTAATTTTGATTCCCTTTGAGTTCATGGCAGTTTTGGCAATCTCGGGGGCTTGTTCGGAGCCTAGAACCCATGTTTGGGATTTTTTAAGAGTGGAGAAAACTTACTATAAATCATGTGGGGTAGTCCATAAAGATTAAAAAACCATTTGAGGTGAGGAAAGTACACATATATTGGCTACATAGTTAGTCCAAACCATGTGGAATAGGTCATACGACTATGCTTCTAATTCTACAGTTTATATAGACCATTGTAGTGGGTATTAACATGATTTTTGTATTTTTTATAATAATTGGGAGGAAACCGTCTAGGCTCCACTTTGCCTTCTGAAATCCATGCACGGTTGGCACCAAATTGTCCAAACCATGCACCTAAACTATGAGACCCCAAGGTTTTTAGGTTTTTATATATTTTAATTAAATTAAAAACCTATTATAAAACCTAATTCCAATTTCGTTCTATGCACAAAACCTCACTTATTTTGAGAGATCCATGGTGATATGTTCTTAAATTTTTGACTGTTACTCCCTTCAGTATCCTATTCTTGAATGGTTTGTCTCATTGGATCCATATCGATAAGATATACATTACTTTTATGCATTCCCAATTCTTCTGGATCTTGGTTGTGGTATTTGGATTATGAACCATATTCCTTAATTTCACTTTCTTCATCATTTCATCAGATTTCTCCCAATATGAGATAAATTCTACTATTATACTAGATGAGCACTCCACATCTGAGTTAAGTTACTTATTCTATAATTTCCATTTGTGTTTTGGTTCTGTATAGAGATATCAGTCATTACTCTACCCACCAAAATTTATGATGCGGCCCTAATTTTGAACTGTTTAATTGAATTAGATGTGTTTGAACCTTTTAGGAGCTCCCTTATGATATTTTATAATTCTATTGTGGGCATCTACCAAACCAATTTCTCCCATGGGGTGCACTTTTTGAATTTTCCATGTTTAATCCATGTTGAACTGCCCATGGGGTGTGATTTCTAGGCATTCCTAGTTAGAGGAAGCTTGATTATAGTTAAATAGAATCTAATGGAGTCATTAAGAGATGTACTACCTCTTTTCCTTAAGTTACCAAAATATTCCATTATTTAATTGATTATAACAACTAAAATAGAAATTTCTACATGAGTGGGTAAACATGTTTTCTTCATTGGAATGGATATATTGATTAATGGGTTGGTATACCCATGTGAAAAGTTTTAATGTTAATGGTGATAAATGGGTGGGTATACCCATGTGACATTTTTGAATGTGGTTTGTTTACATGATTGGGTATACTCATGTGTGATGAATGAAATGGTATGAAATCATGATTGTTTAGATTCCTTGGATGATGCTCCTAGGATATTGACATGGTAGTGAATGCCTTGGATATTGATGCTCCTTGGGACATTATTTCATAGGATTCCTCAGGCTTTGCATACCCTTAGATCTAGATTTCATGGAATTTCATAGGATTTATTTGGTATGAAATGGTCCTTGGACTCTAACCAGTTCTTATACTGAGCTTCTATTGTGGTGCTCTGATGACTCGATGAGGATGAATTGGTCTTTGACACCTCAGATCTAAGACTTTGTGGTCTGACACATTGGTTGTTACAACGTGTCCATGTAAAAGTTATTTAATTCATTATATGTAATCACCATTTGAATTTGGACACACTTGGTTGAATATCTCAACCGTCGTAAATATTAATGAATCATTTTATGGAAAGGTCTTGGGTTGTTGATATGGTTCCATTATATGGAAATCCCATGTGGATATGATATGTATGGATGTTCAGTGAGGTCATGTTGTTTATTTTATTTCTTATAGATGCCTTGTAAGAATATTGAAACATAATTTTTAGGGATCCTTGAAAGGCCAGTTGGTATCACTTACTTGTAGTGGTTATGTGACCTGGGAACATTATTTTTTGTTCTTGATTACCTTATTTACATACACTAATTATCTTATTATATTTCCCATCCTAGATTTGTATAGACCATTGGGTGGTTTCCTAATGGTATGTTGTCGCACACCGTATTCAGGCCACCCATGGGGGACCCAAACAGTTTTAGTTAGTGGAGGTTTGGATAGGGATAATGCCCTATCATAGATTGTTGATTTCTTCTTCAGAATAGCGGAGCATGGGACTGAGCTAAGGCTCACAATGCTATTTGGGGATATCACATTTTTCATTTTTTTTTGGATTCATTTAATGTAACATTATTTTGTCTACCTATTTTGGCTATTTTCATAGACACATGCCATATATCATTATCATCATCATATATGACACACTTCTAAAGTTGTTTTATATTACTCCATTTGTTATTTATCAGTTGTATTTTTGTCTATCTTCATTTTCTATTTCCATTTAATTTATATTTAATTTTGTATACTCTGGTAATGAGGTCATAGTCTCCCCACTAACACACATTGTCCCTCTTTTCTAGTTTTCAACCTCTAGAGTTTTGGGGAGATGTGATTGAGTCACTATGACCAATCATGCATGGGATCTATTGAGTGGCTACCGGGTCCAGGATTTTATATAAAGACATAGGATCACATGGAGAAATGTTTAATTAGAAAAATATTATAATAAAAATTTCGTGAAGGGTTTTCGAATGATTGGATGTAAGGATATTTCAATTCCCCTTACTAAGAACTATATATTTTTTAAGGGGAAATACATACAAATTGATGTTAATGTGATATAAATGGAAAAAGTTTCATTTTATTAGGATATCATAAGATTGATGTATTAAATGTTATGTACTCATCATGGAATTCCATTTTCAAGGGAAATTTTTTTTTGATATATATTAAATTTGTGGTAAAAATACTGGGATACTATGAAATGGATCATTAGATATCTCTAATAAATTGAAAATACTACCTTAATTTGTTGTCTATTAAAACCATTACAAGTGTACATGGACACATTTTTTTAGGGTTATTTTGATAATAAAAATTATAATAAGATTTTGGGTTTTAATGGAAAAATTGGTTAGATATACATGTTGTATTAATTATTTACACTCTCTAATGTAAAGTATAAAAATGTATCCATAATAGAAACCTAAAAGGAGATGGTTTTGTTGAAACATAGACTCATAGGTCTCTAGATAAATTAGGAATTTTTTTTATTAAATTTTCCACCATTGTACGATTCATTTCGATAAATATTTTTTGTTTCATTCCAAGAATAGATACATCAAAATAAAATACTATTAAATCTGAATGTTTTTGAGTATGGTGAGTTGGAGATTTGAAAGACTACTAGAATCCGAAATATAGTTGATAGATGAACTAATGATCTGATATATTAAAGTATAGGGAAACATTGTTCGTAATAGAGACTGTGTAATCTAGAAGGTAGTGGATATGAGTAAATGTATGAGAAATATTGATGTTACATTTGAATATATCCATTTGAGGAAGTTATCCCATAGATCACTGAAAAAGTATTCTTATGTGATATTATTAGTGTTGTGATGCATGTTCACGCCTGTAAATTTAGTTCACTAGATTTTTGGTTTATATTTCACTGAATTATGGATAAGGTACCAAGACTTCAACTAATAATAGGTTTTTTTGGGAGTAGTATTATACGGAAGTGTCAATTTAGAAGAAAATAGATCACTCAATTCTGAAGGGTTTGTTATTAATAGTGACATGATTTTTCACATATGTGAATCCATTCTTATTGAGGATTATTATAGAATATTTTCTATGACTATTGAAAATGGATGGAGGGTTTTAATTATAGGAGGATAGTGTAACAAGAAGGATGGCTGAGCCCCACTATATATATGTGATTGGACCACCAGCTGAGTTGTAATGTGATTACTCATTTAGATAAACCCACATGCATGGAAACTAAAATGGTGTACTCTTTGAACTGCTATTAAAATTAACATGCATGGTTTTTAATATTCTTCAACTATTCATTGGCATTCATCATTCTTATTGGTCGAAACATTGAAATCCTCAATGATAGTAACTATGAGAACATAGATAATAAAAGACTTGATAGGGATAAAAAACTAGATACATATAAGTAATGAATAATATTTAATTAATACCAGACAATAACATAGACATATAGATCCATCTTCTTAGCAATTATTACATGTGATCATATGGAGGGATCAAATCATCCATGAAATCTAGGGTTAAAGATATGAATAGTGGGGTTTTATCTTTTAATATTTGAGTTTTCATGTCGGTATAACATGAGTTCATGGAATAATACAAACATATTATAGAATAATATTTTTTTACTAAAATGAATTATAATCCCCCACAATATTGAGTACACAATGGGGAAAGGTAATGTTAAATCAATTTCAACATAAATCTGTTTAACTATAGTGTCATTCAAGGTTGCAGTGTTAATTTACATATATAGATGTAAATAAAATTAATCAATTATACCTTCTAATATCATTGGTTTGTGGAACTTATGGTAGATACTAGAAATTCATACCTATAAAACTGATTTCTTTGAGTCTCTCGCATTATAAAAATTGATAGGCCAAAAATACTAGAGAAAACACCTCCTGTCACATGCCTTATCCTTACATGAACAAGTTATAATAAATACTTCATGAAATAATATAAAAATATATAAATACATTTAATATAGAATATAGATATCATTATTGAAAAAAGGTTCTACATCCTCTAGAAAAATACTTCCAAGACCCCATGTAAGGGCCTATAACCTCTAAATTTGGGGATGTGTGTCTTGTTATGGAATTCAACAATTGAATAAAAAAAATTATGATAGGGAGAAAGATAGGTTCCCATCATAAAAATATACCTTTTTATTTTTTGGTAAAATTTACCTACTGTTTAAAATAATAAATCCACTATAAGATAATGGATCCTTTAATATAGAGTCTTTCTAGTAGGTCACATGATGCAAGGGAATCATCTAGTTTAAATAAACATCACCCATATCTTAGAGTGTAGAAAAACTTCTTCTATATATAGAAAACTTCAATAGTGATTGGAATTTAAATTATTACACTTGGGAGAATGTATGAAAGTGGTTAAATCTGTCATTTGATCCAAAATTGAGTGATCAAAATTGACCCCAATCATAATATATTTAATAATACTTTTTTAATGATTCCTTATAGAGAGATAGAATGTTATTGAGAGTTGATTTTCTCTCAAAATCATTGTAAGTTTATTTTTTATTTTAAATATATAATGTATTTACACATTGTGATAAAGGGGGATAATATCAATGGAAATTTTCATTCTAGAAGAGAAAATATTTATTTTTATAGGTTATGATCAATGTAGAGAGGAGAAGAAGTGTTTTTTATTAAAAGGGGATATATGAGGTTTTATTTGATGATTCTTAGAGAGGAGGGAGATAATGAATGTTCCATAGTTATTGGGGAGACTTTTGATTCTTTGACATTCAGAAGCATCATAAATTGAATTTAAAAATGTGTGTTATGAGTTCATCTCAACCAAGTCATGGTCAAAATATTATATATCTTTACAATAAATGGTTTGGAACTATTAAAACATCATTATATCAATTTTTTATTGTTTAAATAACTTATTAATTTGAATTTACTAATAATTTATTCTTGATAAAAAATATGCATGTGTGTTTCAGGAGATTTTCTATTTTATTTAAAAGAAAAAATATCATAGAAATACAAGAGGCAATTTGGTGTTGTGTTTAAAGATAAAAAATGATTAAATTCCCTAGAAAAACTATTTATACAATTTTTATCTATAGAACACAATGTGTAGTTATTGAGAAAATATATATTGTGTGGAATTGAAGTAGAAACGATGGTTTTAGAATCTATGGTGTAATGAATGATTAGAATAAGGACATGATGAGACAAAAAATTACATGGTAATGTTTCTTTATTCCATTGATGAATGTGAAAATAACCTTGTAATGGTTGATTTTGGTGTTTTGTAATCATTTAATGATATGATTTTTAAACAAAAAAATGATGAAACTACTATAGTTAATATCATGGTTATAATGAAAATTACCTATAAAAAATGCTCACGAAGGAATCACACACAACATGAATCATTTTATGTTTAAATATAAAATCGCTATAGAATGGAATAAAATCCTATGTAATGGATTAAATTCTAATGTAATTGTTTCAAAAGTTCATATATTTGAAATAGTGAAACAAATATAAAACACAATAATATATAACGATATATGTTTTCATCGATCTTAGATGTTGATTAAATTAGTATGAAATTATTATGGACAATATCAACCCACAATGATTGATTTATACATATAAATAAATGGTTTCTTCCACTTATTATTGTATGAATAAACATTAAGATATTTTATAAAAATATTTAGGTAAAATTCATGAGACCGTTATAATAAATTTTAGAAGAATAATGAAGATGTCATTACTACTAAATCCTGGAGGATCATGAGATGTAAAGTTAAATATTGATTTTATTATTGATAATTTTCTATATTTTATATATAATTTATATTAAGAACAACTTCCTTCTCCATTAATTATTGTTATTGAAAATTTGATAAGAAGTTGGACATTATAATCAAATCCTTTAGATTACATGGATTATCATGTAAAAGGAAAGTGTGATTAAACTATGAGAGATTTATTTTTTCATGTTTATCATATTACTCAATATATCTTGTAATGAAATTATTGTCATCATGACCCCAAACACTAATTAGAAATGAGAATAATTGGTTGAAATTAGTTGTTACAGTAACCATCGATTCACCCCCACTGCGTTCTATTGTTCTCTCAACTTGGTCATATCATTTAGTATCATATCATGTTATTATTAATTCCATTTAGTATCTATGAAAAAAATTTTGTGGATCTTCATCATTTTGAATTCATGTATTCCTAAGGTTCTTTGTTTTCTATTTCATTGAATTATATTTTTATATATGATAACAATGGAGAGTATGAGTATAGAAAACAATAATATAGTTACCATGTTCAATGATAAGGTGCTTTATAAATGAAAGGCAATAATGATTCTTTGTAAATTATATCTTGGATTAGAAATTGTTTATATATAAAATAATGGTGTTTATATTCTCAAAACAAGGAAATATTATATTGTTCGAGATAAGAATATTTTTAAGTATTATGGTAGAACAAACATTAAATTAATTTCACCTCTCTCATAGAGAAAGATAAAATATTTTATAGACACTGAAAAATAAAATATAACTTGTAGAAAAATGAATGATACACATAAGGTTGACATAAAAGTCATTAAGTTCTAACTAAACATTTCTTTCATAATTTCAATATATTATAATGACAAAAGATTATTTAGTCCTCGATTACTTTTTATGGGTGGGGAAAATATTGTTCACAATTTAACATCGTACATAAACCATTCTAGATTCTATCATTGTAATGAAATTTGTAATACTTCACTTGGATAAAAATGAATACTTTTTTTATCATGAAGATCATGAAAAATATTACTGGACAATAATAAAATAATAATCATGACTTGATATCTAAGGATATGATGTGGGATATATCCTTGATAAATAAAAAAATTTGAAAAGTGGATAATATTCAATTATTATTTTGGATTTTAAAAATTTTAATCATAGACGTATTTAGGATGAAACTAATTTTGATGGTGATTCTAGAAATTTTAATGATATAGATTCATTTTCATTAAACTTGGATTCACGGTAGGAATAGTAAATAAAAAATGAAATTTCAATTAAATATTCTAATTATAGCATGATTGGAAAAATTTCAGGTATTTTATTGACTAAGGATCAAAAATAATTTGAGGACGATGTTCCTAAAATATCCATCCATCCAATGGCCCGAAGGCCTTCATTTTTTATTTATTTTTGATAATACACCTTTCAAGGGGTGAGGTGGAACCCTTACAATGCTCATTGGCATATGTATTACATGGACATATAGGCCATAAAGGAATTCGTTACCCGTAGGCTTCAAACATTACATACAACCAAGACTAACTACTTGGAACTTCTCCTCCCAAAATATTCATCATGAAATCAGCTCTCCACATTCGCATGGTTGTTCAGTTAGTCTATTAAATGAATGTACATAATTTTCCCCATGGTGAAACATGTTTACATGTTTTCATAATGGTGGATAGTCTTTAAAAGGCCAAATAAAGGACAAGATAATAAATGAATAAATTATTGTCAAATATTTATGTTTCATATTTTGATGAGTATAGTGAAATATTTTAAGGGGATATGAATAATGAAGGATATTTATTATTTATATATAAAATAAATAAGTCTAATGAGATCTTTATTTATGAAAAAGGTTTCATTGGAGAAGGGGGTAGTGATGAGGAGATCGTGAAGGATTTTAAATTGAATATAAATAACATGGTATGCCTAAAATTAAGTAGTCGTTTTGAGAGGTAAATAAATAAATAAAGGCTGAGAATGATTCAATATTGTAATTTATCGATTAATCAAATTCTATTAGTATTATAAAAATAGAAATGAAGTTTTTATGAAATATTTGATGTGTCAATATAATACATAAAGTGAGTGACAAGTTTTTTGAAATTACTACTAACAAAAAAGATTATTGAAAACATGAAATTGGATTATATTAAAGAAATATTTTTAAATATGAAAATTCATTGATATAATTCTATCCATTGGAGTTTAATAAATCATGGAAATAATTTAGCGAGGAATAACTTAAAACAAGTTGATATAATTTTTTATTCTAGAAAGAAATAGTAAAATTTTTATATGGTAAAAAAACATATATTATACACTTAAATTTATATTCAAAATAGTTTTAGTAATAAGAATAATCTTCAGAAGGTGATTACATCACACTAAAATAAAAAACCCTCATTAAATCCAAGTAGTTGTATTATAAATTTTAAAAACAATCTACTGGGGAAGTATAATAGAACACTATATATTCTTAAATGAAATGATAATATTAATGAGATTGATTATATGTTTGATGAATTTTAAACAAATAATTAGTTTTAATTTTCAAAGGAAATACACTTAGTCAATATCTTTGAACATATTTCCAATAAAGTGTATTTCATTTTAATGTTTAACATTAGTGATATCCGCATCGACAAATCACTTTTTTTCATTTTATATAAGCTGGATTGTGGGTTTCCGGGACCCATACTGCATGAAACCAAAACCAAATACCACATTTCAAAATGGAAATTCAGAATTCAAACCACCGCAACACTGCCTTGAGACATGGGATTGCACCACCTAGAGCGTCGAACTGTCAGCAGACTGACACGCCATGCATCAGCCTATCCACATCACCAGATCACCGGTGAGATTCATCAGCATCCATCGTCGCAACATCTCCCCACCAAACGTGAGTCGCGAGTCTGCACCACCTCATGCCGCAAGCATGTACCAGGCCTGACATGCCATGAGCTTCAGACTTATCCACTACCCCGGATCGCTTGTGAGATTCATCGGCGTCCGTCGTCACCTGTAATCACCATCACAGATTTCCATCAACGGAGCACCATCAACCACTACATCTCCACTGAAACACCACCGGCGGGATCCCATTGGAAACTATCATCAAAAACCTTCAAAAACAATACTGGTGAGAACCCGTCGTCTCCGCCGCAAAATCCGGGAACCAGAAAAACATCACGCGCTCCACATACAAACACAAATCCAAAACTAGAAAACCACACAGAAACCACCCCAACCACCGTAGAAGACCCTCAGAAACCGTCAATCTCACTCTGCCGCCGTAGATCAGAGGATGACCTCCACATGATGAGAAATCGCCATAGCACAACAACACATCACCAAGATAAAACCCTTGGATGCTTTGTAGTTTGTGTCGATGAATCCGGTATTACGCCCTTGGATCAGTCCATCAGAGATTTAGAAGTCCATGTGCAACAAAACCACAAGAAGAAAACTCCATGAGACCCCCGCAGCGAGCACCTGAGACATCCAAAGAAAATCCACCAGAAGGATGAGGTGGCGGCGAGAAAAACCCTAGCTCTTCCATATTCAAGCATAAACCGCTAAGAGATATCCTTCGACACTGAAAAAAAACTCAAAGAAAAAAAGAAACAAAAACCCCCCTCCCCGGGCCACTCCAGATATATCGTCAACCACAATGAAAAGAATTCAACTCTGTAAAAAACAGGCCCTGCCGATCGAGTCTCACAAACGACGACATAGACAAGCCGAGATGACCTAGCCGGAGAGACGATTCAAAGTGAGGAGAAACAGGACGAGATGGCCAGGGGGAAGAAATGAAAGATCAGAGGAGAAACCCTAGAAGCTGCGGGAGAGAAAGGAGAGGTCGCTCTGTGGCCAATAATATTAGTGATATGGAATATATTGAACCGAATTCAATATATAGAATTATAATTCATCACTCTATTTAATTAATCTTCAATGTGAATTAATGGGGATTCAATTTCATTTTAATAGTATATAACTAATGATGAATATTATTAAAATGGTAAAATTGAAGCGTCAAATTAATTTTATGGAGGAAACCTATATGTAGTGTAATCATCCGGAAAAAACCACCAACCAGTGTCTCACTACACTACCGAAATAATTTAAGAGGAATTACAACACTGTATCTAGTAAGATGATGATTAATTATAAAAAATTATTTATAGTCAATGTTTATTACAAAGTAGTGAAAGACATAAAACCCTATAATGATGGTAGTAGTTTCATGGCATGAAATGGATATAAAAAACCCCATAGATTATTTTCAAATGGAATAATAAAGTAATTTTTACATTAAAAATGTCTTATGACTAAAATTTTAATTAATTATAAGTAACCTAAATTGGTAAAATAGATGGTTGAATTTAATAATGTTATTATTTTTAACTGGTCGAGGTAAAATATCTTGAGTGTTTGTTAACATTTTTGAAAATTGGAATGAGGTGATATATTGCAAGAATGAATATGTTATTAGTTAGATGAGTAATTTCACAGCCAATATACTATTAAATTTTAAATTTATAATTATCAAAATTACTTTTATATGATCTTTAAAGAGTTGATTGAATTTTGTAAGATAACACTCTGCCACTTTTGTTAAAATAATATGTCTATTATTTTCAAATAAGAAGTTTTGATAAATATATTGAATCAAAATCATAAAACACTCAATACTAATGATATGTGTTCCAAAGGTATGATTGTGAGAAATAGTCACAATATGGGGGTATGAAAACCAATAACCCAATATTCTTGATACACTTGAATCTGTGTGTTCTTATGATATTGAAATAAAAAATATAGATAATCATTTTATTAATTTTTTTGATTATTTAACTCTTTTAAATAATGTTAATTTTATGTAAAGTAAAATAAATGGACATGATATATTTATACATTTAATGCATTGTATTGAAATTTAAATTTTACAAGATAAAAAATATGACTCCCTAGACCTAAAATCTATGATCTCATTCCATAAACACAAACATTACATACTATATTTAGTACCAATTGTAGATTATGATACATAATTATCCCATAATTACATGTCATAATGATATTATTACATTACATGAATTCCCATTATTTTTTAGGTCTATATCCTTAGATAATTAGCACAAATAAAAACAAATAAAGAATATTTATTTATCAATTCATGGTCTCAAAATTTCCAAAAAATGTTATTTTTCTAGTATATTATGTGTAATACTTTTCTTCATTTGTAGTGGAAATAGAATCATGAGAATGGGTCAGATCAAAAACTAAATCTGGAAAAACATATAACTAAGCCAATCATAGCATAAAAATGACATAAATAATACGGTATGAATATTTAATCATTATAATTACATAAAAAACACAAACTAGGAGTATAATATATCAATGGATGATAATGAAAATAAATAAATCACATGGATAAAAAAACTTAATTTTTGGAAATGGAATGTGTAATTTTTTGACATATAATCTTACCATCAATGCCTCATCTTAGAGAAAATTATTTCCTTCACAGATAAAGCAAACATGTAATTATTTTAATAGAGACCATAATCAATACATATTATTAAATTGGGATGGAATACACTGAATTCTCAGACATTTTTCTATAGTGAGACCCATCAATACCTAAAGGGTTAATATAATTATAGGCCCCACCGATCAAATAATTAAGTTGAAAACATTCATCATATGAGATAATGATTAAATAATACAAAATCGAAATTTTTAATAATTTCCCATATTGGACTAACAATATTATGAACACCATTTCTTTTCCCCATGTTAATAAAATGTTTAACAAGTATATATACCATAAAAAGCAAGAAGTTGAATGGTTGGACAATAAGAAGTAAAGATAAAAATAATCATATGTATTAGATTAACAAAACAAGGAATCACAATACATTACATATGTCAATAAAAGTGATAATGTTATCAAAACCCATCTATAAGAATAAGTTTTATGGTTAAACAATACATAATCATCATTGATGATTAATTAATAAATATCAATACCAAAATAACAAATATATATATATCAATAGTTCCCAAATAAATAAATCGAATGGATATCTATGTAAACATCTAGAAAACATACACTGTATAGAGTTATATGTCTTCAATTATGTAAATAATTTACACAATCAAATAACACATATAATCTACTTGAGCACCCTTTAATCATATAAATGAAAAAGTGGAATTCACAAAGTAATGAAATTATAAGAAATATTATTCATTTTGATGGTGGATGGCTAGAAATAAAAAAGGTAGTGATGCATCATATATTTTACAGACAATAATGTAACATACGAAATTAATGAAATAAATTTAATGGTAATATTTGAAAAGAATCCATGATAAAGATTAAGGTATCTTAATTAATAATGAATTTGATGTGAAACATTTTTTTATATAGTGACACAAGAAAATTGTGAATTTATTTTACATCCTTAATGTGATTAAAAACATTAATATCCAATGGAATGATACGTTATGTGTCTTTAGAGTCTATATACATAATAATATTTCTTTACAATACTCTTGATTATTTCTCCTTAAAGGCTATATATTTGAGCATCATCTATATGTCTCATTTGTGAGACTTATATACATGACAAGGGGGATTAGAACATAATAATTGGGTGATATCAAATTTGTAATTAGGGATGAATAAGAATTAGTTCATAAGAACGTGTAAAAACATGAGAATAATATTAATATCATAACATCATGAGTGATAACCAAAAAACAAATTTGACCTTCAATGTACAGGGAAAAAGAACTCAAATCACCAAAAGATAAAAATGGTAACAAAATAGATATAACAAGTTTTAGATTAATATAACATAAAAAATGAATTATGAGGGAAAATGTTTGCAATTAAAAATATCCATCAACTCTGTCATAAACATTATCATAGGGAAATATTACATTAATTAGTCATAAAATCATTTCCCATGTTAATAAGAAACTGAAATATACTCCTGAATATTAAACACATGATATATAAAATCTTAAACAATTCATTTGAGGGAGATATAATTCCCACCAATCATTTATCCTTACTTATAAGATACACTTAAAATTATTAAATTTTCAACTCAAAAACAAACCATAGAAATAGAATGTGATTCCTAAAACATTCAAATGAAAATCATTAAAATTTCATAAATAACCCTAGAAAATAAATTAGGTTTTATAAAATATACCATTAGGAATCATTAATGCTTCATACTGAACCCATGGAAATAAAAAATGGATTTCCTAAAACATCCAAATGGAAATAATTAAAATTTCATGAAAATCGATAGGAAAATAGTTTTCATAAAACATTCAAATGGTATAAAATAAAATGTTTAATTAAATCATTTGATTTCAAAAACATTATCACTTTATATAATCACATAATAAAATAAAATAAAATTTTAAAATATGAAAAATAAAACTATTTGAGATATATTATTTAAATATAATTAAAACCATGTCATGAAAAGAGATTTAAAAAAATATTTTGTATTCATAATTGTAAAATACATAGTTCTGAGTCTCTTTTCATAAAATAATTTTTTATAAGAGAAATGAAAATAAAACGTTCATGAAAACGTATTTCATTAATAAACTAGTTTTATAATGAATTAAAGATATACCACTGTTCAAAATAGAATGTCTTAGAACAACAAAGTCAAATAATAAATTGGGGTTTGAGTTACCAATTCCCTAACCATTACCATTGATTTCACAAGATTTTCTATAACCTCTTGTATGATAAAGAAAAACATATAAAGTAATAATTTCAAAATGTTATTTATATGCATTTCCCCTTATATTATTCATTAATAACAATTCTTTACATGTATTATATTGTTGTAATCTCTTTTCATCATTTGGTGATAATAATAATGAATATTTTCAACTAGGTTTGTAAAATAAGTGTTGGTATATTTTTGGTCCTAAAAAATCAATTATAAATTACTATATATACTCAAAAGTATTGTTTATAATTAATTATAACAATAAAAGTTCATTAAATTACAGTTTTAGTCATGTTTTGTTAATTTAAAAATGGTGATGAACATGTTTTGGGTGATTTACCAATATCGATGGATTACCTTATAGTGATCAATAATTTTTGCGTTATACAGAGGGAACCAAATTTTTTATATATAATAACTATATATATAATATTTAATCCAAAAATATAAACTAAAATCATCCATAATGGTAGTAGTGAAAAAAGAGGTATGTTTATTCATGGAGGCAGAGATCTGTACATACTCAGAATTCATGTTTTCCTTAAAGGAAGTGTGAAAGGGGTTAATTATTATAAAATTATTATTATTATATTCCAGTATATTATGGATATATATTTTTTCATTTTGATATGGTGAAATCATTTGAAAAATAATAAATTCATATAAGGAAAAATAAATGAGGATGAAAATGATTAAAATTTATACCTCACTACATGGTTTATCTCTTTTACCAAGGGTGGAAAACCATTGTGGGAAGGATCATTTAGAATAAAACCCATTTTTAGATTTCTGGTAATGTGTATGATATTTTTTGGAATGAATTTTTTATTAACATATTGAGTTAGGGTGTGAATGGATGTGATGAGAGGAACTCCCCTTTTATAAGGGAAATGAGTGGCTATTTATAAATAGCCAAAAACATATTAATAATGGAGAATCACAATAAATTATATTGGACCCATAATTTATAAATAATATATAGGAAAACTGATATGTTCTATCTAAAACTAAAACACTCAACTAAAATATTTTTTATCATGTTTGGCCTGTTACCTCTTTAGTTACCCATTTATAACATTTTGTTTTTCACCATGAAAACTAATTTTTACATAGGTAATTTAAACTTTATGAAAAAAATTAAAATTGCTTATAAAATATATTTTATACCTAATGATTATAAAATTTCCATAAATTATTTTTGATTAAATTTTTTAAAGTGATAAAAATTAATTTTGAAAAACTAAAAAAATAATATGTTTAAAATAGTTCAATGAAAAAATATAACTTAAAATAAAATATATAAAATATCGGTTTATAAGATCAAATATAAAACTATAAAATTATAAAATCACTTAAAAATTTATTATTATAAAGTATTTTTTTCATTAATTTCCAATTCATACCTACATACAAATAATTCCATAAATTTCATGTTATTTGTAAAAATAGTATTTTTTCATTATTAAACTAAAAATACATCTTTTTGTAAAATAAAAAAAATAATCCTATGTTTATATTATTATTATAAATCAAAAAATTATTTAGGTTTTTCCTATTTATGTTCTAACATTTAAGAATTTTTTATATAAATAAAATACCAAAACATAGTGAAAAATTATTCATATTTGAAAATAGATTTCTAACATGCTAATTATTATTTATTATTATTTTATATCATCTTATTATTATATTAGAAATATATTATTTATATTATCAATATATGTTATATAATTATATTATGTAATTTTTCTTGAAATATAATAATTGTTTTATAGAAAAAATATTATGTATAAAATGATTTCCTTAGTTGGTTTATCTATACTGATTGCATTTAATTAGTAAAAAATCATTTATCTTCATTATACACATGTTTCATATTTTAGTTAATTATGTATTATAAGCATATAATTGAAAAAATATTTTTAAATGGTCATATATAATATTCATATTTAACATTAGTCTTTCATGGTTTTCATTTTAGTTCCGTGGTGCATATGGGGAAAGTTATTAAACATAGTTTTCATTTAAACAGGAAAATGTTGGCCATTACATTCTACCGCATAAAAATTAATTTCATCCTATAAAATTTATTACATAGTTTAAAAAATTTAGTGACCTTTTTACTCATTAAATATTCATGTTTATACATAGCTTCGACAAACTTATGATATCTCAAGAGAACATTGACCAGATGAATGGTATTTTCTCACATAACCATGTATCTTTGATCAATGATTTTCCATAGGTTTTTTATCTTATAAGGTATCGTATTACCAATACACTACATTCAATTTATATATGTGTGAAGGAACAGGTCTATACACGGACATATGTGCTACATGAAACACATCATGTACCAGGGATAGGTCATGTGGGTGTTCTAAGAGATGATCTGAAGCACATACAAGATTGAGTATCTAAAAGGGGATGATATATCTTGGGATCTATTTTGATTTTTCCAAAATATCAGAAATATATTCCATGGATATATTCTAAGGAATAACTTTTCAATATATTCAAACACCTCATCAAGTCTAGAATTATCTGTATAAATAATCTATTGACTTTTTTATGATTTAATATGCCACTGAATGCTCTGAACGATCTCAATAATTTATATTACATGTTCAATAATCATCAAATTAATCTCTATAATTTCATACCAACATTTTTGAGTCCGATATATATTCATATTAAGATCCTCATATAGATCCAAATGAATTATATAATGAGAAATGTTGTTATATGGGAACTCTACCAGTGGGAAGTGTTGATCCCAATCACCTATGAAATCCATAGAAAAGGATCTCAATATAACATTTAGAGTTTTAATTGTAATCTTAGATTTTCCATCTATATGAGGATGATAATAAGATTAAAAACTCATCTATGTCTCTAATGTTTTTTAAATAATTCTCGATAATATTTAGGTAAACCTCGTATATTGATTAGACACAATGGATAGTCTTACTCTATGGATCCTTACCACTTACCTTATGTATATAATAAAGATTTGGTCATGGTAGAAATACTCAATTATGGAAATAAAATGAACTTGTGTTTTACTATAACCAAAATAGCATTATATCCTTAACATGTTTTGGGATTCATATGATTAATTTTTTTTATGTTTTACCATCTTCATGATGGTATGGGTAATGGATGCCACATAATACTATTATTTTTTCATTCTTTCATAAATTTAGGGAATAATAATCATCGATATATATATTCAACAATTTCTCTATTTATATTATCTGTCCATAATATTTGATTTAAATATATAACCATCTTCATGCTTTTTGGATGAATAGAGAAGGGTGAGCTTCGAGAATCATCCTAGTGTTACCTTCTTAGTTATGGTTTTGATGGGACACATATTTGGGTTCCAAACCATATAATTCAATATTTATTAAAGATTAAATTTCTCATATTCACTAAATTTTTAGTATATCTGCATCTTCATTCTGGGTTTATTTGATATTGATATAGTTGTGAGGAGGATAATTCATTTGGGAAAATTTCTATTTATCTTATCCCACTATGAATTCCATATTAACCCTCTAAAAATTCATGTGTACTGAGCCTTCTCCAATCCTCATCATTGAGAGAGTTACATGGTCTTTCCTTAATTAAGCATTATGCACCTTGTTTTCCTTCCTAGTTTGGAAATTTATTGTGTAGTCATAGTCTTGATTAGTTATAACAATCTATTTATTATATATTTGAATCCTTTTGCATGAATAATTTTTTTATCTCATTTGGTATGTATAAATATTAAACTTCTTACCAAAGAGATAATATTTCCAAATTTTTAATCTAATGATTACAACTCATAGATCCAAATCATGTGTCGTGTAATTTTAATGACTATTTATTTTTTGTGATACCTAATCAGTTATGTTTTTATTTTTTATGAGGATTCATCCCAATACCTTTTTAAGGCATCACTATATATTATTAACCCTTCCACAATGTAAGGTAACAGTAGTACAACATTAGCGACCAACCTCTTCAACAATTAATTGAAACTTTTTTTTACATTTGTCTTTCAAAACCCAATATACTCCCTTCCATGTTAACAACTTTATTGGATTTTATATGCATGAAAAATTTCTAACAAATAATCGATAATATCTTACTAACAAAAAAATAGGAATCTTGGTTATAGTGGTCAATCTAGGTGACTATATAATAACTTTTTTGATGAATATATAGATATACCCTTGTTGGTGATTACCGGAAAAAATAATGAAACCTTTTATAGGTTGATTTATAATTTGAAAAATTTGGAAAACAAATTATCCACAATTAGGGTCCTCAAAACAATATGCAAAGGATAATGATGTTATTCCTTTATCGTTGTGTATATAAGAATATAGTCTGCAAAGGGAACCACAAACTGAATTAGATAGTCTCTAAATACACCATTCATTATATACTTGATTATTTTCATGGAATTAGTATATCTGGATTGAAATATTATAAACATTTTCTTCAATACCATAGTTGAAATTATTAGTTTGAAATTTCTACCATTTTAATCATTAACTATTTCTATCAAGATCAAATGTAAATATTTTGATGTACATAGATTTTATGAGTTTTTTGAATATGTTTTTGTAATGGGAAAAAATATTTATTATAAATAGATATATTTCTATAGTGATGATATTCCATTCAAGTAGCATTAATCCATATTTAATCATAAGAAATATGACTATTACTCTCTATGGTGATGCACTAGAGTGGATTGAACCCTTTTTCAAATTCTAATTTTTCTTATTTTTTAATTCCTCTAATTCAATTGGATTTTTTCTAATTGGAACTATTGAGATAATAATAGATATATGTATAATATCAATTGATAACTGAACCTCTTTCTCTAGGAGAAGACTATGTACTTCTTCATGAAATTTAATAGTATATTCCCATTTAATAATAACTTTATTAAAATTAACATTATAAATAATCATTTGATACGAAATATAATATTTCTAGGTGTCATAACACATATTATGGAATTTTCTTCCAAGGGGATGTCATCCTTATGGTAATAATATGATGATGATCTAAAATACGTAACAAGATCTCCATATCACAATGGTTTTTATGGTCTCTATGTAGGGATATCCAATCTATACCCAAAATCATAACAAAATTAACCAAGGCATAATGAATTAGAGCTTCATGAATTATCTTCCCACCAATCTCAATAAAAGAATATTTATGTATCATATACATGATCACAGATCCACTATGTGTTTTCATGGAAAATATGATATTCACCTCTTAAGGTGGTGATTCCCCATTCAAATGAAACTTTTATAAAATGAACCAAAATAAAATATGTGACTTGTAGATCTATAATTTAGAGTATTTGTACCTCACATAACTTTGTTTGTTTATCAAACTCATTGGTAGTGATGAGAATTTCTCTTCCCCTTTCCCTCTATTTGGTAGAATACCTAGGCATATTTTCATTATTATCTGGATTGTTGTATAATTGATTTATATAGTGTCCAAACTTCTTATTATTGAAAAATTTTAGCATGGTTATATCAGTATATGGGACCTTATGATTTAACTTCTAACTCCCTTATTCAATCCCAATTTATCCATGTTATGTTTTCTATTAGGTTATCAAACCTAATTATTAAACATCATTTTTAAATCCATCGTAATGGTTTGTAAATAGAATGTTATTATTCAAAGAATATCCCATCCGAGTTTCTCATTGGTGTGTAGTATTAGGCTCAAAAATCTTTAATTGGAGTGATGATTGAGTTAGTGCTCAACCAGCCCCATTCGAGGTGATTATCTCTAATTGAATCTATTCCACAATTTCAACCACATTCTAGTACCCATATATGGAAATATTTCTAGGAAAAACTAAATTATCTCTTATTTAAGAAGAACATTAACATATTATCAAATTTTTAGATCTATGCCTAGAAAAAAACTCAAGGTTTATTTTCCCAATCTCCAAATAAATATATATTATTTTTTAAAAATAAAATAATATAATTATATAAAAGGGTTATCTGTTATGAAATAGATAACTTATTAACCATAAATTATCATCCAAAAACATCATAGTCGATAAAGATATGTATTTAGTTCCATTGATACTAAATGTGGTACCCTAGACACTCACTCATGGATAGGTTTCCATAAACAGATACATTACATATTCAATATGATACAAGTCTTTAAAGGCATGGATATTTATTAAAAAATCAATAATCATTATTGAATCTATGACATCTGAAAGAAATTTTTAGGTTTATATATATATATATATATAATTATACACAACATAAACTATTAGATCATATATCATTTCTAACTAATGGAGATTTTCTTTTGTTATATATAATAAACTACTTAATTAATAATTAATCTTTAATATCTTCCATAAATTATTCGACACATGATATCCATAAAAATTTTTAATGTGTACTAATTTTCATCATAACCTATGAAATGCAAACATAATAAATGGGTGACCTAAAGTTCTTAGTATAGTAAAACAAAAAAAATAAATAAATCATTTCCTAATATGAAATTAATATTATTAATTTAATTAGTAAACAACATGAATCCAAAATTAAAATGAAACTAAGAGTGTGAAGTATACATGGAAATGAATAAAAATGTGAATACTAATGATTATAATCTCATACTAATATAATGCATAATGTTAGAAATAAAAAACATAATGGAAAATCCTTTTTCTAAGATATTCACTTCTCATTGAGACTACATTAAAGACGTAAATATGAGTTGATCATGAATAAACTAAATACCCATGATTTTTTTCTTCATTAGAACTATTGATGCATCGAGGATCCATAAAATTCTTGGGCCCTCCCATCACAAGATTATTTATAATCCATTCAAAATAAAATTAATCCATACATTTCTTACAATTCAATAATAAACTTGTTATTAATAAAATTACTCTCTTTGTATAATGAATGATAAGTTATATCAGTACTTGATCAACATATGTTACCAAATAAGTATCGTTTAGAATGTCAATATTTTTTATCAAGATATTTAAATAGAAAAAAAAAGACGATAACGCATCCTGAGAATGAAGGTGGATGGTAAAGAAATACATTGTCAACATTCCATGAATTTTAATAATAAAATAACAATATATATTACATCAATGTATTTACCTTCATCAATATAATATCATAAATTATAGTTTAACATTAAAAAATATAAGATATATGAAATTAAATTCTCACACTATATAGAAAATCATATATATATATATATGTCAACACTAAAATGACATAATTATAGTCCATTTGAAGAATAAAAGGTCAAGTTTTTAAAAGAGTATATAACAAAAAGTGAGAAATATTTGTAAAAGTGTTTATGTGGTGGGAATTTTTATTCCCAAAATATATCTAAAAATACCACATAGTACAATGAAATATCATAGAGAATCAAAATTATTTTGAAAAAAGTTAAATAAGGATCCTAAATCAATGAATAAAGATTAAGTTACCAAAATTCACCACTACTGGGGAAAATAGAATTAATGTCCACTTGAATAAGGAAACATGATATATCAAGTAATTCCATTGATATAAGAGTAAATATATTATATAACATCAATGTGTTAGTAAATAAATAGATCACCATCCAAAGGGGACATGGTGAAAAACATGTAACATATCTCTAAGAATCATAAATCAGATTAAGAAAAATCATGTGTCTTGGGTAACAGTTTTATCAAAACTCCATGTAAATTTGGCCTTATGATTGAACATAAAATAAAATGATTAAAGATAATTCATGATTTTTTATCTCAAATATTTATTATATACACCACAAAAATTAAATTTCTTTCACAATACCAAACAAATATCAAAGAGAAGTATTCAAGATGAAAACACTAACAACATTTGGAACATTGGAAAAAATACCCCATGAAAATTTTAAGAAAAAGATGGGATATTTAATATTATAAAATATAATAAAATAATAATATAACTGTTACAATGTTATGGTATGTACACTGTGTAATATGAAATCATGGTGTATAACATAAATTTTTCTCAATGAAAGGAAATTGTAACTGAATCCCTTACCACTTTTCTTAAATTTCATGGACATACATTAACATATAGTCTCAGAAAAATATCTATATTAATAAATAAATTCATAAAATGATTCATATTAATTTTAATTTATAATATTTTTAAATAGTACTTCTCTAAATGATTTCAACCTATTATCATAATCAGGTGTTTATAATTTGATAATTTATATTCATTTTATAATAGCATTGTCTATATAAATTCTGCATCTAAATTTCCTCAATACATAATAATTAAGGTTAAATATAGTGCATTTTTATAATTTTTTATGATTATAAAAAATCCATTCATGATTTTGTAGACATTATCCTTTTAGATGAAATTGTTATGAAGCATGTTTCGATGATTCTTAATAATGTAAGATAGTATTCTTAATTTATTATTGAAATTTTACTATAATATCTTCAGAATAAAAAATTCAATCATTAATTATACATTATTAATAAAATAACTAGTTATTATTTTCCCCTAGTCATTCATGATATAAATTTATAGTATTATTCATGTTGTTGGTTAAGCCAACAAAAATAAGAACCTATCTTGATTTAATGAATGATAAGTTTTTTTAATAACATTATATCAATATCATAATGACCATATTTAGTGTTTTTTTGTTTAAAATATCATAACTTATTTGAATTATAAGATGAATTTATGAATGTGAAAGAATTAAAAATTTTAAATTAAATATTATCCTCTTAGTATGCTTATCTTTAATTGATAAATTAGTGATGATTTTTTATTGAGAATAAAATTTATGTGTTCTCTAATTTTTCATACCCTAACCCTAATGATATTATGAAAATATTACATATCATTTAATACCATCCTTATATCCAACTGTATAATGAATTAAATGAATAAAAAAATGTTACAACGTAGAGGCGGTAATCTACAAAATTCTTGAAAAATGGATTTGTATTCCTAAATGGATGACGTATATGAATAAAAAATGATTTTATGATTAATATAGAACAATAATTTTATATTAATTATATGAATATTATTTTATTATTATGTAAATAGTAAATTTAATATACTATTATAAAGTAGAAGAAAAATTTATTTGGCAATTCTTACGTCGAGGACTTGAATTTTTCTTTGATGCTTCCTTGGAAATAAATGTGTAATGATAGCTAAATAGGATAAGAATATTTTTAAATTAGGAGAGGAATCTATAAGGAGAAACTTGGAAAATATTTATTTATAAATTAACAGTAATGTTGTGTTCGGATGTCATGAAGATGTTACCCAATTTTAATTGATAGAATTGATAGTAGTGGGAGTAACCCATACAATTTAATATTATGAGGTTACTATTCAAGTATAATTTAATGAATGGTCAAAAGGGGCGAGTAAAATTAGAGTGGGTCAAAACTCACCTCGACTACTTTTTCCGAGAAAAAACATAGTGTATTATGGATTTTTTATCCATGGGACTTTACCATGGTTTACATTTACCTTGATAATCAATTTATTACCTTAGAAATTAAATTTAATTAAAATTTTTGAAATTGAACCTTATAACTAATTTGATAATTCAAATTTTAATTTTGAAAATCATTTTTTCCCACAAAATTTCTAATATTGTGACAAGTAGAAAATAAATTTCCACATTAGCATACAAGCATTTTTCTAGAAAATAATAATTTAATGATTTATATTTATATAATAAAGAAATATTTCTTGAAAACTTATTTTAATGAAATAAATTGATTCATTATAAAATAAATAAAGGTTATGAGTATTTTAAGGAAAACCAAAACTAAATCTCTTTTAAAAAATACTTAATCCAAAGAATAAATTGAAATAATAATTTATATTAAAGTAAAGTTTTTGTCATTATATTTTTCTATTGGTTTTATAAGTAAAAATAATATTATAAAATTAATAATATTATTACTATAATTAATATATTATTACTATAATTAATATATTATTATATAAAATGTTTTATAATTTTTTGGTCATTTTTATATAGTAGTAAATCGATGAAAAATAAAATTTTATTGAAATCTGTATATTGTGACTAAAAACTATTTTTTAAGCTATAAATTAATTTTAAGTTACTTTTAATGGAGGAATTAAAAAATCAATATCATTTATATTAATTTTCAATTCCAAAATTATTAGATTCTTTTTATTTTCTCATAAAATATAATAAAAAACAATTTTATTTTAACATGATTTTTTCAAATAAAAAGTGTTGTTATTCAGATTTCATATCATCCAAATACTAAATTTTGGTTAACTAGTTATTATAATCTAAGGAAATTTATCATTAATTATATATTTATATAAACAAAAAATTTGTATCACAAAGAATAATTTTTTACATATATACTTTTCTAAACAATAAGTGATAGTATTAGTCATTTTATGTAAATTAATTGTATTCATTCATATTAAAAGTATAACTTATTTTCTATATACATATAATTTATAAAGAAGTTAATATTTTTAATTATCTCTAATTAAGTGTAAAGGGTTTTAATTGTTATAGATAAATATTAATATTTTATGAAAATTTGGAATGGTTTTCTATATGATGGTGTTGAATGTAGACCAAGATATCTAACTCATTGGTTTATTTAAAGGTAATCATATATTATAATTTTTATGTGTTACATTATTCTCCTTTAAATAAATTTCATCTTCACAATTTGCGTCATAATTTTATAGTAATTTCATTAGGGAACTCATCATTAACAATACACCACAAGATGGTCCTGAGTTCATTTATGAAGTGGAATGAGATTTATCTATTTGAAAAATAATTATAAACGATAAATAATGAGAGATAAGTAATTCCTAAATTCACATAGATTTCTAATATTATCTATATACCTACAAAATAACTTCCAAAACCCCTAAAAAGTATTAATATGATAATCATAATAATAGGTGTCTTTTATTTAATAATAAATTTATAGTGGTTGATGAAAATTTACAAGATATAATACACCATATATTCTAGAGTGAAAACTCACTCTATAATTCATTAGTTGTAGTTTCATCAGATTTTCCTTATCCATGAGGTTGTTAATGACTATCTCAATTATTTCTCTTTGTATTTTGAAATTGAGTATCATAATTCCTAATGCTCTTACATTAGATGCAATGGATTAATTTTTCTTCTCTCTTTCCCATAAACTTGTGAGTTAGCAGGACTTCATCACCACATATAACGACCCATACTTTACATACATTGTTAGTACTTCACAATTGAAGCATACTTATTACAACATTAACAAAACCATGAAAGGACCGTATAGGTATAGTGTCTTTAGAAACTGGGAAACATAAACAACTAGTTCATAAAGCGTCTACACTGTCTCCCATTTATTTCATCATATCTATTGTCCCTTTTGGAATATCTTACTTAATAACCTTCTTCCTGACCTGGGGAAAGAAAACATACAAAAGGGTGAGCTCAAATGCTCAGTAAGGGTAAACAAAAGAAGTATCATTCACATCATATACATAAGCACATAACTTTTGGAAATCGTAACCTGCAAAAGAGATCATAATTTCATAACATGGGATAAATCGTGGTAGTGAAATGTAATCACAATTATCATAACGTAAAACATGAAACTTTGTGGCAAACACACATAATCATAGAGAATCATTTCTTATTAGTCAAGACTCATTTCCAAGACTATCTAAGTGGACAAAGTCCATTTCTGAACCGAGTTACCCTTGTTTCAGTCCTGCTTCACTGAACCGGTATAACCTACCGTTCCAGCCATGTCTATCTCATGAGATATAAAATCTTTACCCAATGCATTGGAGGGAGATTTAGGTCCCACTCATCTTATAATGATACCATTCTTATGTGTGCCACAAAATCATAAATCATACATCATTGTATAACCCATGTAATAAAAATGGGATTGTTAAACAACATGACATCATAAAACAATTCATATAAGATAAAGGAATTCATAAAAATATAATTCCATCACAACATAATCAAATCAATGTAATAATAAGGATAAAAACAGAACCCTTTATTATCTTATATGGAAAATAATTTTGATAAAACACTTGAACTCTATTCTTGAGGAAAATATCCTTTCTGCTTCAAAAACACTTTTCCTTTCTTAACATGTCGTACAATTATAAACTAAAAGAATTTGACTAAAAATAAACTTGAAAACTTGTAAAGGAATATTCTTGGAAATAATTTTTTAAAAATATATTCATGCCGTATAAGTTAAAAAAACATTCTTCATAATTTTGTCGGAAAAGTCAAAAAGTAACTCATATGAAAAACGACAAAAGATTCTTTTCTTATCATTTACTAAAAATTCACCGAAGGGTAAAATTGGATTTAAACAATTGTAGTTGGATGGAAATAATATTTCATATTGAGGAAACATGGATGTGGATGATAAAATACACCCCAGTAAATGCCAAAGTAAAAACAATCTCGGATAAAAATGAGATTGTGATATTTTCCCTTACATTAGGTCTGATTTGCTTTGTGCGTGTTCGAAGCTCCTGTATAATGATTTAAATAATGTTATTGACTTATTCCAGAATCATACATATTTATATGATATCATATATGGTCATATTCTTAATTTCTTTTTAATAATAATTCATTGTTACTTGTTACTCGGGTCTTTATTGCCTTTTGTTCTTATGCGTGTTTTGCCGAATAAATTCTTATTCTTATTTTAAGGTTATAGATACCTTATATCCAGAATGGTATTAGTGTAACATATATCATATTTATTCATTCAATTCATTTATATAATTACTATGTAATGATGATCATGTAGAACGAGTCGCATCACATCGTGGAGATGGTATTCCGTATGTACGCACGAGCAATGATATTGTTCCCATGATCGTGGAATTGTTTTTAAGTGTATTTATACTATTTCAGTATCAATATCACTTTATAATAATCATATATAGTTACTCAATACACCATTATACCCATCCTTTTAAGGTGATGGTGGAAAATAGATTACACCACGGCGTGGAGACGGTATTCCGTACGTACGCACGCGCGGTGATTTCATTTTTCCGTAGGATGGATAGAAGATGAATTAGGGTTGTTTCATATTTATAATAACATATCAGTATGTAAGTAATACTGATGTTATTACTTTATAATGAAACAACTAAAGAAGAAGAAGTTGAAGAAGAAAGAAATTGAAAAGATCGGTAATGGATATTACCTCTTCTTTGAAACGCCTCTTTGAATCCTCCACTTAGGGAACAAAGATTGGTCTTTGAAGAAGGACAGGACCTCTAGGATTATTCTAGGGAAGTGGAGAAGGGATTTTTTCAGGGTTTGGACGAGATTGAGTGCTCAAATTGGTGTCAGGAGGAGGGGGAGGAGGTGCCCTTTTATAAGAGAGGAGAGGGGCACCTTAGGAATATCTCAAAATATTATTTTATATTAAAGTCAAAATCGGTTTATAATGGTTCCAAAGGGTCTCATTTAGGAGCTAAAGTGAGTATGGGTCTAAATCCTATCAACCAATAGGATTTAGACAAGTTTAGGTTATTATTGTAACCTTATCAATTAGATTTAACTCTAAGTTAAATAATTTAACTTTTACCGTGTCTTTTTGTTTTCTTACACTATATGGTTAATAAACTTACTATAACATGCCAAAAGAACCCCAATTTGTTTATTATTAATATATATATCCCTATATATGTAATTTGGCCGAACCTTAGATTTTTAGGAATAAAATAACAATTAATTATATAATATTTTATTTAAAAACTATTTTGTGTCAATTTTGACACTATTTGATATATGATTTTTGTGAAAGTCATAACTGAATTATATGTTCGAACCAAGTTGATTAAATCAACACTAATATATCATAGTAACCTAAAAAATTAGTGGAATTTATAAAAAGTCTCAAATTACATTTATTTGAGAATTTATAACATCAATTATGTTAACATTTCCTTAAAAGGGTAATTACTGCATCATCGTTGTGTCATAAAGAAATTCATTTATTTAAAGTATAAAAATTATAAATAAAATATCATTATGTAGGAAATATTTTTAGCTTTCTAAGGAATATTTATAATCTAATTTATCTTATGTATAACCCCATATTAAAAATGTTTTAGTTATTAAACTTTGATTTTAACTATTTTAACTATTCATTAAATAAAATAATATTAAATGTCATAATCTAATCCATGTGGACCTAAATGGTCATATCATATTCATAAGGTAGTTTTTGGTCGAATTACACTATTCCAATAGAATTAGGACATGTGTTAGGGTAATAGTAATATCATATTTACCCTTAGTTACCCTATTTACTATTAACCGCGGTAAAAAAAGTAAAAGTGACTATTCACCAAAAAAAAAATTATCTCATTGAACCACATTTTACTTAATGATATCAACTGTGTCTGTCTGATTTTCGAAATTTCATTCATAGAAGCGGTAAAATTATGTTTTATGGAAAATTCAGTTTTTAACCTACCACTTAGTGGGTTCACTATTCATCAAAAATTGAAAGTTTTCAGAAAAATACGAAAATTTCATCCTAGGATAATTTCGATATTCCAAATACAAAAATGAAGTCCATTTTGAAAAATAAATTTTCAAAAAGTGGTTATTACTATTCATAACGGCTAGTTTTAATAATATTTTAATAGCATATCGTCGTTTAGTGAAACTCGGTATTGCGTACGACGCAAGCTATCGAGAAAGGTCGCGATTTCGTGTAAAGAAAGCCAAGAAAGTGTTGTGTATAAAAAGATTCCTTTGATGATTTATATAACATAAAAGTCTCGGGTGTTACATTCTACCCCCCTTAAAATAAATTTCTCCCTTGAAATTCATCACTTTGTAACAAACAGATGAGGATACCTCTCCCTCATCATATCCTCAAGTTCCCATGTAGCTTATTCTAATTGGTGGTTCCTCCATAAAACTTTCACCAAGTGAGTGGTCTTGTTTCGTAAGACTTTTTCGCTACGATCCAGAATCTCTATCGGCTGTTCTTCATAAGAAAGATCTTGCTCCAGCGGTACAACTTCTGAGCTGAGTACATGTGAAAGATCAGGTATGTACTTTCTCAGGAGAGATACATGGAACACATCGTGAACTTGAGAGAGATTCAGTGGAAGCGCCAATCGGTAAGCTACCTTCCCTACACGATCCAGTATTTCGAAAGGACTGATATATCTAGGGCTCAACTTCCCCTTCTTTCCCAATCTCATGACTCTCTTCCAGGGAGATATCCATAAGAACACTTTATCGCCCACTTCAAACTCTAGGTCTTTTCTTCAGCTTTCGGCATAACTTTTCTGTCAACTCTGATCTGCTATTATGTGTTGTTGAATAGATCTGACCTTTTCTGCCATTTCATCAACGAGATCAGGTCCTAATAGCTTTCTTTCCCCAACTTCATCCCAGCAAGTTGGAGTCCTGCATTTCTTTCCATAGAGAGCTTAATAAGGAGCCATCTGAGTACTGGAGTGAAAGCTATTATTATAAGAAAATCCCACCAAAGGTAGGTGTTGATCCCAACCTCCTATGAAATCCATAGAGCAAGCTCTCAACATATCTTCTAGGGTTTGAATTGTTCTTTCAGACTGATCATCTGTCTGAGGATGATAAGCAGTGCTGAAACTCAACTCTGTATCCAGAGTATGCTGAATACTTCACCAGAACTTCGAGGTAAATCTTGGATCCCAATCAGATATAATAGAAAGTGGTACTTCATGCAATCT
Source organism: Viscum album (assembly GCA_963277665.1). NCBI lineage: Eukaryota > Viridiplantae > Streptophyta > Magnoliopsida > Santalales > Viscaceae > Viscum > Viscum album. The sequence goes on from OY728156.1 coordinate 1,280,862,313, forward strand.
TACCACTTCCTTTACATATATCCTGGCAAGCTGATCTAGAGAGAAATCCTCTCTAATAGCAATGAAGTGTGAAGACTTCGTAAGACAATCAACTATGACCCAGATAGAATTATTGCCTTTGGATGTTTTAGGAAGTCCTGTGACAAAGTCCATAGTGATGTTTTCCTGTTTCCATTCGGGTATGGGTAATGGTTGTAACATCCCCTTAGACATCTTTCTCTCAACTTTAACTTGTTGACAAACTAAGCATCGAGAGACATATTCAGCAACATCTCTTTTCATTCCATCCCACCAGAAGTACTCTTTCAGGTCCCTATAGATCTTCGTGCTTCCAGGATGAATAGATAATGAAGAACTATGAGCCTCATCCAGCAGCTCCTTCTTTAATTCGGGGATGGGAAGAACACAAACCTGATTCTTGAACTTTATTATCCCATCACAATCATGGTTGAATTCAGAAACATTTCTCACCTTCTTTTGTAACTCGACATCTTCTTTCTGCGCCTCTTTAATATTCACATGTATAAATGGTTGAACATTCATTTGAGAAAGATAAGATTTTTCCCCTTCCATTATAATTCCAAGATCCATCCTTTGTAAATCCATAAATATTGGATCTTTTGTGATCCTCATCATGGATAAACTAGCATGGTCTTGTCGACTTAATGCATCTGCCACCTTGTTTGCTTTCCCAGGGTTGTAATGGATTGAGCAGTCATAATCCTTAATCAGCTCCAACCATCTTCTTTGACGCATATTCAGCTCCTTTTGTGTGAAAATATACTTTAAACTTTTATGATCAGTATAAATATCACACCTTTCACCATAAAGGTAATGCCTCCAAATCTTTAATGCAATGATTACCGCAGCTAACTCCAAATCATGTGTTGGGTAATTTTTCTCATGGATTTTCAACTGTCGTGAGGCATAAGCTATCACCATATCATTTTGCATAAGAACACACCCCAATCCCTTCTTGGATGCATCACTGTAGATCACAAACCTTTCTCCACTACAAGGCAGTGTGAGCACAGGTGCACTGGATAACCTTCTTTTCAACTCCTTGAAATTCTCTTCACATTCCTCTGTCCAAACAAACTTAACTCCTTTCTGAGTCAACTTGGTGAGTGGATCAGATAATCGTGAAAAATCTTTTACAAAACGTCGATAATATCCAGCCAAACCAAGAAAACTTTGGATCTCAGTTACTGTTGTTGGTCTCTACCATCTTTCGATAACCTCTGTTTTTGCTGGATCCACAGATATCCCCTCTTTTGAGATTATGTGACCCAAAAATGCAACTTTTTTAAGCCAAAATTCACACCTGGTAAATTTGGCATAAAGCTTCTCCTTTCTCAGGGTCTTCAATATAATTCTAAAGTGATCTTCATGCTCTTCCTTGCTCTTTGAATAGACAAGAATATCATCTATAAATACTACCACAAATTGATCAAGATAGTCTCTAAAGACTCTATTCATTAGATCCATGAAGATAGCAGGGGCATTAGTAAGACCAAATGGCATCACTATAAATTCATAGTGTCCATACCTTGTACGGAAAGCCTTCTTTGGTATATCCTCCCTTTTGACCCTTAATTGATGATACCCTGAATGAAGATCAATCTTGGAAAAGTATTGAGCTCCGCGTAGTTGGTCAAATAAGTCATCAATGCCTGGGAGAGGATATTTGTTCTTGATAGTGATCTTGTTAAGTTCTCGATAATCAATGCAGAGTCTCATTGATCCATCTTTCTTCTTAACAAATAGAACAGGTGCTCCCCAAGGTGACGCACTAGGGTGTATGAATCCCTTATCAAGATTCTCTTGGAGTTTCTTCTTCAATTCCTGCAACTCAATTGGGGCCATTCTATAAGGTGTCTTTGAAATAGGCAAATCACCCGGTACGAGTTCTGTTGAAAACTCAACTTCACGATTTGGTGGAAGACCCCGTAATTCCTCCGGAAAGACATCATCAAACTCCCGTACGATGTGAATATTCTTAATCGTGAGTTTCTCACCAACCATTTGAGATAAATAACCTTCATTTAGTGGAATCAATACCCATAAAATGGAAGAAATTTGCACTGGAAGGTTATGTTCATCCTTGCATTGATAGACGATCATAGATTAATCTGGAATATGAAATGTGACTTCCCTTATTTGGAAATTGATATGAGCTCCATATAAAGAAAGCCAATCCATGCCAAGAATCACATCAATTCCACTATAGGAAGGATCACAATATTTTCAGGAAGCACTTTCCCACAAACTTCAATCGGAGTTGAATTATAAACTTTTGATGCGACTGTTGTGCCATTAGGTGTTGTCACATCTAACTCAAAATCTAATTGTTGAGGTAATATGGTGATACCCTTAGAAAATTATTCAGAAATAAAAGAGTGGGTGGATCCAGAATCAAATAAAACATTTGCTACTTTAGAGTGGATGGTAAGTGTACCTTTCACCCCATCATTATCGTACTCCACATCGCTGATAGAAATTGCATGTGACTTTCCTTTGTCTTTAGCCTTGAGATTTTGTTGACGTCGACCATCATCATCAACCCATGGATTAGGGAATTTATTGGCATAATGCCCCATCTCCTTGCACTTGAAATATTGAAGTGTAGTAGGTTCATTCTGTGTATCCCTTCCTCGGTTTGCATCATTAGACTTCTTCCCATCATCGCGGCATTCAAATGCCCGATGACCTTCCTTTCCACATTTGAAACATTTACTTGTCCCTTTAAGACAACTCCCTCCATGTTTCTTTCCACACTTTGAGCATAAGGGAAAGCTCATCTTCTTTTCAGTGTGCTCTTTAGATTTTCCTTTGAATTCCATTTTCCTCTTCTTATCAAACCCATATGACTGATGGGTTACTCCAATCTCCATCTCGACTTTGAGAGAACATCAAACGATTTCCTCGTAGCTATTTAAGTCCCTTATGGATAACGCCCTTCGAAGACTTGGTTTTAAGCCACTAAAGAATTGATCGATCTTACTATCAGGTTGGATAATAATACCAGAAGCGTACCTTGCAAGTCTTGTAAAATTTGATTCATAGGTACCAACAGATTCATCATCCTTTTGCTTTAGTTCAAGAAACTCTTTCTCCATATTTGTTCGGAGAATACGAGGGAAGTACTTATGGAAAAATAAGTTCTTGAACTCGTCCCATTCCATGGACTCAATTTCATCCATTTGCCTCGTATTCTTAATAAGATTCCACCATTGATCAGAATCTCCTTCTAAAAGATACACTGCTAGGATGACTTTATCATGTTCAGAACATTGAAGAACTGAAAATATCTTTTCAGTAGTACTAATCCATTGTTCAGCAACTAATGGATCAGTAGACCCGCTAAAAGAAGGTGGATGCTGCCTCATGAAGGATTCAACAGAATGTTTCTCCTTCCTTTGCTCGTTTGGAAGTCCTGCATGATTCATAGCTTGAGAACGTTGTGTGAGCACGGCTACAAGATTTTGCATTCCAGCTCCCATATTGTTTGGTTGCTCCGGGGTACAATCATTGCATTGCCCATCGCATTCCACATTAACACGGTTCCTTCAGGTTCCAGCCATTGACTAAAACCAAGAAGAATAGTGTGAGAAACACTAATTATAATAGGAAAACCACATAATCAAGAATAAAATTTCACACATAAGGTCTTATCCTAGGTTATTCATGGCCATTTCTAAAACACTAATATTTTGTTCTATTCTTAGACTTATCCTTAGGGTTCTTACTAAGGCTTTCACATCCTAGTTTCCAAAGGTTGACTATACCGTTCCTCTGATACCAACTATAACGACCCATACTTTACATACATTGTTAATACTTCAAAATTGAAGCATACTTATTACAACATATAACAAAACCATGAAAGGACTGTATAGGTATAGTGTCTTTAGAAACTGGGAAACATAAACAACTGGTTCATAAAGCGTCTACACTGTCTCCCATTTATTTCATCATATCTATAGTCCCTTTTGGAATATCTTACTTAATAAACTTATTCCTGAGCTGGGAAAAGAAAACATACAAAAGGGTGAGCTCAAATGCTCAATAAGGGTAAACAAAAGATGTATCATTCACATCATATACATAAGCACATAACTTTTGGAAATCGTAACCTGCAAAAGAGATCATAATTTCATAACATGGGATAAATTGTGGCAGTGAAATGTAATCACAATTATCATACCTTAAAACATGAAACTTTGTGGCATACACACATGATCATAGAGAATCATTTCTTATTAGTCAAGACCCATTTCGAAGACTATCTTAGTGGACAAAGTCCATTTCTGAACCGAGTTACCCTTGTTTCAGTCCTGCTTCACTAAACCGGTATAACCTACCGTTCCATCCATGTCTATCTCATGAGATATAAAATCTTTACCCAATGCATTGGAGGGAGATATAGGTCCCACCCATCTTATAATGATACCATTCTTATGTGTGCCACAAAATCATAAATCATACATCATTGCATAACCCATGTAATAAAAATGGGATTGTTAAACAACATGACATCATACAACAATTCATATAAGATAAAGGAATTCATAAAAATATAATTCCATCACAACATAATCAAATCAATGTAATAATAGGGATAAAAACAGAACCCTTTATTATCTTATATGGAAAATAATTTTGATAAAACACTTGAACTCCATTCTTGAGGAAAATATCCTTTCTGCTTCAAAAACACTTTTCCTTTCTTAACATGTCGTACAATTATAAACTATAAGAAGTTGATTAAAAATAAACTTGAAAACTTGTAAAGGAATATTCTTGTAAATAGTGTTTTAAAAATCTATTCATGCCGTATAAGTTAAAAAAAAATTCTTCATACTTTTGTCAGAAAAGTAAAAAAGTAACTCATACGAAAAACGACAAAAGATTCCTTTCTTATCTTTTACTAAAAATTCACCGAAGGGTAAAATTGGATTTAAACAATTGTAGTTGGATAAAAATAATATTACATATTGAGGAAAAATGGATGTGGATGATAAAATACACCCCAGTAAATGCCAAAGTAAAAACAATCTTGGATAAAAATGAGATTGTGATATTTTCCCTTACCTTAGGTCCGATTTGCTTTGTGCGTGTTTGAAGCTCCTGTATAATGGTTTAAATAATGTTATTGACTTATTAAAGAATCATACATATTGATATGATATCATATATGGTCATATTCTTAGCTTCTTATTAGTAATATTTCATTGTTACTTGTTACTCGGGTCTTTATTGCCTTTTGTTCTTATGCGTGTTTTGCCGAATAAATTCTTATTCTTATTTTAAGGTTATAGATAAATTATATCCAGAATGGTATTAGTGTAACATATATCATATTTATTCATTCAATTCATTTATATAATTACTATGTAATGATGATCATGTAGAACGAGTCGCATCACATCGTGGAGACGGTATTCCGTACGTACGCACGAACGATGATATTGTTCCCATGATCGTGGAATTGTTTTTAAGTGTATTTATACTATTTCAGTATCAATATCACTTTATAATAATCATATATAGTTACTCATTACACCATTATACCAATCCTTGTAAGGTGATGGTGGAAAATAGATTACACCACGGCGTGGAGACGGTATTCCGTACATACGCACGCGCGGTGATTTCATTTTTCCGTATGATGGATAGAAGATTAATTAGGGTTGTTTCATATTTATAATAACATGTCAGTATTTAAGTAATACTGATTTTATTACTTTATCATGAAACAACTAAATAAGAAGAAGTTGAAGAAAAGAGAAATTGAAAAGATCGGTAATGGATATTACCTCTTCTTTGAAACGCCTCTTTGAATCCTCCACTTAGGGAACTAAGATTGGTCTTTAAAAAAGACCAGGACCTCTAGGATTATTCTAGGGAAGTGGAGAAGGGATTTTTTCAGGGGTTGTCCGAGCTTGAGTGCTCAAATTGGTGTGAGGAGGAGGGGGGGAGGTGCCCTTTTATAAGGGAGGAGAAGGGCACCTTAAGAATATCTCAAAATATTATTTTATATTAAAGTCAAAATCGGTTTATAATGGTTCCAAATGGTCTAATTTCGGAGCTAAAGTGGGGATAGGTCAGAATCCTATCAACCAATAGGATTAAGAAAAGTTTAGGTTATTATTGTAACCTTATCAATTAGATTTAACTCTAAGTTAAATAATTTAACTTTTATCGTGTCTTTTTGTTTTCTTACACTATATGGTTAATAAACTTACTATAACATGCCAAAAGAACCCCAAGTTGTTTATTATTAATATATATATATCCTTATCTAAGTCATTTGGCCGAACCTTAGATATTTAGGAATAAAATAACAATTAATAATATAATGTTTGATTTAAAAACTATTTTGTGTCAATTTTGACACTATTTGATATATGATTTTTGTGAAAGTCATAACAGAATTATATGTTCAAACCAAGTTGATTAAATCAACACTAATATATCATAGTAACCTAGAAAATTAGTGGAATTAATAAAAATTCTCAAATTACATTTATTTGAGCATTTATAACATCAATTATTTTAACATTTTCTTAAAAGGGTAATTACTGCATCATCGTTGTGTCATAAATAAATTAATTTATTTAAAGTCTAAAAATTATAAATAAAATATCATTATGTATGAAATATTTTTAGCTTTATAATGAATATTTATAATCGAATTTATCTTATGTATAACCCCATATTAAAAATGATTTAGTTATTAAACTTTGATTTTAACTATTTTAACTATTCATTAAATAAAATAATATTAAATGTCATAATCTAATCCAAGTGGACCTAAATGGTCATATAATATTCATAAGGTTGTTTTTGGTCGAATTACACTTATCCAATAGAATTAGGACATGTGTTAGGGTAATATTAATATCATATTTACCCTTAGTTACCCTATTTACTATTAACCGCGGTAAAAAAAGTAAAAGTTACTATTTACCAAAAAATTATTTTTATCTCATTGAACCACATTTTACTTATTGATATCAACCGTGTCTGTCGGATTTTCGAAATTCCATTCACAGAAGCGGTAAAATTAAGTTTTATGCAAAATTCAGTTTTTAACCTACCACTTAGTGGATTCACTATTCATCAAAAATTGAAAGTTTTAAGAAAAATACCAAAATTTCACCCTAGGCTAATTTCGATATTCCGAATCCAAAAATGAAGTCCATTTTGAAAAATAAAATTTCAAAAAGTGGTTATTTCTATTCATAACGGCTAGTTTTAATAATATTTTAATAGCATATCGTTGTTTAGTGAAACTCGGTATTGCGTACGACGCAAGCTATCGAGGAAGGTCGTGATTTCGTGTAAAGAAAGTCAAGCAAGTGTTGTGAATAAAAATATTACTTTGATGATTTATATAACATAAAAGTCTCGGGTGTTACACCACACTTATAGAATTTACCCCCACATATCTATTTAACATGCATAATTTTTATTCAAAATAGGTTTTATTAATTTGGATTTGTTCATAATTATAACCCTATAATTTTAAGTATAGTTCACAACTTACAATTAACATTATTAAAATATTCTAAACACCATTATCACTGTAATATATGTTATCCAAATTATCCTTCCACAAACAACATAAATCATTCCTAAAAGAAAATACATAAGTATGTATATACAATAATTATATATTATAAATGACATATATTTTTTAAAACCGATTTTAATCTCCCAGACATATAACCATAGAGAGATTATATCTTCCACCAAAAATTAAAATCATCATCAAAAATCAAATAAAAATAACAAATTGTTCATAAGGTCACTAACAAGTCATTATATCTAAAAATCAAAAAATGTTTTGAAATTCTCCTAAAATTTTGTGACTCAATTATTTATTTAAAGGTCACCAAGTAATATCAAACTTACTGCATAAAAACACCATAATTTATTATCACATCATCATGTATATCTAAAATATATGAGTTATTTCTACCTCAATCACGTGTTCTCAAATAATAGTCCCCAAAAATATAAAATTTTCATAAAAACACAATTCAATGTTTTTAATGCTATTTAATGTATTTCAGTATAGCATTAATGTAAAACCACTAATGAATAATGACATAAATGCTTCACATAATCTCAATATACGTTATAATATATCAAAATATCATTATAGATATTACTTAGTAGTGAAAATAACAGAGTGTTTCAAGAAAATTACAATCTCAATTCCTCATATATGACTAGGATGCTCACAATTTTCATTATAATAAGAATATAATAGTATTCTATACCATTTAGGTATATTAATTTATTCGTTTTTAATACATTGGGGTTCCTAAGAACATACATTTCTAATCTTCATTTTCATGATATTTTTTCAACCAAATATAAAAAACTAAATCGTTATTGTAATATAAAATATATGAACATTAAAAAATCAATATAAATATGTATTCAATTATAAAATCTTTTTTATACATGTGATACTTTTAGATCATCCAACTCTTCCATTGTTTAATCCTTGGTTAATTATGAATGTTTTTCTTTTAATTTTTCTAACAATATAATTTCTCATTAACATTAAATCCTTCATAAAAAATTTTAAAGAGAATGAAATGGATGAAAGAATATCCATAAGGATTGTCTCACTAGGTGTTAAATATTAGTCCCTAACATCATGAATTAGAGTGACACTTGAGTTAATGTCCAACCAACACTTTTAGGGTGATTACCCCAATATACATTGTCCACAACCACATCAACCTTCTAGTATGCAAAAAAAAAGAAAATTTGTTAGGTAAAACCATATAATCTCAACTTTACCAAAACATATACACATTATATAATAATCATATGTATTCCAAAGGGTTTTACTGATTTTTTATACACATATCACCAAATAAATTATCACTATGTCTATGACATTTAATCACATACTTATCCCAATAAAATTTTCTATATTGATCGTCCTTAACTTTTCAATAATTAAAATATCCTAAACAACATTCCAATATTAAAATTTATCTAATCAATTACTTAGATACTAAATCTGGTACCCTAAACCAACACTCCTAGATCAGATACCATAAACACATACTTTACACATTCAATTTGCTAAAATATAAAAAATATAGGATATATATCATTAATTACAAAGTCCACAAATATTATTGAATATATTAAATCTGATGTATCATTTTTAGGTTAAAAATATATATAATTAGGACACATAAAAGATTAATAAATCCCTTATATTTGTCTACTACTTGATATTTTTTCCATTGTATATAAATAAGAACGTAATTCATGATATGTCTTTAATATATCCCATAAATTATTGAACATTTGTTACCATTATAAAATATCATGAATTATAATTTTGATCATACATGGTTAATGGAAACATAAGAAATGGGTGAACTCAAACAATCAGTAGGGAAAATCATACACATGAAGAAATCATGGCATAGAAGTGTCATAGCTAATATTGTATGAATATGTATACAAAATGAATTCATAATCAAAATGAAACTGAGAGAAATATTTATCCATAAATATAAATTAAAATTGGGATATCAATAACAATAATATTTTATTGAATTAATTCATAATTTTGAACCTAAAAACCTATTATAAAGTCCTTGTACAATGTCAATTACTTATCATTGTTACTAAAATCAAGATGTGATGATGAATTGGGAATAAATACACCGCGTACAAAAATAAATTTTGCCTCATGTGACCTATCAATGCATATATAGTATATAAAATTCATAACCCTACCTGTCACTTGATTATGTATAATGCATTCACCATTGGATTCATAAATACATATCATAAAAATCTCTAACGAACTGATTTCTGAATAACACAGGGCCATTTATGTAATGAATAATATAGTATATCAATACATGGTCAACATAATATAGTAGTAAATAATCATCAATAATTTCAATACATTTACCCATGTCAACTAAAAGGATTAAATCATCATAGCCCATCCAAAGAAACATGATCAATTTTAAAATAACACATTTATTACATTCCAAAAATCATCTTTGTTATTATATCATTATATGATTCAATAGTACTTTTCCTAATGTCCATAGAATATAATATCTTCTAGGTCAACATCATCCAATTAGATCTATGTAAAAAAATGAATTTCATTCCATATATAAAAATTATTAATCAACTAATTGAATACTAGAATAGCATGATCATAATTCCCCAGGAGAATGAAAGTAAATGGTTTCGAAATAAAATAATCTAATAAGTGATAAGATATTTCTTAAAGAGTTTATATATTAGGAATGTATATACTAAAAAATTTAATGAAATCATACCTCATAATATAATCATTTGGTATAATTTTCTTAATTTACATAAAATAAATTCAATGAATGAGAGTAAATAAATGGTTTAAAATTTAGTTACCAAAAATCCTCATTACTCGGAAAACAACTGAATCAATAGCCACATGCATAATGAAACAAGATTTTTATGGTAAATAAAAAGAAATGTATGGAAATAAATTATATTAAATTCATATTGTAATAAATTTATTGAACTTCATAAAAATGGAATATGGTGAAAAAATATATTACATTCCTCAAAGAATCAAGTTTTGATCAAGAAAACCATTAATTTGAGTAACACTTTTATAAAAACCCATTAAAAGGGAGGGATTTTAATTGAAATTAAAATACCATGATTAATATATAAATGGTGATTTCATATCTCAAATAGGAGCTATATGAACTAGAGAAAAAAATTTGGTGCACAATACAAAATATGTCTCAAAGTGAAGAATTTTAGATGAAAATCCCTTTTTTCTAATAGAACATTGGAAACCAAATACCAAGAGATGGTTCAAATGAAATGGAAAATTAAATTTAATTAAATATAATATAATCATGATATATATTTTTTAATGGTGTCGTACACACACTATATAAAAGAAAAACTTGTCATGTAACATAAACATATGTTAATTAAAGGAAATTGAGATTTAAACCCTTACATATTTTCAGAAATTCATGAACATAATTTGAAACTATGGATCACAAACATATATATCATAATCACTAAATTAAAATAATTTCCAATATTATTTTACATTTTACTATTAATTAGTATTCATTCTTCAAATTAATTTATCTGATTTTCCACATTGCATTTCTATAGTCTTGATCGTTTATATAAGTTTCTTTACAATGGTGTTTGTGTGAATTATTATTTCAATATACATCATTTCTAGTTCATTAATGTTTCATATAATGATTTTATTTAATTGTTTAGTTTTTTTCAAGATACTTTATTGAGTGTATTAGTTGTTATCCTTTATTATGAAATTTATAAAAAACACATTTTAGTTATTTATAATAATCAACTTGTGTTTTCTTAATTGATTATTAAAATAGTAATATAACATCTTCAAAACTATAAATAAAATATTTTAATATTTATATAATATTATTCATGTAATTATGGTCATATATCCATTCATGATATAAATGCGTAGTATTGTTCTTGTATCTGGTTAACACAACCCAGAAAAGAACATAATCAGATTTAATTAATGATTATGGGGTTTTTCAGTTATAATATAATTGTAGAAAAATCATATTAATATTATTTAATACTTAATACTATTTTATTTAAAAATTATAATGAAGTAGAAGATGATTTAATGTATTTTAAAACATTACACAATTTTAATTAATGATTATCCTTTTAGTATTATTATTTTAAATGAAAAAATTAATGATTATCATTTGTTGACTATAGAGACACAAACCCTAGTAGCTTGAATATGGTGCCTATATTACTACATTGGAAGAACATATAAGTAATTTAATCTTAATGGACTAGATAATTTTGTTTTATTAGTATAGAATATTTATACACAAAATTTTTGTGACAATTGAAAAAATTAAATACACAATGTATTTTTTTAGAACACCAATATTCATCCTAGTTCATCCCTTAATATCAATCAAAAAACACTTATTACAATCTTGGGGAAAATAAACCATAATGAAGGGGTGAGCATAGATGCTAATTGTTGAGTCAAAAAGGTTTCCTTATGAATGTTACATTCCTTCATCTATTGAAAATCACAAACACCTTATATTAAGGAAAATTTTATTTTCCCTAAGATTCATATTGATAAGGAAAATTTTCCTTCCCAAAGGAAATTTATCTATACCAAGTTTTTCTTTGTTCTATATTTTAGTCTAACTCATTTTATATCAATGAATAAAATTGGGTTTCATATCTAAAACCGCTGAATCTTTAATACATAGATATAGAGAATTTTGTATTCTGGATTTGAATTTAGGTTCAAATTTCTATAAATTTAGTTTTCAAAATTTTTGAGTTCACACACTGAATTCTATGAATTCAGGTTCTGAAAATTCTGAGTTTAGACTCCGAATTCTCTGAATTCAGGTTCGGAAATTTCTGAGTTCAGACTTCGAATTCCCTGAATTTAGGCTCTGAACATTCTGATTTCAGACTCCGAATTCTCTAAATTTAGGCTATGAACATTCTAAGTTTAGACTCATAATTCTTATGAATTCAGATTCCAAATTTCATTGACATTCAAACTCTGTAATTTAATAGAATTCTGGTTTTGAATTCTATTGAATACAGAATCTGAACACCAATATATTATAGACACTAAATGGTATTTTGGTTAGACTACAAACATTGATTTTTCCTCACACACTGAAAAATGAATTTTGTTAGGCAACCATATTTTTTCTTACTCGAGTTTTGGTTATAAAACGATGTCATGAATTAAGTTACTAACCAACCATTTTTTGAGTGACACATATATAGGTCCCTCTTAAATTCATGGAAAAAATGATCGTTGGAGGAGGGAGCTGACCGTTGAAGATGTGCATATAAATAGAAGCTCATCTTAACGAGCTCACAACAAGTTGATAAATATAAAGATTACGTGATGCTGAAGTGATTTCTAGAGAGATAGACTTTATTGCTTTGTGAATACTAAATATCTTATTCAGAATTTCGCTATGAAACTCTGAATGTTTCTGAGTACATTTGAGGGCTTTCAGGGATAAGAAGACTGAGGTGCTAACTACCTTGAAGTTCGTGGGCTTGCAGGGATAGAAATATAGATTCTGATATTCGTATCAAGGGCTTACCCTGGTGTGGATAATACAGACTTTTGTGAAAGTACAAATCAAGAGACCTTTATCCATGGTTTTTGAATACCCTTCTCTTTGGGTTAAATGATTTACTACATGTAACTTGTGTTATTTCAAGTTTTCATCTGCATTTTGGTTATTGAGGAAAGTATAACAATCTTATAATTTCTTATAATTGTACTCTAATTTGTAAAATTCTATATGCTTTAAGGTAGAATCTTTATCTTTGTAAACATTTCTTATGTTTCATTTCCAGAACCATATTTTTGGAATCAAGCATGTTTATAGAACTAAGAGTTTTTGTTAAATTACCTTGTTTAACTTTTTTAAACATTACCATCTTTAAAAGTTATAAATGAAGTTATTAAGAATACAATTCACCCCCCCCCCCTCTTGTATATTGAGCAAGTACATCATTAATTAGATACTACAATCAGTATCATTTCTTTCCATCAATTGGTATCAGAGAAGGTCATTGAAATACTTTTATTCACATATAATTTTTCTTGCTCATGTTTTTCATTGTTCTAAATTTTCCATGCTTAGGATATTTTTATCCTTATTTAAAAACTTTTATTACTGACAATTTTATGTGTAAAATAATTTCTTCAAGATGGAAGGAATGAATATTGGTTCCACAGACAACTTAAATCCTTCTGGACCACCTATTTTTTTAAGGGAATGATTATGAATATTGGAGAGATCTTATAAAGACGTTTGTTATCAATACTGGAGTGGAAAACGTTTTTATGATTAATAGATATTAAACGATTCCTGATAAGGAAGTCAAAACTTTTACTAATCAAGAGAAGTCAGAATATCAACTAAACTATAAGGTATAAAATAATTTATTGTGTTCCATGACTATGAATATATATAGTCATATTTCTTCTTATGAAGCCGCAAATTATATTTAGAAGAAACTTGAAGTTACACATTTTGGTACTTACATAGTTATTGAAACTAGAATATCTATTCTTAGAGTTGAGTACCAGGGTTTTTTTTCCTTTTGGAGAACCTATATGTATGGTACAACATGGATTTATGATTTTTGTCAACAGCATACAGACCATGGGTGAAAAAGGTTTGGATGATGAGGCACTAGTAGAACAGATTATAGACATCATTCCTAATGAGTGGGAATCCAGGAGAACAACTATAGATGAGAATAGGAAAGTTACACAGATTACTCTTGATAAAATTTTTGGAACTCTTCTTAAACATGATACTAGAATGAAGAGAGATGCTGACAATGTTAAGAAGAAGAATGGGAATGGAAGTGTCGCTTTTAAAAAAACTTCAAATCATATGAAATCCAAGACTCCTAAGAGAGTTATATGATCTAAATCGAATAATTTCACTATTTTATCTGAAACAAGTGAAAGTGAACATTTTAAGGATGATCTTATTAATCATTCTTGAAGGATGAACAAGATAGTTGGGAAGAAAGACTTTCAGTATAGATACTAGAAGAAAGAAAGGAAGGATAAGAAAGTCTCTGAAGTCACTTGTTATGAATGCAAAATAGTTGTACATATAAGTCGATATTGTTCTATGCTTAAGAGAAAATAAAGAAAGGAAAATCATTCTAAGAGGAATATAAAAAAGTACTACAATGCTAAATCTAATAAATTTTTGAAATCTAATGACACTTGGAGTGCCTATAGTGGAGACTCTTCTAATGAATCCTGAAATTACGAATCTTTTGGATAAAATAATCTTGGTCTAATAGTCAGACTACCTATTGAAAATCATTTTTTAATGCCTAATGTACAAAATGCTGAATACATAACCAATGTATCCTTGAATACTAATTATAGTGATAGTAAATACTATGAATCCCCAGATGAATAATCTTCTTATAAAGAAGATAATACTTTAACTACCTATGAAAAAGTATCTAGGTATACTAAGTTTGTTGAGAATGAAAATTCTAAATCCCAGAAAAAACTAGATAAAAAAATTCTAGAATTTCTATTCTTAATAAAGAAATTTCAGATATTTCTAAAGATCTTGATATCAAAACCCATGATTTTGAAAGTATTCCAAATAACATTTCGGAATTCAATTATAAGAAGGATAAACTTTCTAAGGATCTAGAAAAAGTAATATCTAAGAAAAATGCTTTCGAGCCTAACTCTACTACTGAAATTGATGTTTTTAAAGATAATAACATGGTTATTACATTAAGGTCAGAAATATTGTCCTTGAGGAAGTGTTTGTAAAACTTTACCTTAGGTAAGGAAAAGTTTAATAAAATGTATTCCCAAATTCGATCTTTAAGGAATAATTCTGGAATTGGATATACTTGTTCAAAATAGATTTTTAGTAACAATTATTTTTTCCTCAAAGTCCTCCATTCTGTACTAAGTGTTGGTGTGGTGGGAATTGGGGAAAAATTGTTCCTTATACAAAACCTAGTCTTTTGGTTTTTATAAAGCTTATTTTTCTTAGAAAATGTGGATACCTAAAATTTTGCTTTCTGAAATTTCCAGATCCAAGAATGTTTAGATTTCGAAAGTCTAACTCTCTTATTTTTAGGAAAACAAAGATAGTACCGACAGAAATACATGGTACATAGATAGTGGATATTCCCAGCATATGACTGGTAAAAAAATATCTTTGAAAATATTTTCAAGATAAAGGGAGGAAAAGTAACTTTTAGAGATAATGCTAAGGGAGAAATTATAGGTATAGGTAACATTGTTATTCTTGGAAAAACATTGAATTAAAATGTTGTATTTTTTAAGGGTATTAAGCACAACCTCATTAGAATAAGTCAATTATGTGATGAAGGTTACCTTTTGAGTTTTAGAAATGAAAAATGATTAGTACACAATTCCAAGGAAGATTTTATTATTTCTGCCCATAAGAAACAAAATGTATACACACTAAACATAGACGACCATATGAGCCAAAATCTATATTTCCTTAGTGAAATAGAAGAACATTATTGGTTGTGTCATAGAAGGCTAGGGCATTGTAACCTTAGGAACCTATAAAAACTCTCTAAGAAAATACTAGTTAAGGATCTACTGGATATTATATTTTATTCTTGAAAAGTTTGTGATCCTTTCCAATATAAAAAGCAACATAAATAAAATTTTAAATCTGACGGTGAAGTCTCAACCACTGATGCATTACAGTTAGTTCGTATGGATCTTTTTGGTCCAACACAAACTGGAAGCATTGGAGGAAAATATTATGTATTTGACTTAGTTGATGATTACACTAGATTTATATGGGACTATTTTCTAGAAAACAAATCTGATGCTTTTTCTTATTTAAAATGTTTTAGAGCCCAGGTTAAAAATGCGAAAAACCTTCCATTGAAAACTATTCATAGTGATCATGGAGGAGAATTTAAAAATTCACATTTTGAAAAATTTTATAGTATAAAAGGCATTACTCATAACTTCTAAACACCCAGAAAACCTCAAAAAATGGTATTGCTGAATGAATAAATAGAATTCTTCAAGTGATAACAAGAACCATGTTGAGTGAAAATTCTATAGCTAAACATTTTTGGGTTGAAGCAATAAGAAATTATTTTTATACTATAAATCATGTTTTGAGTAGACCACTTTTTAATAAAACTTTTTATGAGTTATGGAATAGTGGAAAACATAGACTTTCCTACTTTAAGGATTTTGGATTCAAGGTATTCATTTTGAATAATAAATACAATTTACACAAATTTGCACAATAACCTGATAAATGATTTCTATTAAGCTACTCCCCAAATTTTAAGGCATATAGAGTTTTTAATAAAAATACTTGTACTTTTGAAGAAACAACAGATGTCAAATTTGATGAAACTGATACTTTTGTTTTTAAACAACCTCAACCAACATCTTCAGATGTGTTTTCAAAAACTGATCATCAACTCTTGATAGAAGATCCTTCTGATTAAGAAAATGTTCAGGAAAATATTTCTGAATCATTCACCCTAGAATACTTCCTAACTTATGTGGATGAACAGGGTTTACAAAACTCAAATCAGTTGTTTCTAAAGAATCATCCTAGTGATAAAGCCATTAGTGATCGAAATCAGCTAGTATGAACTAGAAGTTCCTTAAGAAATGAAGTAGAACATCTAGCATTCCTTTCCCAATTAGAGCCAAAAAGCACTAATGATGCTTTAGGTGATGATGAATGGATAAAATCTATACAAGATGAGATAAATGAATTCGAAAGGAATAAAGACTAAACCTTGGTTGAATGAACTAAGGAAACATCTATTATTAGAGTAAAATTGGTCATCATAAATAATTGTGGTGAAAATGGAATCATAGTATGAAATAAAGAAAGATCGGTTCCTAAATCCTATAATCAACAGGATGGAATAGACTATGAAGAAAACTAGGCTCCAGTAACTAGACTTGACTCTATTTGTATTCTACTTGCCTTTTTAACATTCTTCAATTTCAATCTTTTTCAAATGGATGTGAAATGTGCTATCCTCAATGGTTATGTTCTATAGGAAGTTTTTGTTGAACAACCTCCTGGTTTTGAAGATTCAAAACATCCTGAACATGTTTACAAACTTACTAAAACTTTGTATGGACTTAATCAAGCCCCTTGAGCTTGGTATTATAGACTTACATGATTTTTTCTTCAAAATAACTATAGTAAGGTAAATGATGATACAACTCCTTCTTATAAATAAAGATAAGAAAAATGTTTTGATTGTTCAAATTTATGTTCATGACATTATATTTGGTTCAAATCAGAAAACATTAACTGATTCTTTTGCGGATCTAATTAAATCTGAGTTTGAAATGAGTATGATGGGTGAGTTAACATTTTTCCTTGGTTTTCAAAATTCTCAAAAACCAGAAGGAATCTATATATCCCAACATATGTATATTAAAGTACTTCTTTAAAATTATAGATATGACAATAGTATGAGTATAAGTACTCCCATTGGTACCTCAAATTCACTTGATCTTGATGAAGCTGGGAAACCATTTTATCATACATCTTTTATAGGTGTGATAGGATGTTTTATTTATTTGATAGCTAGTTGATCAGAATTAAATTTTTCAGTATTCTTATTTGCAAGATATCAATCCAATCCTAAGGAATCGAATTTAAAGGCAGTAAAAATGATTTTTCGCTACTTAGAGGGAACCGTTGATCTAGGAGTATTTTATACATCGA